>CM059499.1:17641640-18266640 GCA_030378355.1 Eleusine indica
TGTTTTTGGGTGAACCCTTCGACGGGTTTAGGCTGCAACGAGCCCCTTAGCATTTTTCGCTATGATTTTTGAAAAATGCCACCCTCCCCCTTGAAGTGCCAGGGGTGAGGTGTTTTTGAACGAACCCTTCGACGGGTTTGGGCTGCAACGAGCCACTTAGCCTTTTTTGCTAAGTTTTTTGAAAAACGCCACCCTCCCCCTCGACGTGCTAGGGGCGAGGTGTTTTTGGGCGAATCCTTTGACGGGTTTGGGCTAAAATGATCCCCTTTGTATTTTTCGTTAAGTTTTTTGAAAAACGCCACCCTCCCCCTCGAAGTGCTAGGGGCGAGGTGTGTTTGGGCGAACCCTTCGACGTGTTCAGGCTGCAACAAGCCCCATAGCATTTTTCGCTAAGATTTTTGAAAAATGCCACCCTCGCCCTTGAAGTGCCAGGGGCGAGGTATTTTTGGGCGGACCCTTTGACGGGTTTGGCCTGCAACGAGCCACTTAGCCATTTTCTCTATGTTTTTTGAAAAATGCCACCCTCCCCCTCGAAGTGCTAGGGGCGAGGTATTTTTGGGCGAACCCTTTGACGGGTTTGGGCTAAAACGAGCTCCTTAGTATCTTTCGTTAAGTTTTTTGAAAAACGCTACCCTCCCCCTCGAAGTGCTCGGGGCGAGGTGTTTTTGGGCGAACCCTTCGACGGGTTTAGGCTGCAATGAGACCATTAGCATTTTTCGCTACGATTTTTCAAAAATACCACCCTCCCCCTTGAAGTGCCAGGGGTGAGGTATTTTTGGGCGGATCCTTCGACGGGTTTGGGCTGCAATGAGCCACTTACCCATTTTCTCTAAGTTTTTTTGAAAAATGACGCCCTCCCCCTCGAAGTTCTAGGGGCGAGGTCTTTTTGGGCGAAATCTTTGATGGGTTTGGGCTGCAACGAGCCCCTTAGCATTTTTTGCTAAGTTTTTTAAAAAACACCACCCTCCCCCTCGAAGTACAAGGATGAGGTGTTTTTAGGCGAACCCTTCGACAGATTTTGGCTGCAACGAGCCCTTTAGCATTTTTCGCTACGTTTTCTGAAAAATGCCACCTTCCCCCTCGAAGTGCTAGGGGCGAGGTGTTTTTGGGCGAACCCTTCGACGGGTTTGGGCTGCAACGAGCCCCTTAGCATTTTTTGCTAAGTTTTTTGAAAAACGCCACCCCCCTCCCCCCTCAAAGTGCTAGGTGATGTAAACAAGGGTTCCCGAGCTTCCGAACGGTTCTTGGTAATTGGATTTGGTCGGAGGCAACACACAAGTCCATCCGGCTTCAAAACAGCACGTTCTAAACCCCGCAATCGCAGCACGACGTCTCCTCTGGTTATCAACCGTCCATAGACGATTGACTTCGCCGAGAAGGCTAATCCCTGCCTGCGAATCAAGAACACAAGCAAGAACAACGAAGAATGCAACACAATTGTAGATGTATGATTAAACTCTCGAAGTTGGGGTCTCACAAACCGATGAACGGCGACACTATTTATGAACAGAATTGATCTAAGCAAAACCCGAACCCTAATGGTGCGGCAGCGGCTGTATATAAAGACCCTAGGGTCATGCAAGACCCTCTGGACGCGCCCCTAATTGGGCTCAACTAAATACAAAGCCCAAAGGCCAAAAATAGGCAACACAGCACTGACACGCATTGGAAAGGTCTTCTCCTTATCTTTCCGTGCATATGTAGAACGTCCAAATCTGAGTCCGTATGCGTCCTGGGTGACTGTTTTAGTGCAGACTGGTCCTGGGCCCCGAAACAGACTCGAAGTCGGTTTTGATTGGGCCTCCACTTTGGCTTCCAAGCCCTTGCTGGTCCTCGACGTTCCCAACTCCTTCTCCCATCATCTCCTGGTCCTGTCCATGGTTTCTAATCATAAAATAATCATTAAGTATCAAACCATTCTCAAAAGTAACATATAGCGAAGAACGTAGGAACGAGCTCACCTCTAGATTTAGTCGTCGTGCACGAGCTCTAGTCATTGGACCTTGCAAGTCCAAAATTGGAGGAGTGTTGTGTGTATCCATAGGAGTGATGTCCTCATCATCCTCCCCCTCTTGAAGTGCAGTCGTCCTCGACTCAAGCTTATCCTCTTCTCCCAAGTATGGTTTCAAATCTGAAATATTAAAAGTAGGACTAACCCCGAACTCGGGAGGCAACTCAAGTTTGTATGCATTATCATTAATCTTCTCCATTATTTTGAATGGACCATCAGCTCTAGGCATTAGCTTAGACTTTCTCAATTCTGGAAATCTATCCTTCCTTAAGTGTAACCACACTAAATCTCCTACATCAAGCTTTACTTCCTTTCTACCTTTACTACAAGCAATTTTATATTTTTCATTCATCTTTTCAATGCTAAGTCTAGTGGTCTCATGCATTTGCAAAATAAATTCAGCATGCTCCTTAGCATCAACATGAACTCTCTCATTAATAGGTAGAGGAAGTATATCAAGTGGAGTACGGGGATCAAAACCATACACTACCTTGAAAGGACTTACCTTGGTAGTAGAATGTGTTGCCCGATTATAAGCAAACTCAACATGAGGCAAGCATTCTTCCCATTGCTTTAAATTTTTCTTCAAAATAGCTCGTAACATAGTGCCCAAAGTGCGGTTCACAACCTCAGTTTGTCCATCAGTTTGTAGATGACAAGTTGTAGAATATAGCAACTTTGTACCCAACTTATTCCAAAGCGTGCACCAAAAATGACATGGTATAAAGTGTGCCATGCATGCAAACGTACAATTTCTTTGAAAAAGAGATCAGCAATATAACTAGCATCATCAGTTTTATGACATGGTATAAAGTGTGCCATCTTGGAAAAACGATCCACAACAACAAAAATGCTATCGCTCCCCCTCTTAGTCCTAGGCAGTCCTAAAACAAAGTCCATAGAAATATCCGCCCAAGGAATAGAAGGAACAGGAAGTGGCATGTATAAACCATGTGGATTCAATCGAGACTTAGCTTTTTGACATGTAGTGCAGCGAGCAACAAAACGCTCAACATCTTTCCTCATCCTTGACCAAAAGAAGTGTGTGGCCAAAATATCCTCCGTCTTCTTAGCACCAAAATGACCCATCAATCCACCTCCATGCGCCACCTGCAACAACAAAAGACGAACGGAACCAACTGGAATGCATAGGCGGTTAGCTCTAAACAAGAAACCATCATTCAACACAAATTTGTTCCAAGCACGACCTTCTTTACAGTGCAGCAATACATCTTTAAAATCAACATTAGCAACATATTGTTCTTTAATTGCCTCAAGTCCAAAAAATCTACAATCAAGTTGAGACAACAAAGTATATCGCCTAGATAAAGCATCAGCAATCACATTATCCTTCCCTTTCTTATGTTTAATAATATAAGGAAAAGACTCAATAAACTCAACCCATTTAGCATGTCTACGGTTCAAATTGCATTGAGAACGAATATACTTAAGTGATTCATGATCAGAATGAATAACAAATTCTTTGGGCAACAAATAATGACGCCACGTCTCTAAAGAACGTACAAGTGCATATAGTTCCTTACCATACGTGGAATAATTCAAAACAGGCCCAGTAATTTTCTCACTAAAGTATGCAATAGGTTTACTATCTTGCATCAAAACACCACCAATGCCTATACCACTAGCATCACATTCAAGCTCAAAAGTCTTATCAAAATTGGGTAATTGCAGCAATGGTGCATGTGTAAGTTTGTCCTTCAAAGCATCAAAAGACTCATGATGTACCTTACCAAAATAGAAGTCAACGCCCTTCTTTGTCAACTCATGCAATGGTGCAGCAATGGTGCTGAAATCTTTGACAAAGCGGCAGTAGAAACCTGCAAGACCAAGAAAACTCCTCACCTGTGTGATAGTTTTTGGTACAGGGCAGCTCTTTATGGCTTCAATCTTCGCCTCATCCACCTCAATTCCCTGTGGAGTCACAACATAGCCAAGAAAAGAGACTCGATCCGTGCAAAAGGTGCACTTCTCAAGGTTACCAAATAAACGTGCAACTCACAAAGCATCAAAAACAGCACGCAAATGAATCATATGATCATCCATGGATTTGCTATAAATTAATATATCATCAAAGTAAACAACCACAAATTTGCCAATAAAAGATCTTAAAACCTCATTCATCAAACGCATGAAAGTACTAGGTGCATTAGTTAACCCAAAAGGCATTACTAACCACTCATAGAATCCGAATTTGGTTTTGAAAGCTGTTTTCCATTCATCTCCAAGTTTCATTCTAATTTGATGGTAGCCACTACGCAAATCAAATTTAGTGAAAATTATAGCACCACATAACTCATCAAGCATGTCGTCTAGCCTAGGAATAGGATGACGATACCTAATAGTAATGTTATTAATGGCTCTACAATCTACACACATATGCGAAGAACCATCTTTCTTAGGAACCAAAAGTACAGGAACAGCACAAGGACTAAGTGATTGACGAACATACCCACGATCCAAAAGGTCTTGGACTTGTCGTTGTATCTCCTTAGTCTCCTCAGGGTTGGTCCTATAAGCAGCACGGTTTGGTAATGTAGCACCAAGAATCAAATCAATTTGATGCTCAATCCCTCTCAAAGGTGGCAATCCTGGGGGTATCTCAGCTGGGAAAACATCCTCATACTCCTGCAAAAGGTTAGTGACAGCAGGAGGCAAAGCACTAGAAGCAATATCACCAAGTGAAAACAAGGCTTGTTTGCATATCAAAGCGTAGCAAATATCATCAGCAGAAATTTCAGCAAGCTCAGATTTTGTGGCAAGACATGAATGACCTTGTAATTTAATTCCAGCATCCTTAGAACTTGAAGAATCATTAACATTACTTGGTGTAGAATCAGAATTAATAGGTTGCTGAATTTCAGGCTTTTTATATTTCAAACTAGGAGCTCGTTCTAAATCAGCTTGTACAATTTCAGCAGGGGTCATTGGTAACAAAGTAATTTTAGTTCCTTTATGCATAAAAGTGTACTTATTACTTTTACCATGGTGTACAACATCATTATCAAATTCCCAAGGTCTACCCAATAAAAGTGAACAAGCTTGCATGGGTACAACATCACAATCAACAGAATCCACATAGGAACCAATGGAAAAAGGAACTCTGCAAGTTTGTATTACCTTAGCTTTTCCAGAGTCATTTAACCACTAAATGTAGTATGGATGTGGATGTGGGCGTGTGGTCAAATCAAGCTTCTTAGCCACATCAGAACTCACCAAATTGTTGCAGCTTCCTCCATCAATGATGACACGTGCTCGACGGTTCTTGATGACGAAGAAAATCTGGAACAAGTTATGTCGCTGCATCATCTCAGGCTGCTGGATTTGTGTGCTAAGCACACGCTGCACAATAATATTCATGTAGCCAGTGGTATCTCCGCCTCCAAGGATGAGGTCACCGCTGGTGGCAGCGACATCCTCCTCCTCATCCTCCACATCGGAGGAGCTCATGTAACCGCCATCATCTGTCGCCACATATGCCCGCCTACTTGGGCAATCTTTCTACACATGGCCAAGACCATGGCAGCGGTGGAACTGAATCTCTGTAGTGCGTCCCGTCGAAGCAACAAAGGAGGCACTACTAGCCGGTACCTGCACAAAATTTTTACCTGAGCGCGTAGAAGGGGCAGGGGCTGATCTTGGTGCTGCAGAAACAACACTAGCTGGTGGGGGCGGCCGGAAAGATGGCTTGGGCAGCCCCAAAGTCCCCGTCGGCCGTGGTGGGTAGAAATTCCTGGACTTGCTGTACTTCTCACAAGCCTGGAAAAGTCCCTATGATTCTTTCTCTGCAAGCATAGCGTACTAGAAACACTGGTTGAGGGTATAAAGTTCTTTATAATCAAGGATGTCCTGAATTTCTTTTCTCAAGCCAGAATAAAAGCAGCAAATCTGATCCTCTACTTTTTCAACCACAGCACAACGAATCAAACCCTTCTAAAGCTCACTAAAATACTCCTGAACAGTTTTATCTCCTTGATCTAAATGCTGTAGTTTATTATGAATTTCTCTATAAAAAGAAGGAGGAACAAACCAATCACGCATTTCTACCTTAAGTTCTTCCCAAGTAGTAGGCAAATCGGTTTCAGCAGCTAGACCACTCCACCAAACAATAGCAAAGTCCTTAAACTCACTAGTGGCTTGCCTAACTTTATGTTGTTCAGGAATAAGGTGGGCGTTAAATTTTTGTTCTACCATCATATCCCAATCAAGGTAAGCATCACCATCATACTGACCCGAAAACGAAGGAATTGAAAACTTAATTTTAGCATACGGGTCATCTCGAGCATGGTTACCTTGTGTGCGACGGTTGTGGTTGTGGAAACCACCCATACCTTGAGGGTTACGTTGCAAATGACGTCGTAACCTTGCGGTCCTTGTAGCTGACCTATCGACGGTGCCATCAGCCTTATACACCGTTGCTTCATCATGATCGTCTTCAACGTCGTTGCTGGTGTGGGTGTTGATGTTGGTGTTAGTGTTGTTCTTGTTGGTCTTGTGAGTGGTCTCCAATTCGACAACCTGATCGGTTAGCTTAGAGACTCTCTTATCCAACCGCTCAATGCTTTCTCCCAGGTGAAGCTTGGTGACGCCGTCTGTGACGGCCCTGGTGATCGTCTTTGCCAAATCACTCTGAACCGCCTGCAAAGCCTTCTGTAACTGACTTTGGCTCACGCATTCATTAAATTTTGAGGGTGAAGCACCCTCTCCATCGCTTCCTGACATCAGAAACACCAAAACAGGAAACAAAAAGTGAAGGTTATCCCTACAAAACTACTAAGCAGTGGTGCCTCTCAACACAGCAAAAGGAAGCTTCTTGCAAAGCTCTTACAAAGTTCTGAAAACAACAAACCGAAGGATACCAGGGAGCTGTGTTCCACGATTGCAAGGGTTATAAAATAACCTATATGCTGTCCAGAACAAGTATGTAGAGCTAGGAAGGCCAAATATATATATGTGAGTGGCACACAAATCAAAAACAGATAGTAAAGCTGAATAAGTGCCCAAGTAACTTGTCCCTAGTTGCTGGTGTAACTATGTCCTAGAACAGTAGCGATAGCAAAGAAGAAACAAGGAGACAAAGGCACACAGTTGATAACAGGGGGCTAAGTGTAAAACAGCCAAACTCAGAAATTTCAGGGGGCTAGATGGAGCACTAGTAGGAAACCCAAATTTCTTTTTTTTTATTTTATTTTTTTGATATTTTTTTCCAACTCAATAGCAAACGGGGAGAAACCACAAAAAATTTCAGCTCAAACCGAGCTAGGACGTGGCCTACAGAAAATCTTAAAGTTTCAGAAAACGTCGAGTTTTAACTTCCCGTTTTTTTTACCTTCCCAATTTTTTTAACTTCCCGATTTTTTTTGGATTTTTTGATGAGGGCACACAGGGCGTAGCCAAGTGTGGGTCACCTCAACTTTTTGTCAAGAATCACCTATAAAAATTTTAGCCAAAACGGACAACCGAGCGAAAAGTTATGGCCGTTTTACCGAAGGGGTGTCGGAATCGGTTATGAAGAAACCCGGGGTTTGAGTGAAACCGAGTTGGGTTTAGGGTCGGGTAGGGATTTCTTTGGCGGGGTGGATACAGCGGAAAGTGGAATTTGTGAAAATTGGTCCGAGATGGTGAGGGTGGGTTTAGGGTTGGATTAGGGTGGACGTGTTGAACAATCAACCCTAGCACACAAAGCCGACAAAACGGAGTATGGTGAAGGGGATGGCGGCTACGGTTGCAAGGGAAACACTACTGACGACAAAAACACAAACTAAACCAGCGACTAAACAAGAACTAGGGCACACACTCAACACTACGGACTCTAAAATTGAAATATGCAAAGGCTAAACACGTGGTTATGGGCGGGGGAAATTTTTTTTTGGTAGTTTCTGTGGACGATAGGAAGAACACGAAAACAAAACTAAAGGGTAGTGCAAACCTAATGGTGCACCTGAAGCTCTGATTACCACTTGATGTAAACAAGGGTTCCCGATCTTTCGAAAGGTTCTTGGTAAGTTGATTTGGTCGGAGGCGACACACAAATCGATCCGGCTTCAGAACAGCACGTTCTAAACCCCGCAATCGCAGCATGACGTCTCCTCTGGTTATCAACCATCCAAAGACGATTGACCTCGTCGAGAAGGCTAATCCCTGCCTGCGAATCAAGAACACAAGCAAGAACAACAAAGAATGCAACACAATTGCAGATGTATGATTAAATTCTCGAAGTTGGGGTCTCACAAACCGATGAACGGCAACACTGTTTATGAACAGAATTGATCTAAGCAAAACCCGAACCCTAATGGTGCGGCGGCGGCTGTATATAAAGACCCTAGGGTCGTGCAAGACCCTCTGGACACGCCCCTAATTGGGCTCAACTAAATACAAAGCCCAAAGGCCAAAAATAGGCAACGCAGCACCGACACAGATTCTAGACTCTCTCTTGTTTCAACGATTTCTGATGACTCCGGATGAATATTGATATGAAGCCAGCAGAATTGGAAAGGTCTTCTCCTTATCTTTCCGTGCATATGTAGAACGTCCAAATCTGAGTCCGTATGCGTCCTGGGTGACTGTTTTAGTGCAGACTGGTCCTGGGCCCCGAAACAGACTCGAAGTCGGTTTTGATTGGGCCTCCACTTTGGCTTCCAAACCCTTGCTGGTCCTCGATGTTCCCAACTCCTTCTCCCATCATCTCCTGGTCCTCTCCATGGTTTCTAATCATAAAATACTCATTAAGTAGCAAACCATTCTCAAAAGTAACATATAGCGAAGAACGTAGGAACGAGCTCACCTCTAAATTTAGTCGTCATGCACGAGCTCTAGTCATTGGACCTTGCAAGTCCAAAATTGGAGGAGTGTTGTGTGTATCCATAGGAGTGATGTCCTCATCACTAGGGGCGAGGTGTTTTTGAGCGAACCCTTCGACGGGTTTGAGCTGCAATGAGCCCCTTAGCTTTTTTTTTGCTAAGTTTTTTGAAAAACGCCACCTCCCCCTCGAAGTGCTAGGGGCGAGGTGTTTTTGGGCGAACCCTTCGATGGGTTTAGGCTACAACGAGCCCCTTAGCATTTTTCGCTAAGTTTATTAAAAAATGCCACCCTCCCCCTTGAAGTGCTAGGGGCGAGGTATTTTTGGGCGGACCCTTCGACGGGTTTGGTCTGCAACGAGCCACTTAGCCTTTTTCTCTAAGTTTTTTTGAAAAACACCACCCTCCCCCTCGAAGTGCTAGGGGTGAGGTGTTTTTGGGCGAACCCTTCGACGGGTTTGGGCTGCAATGAGCCCCTTAGCCTTTTTCTCTAAGTTTTTTGAAAAATGCCACCCTCACCCTCGAAGTGCTAGGGGCGAGGTCTTTTTGGGCGAACTCTTTGACGGGTTAGGGCTGCAACGAGCCCCTTAGCATTTTTTGCTAAGTTTTTTAAAAAATTCCACCCTCCCCCTCGAAGTACTAGGGTGAGGTGTTTTTGGGCGAACGCTTCGACGGGTTTGGGTTGCAACGAGCCCCTTAGCATTTTTCGCTAAGTTTTTTGAAAAACGCCACCGTCTCCCTCGAAGTGCTAGGGATGAGGTGTTTTTGGGCGAACCCTTCGACGGGTTTAGGCTGGAACAAGCCCATTAGCACTTTTTACTAAGTTTTTTGAAAAACACCACCCTCACCTTCGAAGTGCTAGGGGCGAGGTGTTTTTGGGTGAACCCTTCGATGGGTTTGGGCTGCAACGAGCCCCTTTGCATTTTTTGCTAAGTTTTTTAAAAAACGCCACCCACCCCTTCGAAGTGCTAGGGGCGAGGTGTTTTTGGGCGAACCCTTTGACGGGTTTGGGCTAAAACGAGCCTTTAGTATTATTAGTTAAGTTTTTTGAAAAACGCCACCCTCGCCCTCAAAGTGCTAGGGGTGAGGTGTTTTTGGGTGAACCCTTCGACGGGTTTGGTCTGCAACGAGCCACTTAGCCTTTTTCTCTAAGTTTTTTTGAAAAATGCCACCCTCCTCCTCGAAGTGCTAGGGGTGAGGTGTTTTTGGGCGAACCCTTCGACGGGTTTGGGCTGCAATGAGCCCCTTAGCCTTTTTCTCTAAGTTTTTTGAAAAATGCCACCCTCACCCTCGAAGTGCTAGGGGCGAGGTCTTTTTGGGTGAACTCTTTGACAGTTTTGGGCTGGAACGAGCCCCTTAGCATTTTTTGCTAAGTTTTTTAAAAAACGCCACCCTCCCCCTCGAAGTGCTAGGGGCGAGGTGTTTTTGGGCGAACCCTTCGACGGGTTTAGGCTACAACGAGCCCCTTAGCATTTTTCGATATGTTTTTTGAAAAAAGCCACCCTCCCCCATGAAGTGCTAGGGGCGAGGTGTTTTTGGGCGGACCCTTCGATTGGTTTGGGCTGCAACGAGCCACTTAGCCTTTTTCTCGAAGTTTTTTGAAAAATGCCACCCTCCCCCTCGAAGTGCTAGGGGCGAGGTCTTTTTGGGTGAACTCTTTGACAGTTTTGGGCTGGAACGAGCCCCTTAGCATTTTTCGATATGTTTTTTGAAAAAAGCCACCCTCCCCCATGAAGTGCTAGGGGCGAGGTGTTTTTGGGCGTACCCTTCGATTGGTTTGGGCTGCAACGAGCCACTTAGCCTTTTTCTCGAAGTTTTTTGAAAAATGCCACCCTCCCCCTCGAAGTACTAGGGGCGAGGTGTTTTTGGGCGAACCCTTCGACGGGTTTGGGCTGCAATGAGCCCCTTAGCCTTTTTCTCTAAGTTTTTTGAAAAATGCCACCCTCACCCTCGAAGTGCTAGGGGCGAGGTCTTTTTGGGCGAACTCTTCGACGGGTTAGGGCTGCAACGAGCCCCTTAGCATTTTTTGCTAAGTTTTTTAAAAAATTCCACCCTCCCCCTCGAAGTACTAGGGTCAGGTGTTTTTGGGCGAACGCTTCGACGGGTTTGGGTTGCAACGAGCCCCTTAGCATTTTTCGCTAAGTTTTTTGAAAAATGCCACCGTCTCCCTCGAAGTGCTAGGGGTGAGGTGCTTTTGGGCGAACTCTTCGACGGGTTAGGGCTGCAACGAGCCCCTTAGCATTTTTTGCTAAGTTTTTTTAAAAAATTCCACCCTCCCCCTCGAAGTACTAGGGTCAGGTGTTTTTGGGCGAACGCTTCGACGGGTTTGGTTGCAACGAGGCCCCTTAGCATTTTTCGCTAAGTTTTTTGAAAAATGCCACCGTCTCCCTCGAAGTGCTAGGGGTGAGGTGTTTTTGGGCGAACCCTTCGACGGGTTTAGGCCGGAACAAGCCCATTAGCACTTTTTACTATGTTTTTTGAAAAACACCACCCTCACCTTCGAAGTGCTAGGGGCGAGGTGTTTTTGGGTGAACCCTTCGATGGGTTTGGGCCGCAACGAGCCCCTTTGCATTTTTTGCTAAGTTTTTTAAAAAACGCCACCCACCCCTTCGAAGTGCTAGGGGCGAGGTGTTTTTGGGCGAACCCTTTGACGGGTTTGGGCTAAAACGAGCCTTTACTATTTTTAGTTAAGTTTTTTTGAAAAATGCCACCCTCCTCCTCGAAGTGCTAGGGGTGAGGTGTTTTTGGGCGAACCCTTCGACGGGTTTGGGCTGCAATGAGCCCCTTAGCCTTTTTCTCTAAGTTTTTTGAAAAATGCCACCCTCACCCTCGAAGTGCTAGGGGCGAGGTCTTTTTGGGTGAACTCTTCGACAGTTTTGGGCTGGAACGAGCCCCTTAGCATTTTTTGCTAAGTTTTTTAAAAAACGCCATCCTCCCCCTCGAAGTGCTAGGGGCGAGGTGTTTTTGGGCGAACCCTTCGACGGGTTTAGGCTACAACGAGCCCCTTAGCATTTTTCGATATGTTTTTTGAAAAAAGCCACCCTCCCCCATGAAGTGCTAGGGGCGAGGTGTTTTTGGGCGGACCCTTCGATTGGTTTGGGCTGCAACGAGCCACTTAGCCTTTTTCTCGAAGTTTTTTGAAAAATGCCACCCTCCCCCTCGAAGTACTAGGGGCGAGGTGTTTTTGGGCGAACCCTTCGACGGGTTTGGGCTGCAATGAGCCCGTTAGCCTTTTTCTCTAAGTTTTTTGAAAAATGCCACCCTCACCCTCGAAGTGCTAGGGGCGAGGTCTTTTTGGGCGAACTCTTCGACGGGTTAGGGCTGCAACGAGCCCCTTAGCCTTATTCTCTAAGTTTTTTGAAAAATGCCACCCTCACCCTCGAAGTGCTAGGGGCGAGGTGTTTTTGGGCGGACCCTTCGATTGGTTTGGGCTGCAACGAGCCACTTAGCCTTTTTCTCTAAGTTTTTTGAAAAATGCCACCCTCCCTCTCGAAGTACTAGGGGCGAGGTGTTTTTGGGCGAACTCTTCGACGGGTTTGGGCTGCAATGAGCCCCTTAGCATTTTTCGCTAAGTTTTTTGAAAAATGCCACCCTCCCCCTCGAAGTGCTAGGGGTGAGGTTTGTTTGAGCGAACCCTTCGATGGGTTTGGGCTGCAATGAGCCCCTTAGCCTTTTTTCTCTAAGTTTTTTGAAAAATGCCACCTTCACCCTCGAAGTGCTAGGGGCGAGGTCTTTGTGGGCGAACTCTTCGACGGGTTTGGGCTACAACGAGCCCCATAGCATTTTTTGCTAAGTTTTTTAAAAAACGCCTCCCTCCCCCTCAAGTGCTAGGGGCAAGGTGTTTTTGGGCGAACCCTTCGACGGGTTTAGGCTACAACGAGCCCCTTAGCATTTTTCGCTATGTTTTCTGAAAAAAGCCACCCTCCCCCATGAAGTGCTAGGGGCGAGGTGTTTTTGGGCGGACCATTCGACGGGTTCGGGCTGCAACGAGCCACTTAGCCTTTTTCTCTAAGTTTTTTGAAAAATGCCACCCTCCCCCTCGAAGTACTAGGGGCGAGGTGTTTTTGGGCGAACTCTTCGACGGGTTTGGGCTGCAATGAGCCCCTTAGCATTTTTCGCTAAGTTTTTTGAAAAACGCCACCCTCCCCCTCGAAGTGCTAGGGGTGAGGTTTGTTTGAGCGAACCCTTCGACGGGTTTGGGCTGCAATGAGCCCCTTAGCCTTTTTTCTCTAAGTTTTTTGAAAAATGCCACCCTCACCCTCGAAGTGCTAGGGGCGAGGTCTTTTTGGGCGAACTCTTCGACGGGTTTGGGCTACAACGAGCCCCATAGCATTTTTTCCTAAGTTTTTTAAAAAACGCCTCCCTCCCCCTCGAAGTGCTAGGGGCGAGGTGTTTTTGGGCGAACCCTTCGACGGGTTTAGGCTACAACGAGCCCCTTAGCATTTTTCGCTATGTTTTTTGAAAAAAGCCACCCTCCCCCATGTAGTGCTAGGGGCGAGGTGTTTTTGGGCGGACCATTCGACGGGTTTGGGCTGCAACGAGCCACTTAGCCTTTTTCTCTAAGTTTTTTGAAAAATGCCACCCTCCCCCTCGAAGTACTAGGGGCGAGGTGTTTTTGGGCGAACTCTTCGACGGGTTTGGGCTGCAACGAGCCCCATAGCATTTTTTGCTAAGTTTTTTGAAAAACGCCACCCTCCTCCTCGAAGTGCTAGGGGCGAGGTGTTTTTGGGCGAACCCTTTGACGGGTTTGGGCTAAAACGAGCCTTTAGTATTTTTAGTTAAGTTTTTTGAAAAACGCCACCCTCCCCCTCAAAGTGCTAGGGGAGAGGTGTTTTTGGGTGAACCCTTCGACGGGTTTGGTCTGCAACGAGCCACTTAGCCTTTTTCTCTAAGTTTTTTTGAAAAATGCCACCCTCCTCCTCGAAGTTCTAGGGGTGAGGTGTTTTTGGGCGAACCCTTCGACGGGTTTAGGCTGCAACAAGCCCATTAGCACTTTTTACTAAGTTTTTTGAAAAACACCACCCTCACCTTCGAAGTGCTAGGGGCGAGGTGTTTTTGGGTGAAACCTTCGAAGGGTTTGGGCTGCAACGAGCCCCTTTGCATTTTTTGCTAAGTTTTTTAAAAAACGCCACCCACCCCTTCGAAGTGCTAGGGGCGAGGTGTTTTTGGGCGAACCCTTTGACGGGTTTGGGCTAAAACGAGCCTTTAGCATTTTTCGCTATGTTTTTTGAAAAAAGCCACCCTCCCCCATGAAGTGCTAGGGGCGAGGTGTTTTTGGGCGGACCCTTCGACGGGTTTGGGCTGCAACGAGCCACTTAGCCTTTTTCTCTAAGTTTTTTGAAAAATGCCACCCTCCCCTCGAAGTACTAGGGGCGAGGTGTTTTTGGGCGAACTCTTCGACGGGTTTGGGCTGCAATGAGCCCCTTAGCATTTTTCGCTAAGTTTTTTGAAAAACGCCACCCTCCCCCTCGAAGTGCTAGGGGTGAGGTTTGTTTGAGCGAACCCTTCGACGGGTTTGGGCTGCAATGAGCCCCTTAGCCTTTTTTCTCTAAGTTTTTTGAAAAACGCCACCCTCCCCTCGAAGTGCTAGGGGCGAGGTGTTTTTGGGCGAACCCTTCGACGGGTTTGGGCTGCAACGAGCCCCTTAGCATTTTTTGCTAAGTTTTTTAAAAAACGCCACCCTCCCCTTCGAAGTGCTAGGGGCGAGGTGTTTTTGGGCGAACCCTTCGACGGGTTTAGGCTACAACGAGCCTTTTAGCATTTTTCGATATGTTTTTTGAAAAAAGCCACCCTCCCCCATGAAGTGCTAGGGGCGAGGTGTTTTTGGGTGGACCCTTCGATTGGTTTTGGCTGCAACGAGCCACTTAGCCTTTTTCTCGAAGTTTTTTGAAAAATGCCACCCTCCCCCTCGAAGTACTAGGGGCGAGGAGTTTTTGGGCGAACCCTTCGACGGGTTTGGGCTGCAATGAGCCCCTTAGCCTTTTTCTCTAAGTTTTTTGAAAAATGCCACCCTCACCCTCGAAGTGCTAGGGGCGAGGTCTTTTTGGGCGAACTCTTCGACGGGTTAGGGCTGCAACGAGCCCCTTAGCATTTTTTGCTAAGTTTTTTAAAAAATTCCACCCTCCCCCTCGAAGTACTAGGGTGAGGTGTTTTTGGGCGAACGCTTCGACGGGTTTGGGCTGCAATGAGCCCCTTAGCATTTTTCTCTAAGTTTTTTTAAAAATGCCACCCTCACCCTCGAAGTGCTACGGGGGAGGTCTTTTTGGGCGAATTCTTCGACGGGTTTGGGCTGCAACGAGCCCCATAGCATTTTATGCTAAGTTTTTTAAAAAACGCCACCCTCCTCCTCGAAGTACTAGGGTGAGGTGTTTTCGGGCGAACCGTTCGATAGATTTCGGCTGCAACGAGCCCTTTAGCTTTTTTCGCAATGTTTTCTAAAAACGCCACCTTCCCTCTCCAAGTGCTAGGGCGAGGTGTTTTTGGGCGAACCCTTCGACGGGTTTGGGCTACAATGAGCCCCTTAGCATTTTTTGTGAAGTTTTTTGAAAAATGCCACCCTCCCCCTCGAAGTTCTTGGGTTGAGGTGTTTTTGGGCGAACCCTTCGACGGGTTTAGGCTGCAACGAGCCCCTTAGCATTTTTCACTAAGTTTTTTGAAAAAAACCACCCACACCCTCGAAGTGCTAGGGGCGAGGTGTTTTTGGGCGAACCCTTCGACGGGTTTGGGCTGCAACGAGCCCCTTAGCATTTTTTGCTAAGTTTTTTAAAAAACGCCACCCACCCCTTCGAAGTGCTAGGGGCGAGGTGTTTTTGGGCGAACCCTTCGACGGGTTTGGGCTGCAACGAGCCCCTTAGCATTTTTTGCTAAGTTTTTTAAAAAACGCCACCCTCCCCCTCGAAGTGCTAGGGGCGAGGTGTTTTTGGGTGAACCCTTCGACGGGTTTAGGCTGCAACGAGCCCCTTAGCATTTTTCGCTAAGTTTTTTGAAAAAACGCCACCCTCCCCCTCGAAGTGCTAGGGGTGAGGTGTTTTTGGGCGAACCCTTCGACGGGTTTGGGCTGCAATGAGCCCCTTAGCCTTTTTCTCTAAGTTTTTTGAAAAATGCCACCCTCACCCTCGAAGTGCTAGGGGCGAGGTCTTTTTGGGCGAACTCTTCGACGGGTTTGGGCTGCAACGAGCCCCATAGCATTTTTTGCTAAGTTTTTTGAAAAACGCCACCCTCCTCCTCGAAGTGCTAGGGGCGAGGTGTTTTTGGGCGAACCGTTTGACGGGTTTGGCTAAAACGAGCCTTTAGTATTTTTCGTTAAGTTTTTTGAAAAACGCCACCCTCCCCCTCAAAGTGCTAGGGGCGAGGTGTTTTTGGGTGAACCCTTCGACGGGTTTGGTCTGCAACGAGCCACTTAGCCTTTTTCTCTAAGTTTTTTGAAAAATGCCACCCTCCTCCTCGAAGTGCTAGGGGTGAGGTGTTTTTGGGCGAACCCTTCGACGGGTTTAGGCTGCAACGAGCCCCTTAGCACTTTTTACTAAGTTTTTTGAAAAACACCACCCTCACCCTCGAAGTGCTAGGGGCGAGGTGTTTTTGGGCGAACCCTTCGAAGGGTTTGGGCTGCAACGAGCCCCTTAGCATTTTTTGCTAAGTTTTTTAAAAAACGCCACCCTCTCCCTCGAAGTGCTAGGGGCGAGGTGTTTTTGGTCGAACCCTTCGACGGGTTTAGGCTGCAACGAGCCCCTTAGAATTTTTTGCTAAGTTTTTTAAAAAAACGCCACCCTCCCCCTCGAAGTGCTAGGGGTGAGGTGTTTTTGGGCGAACCCTTCGACGGGTTTGGGCTGCAATGAGCCCCTTAGCCTTTTTCTCTAAGTTTTTTTAAAAATGCCACCCTCACCCTCGAACTGCTACGGGGGAGGTCTTTTTGGGCGAACTCTTCGACGGGTTTGGGCTGCAACGAGCCCCATAGCATTTTATGCTAAGTTTTTTAAAAAACGCCACCCTCCTCCTCGAAGTACTAGGGTGAGGTGTTTTCGGGCGAACCGTTCGATAGATTTCGGCTGCAACGAGCCCTTTAGCTTTTTTCGCAATGTTTTCTGAAAACGCCACCTTCCCTCTCCAAGTGCTAGGGGCGAGGTGTTTTTGGGCGAACCCTTCGACGGGTTTGGGCTGCAATGAGCCCCTTAGCATTTTTTGTGAAGTTTTTTGAAAAATGCCACCCTCCCCCTCGAAGTGCTAGGGGTGAGGTGTTTTTGGGCGAACCCTTCGACGGGTTTGGGCTGCAACGAGCCCCTTAGCCTTTTTCTCTAAGTTTTTTGAAAAAAGCCACCCTCACCCTCGAAGTGCTAGGGGCGAGGTGTTTTTGGGCGAACCCTTCGACGGGTTTGGGCTGCAACGAGCCCCTTAGCATTTTTTGCTAAGTTTTTTAAAAAACGCCACCCTCCCCCTCGAAGTGCTAGGGGCGAGGTGTTTTTGGGCGAACCCTTCGACGGGTTTGGGCTGCAACGAGCCCCTTAGCATTTTTTCGCTAAGTTTTTTGAAAAAACGCCACCCTCCCCCTCGAAGTGCTAGGGGCGAGGTGTTTTTGGGCGAACCCTTCGACGGGTTTGGGCTGCAACGAGCCCCTTAGCATTTTTCTCTAAGTTTTTTGAAAAACGCCACCCTCCCCTCGAAGTGCTAGGGGCGAGGTGTTTTTGGGCGAACCCTTCGACGGGTTTGGGCTGCAACGAGCCCCTTAGCATTTTTCGCTAAGTTTTTTGAAAAACGCCACCCTCCCCCTCGAAGTGCTAGGGGCGAGGTGTTTTTGGGCGAACCCTTCGACGGGTTTGGGCTGCAATGAGCCCCTTAGCCTTTTTCTCTAAGTTTTTTGAAAAATGCCACCCTCACCCTCGAAGTGCTAGGGGCGAGGTCTTTTGGGCGAACTCTTCGACGGGTTTGGGCTGCAACGAGCCCCTTAGCATTTTTGCTAAGTTTTTTGAAAAAACGCCACCCTCCCCCTCGAAGTGCTAGGGTGAGGTGTTTTGGGCGAACCCTTCGACGGGTTTGGGCTAAAACGAGCCCTTAGCATTTTTCGCTAAGTTTTTTGAAAAAGCCACCCTCACCCTCGAAGTGCTAGGGGCGAGGTGTTTTGGGCGAACCTTCGACGGGTTTGGGCTGCAACGAGCCCCTTAGCCTTTTTCTGCTAAGTTTTTTGAAAAATGCCACCCTCCTCCTCGAAGTGCTAGGGGCGAGGTGTTTTTGGGCGAACCCTTTGACGGGTTTAGGCTGCAACGAGCCCCTTAGCATTTTTTGCTAAGTTTTTTAAAAAACAGCCACCCTCCCCCTCGAAGTACTAGGGGTGAGGTGTTTTTGGGCGAACACTTCGACAGATTTTGGCTGCAACGAGCCCTTTAGCATTTTTCACTGTGTTTTCTGAAAAGTGCCACCTTCCCCCTCGAAGTGCTAGGGGCGAGGTGTTTTTGGGCGAACCCTTCGACGGGTTTAGGCTGCAACGAGCCCCTTAGAATTTTTTGCTAAGTTTTTTAAAGAAACGCCATCCTCCCCCTCGAAGTGCTAGGGGTGAGGTGTTTTTGGGCGAACCCTTCAACGGGTTTGGGCTGCAATGAGCCCCTTAGCCTTTTTCTCTAAGTTTTTTTAAAAATGCCACCCTCACCCTCGAAGTGCTACGGGGGAGGTCTTTTTGGGCGAACTCTTCGACGTGTTTGGGCTGCAACGAGCCCCATAGCATTTTTTGCTAAGTTTTTTAAAAAAACGCAACCCTCCTCCTCGAAGTACTAGGGTGAGGTGTTTTTGGGCGAACCGTTCGATAGATTTCGGCCGCAATGAGCCCCTTAGCATTTTTCGCAATGTTTTCTGAAAACGCCACCTTCCCCCTCGAAGTACTAGGGGTGAGGTGTTTTTGGGCGAACCCTTCGATAGTTTTCGGCTGCAACGAGCTCTTTAGCATTTTTCACTGCGTTTACTGAAAAATGCCACCTTCCCACTCGAAGTGCTAGGGGCGACGTGTTTTTGGGCGAACCCTTCGATGGGTTTAGGTTGGAATGAGCCCCTTAGAATTTTTTGCTAAGTTTTTAAAAAAAACGCCACCCTCCCCCTCGAAGTGCTAGGGGCGAGGTGTTTTTGGGCGAACCCTTCCACGGGTTTGGGCTGCAAGCATTTTTGGTAAGTTTTTTGAAAAACGCCACCAACACCCTCGAAGTTCTAGGGGCGAGGTGTTTTTGGGCGAACCCTTCGACGGGTTTAGGCTGCAACGAGCCCCTTAGCATTTTTTGCTAAGTTTTTTAAAAGAACGTCACCCTCCCCCTCGAAGTACTAGGGGTGAGGTGTTTTTGGGCGAACCCTTCGACAGATTTCGGCTGCAACGAGCCCTTTAGCATTTTTCACTGCGTTTTCTGAAAAATGCCACCTTCCCCCTCGAAGTGCTAGGGGCGAGGTGTTTTTGGGCGAACCCTTTGATGGGTTTAGACTGCAACGAGCCCCTTAGAATTTTTTGCTAAGTTTTTTAAAAAAACGCCACCCTCCCCCTCGAAGTGCTAGGGGTGAGGTGTTTTTGGGCGAACCCTTCGACGGATTTGGGACACAATGAGCCCCTTAGCTTTTTTCTCTAAGTTTTTTGAAAAACGCCACCCTTACTCTCGAAGTGCTACGGGGGAGGTCTTTTTGGGCGAACTCTTTGACGGGTTTGGGCTGCAACGAGCCCCATAGCATTTTTTGCTAAGTTTTTTAAAAAACGCCACCCTCCTCCTTGAAGTACTAGGGTGAGGTGTTTTTGGGCGAACCGTTCGATAGATTTCGGCCGCAACGAGCCCTTTAGCATTTTTCGCAATGTTTTCTGAAAACGCCACCTTCCCCCTCGAAGTGCTAGGGGCGAGGTGTTTTTGGGCGAACCCTTCCACGGGTTTGGGCTGCAAGCATTTTTGGTAAGTTTTGTGAAAAACGCCACCCACACCCTCGAAGTTCTAGGGGCGAGGTGTTTTTGGGCGAACCCTTTGACGGGTTTAGGCTGCAACGAGCCCCTTAGCATTTTTTGCTAAGTTTTTTAAAAAACGCCACCCTCCCCCTCGAAGTACTAGGGGTGAGGTGTTTTTGGGCGAACACTTCGACAGATTTTGGCTGCAACGAGCCCTTTAGCATTTTTCACTGTGTTTTCTGAAAAGTGCCACCTTCCCCCTCGAAGTGCTAGGGGCGAGGTGTTTTTGGGCGAACCCTTCGACGGGTTTAGGCTGCAACGAGCCCCTTAGAATTTTTTGCTAAGTTTTTTAAAGAAACGCCATCCTCCCCCTCGAAGTGCTAGGGGTGAGGTGTTTTTGGGCGAACCCTTCAACGGGTTTGGGCTGCAATGAGCCCCTTAGCCTTTTTCTCTAAGTTTTTTTAAAAATGCCACCCTCACCCTCGAAGTGCTACGGGGGAGGTCTTTTTGGGCGAACTCTTCGACGTGTTTGGGCTGCAACGAGCCCCATAGCATTTTTTGCTAAGTTTTTTAAAAAACGCAACCCTCCTCCTCGAAGTACTAGGGTGAGGTGTTTTTGGGCGAACCGTTCGATAGATTTCGGCCGCAATGAGCCCCTTAGCATTTTTCGCAATGTTTTCTGAAAACGCCACCTTCCCCCTCGAAGTACTAGGGGTGAGGTGTTTTTGGGCGAACCCTTCGATAGTTTTCGGCTGCAACGAGCTCTTTAGCATTTTTCACTGCGTTTACTGAAAAATGCCACCTTCCCACTCGAAGTGCTAGGGGCGAGGTGTTTTTGGGCGAACCCTTCGACGGGTTTAGGCTGCAACGAGCCCCTTAGCATTTTTTGCTAAGTTTTTTAAAAAACGCCACCCTCCCCCTCGAAGTGCTAGGGGCGAGGTGTTTTTGGGCGAACCCTTGACGGGTTTGGGCTAACGAGCCCTTAGCATTTTTGGTAAGTTTTTTGAAAAACGCCACCCTCCCCCTCGAAGTGCTAGGGGCGAGGTGTTTTTGGGCGAACCCTTCGACGGGTTTAGGCTGCAACGAGCCCCTTAGCATTTTTCGCTAAGTTTTTTGAAAAAAGCCACCCTCCCCCTCGAAGTACTAGGGGTGAGGTGTTTTTGGGCGAACCCTTCGACGGGTTTGGGCTGCAACGAGCCCTTAGCATTTTTCACTAAGTTTTTGAAAAATGCCACCCTCCCCCTCGAAGTGCTAGGGGCGAGGTGTTTTTGGGCGAACCCTTCGAAGGGTTTAGGCTGCAACGAGCCCCTTAGCATTTTTTGCTAAGTTTTTTAAAAAACGCCACCCTCCCCCTCGAAGTGCTAGGGGTGAGGTGTTTTTGGGCGAACCCTTCGACGGGTTTGGGCTGCAATGAGCCCCTTAGCTTTTTTCTCTAAGTTTTTTGAAAAACGCCACCCTCACCCTCGAAGTGCTACGGGGGAGGTCTTTTTGGGCGAACTCTTCGACGGGTTTGGGCTGCAACGAGCCCCATAGCATTTTTTGCTAAGTTTTTTAAAAAACGCCACCCTCCTCCTCGAAGTGCTAGGGTGAGGTGTTTTTGGGCGAACCCTTCGACGGGTTTCGGCTGCAACGAGCCCCTTTAGCATTTTTCGCTAAGTTTTTTGAAAAACGCCACCCTCCCCCTCGAAGTGCTAGGGGCGAGGTGTTTTTGGGCGAACCCTTCGACGGGTTTGGGCTGCAACGAGCCACTTAGCCTTTTTCTCTAAGTTTTTTGAAAAATGCCACCCTCACCCTCGAAGTGCTAGGGGCGAGGTGTTTTTGGGCGAACCCTTCGACGGGTTTAGGCTGCAACGAGCCCCTTAGCATTTTTTGCTAAGTTTTTTAAAAAACGCCACCCTCCCCCTCGAAGTTATAGGGTCAGGTATTTTTGGGCGAACCCTTCGACAGATTTCAGCCGCAACGAGCCCTTTAGCATTTTCCGCAATGTTTTCTGAAAATGCTACCTTCCCCCTCGAAGTGCTAGGGGCGAGGTGTTTTTGGGCGAACCCTTCGACGGGTTTGGGCTGCAACGAGCCCCTTAGCATTTTTCGCTAAGTTTTTTGAAAAACGCCACCCTCTCCTTCGAAGTGCTAGGGACGAGGTATTTTTGGGCGAACCCTTCGATGGGTTTAGGCTGCAACAAGCTCATTAGCATTTTTTACTATGTTTTTTGAAAAACGCCACCCTCACCCTCGAAGTGCTAGGGGGGAGGTGTTTTTGGGCGAACCCTTCGATGGGTTTAGGCTGCAACGAGCCCCTTAGCATTTTTTGCTATGTTTTTTAAAAAACGCCACCGTCTCCCTCGAAGTGCTAGGGGTGAGGTGTTTTTGGGCGAACCCTTCGACGGGTTTAGGCTGGAACAAGCCCATTAGCACTTTTTACTAAGTTTTTTGAAAAACACCACCCTCACCTTCGAAGTGCTAGGGGCGAGGTGTTTTTGGGTGAACCCTTCGATGGGTTTGGGCCGCAACGAGCCCCTTTGCATTTTTTGCTAAGTTTTTTAAAAAACGCCACCTACCCCTTCGAAGTGCTAGGGGCGAGGTGTTTTTGGGCGAACCCTTTGACGGGTTTGGGCTAAAACGAGCCTTTAGTATTTTTAGTTAAGTTTTTTGAAAAACGCCACCCTCCCCCGCAAAGTGCTAGGGGCGAGGTGTTTTTGGGCGAACCCTTCGACGGGTTTAGGCTACAACGAGCCCCTTAGCATTTTTCGATATGTTTTTTGAAAAAAGCCACCCTCCCCCATGAAGTGCTAGGGGCGAGGTGTTTTTGGGTGAACCCTTCGAAGGGTTTGGGCTACAACGAGCCCCTTAGCATTTTTCACTAAGTTTTTTGAAAAACGCCACCCACACCTTCGAAGTGCTAGGGGCGAGGTGTTTTTGGGCGAACCCTTCGACGGGTTTAGGCTGCAACGAGCCCCTTAGCAATTTTTGCTAAGTTTTTTAAAAAAACGCCACCCTCCCCCTCGAAGTACTAGGGGTGAGGTGTTTTTGGGCGAACCCTTTGAGAGATTTCGGCAGCAACGAGCCCTTTATCATTTTTCGCTACGTTTTCTGAAAAATGCCACCTTCCCCCTCGAAGTGCTAGGGGCGAGGTGTTTTTGGGCGAACCCTTCGACGGGTTTTGGTTGCAACGAGCCCCTTAGCTTTTTTTGCTAAGTTTTTTGAAAAACGCCACCCTCCCCCTCGAAGTGCTAGGGGTGAGGTGTTTTTGGGCGAACCCTTCGACGGGTTTAGGCTGCAACAAGCCCATTAGCATTTTTCACTATGTTTTTTGAAAAACGCCACCCTCACCCTCGAAGTGCTAGGGGCGAGGTGTTTTTGGGCGAACCCTTCGACGGGTTTGGGCTGCAATGAGCCTCTTAGCATTTTTGGTATGTTTTTTGAAAAACGCCACCCTCCCCCTCGAAGTGCTAGGGGCGAGGTGTTTTTGGGCGAACCCTTCGACGGGTTTGGGCTGCAACAAGCCCCTTAGCATTTTTCGCTATGTTTTTTGAAAAATGCCACCCTCCCCCTTGAAGTGCTAGGGGCGAGGTATTTTTGGGCGGACCCTTCGACGGTTTTGGTCTGCAACGAGCCACTTAGCCTTTTTCTCTAAGTTTTTTTTGAAAAATGCCACCCTCCCCCTCGAAGTGCTAGGGGCGAGGTGTTTTTGGGCGAACTCTTCGACGGGTTTGGGCTGCAACGAGCCCCTTAGCATTTTTCGCTAAGTTTTTTGAAAACGCCACCCTCCCCCTCGAAGTGCTAGGGCGAGGTGTTTTTGGGCGAACCCATCGATGGGTTTGGGCTGCAAGGAGCCCCTTAGCATTTTCTGCTAAGTTTTTTGAAAATCGCCACCCTCCCCCTCGAAGTGCTTGGGGCGAGGAATTTTTGGGCGAACCCTTCGACGGGTTTGGGCTGCAACGAGACCCTTAGCGTTTCGCTAAGTTAGCTGACTGCCCGGCTTTTAGCTCTTCGGGCTTAGCCAGTGCGGCAGCTATGGCTCGAGAGCTTTTTTCTCTTCCTCAAATGTTTCTATCTCCATGGTGGGAGTTTCTTTGACATGCTTTGCTGAGTGAGGCTTTCCACTTTGGGGAAGGCAGCTTTATAGATTTAGCTGGGGTTTACATAGGATCCACCTCATTAAAAACCTCTCCCCTATGAAGGGTTCCCCTTGTGAGGAAAAGAGACGGTCCTTTACATAATTGCCTAAAAGGAAAGCTTAAAAAGAAAATCTACCAACTAAGCTCAAGGTAGCACTTATAGCTTCGGGCTATGCTTGGTTGTTTACATGCTTCGAGTGGTGCCTTTTCTATACGTAAAACCTTCAAAGGTTATCCGCATTCCAAGAATGCGGCAACTCTTCTCCTTGTGAGGTCTGGAGCCTGTATGCTCTAGACATGTTTGATTTTGCCATGATGTATGGGCCCTCCCATTTGGGTTCTTACTTGCCTTTGCTTTCTGTTTTCAGGCTTCGGAGTAGAACTAGGTCTCCTACTGCGTAAACTCGGGGTGCGACTTTTTGATCCCTCTATTGGCGGGTTTCTGATTGATACTATTAAAGGTTGACAGCTGCATCCCGTCTGTCGACTTCCATGAGATCCTTTGATTCTGCCTCTACAGGCTGTGTTGATTTTGCATTAAAGGTTCTGTGGCTTTGATGCAAAATCTCCTCAAGCGTGACTGCTTCTTCCCCGTAAAGTAACCTGAAGGGTGAGTATTTGGTTGGTCTGTTTTAGGTCGTGTTGTGCGACCATATGACCCTTGGCAGTTCTTCTGCCCACTTACCTTTCTTATTGTTGAGGAGTATCTTTTTAATTGCCTTGAATATAAGACTGTTTGCTCTTTCGACGGCTCCGTTCGACTGGGGGTGATATACTGACGCGATGTCGACTTTGGTTCCGATGGAGTGACAGAATTCTTTGAAAATATAGTTCTCAAATTGTTTTCTGTTGTCAACAGTTATGTCCCTTGGCACTTCGAAGCGGCAGACGACGTTTTACCAGAAGAACTTTTTAATTGTTGCTACCGAGATGTTTGTGATTGGTCTTGCTTCGATCCACTTGGTGAAATATTCTAGCGCTACAACTGCCCACCTGTAATTCCCTAGGGCTGTGGGCAGGGGTCCGACGATGTCGATTCCCCAGCGTTGGAGAGGCCATGATTGGGCTATGAGTTGCGTTGGCTGTGAGGGTGCTGACTGCTTATTTGAGATTTTTTGGCAGGCTTCGCATTTGGTTACTACTTCTGTGGCATCCTTGACCATAGATGGCCAGAAAAAAACCTTGTTTAACTGCCTTTGCAGCTAGCGGCCGAGGTCCAATATGTGCTCCGTAGATTCCTTCGTGTATCTCATTGAGTAGCTGGGTGCCCTCCATTCTGCTTACACACTTAAGTAGTGGGGCGCAAATTCCTGACTTGTAAAGCTGACCCTCGATGATGCTGTAGTTCCTGGCCCTTTGCTGCATTCTTTTTGCCTCTAACTCGGTATCTAGCTCGTAAAAACCCTTGAGGTACGCAATGATTTAAGTTATCCAATCTTCGCTCATTACTGCGTGTATTTGCTTGGGGTCCTAGAGGACTGCTTTGATCCAAGGTTTTGTGATTGTTTGAAACAACACATCTTGTGGTATTGCTTTTTGTCTTGCTGCCAACTTGGTGAGCTCGTCTGCCTCTGTGTTAAACTTTCTCTCAATATACTGTATATCAAAGCCTTTGAAATACTTTTCCATGCTTTGGATGGTGCTGCGGTATTTCTCAAGCAATGGATCCCTAGTTGTGAATTCTTTGTCATGTGAGCTGGCAACAATCTTGGAATCCGTTCTGACTTTGCACCACTGGACTCTGAGTGCCCTCAGTTTCTTGAGACCCAGCAATACTGCCTCATACTCTGCTATGTTGTTGGTGCACTTGTCCGTTTCTTTGCTAAACTCGAGCCTTGCAGCATATCTCATTTTCACACCTATGGGCGAAGTGACTACTGCTGCTATACCTGCCCCAGCAAGTCCCCAGGCTCCGTCGCAATGCACTGTGCACTCTGGTTCAGACCATGTTTGGTTTTTTGTGTGCTGTGGAGCCATCCAACCTACTATGAAGTCAGCGAGTACCTGAGACTTGATGGCACTAGGTTTCTCGAAGTCTGCTACATGCTCTGAGAGTTCCATGGCCCATTTGCCGATTGTTTCCGAAGCTTCTCGGTTGCCAAATATTTCATTGAGTGGTTGGCTGCTGAGCACTTTGATGTGATGAGCCTCAAAATAATGCCGCAGCTTTCTGGAAGGCATGACTACTGCGTATGCGATTTTTTCCATCTCAGAATAGAGCCTCTTAGAGGCAGACAATGCCTCGCTGACATAATATACCGGTAGTTGTACCAGGAGTTCCTTCGGTTCCCCTTTAACTATTTTGACTATTTTCTTTTCCTGTACAAAGACTGCGCTGACTGCCGAATGGGACGCAGCGACATATAACAGTAGCACAGCCCCGGGCTCTTGGTTGGTTAGCTTTGATTGCTTGTTGAGGTAATTTTTTTGATCTGCGTAGGCATTTTGCTGTTCTGGACCCCATTCGAAGGGTTGAGCCCCTCGGAGTGTTTGGAAGAAGGGCAAGCTTCGCTCGGCCGATCTGGATATGAATCAGTTTAGCGCCACCATTCTGCCTATGAGTTTCTGCACATCCTTTTGGCACTGGGGATCTTGCATTTGGATGATTGCTTTGAATTTGTCTGGGTTGGCTTCGATGCCTTTGGTTGACACCAGACAACCGAGTACTCTTCCTTTTCAGATACCGAAAATGCACTTCTCTGGATTCAGTTTTAACCTTGCTACTCAAAGGTTTGCGAATGTTTCTATGAGGTCTGAGATGGCTGCCCTTTACTTTGCTTGCTACTATGATATCGTCCACATAAGTGTGTATGCTTTTTCTGAACTGTGACTTGAAGGCTTTCTGAGTCATGCAACAAAATGTGGGGCTGACATTTTTCAACCCCTCAAGCATTCTTACGAAACAATAAGTACCAAAGGGTGTGATGAAACTTGTTTTTTCCTCATCCTCCCTCCATAGCCATATCTGATGATAGCTAGAGAAACAATCAAGCAATGACAGCAGCTTGCTCCTAGCTGCTGCATCCACGATTTTGTCATTTCGCGGCAATGGGAAGTCGTCTTTGGGGCAAGCTTTGTTGAGGTCTGTGAAGTCTAAACACATTCTCCACTTCCTGTTCTTTTTCCTTACCATTACACAGTTTGCTAGCCAAGATGGGTATTTGACTTCGTGGATAACAGAAGCATCAAGGAGCCGTTGGACTTCGGCTCTGATGGCTTCTGTTTTTTCATCGGACATCTTTCGAAGCCTCTATTTCTTTGGCCTATCTTTATGTCGACCTCTAGCTTATGCTCTATAATGCTTCTGTCCACGCCTTCGAGGTCTGCTAAAGACCAGGCGAATACATCCTTGTTCTTACTCATAAATGATAGCAATTCATTCTCTTCTTTGGGTTCTAAACCAGAGCCTACTATGACAAACTGACCAAGGACTTGTTCATCGAGGAGTACTTTTTTGGTTTCTTTGTCTGGCTAAACTGCAACCTTTTCTTTGTCGAGACATCGTGCCTCTTCTCTTGCATTCGCTTTATGCTGCTCACAAGCTTTTCGGGTTCTCTCTTCATCCTCTAGCTGTTCTTGGCTGAAAACCTGTATGTTGTTGCAGTTTCTTTCCCCCGGTGCATAACCTTTTTCTATGTCTCTTGCCATCTGCTGATCTCCTTTGACTGTGATAACCCCTCCGGCTGCTAGAATCTTCATGCATAGATATGCACTGTGGATGACGGCTTCGAAGGTGTTAATGTGCCCCGACCAAATATGACGTTAAATGGGTGGCAAAGATCCACCACATCGAATGTTACATATTTTGTTCGAGGGTTTTGGGTGTTGCGGAACGATACTGGGAGGGAGATTGTGCCCATGGGAGTGATTCTTTTTCCGTCGAAGCCTATGAGTGGTATATTTGATGGCTGCAGGGAACTTTTGCTGAGGCCCATTTGCTAGATGGTGTTTATGAATAGTATGTCTGCCTGGCTGCCATTGTCTACGAGAACTAAACTGACCATCTAGGTGTGGATGTGAGCTTCGATTACAAATGCATCAACATGCGGATAAGCTTTGAGGTTGAGATCTGACTCAGTGAATGTGATGGGAATATGAGACCACTTTGACTTGATAATAGGTCCGTCTATGAAAACTTTGCTTACCATTCGAGAGTGATCTCGTCTTCTTTTTTTGTTTTCAAAGTCTAAAGATGACCCTCTGCATATCATTCCAATGTAGCCTTGTATTGGGAAGGTTGCGGCTTGGTTTGGGGTGGCTCTGGTTGAGGCTGTGGTAGGTGCTGAGGCTCTTGCTTTTGCCTTTGCTGGTCTTGGCTAGGCGATGGTTGTTGGATTTGTTGTCTGGGTTTAATATATGGGCTGGGCGGTTGTGTGGGGTGAGTTGCATGAAAATATGGGGTTGGTGCATAAAGTTTATGATGGTGGGTGCTTGGGTAGTGGTAGTTGGGCTGAGCGGGTTGTGGATATGGTTGTTGGGACCATGGGTTGGGTGATGTATAATTGATGGATTTAGGTTGGGACGAAGCCTTCTTCTCTGCTTTGATCCTTTCTGGGATTTCTTTAGCTTTGAGGCAAGTGGAAGTTTTATGTACCTTGTCCTCTCCGCAGTAAAAATAGTATGGCTTTCTGGCCGGTCGAGTTTGGACTTGAGAGCCTCAGCCTCTGCCACGCCCTCGTTGGCTACTTCCTCTGAAATCATTGCTCTGGTTATCTCTGCCCATGGTGTCTTCTTTCTCTCCCTCAACATGACCAATGAACTAAGGCAAGGGTTCTATGGATTGCTTAGTTTTTCTGTACTGCCTTTCTTGATAGCCACCATCGCTATGCGACTCGTTGCCGCTCTTACTTTGACTTTGCTTGCATCTCTTGTAACCCACATCCGATCTACTGTATTCTTCAAACTTTGTGCATAATATTTGCATGGTGCGCGGGGGTATCCGCGCGCAGTATGAAGACATCTGGCATGCTCGCATGCCTCTGAGTACAGAACTTATTACCGCCTCATCCGTGACGCTTGGGGCCTGGGCTCGAAGCGTGAGGAATCTTCTGTAGTAATCATGTAATTGCTCATTTTCTTGTTGGGCGATATTGAACAGCTTATGTGATGGTTCCATAATGGTGCGGAACACTCGAAAGCTTGCGACCACCTTATCCCTGATGTTTTCCCAGCTGTATAGAGACCTGGGGGGTAGGTTAAAATACCAATTGAGGGCAAACTCTTCGAGGGTGCAAACGAATGTCTTTGCTAAGGTTACCTCGTCTCCTCCTGCTGATATGGTTGCTGCTTTGTAGGTCATGAGGAATTGCCTTGGGTCATAATTTCCTCTGAATTTGGCTAGCAATATCATTCTGAGCTGTGGTGGGTATGGAGCTCTTTGCAACCCTTCGGAGAGAGGTGAGTCTTTGTCGATTATGCCCGTTGTGCTTGCTCTTCGAATTGGCAGTACTTCTGCTGCTATCGGCTGACGGCTTGGCGTAAGTGGTACTTCTTGCTCGAGGTATGGGTGAGCGTCACGCGTTGGGTTTGATTCTTGGCGACTTGCTCTGCCAATGGTTCTCTGGAGTTCTTTGACTTCTTTTGCCAGTTGCAGATTCTTGAGTCTGAGCTTGGCTATGTACTCTTTCTCGTGTAAGGCTTTCTCTCTCTCTGACAGCGCATTGCTTCTTAGCTCTTGCTCTTGCAACAGCTGTTGCTTGAGTTGCTCGAGGTGCTCGGCTCTTTGGGCTAACAGTTCCATCTCTTGTGCTGCTGTCATCGAGGTTGGGGTGTTGCTTCCTAGAGGGTTTGAGCTTGACGGTTGTTTGGGACGCTGTGCTCGGTCTTTTAGACCACCTATCACTTCTGCTTGAAGCGATGGTTGCACTTCGGGGGTATTCTCTTTTGTTACTTGCGATGCAGATTGATCGTCAGTCAGTTGGGGGTCTCCTAGAGTGCTGCTTCAAGGGGGCAGAGTGCCGCTCGAAGACAGCGGTCCGTGCAGTTGAGTCATCTTGAGCTTATGTACAAGCTCACAACACGGTGGGTGCCACTGTTGGTGTCACAAAGTGCAAGCATCAGTGCCACTAACAAAAAAAAAGTAAACATGAAAAGGAATCACGAAGGGTACAAAACAGAACAATAGGCTCCCGTCACGTATTCCCAAAAATATTCGTCCCGTTACAAGTAAGTAGGGGTGTTCTATTTATAGGCCCGTACTTAGGTCATATGCAGATGACCATTTTATCTCTAATTACCTATTATATTCTCCTAATATTCTATACAAAATGGTCATAAAGGATAAATTGGTCATTTGAGCTTTTCTGGTACCACGTCTTGGCGCCACGTGTTGCCCTCTTCCTGCCGTGCCAGTTCTTGATCTTGCCCGGTGTCCTGTCCTTCGAAGGATGATGGCTTCTTCCTTCGAGGGCGTGGAGGTACCGCTCGAAGGGTTCGCTGCTCTGTCCATTAAAGGGTGATGGCTTCATCCTTCGTGGGCGCGAAGGTACCGCTCGAAGGGTCTTTGTTTTTCTAAGGCCTCCGATGGACACATGTACCTTGAAGTTATGGTTAATAAAAAAAGGGTAACAATGGTTAACTTTGACTTTTATTCACAGACCAACTTTGATAAATCCTCGAGGGGTGGTTTGCGAAGTGATCCCCCCCAACAATGTCTAGAAGCTGAAACTCCTCGTCGTCGCTTGACTTTGTTTCCCGGCTTCTCCGAACAACTCCTTGACTTCTCTACTGTCACCCAGTGCGTGTGATTTCACTGAGCATCCATGCACATCACCAACTAGTCGTGACCTAAGTGATATGACCTAGACCCCCTTGATAGTCTGGTTTTTCCTATGAACTTAAAACCCTAACAACTAGGCAAGTGTACCAAACACTTGCTTTATAGCTGGTCCTTAGCCTTGATCCATCTTCATCAACCCTTGGACTCCATCAAGCTTGCAAGTCTCCATGCTTGTGGTCATTGTCATCCATTGCCAAGGTCGCCATCAACAATCATCATAGAGTAGAAAAGGTTTCCTACATGCACAACACTCGTGTAGACATTAGTCACATTTTCATGTTTGTGATTCATCACTAAAATATTCATACCTCATGGTGACCTCACAACCACTACTTATGATGATCCAAAACGGACGACCAACAAGGAACCAAAGGAACAGAGAGGTTTGAAAAGATTACCTTGGTCCCTACCTTGGAAGTAGTCTCCCCTTTTGAATATGCTAGGTCTTGAGAGAGAACTACCCAATCATGTAGCGCACTTGATATTGATCTTGAGTTGAATTTTGCGTTCATCTTGGTATCATGGTTAATGATCTTGTTATAGTAGACACGTACCAAAGATGTAGATGTTCATGTCGGTGTAGATGTTCATTGTTGTTGTAGACATGCTGTTGGCACCAGAATTTGGACCAGTCCCATTGGTCAGAGGCAGAGAGTTGAAATTGGCCGAAATAAGAGAAACTCAACGCCCGAAAGGAATAAAGTGGGCCCAATAGGGTTATTTTATCTGTTTCTATTTTTAGATTAGAGTTTATTTAGAAATAAATCTAGTCGAGTTATTGAAGAGTCCTGACCGAGTTGGGTCAGAACCCCTTGCATGGGGCTATAAATATGTAATAGGGTTTGTACGAGAAAAAACAACACTTTCGTTCAATACAAGTCGACGCATCGCCAAACCTTTTTCTCGATGACATCCATGTCTCGTGTGGGCTGCATCGGCTCCGATCTCGGCGAGAGACTTGGATTAGTCAACCTTGATAATTCTATCGACTTCAACTAGTACTTTCTCATTGATTGGATATTCTAGTTATTATCTCTAGAATTGCTAGTTATCCGGTAATTAGATCTTAAGTGTGCTTATACTATCAACTTTTGGTTGCAAAACTGTCTCGGTTAGGTCTGATCTATTGTAATCTCTAGTAGGTTTTATGAGTTTGATTTAGATCTGTTATTGGAGTCATCTTATCAATTTTACCCATAATTGGAGAGTTTTTAGTTCTATTTGCTTTGTTTGGGCACTGTCTCAATTAAGTTCGATCTGCTTGAGCCAGTGAGGCTGCATCTATTCTGACCTCTCGCTGAGCCAGTAGGATTAGGTACGTTTCGATCGTGAGTAGAGTTGCTAGGGTTCTATCGGAACGTTTAGCTGACAAGTTATCACGGTTCGATTGACTTCTCAGTGTTTCACGTGTTTATTGATGTATTAAGAGGAGTCGATTGCCCCATTTATTTAATAAGATTAGATCTGTGATCTTGAGTCATATTTGCAATACCAGCTACCAGATCTATCACCTTAGCACTATTGAAGGGTAGAGTTCTATGCATGATTACTATACTTCTATCGACTCTGGTCCATCGACTTTTCTTTATCCACAGAGTGAGTTTTAGCGTGTTTAACCTACCAACTTTGCCTTTTTCGATTCAATTATTGTCGGCATTACTTATGCAATATTTAATACTCATTTATTGAATTGTCGATGAGCCAATACAAATCAGCCAATTAGTTTATTTTAACAATATCATTTGCTATTTATAGCCATCGGTTGGTTTTCACTAACAGTGGTTATTGGCTTTCTTCATCGGCCAGTTCTTGGCTGGTGACCCATGGAATTTAAGCGTGTGTCTCTTTGTTGATTTGCAGGGAAAATCGACTGGCGCGCCCGGGTTTCTTTGTGTTGAGCCTGCACTAGAGTTAAGCAAATCTCTCGGGTCACACGTGGGAATTTCGCGTCAACACGCTTTTTGGCACACCTGGTGAGACGAAGAACTTCAAGACCTACAACATGGCTTAGATTGGAATGCCAAAAGACCCCAAGCTTGCCGAGAACCCTACGCCAAAACATGATGTCGGTGCAGATCTAAAGATGGCGAACATGATGCCTGTGGACAGGGACAATCTGAGCGATGAAACAAAGGCACAAGTTGATCAGAAAATCGCGGAGTATGAAAGCCTTTCATTGAGGACATTTAGCAAAACCAGGCATGGCAAGATCATATAGAGGAGAAAATTAGCTGTGGTTGCGTTGGTTGATGAAGATGAAGCTGATAAGTCACCTGCCAATATGCCAAGGGAGGTGATAGATGAGGCTACATTGAACAGCACGATACATTCAGCTATACATCATGCATTGATTAATCAATCACCTGTGTTGGTGAATACTTTGACGGCTTTGATTATTCAGACAGTGGAGGGGTGTGTATATGATGATCTAATATGTGGGCCGATGTATTTCCGTATGCAGGGGAATATTCCTTGGCCTGCAATTGAAGGACTCAAGCAACAGCCACCCAGTACTAGCACTGTAATTCCTACAGCAAGCTTGGGGCCAGCATTAGAGAGTGCCACTCCACCTGCAAGGAATAATAGTGATGGCGCTACAGGGATATCATCTGGGTCTGGTCCCAGAGTTATTTTACAGACGACATCATCGCAGACACAGCCGCAATATTACAGGCAAGATACTTCAGAACCAAATGTGATGAGGACATCACTCCTATAGATACACACAACACTCCTCCAAATTTGGACTTGCAAGGTCCAATGACTAGAGCTCGTGCACGACGACTAAATTTAGAGGTGAGCTCGTTCCTACGTTCTTTGCTATATGTTACTTTTGAGAATGGTTTGCTACCTAATGATTATTTTATGATTAGAAACCATGGAGAGGACCAGGAGATGATGGGAGAAGGAGTTGGGAACGTGGAGGACAAGCAAGGGCTTGAAAGCAAAAGTGGAGGCCCAATCAAAACCGATTTCGAGTCTGTTTCAGGGCCCAGGACCAGTCTGCACTAAAACAGTCGCCCAGGATGCATACGGACTCAGATTTGGACGTTCTACATATGCACGGAAAGATAAGGAGAAGACCTTTCCAATGCCGCCAGCCCCATGTCAAAATTCATCCGGAGTCATCAGGAATCGTCGAAACAAGAGAGAGTCCAGAATCTGTGTCAGTGCTGCGTCGTCTATTTTTGGCCTTTGGGCTTTGTATCTAGTTGAGCCCAATTAGGGGCGCGTCCAGAGGGTCTTTCACGACCCTACGGTCTTTATATACAGCCGCCGCTGCACCATTAGGGTTCGGGTTTTGCTTAGATCAATTCTGTTCATAAACAGTGTCGCCGTTCATCGGTTTGTGAGACCCCAACTTTGAGAGTTTAATCATACGTCTGCAATTGTGTTGCATTCTTCGTTGTTCTTGCTTGTGTTCTTGATTCGCAGGCAGGGATTAGCCTTCTCGGCGAGGTCAATTGTATTTGGACGGTTGATAACCAGAGGAGACATCGTGCTGCGATTGCGGGGTTTAGAACGTGTTGTTCTGAAGCCGGATCGATTTGTGTGTCGCCTCCGACCAAATCAACTTACCAAGAACCTTTCGGAAGATCGGGAACCCTTGTTCATATCAAAATGTGACAGATGGTACAACACCAAATGTAGAGCCAAGCCTGTTCGAGATGCCATCATCATCTGCATTGCCTGGGGAGTTGGGAGGCCAGCACACTGTTGTCAATTTTGGTTCACAGACAGCACCACAAGTGCAAGTGTCTGGTCCTGCATTGGCTACTTCAAATACCAATATTTTGACCGATGACTGGGCAGTGAAGATTGCTGAGGTAATAAGAGAACAATTCAGGTTAAAGCCAAAACAGCAGACTTATATGTATCGACACTGTATCCTCCTAGCTATGACTTGATTCCCATGCCGAGTCGATACAGGCCACCAGAATTTACTAAGTTCACTAGACAAGATAATACCACCATTGTTGAACATATCAGTGGGTTTTCGGTGCAATGCGGAGAAGCAGGAGCCACTAAAGCATTTAAGATTAGGCTGTTTCTCTTGGTTTGCATCGTTGCCCCCAAACTCCATTATAACTTGGGTCGATCTGAAACAAAAATTTCATAACTATTTCTTTGCTGAGACTAGGGAGGTGAGATTGTCACATTTGATTGTTGTGAGGCAGAAAGCTGGTGAGTCTGTGCATGATTACGTGCAGAGGTTTGGGGAAGTGCACAGTAAATGTTTCAGTCTACAGTTGACAGATAATCAGATGGTAGAGATTGCTTTTAATGGTTTAGTAGCACCCCTAAGGGAAAAGTTTCCCTCGGTTGAGTTTGAGAGGTTGTCCTAACTGGTACATAAGGTATCTATCTAAGAGATTGCTTTTAAGGCATGATCTAGGCCGATTCAGGTCAACTATAATGATTACGATTCTGAGTCTGGAGAGGAGACTGAAGATGTCGATATGGCTGAATGGACTAGGAATAATAATATTATGTCTTGTCCTTGGGTGAAGCAGAATGAGTCAGAAGAAGAGTATGACTTCAATATCACCAAAGCCGATAAGATATTTGACATGATGTTGTAGGAGAAGCACATTCCACCTGCTAAAGAATTGAAGAAGAAGAGGTATTGCAAGTGGCATAACTTGTCATCTCATAATACCAATGACTGCAAAGTTTTCAGAAGATAGATATAGATGGTGATTGAACAAGGCAAGATAAAGTTTACTAAAGGTGCTATGAAGATCGATGGACATCCATTCCCTGCAAATGTTAACATGGTTGGTATCGACAATGTTGAAGCTTTTATTAGCCGATATCAGAAGAAAAGGTACTCAGAAGAAAAAGGCCAGGGAACTAAAGGAATCACAGTTTGATCCACACTAGGAGTGTCCATTTTTAAAATATTGCTAGGAGAATAACATGAAGCTGCATTCGATCGACAGTTGTCCTGGTTGCAGTCGGCGTGTGGATCAGATGTATAGAGAGGCTCCAAAGTTCTATCGACAGCAAGATCGACAAAGCAACATCAAAGAGTCGATGAAAAGGAAAGTCGATGGGTAGGTCAGAGTGTCAGCTTTTGATGGACTTGGAGCAGGGAAGACTGTGGAAGAAGATAAGTTTGACAAAGAAGTCGATGAAGAGTTGCAGGAAGAACAAGCACATGAAGAGCAGTGGTGTCCATCTGGGCTATTTTCTAGGAGCCGGAAATGAAGAGTTCAGCGGATGTGATGCCGACAGATAAGGGCTGGAAGATATTATTATGGTGAGGATGACGATCAGCCGACTAAGAAGGTTTGGAGACCAAAGGTAAAATCACAAGTACAAGTACTTGGTGCTATAGTGGGCATGTGATGATGCTTCCACAAGAGTTCATGGCCTCAGAAGAGGAATTGTTTGCTGATGATGATGAGGTGCCTCAGTTAGTATTTAATATCCAGCAAGCAGTGTTTGATAAACTAGATGAAGCAAAACATCAGCACTTGAAGGCTTTATATTTAAAAGGGTTCGTCAACGGGATGCCGATAGGGAAAATGATGGTTGATGGAGGTGCTGCGGTCAATAACATGCCATTCACTACTGCCAGAAAGTTGGATAAGACCGATGATGATTTAATCAATACTAACATGATTTTGCGAGATTATGGTGGTCGTACTGCAGCAGCCAAAGGAGTTTTCAATGTGGAGCTCACAATCAACAGCAAAACTTTAGAGGTTACATTCTTTGTTATTGAAGGAAAGGGAACCTATAGCCTTCCGCTGGGTCATGACTGGATACATGCGAACTGCTGTGTACCATCCACGATGCACCAGTCTATGATCCAGTGGATCGGTGATCGAGTGGAAGTGGTTCCGGCCGATCAAACCGTTAATGTTCCATCGGCCGATTTAGCGCCATGGCACCTGGATGATATGGAGTGTCTCTCTGGCAGGATTTGGGATGGAGATTATGTGAAGATTACTACTTAGGGTCTTGAGGTGGAGGACCAATCAAATTCGAAGTTGTTTCTCTGACAGGCACCCCAATGGAATTTGCAGAAGATGGCAAGCTGGGAAAAGGGTTTATGTCGGCCGGTGAATTGCAAGAAGTCGATATAGGAGGTGGTGACAAGCCTAGGCCGACATTTATCAGTAAGAAGTTAGATGAGGATTTTAAAGTTGAATTAATAAAATTGTTGAAGGAGTATCGGGATTGTTTTGCTTGGGATTATTCTGAAATGCCTAGTCTTAGCTGATCTATTGTTGAACATCGGCTACCCATCAAACTAGGATATCGACCATACAAACAACCGCCATGAAGGTTCGATTCTAAGATTTATGATAACGTCAAGGCTGAGATTACTAGATTATATGATGCTAAATTTATTAGGCCTTGCCGATATTTAGAGTGGGTGTCAAATATGGTGCCTATTTTCAAGAAGTGTGGGAAGTTGAGAGTTTGCATCGACTTTTGACCATTGAATAAAGCCACTCCTGAAAATGATTACCCAATGCCGATAGCAGATCTTCTGGTTGATGCCGTATCAGGACATAAGATCGTTAGTTTTATGGATGGTAATGCTGGATATAATCAAACTTTTATGGTAGAAGAAGATATACCGAAGACTGCTTGATGAGGACATCAACGACATACGAATAATGACGACGGAAGATGGCGCGCCAAACCAAGTTGTCACGCCTCCGCCTCTCATTGTCGCAGCTCCTCGAGTTACGGATCCATCTTCTAACAAGATGACGACGTACAAGGGCTCAATCACAAGAGCTCAAGCGCAGGAATTAAAGACAGTTTTGATGCTAAGGAACGATGGCCCAAGATGACGCTGCCCGAAGGCCCACATGGCCCAAGTCGCGCGACTCCCTCTCCACCGCGCGCCTCTCCACTTCAGCCGGTCCTAGATGCCTCGTCCTCCCCCTATTTAGTCAAGGGCTGCGCCCCTTACAATCTTTGAGTTTTGTTTTAAGTTTAGCTTAGCTATACATCCGTCTCTCGACGTGAATTCAGAACTCCACCTTCGTGCAATACATCAGATTGCTCACCTCTAATTATTGCTCGTTCTTTTATTGCGCGTAAGAATTGATCCTTGTGATCAGGTTGATCTTGTTTACCGCAAGGTTAATATCCTCCAGAAGTTGGTTCAGCGATTGCATTGGCGCTTCGGCTTGCTCGTCGTAGTCGGATCATGAGGGTCGACATCCACCAAATCGAAGTTATCTCCACTCGCCGAAAGATTGGGCACTCTACACCTATCAAGTGGTATCAGATTCCAGTGTTTCTCGGTGAGTTTATCCAAGTCCACATAAACCGAAAACTAAAAATAAAAAGTTTACCCTAGTACGGTTTTGAGCCTCGCACTTTCGTTCAATAATTTACGTTGTTGAGTTTTTGTGCTTTCGCTTTTGATCGTTGCTGGTACACTGTGTTTTATCGTTTTTCTCCCCATCATCATCATATCCTTCCGTCGTGTCGCGTGTTTTCACCACCACAGTTTGCTTTCCATCGCATCTGTTTACCCCGTCTCGCTTGCCAAGTTGTGGTCAGCCGAGCGCTTGCCAAGTTTTTCTGCTGCACCGTGAGTCCAGGTCAATCACTGCCTCGCCAATGCTTTTGGCCGATCGCCGATCAAGTCCTACTCGGTTACGTCGTAATCCGCTCGCCTTGCCCTGTGTTTGGTTCTATTCGCTTTCGTGTGTCCCTACTCTAGAGAGAGAGAGAGAGAGAGAGAGAGAGCAACACAGGCGGTCTTTTAATTACTATTCTACCCCTGCCTCAAAAAAAAAGCGCTTGTGCTTAATTGCTCATTTGAGGTCTCATTGTTTATATTTTCAGAAAAAAGGTATAAAAAAAGAAGAAAAAAGAAAGAAAAAAAAGAAAAAAAAGAGAAAAAAAGAGCGGCTGAGCAACATAGGCGACGCGTTCTTGCTGCACTTTGTTTTGATCCTTCTTCTTTCCTCTTGCACTTGTACCGGCAGCAATCTTTTCACGTTTAGCACCATTATTTAGCTTTGCAGTTATTGTTTGAATTGTGCTAACCCTTGGATTGAGTGCATCCTTCCAGCCCCACAAATTTTCTACTACGAGCAGGTTTTTGTTTCACCATGCAATCGCTCCTCCAATCTTCCACCGGTTTTACCTGTGGTTGCAGTTCACGCTTGCGTGCTTGGTAAGGATGGGTAAGAATTTGATAACAGCTTTTTGATTGAGCTTTTCATCCACCACTCACCTCTCGTTGTAGGATCCCGCTTTTTGTATTGCTTGTGTTTCTATGGTAGAAAACAGCTCGAAGTCGGAGGAGCTCACCCTCCAGGATGTCCAGGCACAGGTTGATGGTCTACAAAATGACATGAAGACAATGCTGGAGAGACTTGACTCTACGGTCACTTCGTCGAATGAGCGTTTTGATCAACTGGACCTCGCTGATACGGCTGCCCGCGCCACGCTCGCAATGATCATGGCTCGTCTTGAGGCCATGTCGACGCAGCTTGGGACCATGACGACGCAGCTCACGGAGTTGCAAAATGCACGTGACTACGGCGCGGACACCGAGCAGGACGACGACAATCGTCGTGGTCGTGCTCGTAGGGTATGTGTTCCTATTAATGATTCTTTTGCCAAAATAAAATTTCGTATTCCCACTTTTAATGGCAAATATGATCTGGGTGCTTATCTTGATTGGGAATTAGAGGTTGAACAAAAATTTGCATGCCATGATATTCCTACTAATTTACAAGTTAAGGCTGCTATTAGTGAATTTACTGAATTTGCTTTACTTTGGTGGCGTGAGTATAGACAAAGATATCCTGATAGTATTTCAGCCACATGGATGGCATTAAAATCTGCTATGCGTCATTATTTTGTGCCGTCATATTATGCTAGAGATTTGCTTAATCAAATGCAGCGTTTTCAACAAGGTTCACTTTCCGTAGAGGATTATTATCAAGCTTTGCAAAAGGGTATGATTCGCTGTGGTTTAGTTGAACTGGATGATGCTTCTATGGCTCGCTTTAGGGGTGGGTTAAATCGTGAAATTCAGAAAATTATTGATTCTAAGAATTATGATGATATGACCACCTTATTTGAATATGCTTGTAAAGCTGAACGTGAAGTGCAGGATCGACAATCTTCGTCAAGACCTAACATTTTTGTAGGGTCTAGGACGCCTTCAACTCCATGGTTGACACATCATTCCACGTCGCGCGACCACTCCTCCACCACGTCCAAGTCGAGTGCTCCATCCACGGCCAAATCTGCCTCGATCGTGCCATCCTCCTCCTCGTCTGGACGAGCTCGTGATATTCAGTGTCACCGTTGCCGAGGATTTGGTCATGTGATACGCGATTGTCCAAATAAACGAACTATGTTGATTCGTGACGACGGTGGGTATTCTTCTGCTAGTGATTCTGAGGATATTCAACAGACTATGCTTGCCACTAATCATGCAGATAATACGGAGCTTCATGTCGACTCTAGTGCCGCCGATAGGTATGCAACTCTTGTTATGCAGCGTGTTCTTAGTACACAGGTCGTTCTGGATGAAAAGCATCAGCGCCACAACATTTTTCATATCAAAGGCGTTGTGCAAGAACGAGCGGTCCATATAATCATCGATGGTGGTAGTTGCAACAATTTGGCTAGTACGACCTTGGTGGAGCAGTTGTCATTGCCAACAAGGAAGCATCCACATCCTTATCACGTTCAATTGCTTAATGATGGCGGCAAAATAAAGGTAACGCGCTCGGTACGTGTTCCTTTCTCTCTTGGCGCCTATTCTGATTTTGTAGATTGTGATGTTGTTCCAATGGAAGCATGCTCTTTGTTGCTTGGCCGTCTTTGGCAATATGATGTTGATAGTGTTCATCATGGTCGCTCCAATTATTATTCCTTCATGTTTAAGGGTCAAAAAATTGTTATTCATCCTATGACACCTAAACAAGTTCTTAAAGATGATATTGCTCGAGCGACAAAAGCTGCAAAATTGGTTACATCGCCTCCTGTTGCACCTGTTCAACATGAGATCAAATTGAATAACCCTATCTTGCTTGCTACACGTGCTGATTTTGATGAATTACATGATGCTAATCTGCTTTGCTATGCGCTAGTTTGCTCTCGTATGCTTGTTTCACTAGATGAGGCGTCTATGTTGCATATTCCTCCTGCTGTTGCTAACCTTTTGCAGGACTATAAAGATGTTTTTCCCGCTGAATTGCCACCGGGTCTTCCTCCTATTCATGGCATAGAAAATCATATTGATTTAATTCCAGGCGCACAGCTTCCTAATCACGCCCTGTACTGCACAAATCCTGAGGAGACAAAAGAAATTCAGCGTCAAGTGCAGGCATTGCTTGATAAAGGTTACATTCGTGAGTCTCTCAGCCCTTGTTCGGTTCCTGTTTTGCTTGTTCCTAAGAAAGATGGTTCTTGGCGTATGTGTGTAGATTGTCGTGTAATTAACAATATTACAATTCGTTATCGATATCCTATACCACGCCTTGATGATATGCTTGATGAATTTAGTGGTGCCACAATTTTCTCTGAGGTTGATTTGCGTAGTGGTTACCATCAGATAAGAATGAAATTAGGAGATGAATGGAAAACGACTTTTAAAACTAAATTTGGCTTGTATGAATGGTTGGTTATGCCATTTGGATTGTCTAATGCTCCTAGCACTTTTATGCGCTTAATGAATGAAGTTCTTCGACCTTTCATTGGAATATTTGTTGTTGTCTATTTTGATGATATCCTTATATACAGCAAATCCATGAATGAGCATTTAGATCATTTGCGTGCTGTTTTTGATGCTTTGCGTGCTGCTCACTTGTTTGGGAACATGGAAAAATGCACTTTTTGCACGCAACGTGTTTCGTTTCTTGGATATGTTGTTACTTCACAGGGCATTGAGGTGGATAGCAGCAAGGTGGACGCCATTCAGAGTTGGCCCCAACTCACGACGGTCACATAGGTTCGCAGTTTTCTTGGTCTGGCAGGCTTCTATCGTCGTTTTGTGCGGGATTTCAGTTCTATTGCTGCACCATTACATGAGCTGATGAAGAAGGGTGCGCCATTTGAGTGGGGTGCACCACAAGCCGACGCATTCAACACTTTAAAGGAACGGTTAACTCATGCTCCTCTCTTACAATTGCCTAATTTTGATAAAGTGTTTGAATTGGAATGTGATGCTAGTGGAATTGGTTTGGGTGCTGTTTTGTTGCAAGATCATAAACCCATTGCTTATTTTAGTGAGAAGTTAAGTGGTGCTGCTCTTAAATATTCCACTTATGATAAAGAACTTTATGCTTTAGTAAGAACTTTGCAAACATGGAAGCATTATTTATGGCCTCGCGAATTTATTATTCATTCTGATCATGAGGCTTTGAAACATATTAGAACCCAAACTAATCTGAACTGCTGTCATGCTAAATGGGTTGAATTTGTTGAATCTTTTCCGTACATCATTAAACATAAAAACGGGAAGGAAAATGTGATTGTCGATGCTTTGTCTCGTCGTTATATGATGCCGTCCCAATTAGACTTTAAAATCTTTAGTTTGCAAGCTTTGAAAGACCAATATGTGAATGATGCTAATTTTTGTGATATTATGATGCATTGTAAGGATGGCAAACCTTGGGGCAAATTTCATATGCAGGATGGGTTCCTATTTCGTGCTAACAAGCTGTGTATTCCAGCTAGCTCGGTTCATCTTTTGTTGTTACAGGAGGCGCATGGAGGTGGTCTTATGGGTCACTTCATCGTTTTCAAGACACATGAGGTGTTGGCCGACCATTTCTTTTGGCCACGGATGCGCCGTGATGTTGAGCGCCTTGTTGCACGCTGTACTACATGTTAAAAAGCTAAATCTCGTTTGGGTAATCATGGTTTGTATATGCTCTTACCTGTTCCCTCTTCTCCTTGGCATGATATTTCGATGGATTTTGTTTTGGGATTGCCTCGCACTAAGAAGGGGAGGGACAATATTTTTGTGGTTGTTGATCGTTTCTCTAAAATGGCTCACTTTATACCTTGTCATAAAACTAATGATGCCTCAAATGTTGCTGAATTGTTCTTTAGAGAGATTGTTAGATTGCATGGAATTCCTAAAACAATTGTCTCTGATCGTGATGCTAAGTTTCTTAGTCATTTTTGGCGTTTTCTTTGGAATAAATTAGGAACTAAGCTACTGTTTAGTACTACTTGTCATCCTCAAACTGATGGGCAAACTGAGGTAGTAAATAGAACTTTGTCTGCTATGCTTAGAGCTGTTCTAGATAAAAACGTGAGACGTTGGGAAGATTGTTTACCTCATGTTGAATTTGCTTATAATCGTGCTACACATTCTACCACTAAGATGTGTCCTTTTGAGGTTGTTTATGACTATGTTCCTAGGACGCCTATTGATTTGTTTGCTATTGATGCTGAAGATGAACCACATCTTGATGCTCTTGCTCATATTGATCACATGAAACAATTGCATGAAGAAACACAACACAACATTACCGTTGCTAATAAAAAGTATCAAGTTGCTGGTAGTAAAGGTAGAAAACATATTTCTTTTGAACCTGGTGATTTGGTTTGGTTGCACTTGCGTAAAGATAGATTTCCTACTTTGCATCGTTCTAAACTGATGCCTCGTGCTGCTGGTCCTTTTAAAGTGCTAACCAAGATTAACGATAATGCTTATGTTCTTGACTTGCCCATGGAGTTTGGTGTTTCCACTAGTTTTAATGTTGCAGATTTGAAACCATACTTGGGTGAGGATGATGAGTTGCCATCAAGGACGACTTCACTTCAAGAAGGGGAGGATGATGAGGACATCAACGACATACGAATAATGACGACGGAAGATGGTGCGCCAAACCAAGTTGTCACACCTCCACCTCTCGTCGTCGCGCCTCCTCGAGTTACGGGTCCATCTTCTAACGAGACGACGACGTACAAGGGCCCAATCACTAGAGCTCGAGGCCAGGAATTGAAGACGGTTTTGATGCTAAGGAATGACAGCCTAGGATGACGCCGCCCGAAGGCCCACGTGGCCCAAGTCACGCGACTCCCTCTCCACCGCGCGTCTCTCCACTTCAGCCGGCCCTAGATGCCTCGTCCTCCCCCTATTTAGTCAAGGGCTGCGCCCCTTGCAATCTTTGAGTTTTGTTTTAAGTTTAGCTTGGCTATACATCCGTCTCTCGACGTGAATTCAGAACTCCACCTTCGTGCAATACATCTGATTGCTCGCCTCTAATTCTTGCTCGTTCTTCGATTGCGCGTAAGAATTGATCCTCGTGATCAGGTTGATCTTGTTTACCACAGGTTTAATGTCCTCCAGAAGTTGGTTCAGCGATTGCATTGGTGCTTCGGCTTGCTCGTTGTAGTCGGATCGTGAGGGTCGACATCCACCAAATCGAAGTTATCTCCACTCGCCGAAAGATCGGGCACTCTACACCTATCACTGCTTTCAGGTGTCCAGGGGCTATTGGATTATATGAATGGGTCATCATGACATTTGGATTGAAGAACGCTAGAGCCACGTATCAGAGAGCCATGAATTATACTTTCAATGATCTAATTGGCAAGTTAGTGGAGATTTATATTGATGATGTGGTGGTTAAATCCAGACAAGTAGGAGATCATATAGTTGATTTGCGGAAAGTACTTGAAAGGATAAGAAAATATGGTTTAAAGATGAATCCAAAAAAGTGTGCTTTCGGTGTGTTGGCTGGTCAGTTTCTAGGATTTATTGTGGATGAACGAGGAATTGAAGTTGGTCCAAAGAGCGTGAAGGTTATCAACGACATCGAGCCACCGACCAACAAGACAGAACTTCAATCTGTGATTGGCAAAGTTAATTTCATTAGATAATTTATTTCAAACTTACCAGGGAAGCTTGACGTGCTTACTCCATTATTGAAGTCGAAAGCTGATGAGGACATCACTCCTATGGATACACACAACACTCCTCCAAATCTGGACTTGCAAGGTCCAATGACTAGAGCTCGTGCGCGACGACTAAATTTAGAGGTGAGCTCGTTCCTACGTTCTTCGCTATATGTTACTGTTGAGAATGGTTTGCTACCTAATGATTATTTTATGATTAGAAACCATGGAGAAGACCAGGAGATGATGGGAGAAGGAGTTGGGAATGTGGAGGACCAGCAAGGGCTTGGAAGCCAAAGTGGAGGCCCAATCAAAACCGACTTCGAGTCTGTTTTGGGGCCCAGGACCAGTCTGTACTAAAACAGTCGCCCAGGATGCATACAGACTCGGATTTGGACGTTCTACATATGCACGGAAAGATAAGGAGAAGAACTTTCCAATGCAACCGGCCTCATGTCAAAATTCATCCGGAGTCATCGGGAATCGTCAAAACAAAACAGAGTCCAGAATCTGTGTCGGTGCTGCGTCGCCTATTTTTGGCCTTTGGGCTTTGTATCTAGTTGAGCCCAATTAGGGGCGCGTCCAGAGGGTCTTGCACGACCCTAGGGTCTTTATATACAACTGCCACTGCACCATTAGGGTTCTGGTTTTGCTTAGATCAATTCTGTTCATAAACAGTTTCGCCGTTCATCGGTTTGTGAGACCCCAACTTCGAGAGTTTAATCATACATCTGCAATTGTGTTGCATTCTTCGTTGTTCTTGCTTGTGTTCTTGATTCGCAGGCAGGGATTAGCCTTCTCGGCGAGGTCAATCGTCTTTGGACGGTTGATAACCAGAGGAGACGTCGTGCTGCGATTGCGGGGTTTAGAACGTGCTGTTCTGAAGCCGGATCGATTTGTGTGTCGCCTCCGACCAAATCAACTTACCAAGAACCTTTCGGAAGATCGGGAACTCTTGTTCACATCAAGTGGTAATCAGAGCTTCAGGTGCACCGTCAGGTTCACAGTACCCTTTAGTTTTATTTTCGTGTTCTTCCTCTCGTCCACAGAAAATACCAAAAAAAAAATTTCCCCCGCCCATAACCACGTGTTTAGCCTTTGCATATTTCAATTTCAGAGTCCGTAGTGTTGAGTTTGTGCCCTAGTTCTTGTTTAGTCGCTGGTTTAGTTTTTGTTTTTATCGTCAGTAGTGTTTCCCTTGCAACCCTAGCCGTCATCCCCTTCACCATCCTCGGTTTTGTCGGCTTTGTGTGCTAGGGTTGATTGATCAACACGGCCACCCTAATCCCACCCTAAACCCACCCTCACCATATCGGACTAATTTTCATAAATTCCACTTTCTGCTGCATCCACCTCGCCAAAAAAATCCCTACCCGACCCCAAGCCCGACTCGGATTTAACTCAAACCCCCGGGTTCTTCATAACCGATTCCGACACCCCTTCGGTAAAACAGGCATAACTTTTCGCTCGGTTGTCCGTTTTGGCTGAAATTTTTACAGGAGATTCTTGACGAAAAGTTGAGGTGAAGAATCGGGAAGATAAATAAAAAATTCATTCAAGTTGAAACCCGACGTTTTCTGAAACTTCAAGATTTTCTGTAGGCCACGTCCTAGCTCGGTTTGAGCTGAAATTTTTTGTGGTTTCTTCCTGTTTGCTAGTGAGTTGGAAAAAAATATCAAAAAAATAAAATAAAAAAAAGAAATTTGGGATTCCTACTAGTGCTCCATCTAGCCCCCTGGAATTTCTGAGTTTGGCTGTTTTATACTAAGCCCCCTGTTATCGACTCTGTCCCTTTGTCTCCTTGTTTCTTCTTTGCTGTCACTACTGTTCTAGGACATAGTTAGACCAGCAACTAGGGACAAGTTACTTGGGCACTTATTCAGCTTTACTATCTATTTTTGATTTGTGTGCCACTCATGTATACATATTTGGCCTTCATAGCTCTACATACTTCTTCTGGACAGCACATAGGTTATTTGGTAACCCTTGCAATCGTGGAACACTTCTCCCTGGTATCCTTCGCTTTGTTGTTTTCAAAACTTTGTAAGAGCTTTGCAAGAAGCTTACTTTTGCTGTGTTGAGAGGCACCACTGCTTAGTAGTTTTGTAGGGATAACCTTCACTTTTTGTTTCCTGTTTTGGTGTTTCTGATGTCAGGAAGCGATGGGGAGGGTGCTTCACCCTCAAAATTGGATGAGTGCGTGAGCCAAAATCAGTTACAGAAGGCTTTGCAGGCGGTTCAGAGTGATTTGGCAGAGACGATCACCAGGGCCGTCACCGACGCCGTCACCAAGCTTCACCCGGGAGAAAGCATTGATCGGTTGGATAAGAGAGTCTCTAAGCTAACCGATCAGGTTGTCGAATTGGAGACCGCTCACAAGACCAACAACACCACCAACAACAACACCAACACCACCACCACCAACAACAACAACAACACCAACAACAACACCAACACCAACAACGACGTTGAAGACGATCATCATGAAGCAACGGTGTATAAGGCTGATGGCACCGTCGATAGGTCAGCTACAAGGACTGCAAGGTTACGACGTCATTTGCAACGTAACCATGACCGTTGCTTCATCATGCTCCAGATGATCCGTATGCTAAAATTAAGTTTTCAATTCCTTCGTTTTCGGGTCAGTACGATGGTGATGCTTACCTTGATTGGGAAATGACGGTAGAACAAAAATTTAATGCCCACCTTGTTCCTGAACAATATAGAGTTAGACAAGCCACTAGTGAGTTTAAGGACTTTGCTATTGTTTGGTGGAGTGGTCTAGCTGCTGAAACTGATTTGCCTACTACTTGGGAAGAACTTAAGGTAGAAATGCGTGATCGTTTTGTTCCTCCTTCTTTTTATAGAGAAATTCATAATAAACTGCAGCGTTTAGATCAAGGAGATAAAACTGTTCAGGAGTATTTTAGTGAGCTTCAGAAGGGTTTGATTCGTTATGCTGTGGTTGAAAAAGTAGAGGATCAGATTTGCCGATTTTATTCTGGTTTGAGAAAAGAAATTCAGGACATCCTTGATTATAAAGAATTTTATACCCTCAACCAGTGTTTCCAGTATGCTATGCTTGCAAAGAAAGAATCACAGGGACTTTTCCAGGCTTTTGAGGAGTACAGCAAGTCCAGGAATTTCTACCCACCACGGCCGACGGGGACTTCGGGGCTGCCCAAGCCATCTTTCCGGCCGCCCCCACCAGCTAGTGTTGTTTCTGCAGCACCAAGATCAGCCCCTGCCCCTTCTACGCGCTCAGGTAAAAATTCTGTGTAGGTACCGGCTAGTAGTGCCTCCTCTGTTGCTTCGACGGGACGCACTACAAGGATTCAGTGCCACCGCTGCCATGGTCTTGGCCATGTGCAGAAAGATTGCCCAAGTAGGCGGGCATATGTGGCGACAGATGATGGCGGTTACATCAGCACCTCCGATGTGGAGGATGAGGAGGAGGATGTCGCTGCCACCAGCGGTGACCTCGTCCTTGGAGGCGGAGATACCACGGGCTATATGAATATTATTGTGCAGCGTGTGCTTAGCACACAAATCCAGCAGCCCGAGGTGATGTAGCGACATAACTTGTTCCAGATTTTCTTCGTCATCAAGAACCGTCGGGCATGTGTCATCATTGATGGAGGAAGCTGCAACAATTTGGTGAGTTCTGATGTGGTTAAGAAGCTTGATTTGACCACATGCCCACATCCACATCCATACTACATTCAGTGGTTAAATGACTCTAGAAAAGCTAAGGTAACACAAACTTGCAGAGTTCCTTTTTCCATTGATTCCTATGTCGATTCTGTTGATTGTGATGTTGTACCCATGCAAGCTTGTTCACTTTTATTGGGTAGACCTTGGGAATTTGATAATGATGCTGTACGCCATGGTAAAAGTAATAAGTACACTTTTATGCATAAAGGAACTAAAATTATTTTGTTACCAATGACCCCTGCTGAAATTGTACAAGCTGATTTAGAACGAGCTGCTAGTTTGAAAAATAAAAGCCCTGAAATTCAGCAACCTGTTAATTCTGCTTCTACACCAAGTCATGTTAATGATTCTTCAAGTTCTAAGGGTGCTGCAATTAAATGACAAGGTCGTTCATGTCTTGCCACAAAATCTGAGCTTGCTGAAATTTCTACTGATGATATTTGCTATGCTTTGATATGTAAACAAGCCTTGTTTTCGCTTGGTGATATTGCTTCTAGTGCTTTGCCTCCTGCTGTCACTAACCTTTTGCAGGAGTATGAGGATGTTTTCCTAGCTGAGATACCCCCGGGATTGCCACCTTTGAGAGGGATTGAGCATCAAATTGATTTGATTCCTGGTTCTACTTTACCAAACCGTGCTGCTTATAGGACCAACCCTGAGGAGACTAAGGAGATACAACGACAAGTCCAAGACCTTTTGGATCGTGGGTATGTTCGTCAATCACTTAGTCCTTGTGCTGTTCCTGTACTTTTGGTTCCTAAGAAAGATGGTTCTTGGCGTATGTGTGTAGATTGTAGAGCCATTAATAACATTACTATTAGGTATCGTCATCCTATTCCTAGGCTAGACGGCATGCTTGATGAGTTATGTGGTGCTACCATCAAATTAGAATGAAACTTGGAGATGAATGGAAAACAGCTTTCAAAACCAAATTCGGGTTGTATGAGTGGTTAGTAATGCCTTTTGGGTTGACTAATGCACCCAGTACTTTCATGCGTTTGATGAATGAGGTTTTAAGACCTTTTATTGGCAAATTTGTGGTTGTTTACTTTGATGATATCTTGATTTATAGCAAATCCATGGATGATCATATGATTCATTTGCGTGCTGTTTTTGATGCTTTGCGAGTTGCACGTTTATTTGGTAACCTTGAGAAGTGCACCTTTTGCACGGATCGAGTCTCTTTTCTTGGCTATGTTGTGACTCCACAGGGAATTGAGGTGGATGAGGCGAAGATTGAAGCCATAAAGAGCTGGCCTGTACCAAAAACTATCACACAGGTGAGGAGTTTTCTTGGTCTTGCAGGTTTCTACCGCCGCTTTGTCAAAGATTTCAGCACCATTGCTGCACCATTGCATGAGTTGACAAAGAAGGGCGTTGACTTCCATTTTGGTAAGGTACATCATGAGTCTTTTGATGCTTTGAAGGACAAACTTACACATGCACCATTGCTGCAATTACCCAATTTTGATAAGACTTTTGAGCTTGAATGTGATGCTAGTGGTATAGGCATTGGTGGTGTTTTGATGCAAGATGGTAAACCTGTTGCATACTTTAGTGAGAAAATTACTGGGCCTGTTTTGAATTATTCCACGTATGATAAGGAACTATATGCACTTGTACGTTCTTTAGAGACGTGGCGTCATTATTTGTTGCTCAAAGAATTTGTTATTCATTATGATCATGAATCACTTAAGTGTATTCGTTCTCAATGCAATTTGAACCGTAGACATACTAAATGGGTTGAGTTTATTGAGTCTTTTCCTTATATTATTAAACATAAGAAAGGGAAGGATAATGTGATTGCTGATGCTTTATCTAGGCGATATACTTTGTTGTCTCAACTTGATTGTAGAATTTTTGGACTTGAGGCAATTAAAGAACAATATGTTGCTGATGTTGATTTTAAAGATGTATTGCTGCACTGTAAAGAAGGTCGTGCTTGGCACAAATTTGTGTTGAATGATGGATTCTTGTTTAGAGCTAACCGCCTATGCATTCCAGTTGGTTCCGTTCGTCTTTTGTTGTTGCAGGAGGCGCATGGAGGTGGATTGATGGGTCATTTTGGTGCTAAGAAGACGGAGGATATTTTGGCCACACACTTCTTTTGGCCAAGGATGAGGAAAGATGTTGAGCGTTTTGTTGCTCGCTGCACTACATATCAAAAAGCTAAGTCTCGATTGAATCCACATGGTTTATACATGCCACTTCCTGTTCCTTCTATTCCTTGGGCGGATATTTCTATGGACTTTATTTTAGGACTGCCTAGGACTAAGAGGGGGAGCGATAGCATTTTTGTTGTCGTGGATCGTTTTTCCAAGATGGCACACTTTATATCATGTCATAAAACTGATGATGCTAGTTATATTGCTGATCTTTTTTTCAAAGAAATTATACGTTTGCATGGTATGCCTTCTACTATTGTTTCAGATCGTGATGCAAAATTCTTGAGTCATTTTTGGCGCACGCTTTGGAATAAGTTGGGTACAAAGTTGTTATTTTCTACAACTTGTCATCCACAAACTGATGGACAAACTGAGGTTGTGAACCGCACTTTGGGTACTATGTTGCGAGCTATTTTGAAGAAAAATTTGAAGCAATGGGAAGAATGTTTACCTCATGTTGAGTTTGCTTATAATCGGGCAACACATTCTACTACCAAGGTAAGTCCATTCAAGGTAGTATATGGTTTTGATCCCCGTACTCCACTTGATATACTTCCTCTACCTATTAATGAGAGAGTTCATTTTGATGCTAAGGAGCGTGCTGAATTTATTTTGCAAATGCATGAGACCACTAGACTTAGCATTGAAAAGATGAATGAAAAGTATAAAATTGCTAGTAGTAAGGGAAGAAGAGAAGTAAAGCTTGATGTAGGAGATTTAGTGTGGTTATACTTAAGGAAGGATAGATTTCCAGATTTGAGAAAGTCTAAATTAATGCCTAGAGCTGATGGTCCATTCAAAATAATAGAGAAGATTAATGATAATGCATACAAACTTGAGTTGCTCCCGAGTTCGGGGTTAGTCCTACTTTTAATATTTCAGATTTGAAACCATAGTTGGGAGAAGAGGATGAGCTCGAGTCGAGGACGACTCCACTTCAAGAGGGGGAGGATGATAAGGACATCACTCCTATGGATACACACAACACTCCTCCAAATCTGGACTTGCAAGGTCCAATGACTAGAGCTCGTGCGCGACGACTAAATTTAGAGGTGAGCTCGTTCTTACGTTCTTCGCTATATGTTACTTTTGAGAATGGTTTGCTACCTAATGATTATTTTATGATTAGAAACCATGGAGAAGACCAGGAGATGATGGGAGAAGGAGTTGGGAACGTGGAGGACCAGCAAGGGCTTGGAAGCCAAAGTGGAGGCCCAATCAAAACCGACTTCGAGTCTGTTTCGGGGCCTAGGACCAGTCTGTACGAAAATAGTCGCCCAGGACGCATACGAACTCGGATTTGGACGTTCTACATATGCACGGAAAGATAAGGAGAAGAACTTTCCAATGCCACCGGCCTCATGTCAAAATTCATCCTGAGTCATCGGGAATCGTCAAAACAAGACAGAATCCAGAATCTGTGTCGGTGCTGCGTCGCCTATTTTTGGCCTTTGGGCTTTGTATCTAGTTGAGCCCAATTAGGGGCGCGTCCAGAGGGTCTTGCACGACCCTAGGGTCTTTATATACAGCCGCCACCGCACTATTAGGGTTTGGGTTTTGCTTAGATCAATTCTGTTCATAAACAGTTTCGCCGTTCAACGGTTTGTGAGACCCCAACTTCGAGAGTTTAATCATACATCTGCAATTGTGTTGCATTCTTTGTTGTTCTTGCTTGTGTTCTTGATTCGCAGGCAGGGATTAGCCTTCTCAGCGAGGTCAATCGTCTTTGGATGGTTGATAACCAGAGGAGACGTTGTGCTGCGATTGCGGGGTTTAGAACGTGCTGTTCTGAAGCCGGATCGATTTGTGTGTCGCCTCTGACCAAATCAACTTACCAAGAACCTTTCGGAAGATTGGGAACCCTTGTTCACATCAAAAGCAGATCAAAAGTTTGTATGGGAGCCTAAACATCAAAAAGCTCTGGACGATATCAAGAAGTATTTGATCACGCCTCCTGTGTTGGTGCCACCAAGAGAAGGGTTACCCTTTAAGCTATATCTTACTGCGGATAAGATGTCTATCGGATCAACTTTGATTCAAGAACAAGATGGCAAAGAGAGGGTTGTGTTTTACTTAAGCCGAAGAGTAATTGATGCCAAAACCAGGTACACTGAGATTGAAAAATTATGTTTATGTTTATATTTTTCATGTGTGAAGTTAAGGCATTATCTGCTATCAACCGAGTGTGTGGTGATATGCAAAGCCGATGTCATCAAGTATATGCTATCGACTCCGATTCTAAAAGGCAGAATTGGAAAATGGATGTTGGCATTAGCTGAATATGACCTAACTTATGAGTCTCCTAAAGCTATATGCTATCGACTCCGATTCTAAAAGGCAGAATTGGAAAATGGATGTTGGCATTAGCTGAATATGACCTAACTTATGAGTCTCCTAAAGCTATCAAGGGTCAGATTCTGGATGATCTGTTGGTTGAACATTGTGGCTCGAGTATGTCGATGATAGAGCCCATACCATGGTTACTATTTTTTTTATGGTTCTGTATGCAAGAATGGATGTGGTATCGGGCAAGATTTGAGTTTACATTTGATGTAAAGGTATCAACTAACAATCAAGTTGAGTATAGAGCTGTTCTCAAAGGTTTGCAGATTTTGCGAGAAGCTAGGGCTGACTTCGTTGAAATCATTTGTGATTCATTGCCGGTACTCAGGCAATTAGAAGGAGATTTTGAATGCAAAGATGATATTCTGAGATTGTTTTATGCTGAGTGTCAGGATATGATATGATGCTTCAAGGCAGTGAGTTTCAAGCATGTCCCGAGGGAGCATAATATGGAAGCAAATGATCTGGCGCAGAAGGCGTCAGGCTATCAACTAAATACGAATGACATGATTGTTGAGATTGCCGATGTCGATGAAACGAAGCAAGCTGATGTCGATGAGATCAATGTCGATAGAAGAAGATTGGAGGACCAAGATAGTGCAGTACCTCAAAAATCCAGCACAGCGCACTCCTTGTAAAATGAGATATATGGCATTGAGGTATGTTTTATTAGAAGAAAAGCTTTATTATCGGACGATTGATGATGCATTATTAAGATGTTTAGACCAAGAAGAAGCGAAGGTGGTTATGAGTGAAGTCCATGAAGGCATCCGTGGCACACATCAATCAGCCCATAAAATGAGATGGTTGTTGAAAAGGGCTAGGTATTATTGGCCAAATATGCTAGAAGATTGCTTCAGGTATTATAGAGGGTGTGAGGATTGCCAGAAATTTGGAGCAATTCAGAGAGCGCCAGCATCGGCCATGAATCCAATCATTAAGCCGTGGCCGTTTAGACGATGATGTATGGATATGATTGGCCAAATTTATCCAGCATCAAGCAAAGGTCACAAGTATATTCTGGCGGCAACAGATTATTTCACAAAATGGGTTGAAGCAGTACCAATGAAGAATGTGACGTCTAATGATGTGATAAATTTTGTGAAGGAGCATATTATTTATAGGTTTGGTGTGCTGCAGACTATTACTATTGACCAGGGTTCTGTTTTTACCTCGAAACAGTTTCAAAGCTTTGGCAATAATATGGGAATCAAATTGTTTTTCTTAATTTTTAGTTTGGCCTAAGACAAGATCTTTCTAGGAAGGTTGGTTAGGATTAAAAGAATTATTGTCATAGTTACCTCCTTGACAAGGGCGTGGTTGCCACCCTGACCTTCTTGAGGGCGATACCCGTTGTACACGAATGCAACCTCCTCACGAGTCTCCGAGCAATCATTGCCCGAATGTCCCGTGTTGCCACAGACCTCGCACGTCATGCGATGGTTCAGAGCTTGTACTGTGCCCTTCTAGCTGGGGTCATCATGGATGTCGAGCCACTTCATGATAAGGTCCACTTTTGCGGCGAGCATGTCTGTTTCCTTAATGGTGTGCATGCCTTGCGCATGTGGATGGAGTCGCTCATCATTCCAACCTTGATTGGAGACCATCTTCTCAATTACCTCGGTTGCCAGCTTGACGATGAGTGAGAAGATGGCTCCTCTAGTGGCGATATCAATGTGCCAAAGGTTTGAGGCTGTTAGTAAATTGTAGAAGTTCTGGATAATAAGCCATTTATCCATTCCTTGATGGGGACAGGGCTGGATGTATTCCTGAAGCCTCTCCCATGCTTCTAGCTTTGTTTCTCCAGCCGCCCCGTAAGGAGTTGGTTTTACCCAACGGGAATAACTTCGCGAGGAATGCAGTAGAGCATTTCTCCCAGGTGTTGACAGCCTCCTTATTGGCATAAAACCACTGCTTGGCTTTACCTAGCAGCGAAAACGGGAACAGACGGAGCCTAATGGCATCCGGAGTCATGTTCCTTATGGTAAAGGTGCTGCACAACTCCAAGAACAACTGCAAGTGAGCGCTGGCGTCCTTATTAGCTTTCCCATAAAATGGGCTAGCCTACACCATCATGATCAGACTAGTCTTGACCTCAAAGTTTCCATCCTCGATGTCAATCTCGGGCCCAATGATCACGTTACTAGCAGAGGTAGCGGAATAGTCCTTGAGAGCCTTCTTAGCAATTGGCTTAGATCTTGGTGTTGTGGTGATGACTGGTTGATCTGTTGTCTTAGAGTTTCAGGGAGAAGAGACGTTAAGTCTACTTTTCCTTAAAACTCTTTCTGGATTCTCGATGAAGTACTCAGGCAGATCAAAACCGATCATACACTACCCTGTTTTCACCCCAAAGGTAGAAAACATACATGGTTATCCTAGATAAACAATGACTACCATACAATCAATGTTCTTTTATCATTATTAACAATATATTTATCTATGCCTTCCCTGGCAACGGCGCCAAAAATGCTTGTTGACATTTCTTTACGTCGCACTAGAAATATTACTATTCCTAGCACGGTGCCAGAAAATGTCTGTTGACACTTGCTAGGCGACACGTGGAAGGGGGAGGAGAACCACCTCAAGACCTGTCGGCCGACCAAACCCCTAGGTCGGCCAACATGAAGGTGGGCCACCTTGGGGTGTGCTTTCTTGAGGTGGCTGATAGGTGGGTACTCTTCTGATTTAAGTCGGTGTTCTCTAGAGGAATCCTGTGCAGCCATGTCATTGATGCATGGGGAGTAAGGTTGGTGCTCTCCTATTGGTCAGAATGTTATTTCATGGATCTTGCTCCATTCTCCACTTCTTTTATATATATTCTATGCATGCACATAAATCTACAAGGACAAGTGGAATCTTATTAGTCGTAGCTAACATGCGTGTATGAAATGCTAAGTCTTCTCTTATTTGTGGCTATATTGACGGTCATAATTGGTATTTAACAAACATCAACAGAAGGCTATTGGGACTAATGAACATAGAGGTTGGGTACGAGGAGTGTCATCATCGGCCACATGGAAAGATGGTTCCTCCAGTACATCCTCAAATCTGTACAAGAAGCATACCTTGCACAAGAAAGATCAAGAAGCCTTTCAATCAATGTCTTGAGAACTTAGATATGATCTTACAAAGATGCCAGGAAAAGGACTTGGCACTTAATTGGGAGAAGTGCCACTTCATGGTCAGAGAAGGCATCGTTTTAGGACACCTTGTGTCCGAGGAGGGGATTTAGGTGGATAGAGCTAAGATTGAAGTCATAGAAAGGGTGCCACCTCCAATTAATGTTAAGGCAATCCATAGTTTCCTGGGACATGCGGGGGTTTATCGGTGTTTTATTAAGGACTTTCCCTAAATCGCTAGACCCCTCACTAGTCTTTGGGCTAAGGATGCTCCCTTTGATTTTGATGATGAGTGCCTAAATTCATTTAATATCTGTAAGAAAACACTCATCTCAGCTCCAATCATTGAACCCCCTGATTGGGCGTTGCTATCCAAAATCATGTGTGATGCTAGTGACTATGCTGTTGGGGCCGTTCTTGGCCAAACCAAAGATAAGAAGCATCACGCCATAGCCTATGCTAGGTATTTTTGCTATCGACAAATTTGGACCTTACTTAGTAGGAGCAAAGGTTATTTTTCATACCGATCATGCTGCATTAAAATACCTACTCACTTAAAAAGATGCTAAACCAAGGCTAATTAGATGGATTCTTCTGCTCAAGAATTAGACCTTGAAACTAGAGACAAGAAGGGAGTAAATTATTTGGTTGTGGATCATTTGTCACTTAGGCAAGTGACTAACAAGCAGGAAATTCCGATTCCCCCAATACGACATGCTACTGCAAGTGACAGACTCCAACCCCTGCTATGCAGACGTTGTGAATTTCATTGTTATAGGTTATGTACCACTAGGGGATAACAAGAAGATTCGCATCTATGAGACTCAACATCACATGTGGGACGACATGTACCTCTACAGAGTATGTGCTGACGTGTTGGTAAGAAGATGTGTCCTAAGAATCGAAGGCACCAAGATAATTGAGAAGTGTCATGCAACTTCATATTTAGGCCACTATGGTGCATACCGCACCCAAGCAAAAATCTGGCAGAGTGGATTCTTCTGACGAACAATGCACGAAGACACAAGAGAATTCATTCAAAGATGTCAGAGTTGCCAGAAGCATGGAGGGACTATCGCTCGCAATGCAATACCCTTAGCATACAACCTTCAAGTGGAATTAGTTGATGTATGAGGCAATGACTTTGTGGGACCATTTCCAAAGTCCTATGATTGTGAGTACATCTTGGTGGCCATTGACTATGTGTCCAAGTGGGTAGAAGCAATGTCAAGCAAAGCTGTCGACTCGAAGCACGCTCGAAGGATGTTCCACGAGATCATTTTTCCTCATTTTGGAACACCACGGATGGTGATAAGTGATGGAGGGTCTCATTTCATTGATAAGGCCTTCATGAACTTCCTACTAGAGCTTGGAGTAAAGCACAACATTGCAACTCAATACCACCCCCAAACAAGCGAGCAGGATAAAACTTAAAAGAAACAAATCAAGAACATGATTGTACAAGAGATGTGGAGTGGATGAAAGATGAAGCTACCGGATGCACTTTGGGCATACATTACAGCGTACAAAACACCAATTAGTATGTCTCCCTTCCAGCTCATATATGGAAAAACATGTCATCTAGCAGTCGATCTGGAACATAAAGCACATTGGGCCATCCGGAAATGGAACATAGAGCACAATGGGCCATCCGGGAGACATAGAAAACTGAAGCTGTCCAAGTTAGAGGAATGGCGAGACAAGGCTTATCATAGTGCCAAGATCTACAAGGATAGAACCAAACAATAGCACAATGGGCCAGCTATCTATTTTTGGTCTTTGTATGATTGTGAGCTATTGCTTTTACACTTCATAGCTTTATATTTATGATTAGCAAAGTTAGATGCTTGTTTGCATAATGGTTCAAGCTCCTTAGGTTTGCATTTTCATGCATCACATGTTTGCTTGTTCTTTTGCTTCTTTGATGAGTTCATTGCCAAAGGGGGAGAAAATATTAGGTCATGCACAAAAAATGCTAAGAAACTTAAAATGATCCATTTTGCATTACATGAGACCTACCATAAGTGGAGGGGGAGCATCTCATGTCCTTCTTTGTTTTTCATGCGCTTTTCATAATCTTTGCGTTCTCGAGTGGCTTTCTTTGTCAACTCTTGGTGTTGTGATCCTTCTTATGCTTGATGGCTACTTCACCTTTTGTTTGGGTTTGGCCATTTGGGTGTGATTATTCGGTTTCGCATTTCAAATCTCTAAGTTTGTGCATTTGATATGGTCAATGTACTCATCAAGGGGGAGATTGAGAAAGAATGTGGATATGTGCCATGGTTTGCAGTATGTGATGAGTAATTGACATTGGTTGAGTTCAGTGATGAGTAATTTAGGGATTGCATGAGTTGTGCATGTCATGCTTTTGACTAACCAGAGTTGGTAATGGAGTTGGAGAGTTTGCAGGAGATGGGAAATGTGTTTGCTTGTCGTATGATGTGTAGGTCACTGGAGTCAACTTGGCGGTCAACGACGAGAGGATCGGGCACAAGTAGGAGACTTAGGGCCAGACGATCGGGAGGCCGGGTGAAGTCAAGAGTGATCCATACCGTACACGTGGAGAGGCAAGAAAGACGGATGATTTCGCGGTTGAGTCTCAAAACCGTGGGTGGTGATCAAGACGGCGGGGTTGACCAAGTCAAAGGTGATCGGGCGTCAGTGCAAGTAGAGGCTTCCAATGGACCAGAGGTGGAAGAGACTTGCCGACGAGGAGGATCACAGGGCGAGGTGACACGCGTCAAAATTAAGAAGTCAAGCTTTGAGATGCGTGCAAGACGGTTTCCTGGTTTGGGCCTCAAAATCGATGGCAGTGGTTGGTGGTGGACGTGGCGCCATCACGGAGCTTGCATCGAGGCGAAGCAAAGTTGTGAAGGGCTCGATGGCGTTCGGGCGAAGGAAAAAGAGTGGACGGTTTTGTCCCTGGTGGTAGGTGGCAATGTAATATAGGTCATGGGTAGAGTTGTCTTGGACCCTCGGCCTATATAAGGAGAGGTGTGACTGGTGGGAGAGGTGTCTCTTCCTATTAGCCTTGTTAGAAATTCATTCAAAGTGCTAGGAGAGGTCTTCAGGTAATTGAGGAGAGGAGAGGGTGTGTGAGAGACATCTCATTCTCTTCCAAATAGTGGGAGGAAGAGGGTGGCTTCCTAGCCTTGTATCCATGGATCTTCTAAGCATATTTCTACGATATGAAAGTTATTTCGTGCTCAAGATCTTCCTCTCTCCCTAAATCCTGAATTTCTCTTTTTCTCTATTTTCGGAGCTATTTTCATGGGAATTTTCGATCTCATTGTTGAGTGAGTTTTTGGGGCGGATTTCTTAGGGATCTTAGTGCTATGATGAGCCAGAACAATCCTTCATGGGTCCTTGACCGAATCAAGAGTTCTAGCACCTTCGATTTGAACGATTCTCAAGTTTCCCCTTTTTGGTGTTCTTGGCACAAGATCTAAAATTCGTGATGATTCCTTGAGCCAATTGAGTGGATTTCTAGGATTAGGGTCATGATGTGTTAAGGATCACCTGGTCCAAAAATTGCATGTTTTGGAGATCATTTGGTGGAGTTTTGGAGAGATTTGGGGGAGAATCTTGATAGTTTTCTGTTTTGTCGGGGGTCGATCGGCACTACCGGTGGGTCAGAACCCGGATCGGCACTGCCGATGCCATGACCAACACTGCTGGTGGCTTGGGTTTGAACCCCGTATCAGCACTGCCGATGGACATGGTCGGCACTGCTGATAGTGCCAATCGGCACTGCCGACGATCGTCTAGTAACCTCTTTTGAGTTTGTTCTTTGACCGTGCCAAGTCTTTGCTGCTCTCCTTTGTTTCTGTTGTGTTCCACTGCTGTTGTTGTTCACTCCTAAGGTTGGCACATCATGAGTTGGTATGTGTTGCCTTGGTGATCGGTTTAGTGTTTGGCTTGGGTTGTAATTGGGATATAGGCCAAGTTCTGGTAATGAATTTTAATTGGCTCCCATTCACCCCACCTCTGGTCGCCTTCTCGGTCCTCCATCTTCCTACCAAGGCCATATGATGAACTCATTGAAAACCTTATGCATATGCTGCTTGTTGTCTTGTTAAACTTTGTCAAATTGTTGTGACCCTTGTGAGTTACTCTTTATGACTTCTTGATCAAGATTATATGCACACCACTTTGCTAATACTTCTTTACTGGATGTTAGCACCACCATATCCACCATCCATATGCTAAATCTTTTACACTGGAAGATAGAATTTCCATGTCAAACATCCATCTATTGAATAAAGTACTCCATCATATTCAGATGAACTCCCTCTCCAAATATCCTTGTGAAAGAGACATTGGTTATTCGTGATTCAAAAGAAAAAAGAAGAAAGAAGAGACAGAAAGAATTAGCCCATGCTCTCAAATGCTTATCAAATATAAGGGAGGGAGCATAAAAAAGGAGTATCCACATTCATCCATTTTCCATCCATTTATCCACATGTGCACAAGATTGATCAAAAGTTTATGAATTGATTTCTCGTTAGATCCGGTTTTTGATTGAGTAATATACGAGACACAAGTATGCCTCTCTTTTACCCCTACCTTGAGCTCCACATCAAGCCATATTTAGACCTAGGATGAAAGAGGCAATGTCAAATGCCTTGGTGAGGAACCACACACTTTGAGCGATTTGAGATAATCATTTGAGGAGTACAACTCTGATTTGTTTTGAAAATCTTTTCAAAAACCAAAGCTAATCAGAAGAACGAGTGAAGATGATTGGACTCAGGACCATTCCATTTCTCAATCACCTAAGGTTACATGATAGGAACTTCAAAAGTTCATAGGTACATCTATGATGTGGAATAATTTGCATTCTAGCATCATACTAATTGAAGTTATGATCCACCTTAGTTTTCAACCTTTACTCGAGGACGAGCAAAGGCTAAGTGTGGGGGAGTTTGTTGATGGTCCTTAAACGCTAAATACGACTGTGAAATTTTTGCATAAATAACATAAAGAGAACAACCAACATAGTGGTAGGAGTTTATTACTAATAAATTCCACTAGTGTTGGTGATTATTTGTATCTAGGTGATTTATTCATGGAGTTAAAGAAAAACATTTGTAAATAGTGGAGAAAACACACTCCTGACCAATCAGAGCGCAACACACAGATTCATGGGTCCACTGCGGGGACTAAACCGACTCAGTTACCAACCTCACCCCCCAAATTGACTATAGGACCCACCTATTGTTGGTATTTCTTAACGTTCACAGATAAATCCACAAGCACACGAGGAATACTGCTATAGCACTTCCCCATGGAATATTCCAAGGGTTATCAATCCAAGGAACGGTATGATAAATCCAGAACTGTAGTCAATCCAAGGACACAAGAGAATTCTGTAGGTGTAGGATTGAGAGGTTTATCTATGGATAAGCTCCTAGATAAATAATGTTGAGGCTCTAATTATTATTTTGTGTACGGATTCATGCCTGGCATGTACAAGACAACTCCGTCTTGGACACACATCGCAACCGAACGTGGAGGAGTACAATGGATAGATAGGGCTGTCACCACCTACTACCTACTTCTACAGACCGTGGATTATGAGGTGATCAAAGATAATCTCTAACATAAGCACCACGCCTAAGTTATTAATTAAACTATTTAGTGCAACTAGTATAAGACTAAACAACCTATGCAAGATAGGACTTTGAACCCACAAGTAAATGAGCACACAATTTACTTAAATAAGATAACTCAAGAACATAAATGAACACGAAGACTTACGTGATAAGGAAAGGCTCCATAGAGGTACAAGGTTGGAGTAGAGGGCCCACAGACAAGGCTCCACTCCTAGACTTCCCCTCACTCTCTCCCTAGTTCTAAGTACTAAACTAGTAGTACTAGCACCTTTGGAAAGTGTCTCTTCTTTCTCATCTCTTTTGGTGTGTGTGTTGAGTGGAGTTCTCACCCTCCTTTTATAGCCTCCAAAGGTCGGTAACGAAGCGTCACCGCCATGGAACTCACATGCACCACCTTCAGGACTGGGAAATGAACGAGGAAGCGACACGTAGAAGCATGTTGCAAGACTAGGTCGGCCGACCAAGGGGCTAGGTTGCCCGACCTGAGAATGGCCCCCCTTGGGTTGTGCTATCTCGGGGAGGCCTCTAGGTGGGTCTAGGTCCTATTTCTTCCAGTGTTCTGTCTGGGAAACGCGAGGAATCTTGTGTTTCCACATAAGCAATTCTCGTGCTGAATTCTGATTGGCTGATTGGATATTTGCTTGGATTGATGACATGGAAATTCCCTTAATTCATGGATAAATCACCTACACTCATATATTCACCAACACTTGTAGAATTCATTAGTAATAAACTCCTACCACTATGTTGTTTATTTAATTCAGCTATTTTGTGTAGGTAATTGATGATCAACTTTGGTACTTAAGGACCGTCAACACCTATCTGTGTGCCAGAGAAAAGGCGGTGCAAATGGTGGACCTTTTTGTTTGGTCGAACACCCATGTTCAGCCGAACAAAAAGTGGACCCATTTGTCCCCTGCTTCCACGCGCCACTCTTTACCGCCTTTCTAAGGTCAGTTGGCCCGGTTAGGGCGCCAATTACCGCCTTAGGAATCGTCTTTGGGCCCTATATAAGGAGGTGAGTGTCTCCACTCCAAAACACACAAGAAGAAAATATTAGTGTTCCACTCAAAAGGCCTAGTGCTGCTTAGTTAGTACTTAAAAGATAGGGAGAGAGTGAGGGAGAGTTAGGAAAAATGTCTGTGCTTGTCAATGCCTTCTCGAAGCTTCTACCTCGGTGGATGCTTTCTTTTCTTAGTAAGTATTCATGATCCTCTTTGGTATTTAAGTTTCCTTCTTAAGTAAGTCCTTTCCTTATTTGCTTATGGGATCATCACTCTATTTAGTTAGAGTATCATAGTCTTCTATAAGCATGATGTCAAGACTTTGAAAGTAATTAATAGTGTAGACGTGGAGTCTAGGCTAAAGGTTACCTTTGTTTGCCGCGTACCCCACAGTTTGCTAGAGGTAGTCAATAGGTGGCGACAGCCCTATCTGACCATAATAATCCTCCATGTTCGGGTACGTTGTAGAGCTGTTGGTCGGAGTTGCCTATGGATGTAGGGGCAACCCGGTACCCGAAGTAAGTAGCTATAGATTGAACCTATCTTGTTTAAGGATCCTTAACCATAGGAATCGTCTCTACCCGAAGGTATTATATAGAAGATTAGACACACACATTCCATGTGAATTCGATACCTTCGAATACTCATAGGTCAAGTGCTACAATGGTATCTGTGTGCTTGCAGATTTATCTATGCAATACTTACCTTACCGGTATCCATAGCTATGCAATAGTCAGACGACAAAGGGATGGCCCACTAATATGGGAACCGATCGAGTCGGCTTGGAGTGCAAAACAATTAGAGATAGAATTACTATATTTGTCCTTGTAGACTATGAGTAGGACTCTTCATGTACCCCTTGCCGACCGGATATATAAGGCGACATGAACCCCCATCGAGGGACACATCAACTCAAAGCAATACAATCCACTGAACACAGGACGTATGGTTTTTACTCTCATCGAGGGGGCCCAAATCTGTATAATCGGCATCTTGTGTCTTAACCATCTAGTTCTTGATCCTGACGTAGCCCTATAAATATATTGCCGAGTAAAAGTCTTGATAGTTGGCGCACCAGGAAGGGGACAAGGCACGCCGAGATCCTCCATCGACCTTGATGGTTGAGACTCTAAACATCCAGTACTCGCCGAATTTCAAGACCTCCTTCGGTTTACTCGACTTCTCGGTGGACGACACTAGAAACCTAGGTCTGGCAAATCAAATATCTGACCCAACCACTGCCAACTCCATGGTGCGATCCTCAAGATCGACAGATCTTATCCCGCCTTTGGTATCGCTCAGACTCCGGAAGACAGACCTACCCATCGGGTACAACTTGAGGTCAATCCTGTCCTTTGATGAGGACTTGGATGGTTCTTCTTGCCCATATTCACACGCCGTATACATGGCACAATAGGAGGAACCTCGTGTCACTCTGTCGCCAGTGAACAATGGAGATGGCAACCGAGAAGAGGCAAAAGCTCCATCGGCATGTCATCTAGCTTACTGAGCGAGGGGATCTCGTGGATCTCGTAGTATTGCAAGAGAGTTAAACCTCAGGGACTTGGAGATCGAGATGAATGGCAAGAAGGTTTACACCACCCCATAGAATAACAACACCAAGGCAAGGACGCTGCTTGAAGGACTGATGGCTGAAGAGGCATTACATACTCCCACGTCGAAGAAGGCGGTGGCCATGCTTAATGCTACCGCAATTCAAGATCAGGCTAGGGCTCAACCAACCCAATCGGTTGCTGGTTCCAGTCAGATGCCTTCACAACATCGTCAAGGATGTCATGATCTGAGAAAATCTCTCGGTGTCTGAGATGGCCACCAAATCATTAACTCCAATCATGAAGAGCAAGCCTGTGACAATCAGTGTCATGAGGAGGAGCGACGCGATTGGTGGGAGGACCACCATCATGACGACCACAGAGAAGAACGACGCTGAGTCTCACCTCGGAGGGATAGCCGCGACGACCAACATCGTTATGATGATTAGGACCAATGCGAAGATTGCAATGAGGATAACTGATGTTGCCGTTATGATGATGATGTGGATCCTCACCATCAGCGTCATACACTTTCTGCTTCCTGATCACTCGACCAACGACGGAAATCTACATCGCCCAGTGATGATGGGTTCGACGGGATAAAAGCTTTTATACCGAAGCTCCACATCTACAAGTATCCATAGAGCTTTAAACTGGTCAACGTCGAAAAATACGACGGTCAGACCAATCCCAAGGAGTGGCTTCAGATCCATAGCACAACTATTTGGCCTGTAGGGGGAAACACCAATGTGATGGCCAATTATCTGCCGGTCTTCCTTGAGCCAGCCACTCGGATTTGGCTCACATCTCTCCTAGAAAAATCGATCACCTCCTTGGGAGATCACAACATGAAATTCATTGTGAAATTCCAAGCTACTTACAACTGGCTGGGCAACCACTTCGACCTCACTCAGGTCAACCAAAAGTCTGATGAGTCCCTGTGCGACTACATCAAGCATTTCTGTAACAAGAAGACTGAGATCCCCAATGTCCTGGATCAGCAGATCATTGCTACCTTTCAAGGAGGCTTACAGAGTGATGACCTGGCTTGGGAGATTGATCGGTGGAATCATAACCTAGATTTGACCACATGGGAGTGCTTCGAGATCGCTAAAAAGTACGCTTCTAGGGAGTCAGCTCTTTACGACATCCGCGACAAGGGGAAGGAGAAGCGCCAGGACAAGTCAGAGTCCTCTAAGAAGGAAAAGAAGCGAAAGACCGACAACCTAGTTGTTGCGGTAGACTGATCCATGAAGAATCCTCGGATGAACCAGCAGACCATGGATGACTTGCTAAGTGGCCCGTGCTTATGGCACCCGAAGGGAGACCACAAGGCAAAGGGCTGCTACAGGTTCAAGGGGTTCGCAACTGCTGTGCTCAAGGTGGCTAAATCACCACTAAGACGAAACGGCCCTGGCAATCCTGATAACAATGAGAAGGACGGTGCAGGAAAGTTCCAAGAGCCCCTTAAGGAGGTGAACTTCATCTTCGGAGGGCCCAACACCTACTCGTCCAAGTGAAAGCAAAAGCTAGAGCTACGAGAGAACAACTCCATAGAGCCAGCTGCTCCTGAGTACCTGAGGTGGTTTGAGGTACTGATTACTTTTGATCAGTCGGATCACCCCAGGTAGCTACCCAAGCCAGGTTGCTATCCGCTTGTGCTCACGGCAGGCATCCTGGAGGTCAAGTTTAATAGAGTACTCATTGATGGAGGAAGCAGCCTTGACTTGATCTTCACTGGGACCCTCAAGGAGGTTGGCTTATCAGTCTCTAACCTCAAGCCGAGTACCACGCCCTTCCATGGGATTATGCTAGGCAAGACCTCTGTTTTGATAGGACAAGTCACTCTTCCTCTCATGTTCGGCACTTGGGAAAACCTCAGGACCGAGCGGATCACTTTCCAAGTGACAGACTTCAAGAATGCTTAACACATCATCCTCGGTCGACCGGCAATGGTGAAGTTTATGGCGATCCCACATTAACCATATCTCACTCTCAAGATGCTAGGCCCCAAAGGAATCATCTCCCTCCACTCTGATCTTTGCAACTCTTTTGATTGCGATGTGCAGAGTTGTGAGTTGGTTGACGGATAGTTGATGTTGTCCGACCGATTGGAAATCCCGAAGGAATTTGGCGATATGGTGAGCGAGGAGGCAAAGATCCCCACGAAGAAGCCTACTAAGCAGAAGCTATAGACTGACAACCTCCCGACTATAGAGATATCGCTCTGCCCTGAAGACCCTGCTAAGGTCACAAATGTAGGGGCTGATCTCGGGGAGAAATAGGAAATCGCGCTCACTCTTTTTCTCCAAGAGAATAGGGATATCTTTGCATGGCACCCTTTTGACATGCTAGGAGTTCCTAGGGAAAAGATTGAGCATGAATTCAGGGTGTCTCCTGGGGCTACACCCATCAAGCAACGACTCAAACGATTCACTCAAGACCGTAAGGACGCCATGAAGGAGATAGCTAGGCTTTTAGCTGCTATGTATATTAGGGAAGTGTACCATCCTGATTGGCTGGCTATCCATTCCTTGTACCTAAGAAGAATAAAGAGTGGCGTATGTGCATTGATTATACCAATTTGAACAAGGTCTATCCAAAAGACCCTTTGCTCTGCCACTCATCTATTAGATCGTATACTCAACATCTGTGTGTGAGCTTTTAAGCTTTCTAGATGCCTATTCTGGTTATCACCAGATCCCACTAAAAGTTGAAGATGAAATCAAGACTTCCATCATAACTCCTTTTGGCTCCTATTGCTACATTACTATGCTGTTTGGTCTGAAGAATGCTGGCGTGACTTACCAACATGGTATTCAACGCTGCCTCGAAACTCATATCGATGGGAATGGAGAAGCTTATGTTGACGACATTATCGTAAAGAATCAGAACATTGAAGGACTTATCTCTGACCTGGTAGAGACGTTAGACAATCTGAGGTGATACTCAATGAAGTTAAATCCCAAGAAATGTGTCTTCAGTGTGCCTTCGGGAAAGTTACTCGGCTACATTGTTTCCAACAGAGGCATCAAAGCTAACCCGGAGAAAATCAAGGCCATTGTTGACATGGGGCCACCAAATTCCCAAAGGGACGTACAAAAGCTGACCGGATGCATGGCTGCTCTGAGTTGCTTTATATCCCAACTAAGAGCAAGGGGGTTACCTTTCTTCAAACTACTCAAAAAGCAGGATGATTTCGTCTAGATAGAAGAGGCACAGTCGGCTTCGGATGAGTTGAAGGACCACCTCAGCCGCATTCCAGGTTTGTTGCCTCGAGAGCCACAAGAGAAGCTTCAGCTTTATATTTTGGCTGCAACACAAGTTGTAAGCACCATTTTCATGGTCGACCGAGAGGAGGAAGGTCATGCACAAAAAGTACAACACCCGGTATACTTCATTAGTGAGGTCCTTAGCGCCTCCAAGTTACGATACCACCATAAGCATTACTTCCAAGCTCACCCGATTGAAGTCCAAACATCTTTCCCACTCGAGGAGCTGCTCCACAACTGTGAGGCAGTCGGCAAAGTTGCTAAGTGGGCAGTCAAACTCGGACAATACACCATAACGTTCATAGCTCGTTCGGCAATCAAAGGACAAGCTCTGGCGGACTTCATTTTTGAGTGGACAGAGATTTTATTTTAGTTCCAATAAATTCCAGGAAATGCCCTTTTTATAGTTAGGCCCCTAAGCTTTATGCTAATTAGATTTTTGACCCTAATTTTCTACAGAACTTTATAGAAACACCCCTGGACTTTTCATAAATATTATTTTGACCCTGGAATTTTACAGAAACACCCTTGAGCTTAATTTTAATTATATTTTTAGCCCTATCTTTTTACACTTAGAACCTTGTACTTAATAAAAATTATGTTTAGGTCCTAAAATTTTGCGAATGTAACCTTATTCTTTTTAGTAATTATTTTTCAGTCCTAATAATTTTACAATTTCATGACTATAATTGTATAAAATTACAAATAGGTCCCTAAAAGCTCCTGTTTTTTCCTTTTTAGCCCCTAGAACTTCAAACTAGCATAACTTTTCAACCGTAACTCCGATTTAGGTGATTTTTACGCTCACGAAATCATAGGAACACGTACTATATTTTAGTACTATTTTCATAGTCATTAGGAAATGTTTGGTGTGTTGTTCCTAATTTGTTTGTGTTTTACTTTTCTGATATTTATCGATATTAGATGAGGAGCAGCTCTAGAATTTCCAGGATCTTGATTTTGAGCAGGAGCCAGCGGGAGAGCAAGGCAAGTGTCCTTGACCATATTGCACCTATTAAGGATACTAGTTTACTTTTCATGCATGCTTGTCTAAAGTTGAATCCCATGTAGGGGTTGACTAGTTTTTGATTAATCCTATCCTTGTCGCCTGGTTTGACTTGGTAGTTGAGTTTGGGTATGTCATGCTAGTGCAATTCTTTGGGGTATAAAAATGAATAATAATAAACTTGACTAATATTCACTTGAACCTAATTATCATTTGGGTAATTTAGATGACCCAAGCAGGAGGATGTTGAGGATGGTGCGGGTATGCACAGGTACGGGTGATGTACTGTTTGGTTTGCGGTAGTACCTGCTTGTGGTGATAAAAACTAAATTCGTCGAGCGGCCACCCAAGAAAACAGCGCAAAGCATAGGGCTGATATGGGTAGGCGTGGTTTAGTATTAGATGTCTTCATAGTTTTGCGGGCGTTCAAGGAAGGAGGACGAGAGAGTTACTTTCGGCCGCAGGTGATGAAGGGTTACTTCTAGCCACGGCGCTAGAGGGGGCTTCTATAGGGATGGTTAATCCCGCGGTGGTGAAACCTTAGCATGGACGTTTTGCAAGCTGGGGAGTGCTTTGGAAGACCATGTGGTGATCTCTTGGCCTCACACCTACGGTAGTGTGTTGGCAACAGGGAGACTTTAGCCACTGAATAGTGATGGAAGCACACACCTGTGGGTAAAGTTGTGGAACCTCTGTAGAGTGTAAAACTGTTATAACAGCCGTGCTCACGGCCAAGAGCGGCCTGGATCCTCACACGATTAGATGGATACTTGGGTGGATCTGGTGGGTAACCAGATTTGGGTGGTAGCTACAGGTGGGTAACCGATAGTGTTTTGGTATGGGTGGGCAACTCATAATTTTACTCATGCGTTTTTGTTTTCCCTGTGTTGTTGCTATATTACTGTTGCTCAGGTGATGCTGGCGAGATGGACTACGTGGATGAGGACTACTACGACTAGGCGTGCGACCCCCGATGGACTACCTGTGGCATTATGGAGCCTTTCGCTGTTTTCTTTTATGTTTTGATATAATCCAGACTATGTAATAATGCTGTGATATATTAATAATAATGACATTGGTTTTACTGTTATTTCACTTTTGTCCTGTATGCATGAAAACTTGATCCTGGGCACGTATACAGAAGCATTCATTTTTTGCCTTAAAACCAGGTGTGACAGAGTGGTATCAGAGCCATGTCGACCGTAGGACACAAGCCTAGTTAGATATGGCCGTTTTAAGGTTTTTAACAAAACTATTTTGTTATAAACTACAATCTCTTGCTAACTTATCCCTTCCATTGGCTTTCTTGTCTTTCCTCCGTTTCTATTAAATATTTTTCCAAAACTCGATAGATGGTATGATCTATTTTCTAAGGTCTTCCCTTATAGAGTTATAAGTTCGTTAGTTTCGTTTAGCTCTATCGAGCCTATCTGCTATGTTTTGGTGTGGTGTACCATGTTTGATTTGGATCTTTGCTTGAGTGAAAGATTTGTTTTTCAAAAATTATTATTTATTTTAGAACTTAAGACTTGGGTTAATATTGGGAAATCTATCATATCCAATCCGTCCACCTCTTTATTGATCTTATCAGAATTTTCTTCAGATGGTGAACACTAGGTGCAACAATGAGGATCCGCCACCACCACCTCCTCCTCCAACTATGGAGCAGATTCTTGCTATGCAGACTCAACTTCTTCACACTATGCAGCAGAACATTATGCAAATGCAACAGGGTCATAATCAGCCACCTCCACCACCTAGAGACAAGCTTGGAGAATTTCAGAGAACCAAGCCTCCCACATTCTCTCATTCTGTGGAACCCATGGACACTGATGACTGGCTAAAGACCATCGAGAAGAAGTTGCAGGTGGTGCAATGCAACAATCATGAGAAGGTTCTCTTTGCTTCTCACCAGCTTGAGGGTTATGCTACTGATTAGTGGGATGCCTATGTGGAGGCTCATGAGGAGCCCGAAAGTACTAACTGGCAATAGTTCAGTAACAGTTTCCGGTCACACCATCTGCCTCTGGGTGTGATGAAACTCAAAAAGAAGGAGTTCCAAGACTTGAAGCAAGGTTCTATGTCTATGAGCGAGTACGTCACTCGTTTCACCCAGCTTTCTCACTATGCTCCTGACGAGGTGAACATAGATGAGAAGAAGCAATATTGTTTTATCAATGGCTTGAATGATGGTCTTGCTTATTCTCTGGAAGCTCGAGATTTCGCCAACTTCCAAGATTTGGTGGACAAAGCTCTTGTGCTGGAGAACAGAAGAGGAATTATTGATCGCAAGCGCAAGAAGGTACGCCAGGGTCAGCAAGGAAGTAGCTCCAGGCCTCGCTAGGGTTCTTCATCATCTGAACCTTCTTTCCGCCCTGGACAGCGAAGTGGCCAACAGAGGTCTCAACCCACTGGTCAAGGTTTCAGTACTCCTCAGCGTCAGATCCAGCGTCCCAACTTTTAGACGCCTCGTACCGCTCAACAAACCCCTAAAAGGGCAATTTTTTCCCTGCTCAGAACACCAGTGGAAATGGTGCTTGTTTCCACTGTGGTCAGATGGGGCACTATGCTAACAGGTGTCCCTAGAAGCGCGCAAATCAGACTCCATCTCATGGTGTAAACTCTACTCCAAGCCGCAATGCTAATTCTGCACCAACTCCAACAAGGCAGAATCATGCTTGTGTCAATCATGTGGCTATTGAGGATGCCAAGAAGCTCCGGATGTCATTCTAGGTATGTTCCTTGTTCATAATAATAATGCAGTCGTGTTATTTGATTCTGGAGCATCGCATTCATTCATATCTGCTACTTACGTTCAAAAACATAATCTTCCCATAGCTATGCTAAAGAATAGAATGATTGTTAGTTTCCCTAGTGGAGAGATGAATGCAAAGCATGTCTGTCCTAAGGTGAACCTTAATATAAGGGGGGTAGATTTTTCTGCAAATCTCATAGTCCTTGATTCTAAGGGAATTGATGTGATCCTTGGCATGGATTGGCTAAGCAAGCACAAGGGACTTATTGATTGTGCTAAGAAGGCAGTCAAGCTTACAGACAATACTGGAAAGGAATTGGAATATGTGGCCGAACCACTCATCACTAGCAAAGGAGCAACCAATCGCATTGTATTGAATCAACTTCATGCTACCTCGATTGAAGACATTAGGATTGTCAATGAGTTCCCCGATGTTTTTCCAGAGGAATTACCAGGTATGCCACCCGACTGTGACATCGAGTTTGTTATTGAATTAGTCCCTAGTACTGCTCCTTTTTTTAAGAGACCCTATAGAATGGCTGCTAACCAATTAGCTGAACTCAAAGAACAACTCCAAGAGTTGTTGGATAAGGGTTATATTCGTCCTAGTGCATCTCCTTGGGGAGCCCCTATTATCTTTGTTCCGAAGAAGGATGGTACTCAGAGGATGTGTGTTGACTACCGTTCTCTCAATGAGGTCACCATAAAGACAAGTATCCTTTGCCTAGGATTGATGACTTGTTTGATCAGCTAAAAGGAGCTTGTGTTTTCTCCAAGATTGACCACTGACCTGGATATTATCAATTAAAGATCAGCGCAACTAACATACCTAAGACTATTTTCATCATTTGATATGGCTTATATGAGTCTACGGTTATGTCATTTGGATTGACCAATGCTCCTGCCTACTTCATGTATCTAATGAACAAGGTTTTCATGGAGTATTTGGACAAGTTTGTTGTGGTGTTCATTGATGACATCCTTATATTCTCAAAGAATCAGGAGGAACATGAAGAACATCTTCGTCTGGTATTACAAAAGCTAAGAGAGAATCAACTATATGCCAAGCTTAGTAAATGTGATTTCTGGTTGAAGGAAGTTTCATTTCTTGGTCATATTATCTCTAAAGGAGGAGTATCTGTGGACCCTAGCAAGGTTAAAGATGTGTTGAGTTGGAATACACCCCGGAGTGTTACAGACATCAGAAGTTTCCTTGGACTAGCAGGATATTAGAGAAGATTCATTGTGGGATTCTCCAAGATAGCCAAGCCCATGACTGAGCTGCTAGAAAAAAAGGAAAGACATTCGAGTGGACACCGAAACGTGAAGCCAGCTTCCAAGAATTGAAGAAAGGACTTACCACAGCACTTGTCCTAACCATGCCTACCATGGAGAAGCCATTCTCAATCTATTGTGATGCTTCAGGGCAAGTTTTGGGATGTGTGCTCATGCAAGAAGGCCATGTTGTCGATTATGCTTCAAGGCAATTGAGAAAACATGAGGAGAAATATCCAACCCATGACTTGGATTTAGCAATAGTGGTTCATGCTCTGAAGATCTGGAGACATTATATCATTGGCAAAAGGTGTGAGATATATTCAGACCTCAAGAGTTTGAAGTATATATTCACCCAGCCAGATTTAAACCTCAGGCAACGAAGATGGTTGGAACTCATGAAAGATTATGATCTAGGAATCAACTACCATCCAGGCAAAGCAAATGTTGTAGCAGGCGCATTAAGTAGAAGGTCTTATCTCAACATGTTGTCAACACGAGAGTTGCTACCTGAATTCTGTGAAGAATTTCAGAAGCTTAACCTGGGATGGGTATCCAACACAGAAGTCATTACAATGGAAGTTGACTCAACTCTAGAGCATGACATTCATAATGGACAGCTTGAAGATGCTAAGATCCAAGAAATCAAGCAACTAATGGAGAAGGTTGTGTGTGCCTGATATCAAAGAGATCAAGGAGATGATATTAAGAGAAGCCCATGATTTAGCTTACTTCATTCATCCAGGAAGTACCAAGATGTATCATGACCTTAAGAGTCGATACTGGTGGTACGGAATGAAGAGAGCTGTAGGTGAACATGTTGCACTCTGTGACACATGTCAATGAGTCAAGGCAGAATGACAAAGGCCTGCAGGACTCTTGCAACCCTTGAAGATACCAGAGTGGAAATGGGAAGAAATTTGCATGGATTTCATTATGGGATTACCCAAGACACAAGCTGGTTATGATTCCATATGGGTTATTGTGGATCGCTTGACCAAGGTCACTCATTTCCTTCCAGTCAATACCACATACACAGGAGCAAAGTTGCTGAATTGTATATATCCAGGATTGTATGTCTGCATGGAGTACCAAAGAAGATAGTATCCGACAGAGGAACTCAATTCACCTTAAAGTTTTGGGAGAAGTTACATGAGTGCATCGATACAAGGCTGAATTGTAGTTCAGCCTATCATCCCTAGGCGGATGGACAGACGGAAAGGGTGAACCAAATTCTTGAGGATACATTAAGATCTTGTACACTAAAAGATAGCAAGAGTTGGCAAAAATGTTTGCCATATGCAGAGTTCTCCTGCAACAACAGCTATCAGGAAAGTATAAAGATGTCTCCATTTGAGTTCTTATACGGACGTAAATGTCGAACTCCTTTGTTCTAGAATGAGATTGGTGAGAATCAAGTCTTTGGGCTAGAGATTCTCAGGGAAGCTGAAAGGCAAGTTCATATTGTTAGAGAGAATTGGAAGCTTGCACAGTCTAGACAGAAGAGCTATGCCGACCATAGAAGGAGAGACTTGAGCTTTGAAGTTGGTGATTATGTCTATCTCAAAGTATCTCCCATGAGAGGACTTCATCGATTCAAGGTCAGAGGAAAACTTGCACCGAGGTACATTGGTCCATTCAAGATCATAGAGAAAAGAGGTGAAGTTGCTTATCAGTTGGAACTACCACTATAGTTGTCGGATATGCATGATGTTTTCCACGTCTCATAGTTGAGAAAGTACCTGTGAGTTCTAGAGGAGCAAATGCCTATAGAAAAGTTGGATATTGGTGAGGATCTTAGATATCAAGAATATCCCGTCAAGATTCTAGAAATACTAGAAAAAGTCACGAGGAACAAAAAGTATCGTATGTGCAAAGTGCAATGGAGCAATCATACGGAAGAAGAAGCCACTTGGGAGCAAGAAGACCACCTCAAGGCAGATTTTCCGGACTTCTTCTCCGACCAGCCTGAATCTCGAGGGCGATATTCATCCTAAGGGGGGTAGGTTTGTAACTCCCTATTTTTCATATTTTTCAAATTATTAATTTTTCCTAATTTAATTAGGGTGTTAATAATTTTATTTAGCTACAAAGATTATTTTCTTGATTTATTAAATTAAGTAATTAAATTATTTTGTGTTTGTTGCATTCATGTTGAAGTAGATTTGCAGTAGGTGTTTTATTTGGGTGCAAAATTGTTTTAAAAATTTGATTAGAAATCATGTTAGAATTAATTTAGATGTTAAAATCAGAAAATAGGAAGGAAAAAAGGGAAAGAAACCTTACCTGGCTCCTTGGGCCAAATCCTTAGCCGCGACCCACTCTCCCCTCCTCCCCTTCTCTCTCTCGGCCTGTCTGGCCCGGCAGCTGTAGCGCGCCCCGCCAGCCATCCACTCCCCCTCAGCCCGCGTGCGCAGCAACCTCCCAGCCCACTCGGTCCCACACCCGGCCCAGCTCTCCCAACCTCCGCGCACGCTGCCCCGGCCCAGCGCGCACCACGTGGCCCAGCTCCCAGCGCAGCCCAGCGGCACCCAGGCCTTGCCCCTCAGCCGCTGACAAGTGGGACCCGCTCATCATCCCTAACCTTCGGCCTCCCCGATCCACTCCGCCGGAAACCGACGGCGACATCCCGCCTCCGCACCTCCCCGGCTTCCTGAACCGTGCCCCCGAGCTCGGTTCACGTCCCCCCGTTTCCCCTCCCCAATTTCCACCCCTCGGTGTCCCCCCGCTGCCGGCCATTGAGCTCCGATGAGCCGCGCCCGCTAACTTCCCCCTTCCTCCTCCCTATAAAACAACACCCTCGGCATCGCCTTGCCCCGCTGCTCCCTCCTGTCACTCCTCCTCACTCCCACCAACCCCGGAGCTGCTCGCCGTCGAGCTCCAACAACCACCGCCGCCTCGCTCCGTCGAAGACCCCCCTCCCGGCCTCCCCCGCGATCGCGGAACGCCACCGTAAGAACCCCCTCGCTCCCCTCTCTCTCTCCAACCTCTCGCAGCAAAGAACGAGCCACCGGAGCGCCTTCCCGGCCAACTTTGGTGAGGCCTCGCGCTGCCGCCGCCGCCGCATAACTCACCGCTGGCCGCCTACAACTCGTCGGAGCCCTCTAAGCCCTCGATCTCAAAATCAATGGCACTGATTAGAAGATCGAAGCGGTATGTCCCCTAGTCCTCTATGGACCCATGGATCCGGGTCACACCCCGGTCAACAACCGCTATAGACTCGGTCCACGCCTTTTAGGATTTCATTTTAATTCCAATAAATTCCAGGAAATGCCCTTTTTATAGTTACGTCCCTAAGCTTTATGCTAATTAGATTTTTAACCCTAGTTTTCTGCAGAACTTTATTAATTTTTGTTTTATCCCCTGGACTTTTCATAAATATTATTTTGACCCTAGAATTTTATAGAAACACCCCTAAGCTTAATTTTAATTATATTTTTAATCCTATCTTTTTACACTTAGAGCCCTATACTTAATAAAAATTATGTTTAGGTCCTGAAATTTTGCAAATATAACCTTATACTTTTTAGTAGTTATTTTTCAGTCCTAATAATTTTACAATTTACTTACTGTAATTTTATAAAATTAGAAATAGGTCCCTAAAAGCTCCTGTTTTTACCTTTTTAGCCCCTAGAACTTCAAACTTGCATAACTTTTCAACCGTAACTTCGATTTAGGTGATTTTTATGCTCCAGGAATCATAGTAATGCGTGCTATCTTTTAGTACTATTTTCATAGTCATTAAGAAATGTTTGGTGTGTTTTTCCTTCTTTGTTTGTGTTTTACTTTTCCGGTATTAGATGAGGAGCAGCTCCAGAATTTCCAGGATCTTGATTTTGAGCAGCAGCCAGCGGGAGAACAAGGCAAGTGTCCTTGACCATATTGCGCCTATTAAGGATACTAGTTTACTTTTCATGCATGCTTGTCTAAATTTGAATCCCATGTAGGGGTTGACTAGTTATTGATTAATCCTATCCTTGTCGCCTGGTTTGACTTGATAGTTGAGTTTGGGTACGTCATGCTAGTGTAGTTCTTTGGGGTATAAAAATGAACAATAATAAACTTGACTAATATTCACTTAAACCTAATTATCATTTGGGTAATTTAGATGACCCAAGCAGGAGGATGTTGAGGATGGTGCGGGTATGCACAGGTACGGGTAATGTACTATTCGGTTTGCGGTAGTACCTGCTTGTGGTCATAAAAACCAAATTCGTGGAGCGGCCACCTAGGAAAATAGCGCAAAGCACAGGGCTGATATGGGTAGGCGTGGTTTAGTATTAGATGTCTTCCTAGTTTTGCGGGTGTTCAAGGAAGGAGTACGAGAGGGTTACTTTCGGCCTCAGGTGATGAAGGGTTACTTCTTGCCATGGCGCCAGAGGGGGCTTTTGTAGGGATGGTTAATCCCGCGGCGGTGAAACCTTAGCGTGGATGTTTTGCAAGCTAGGGAGCGCTTTGAAAGACCATGTGGTGCTCTCTTCACCAACATGTGGGTAAAGTTGTGCAACCTCCGTAGACTATAAAACTGTTATAACAGCCGTGCTCATGATCAAGAGCGGCCTGGATCCTCACACGATTAGATGGATACTTGGGTGGGTCTGGTGGGTAACCAGATTTGGGTGGTAGCTGCAGGTGGGTAACCTGTAGTGTATTGGTATGGGTGGGTAACTCATAGTTTTGCTATCGGTGGGCAACCGATAGTGTTGGAGAGGTGGTTAACCTGTTGGGCTACTTTCACCTAGTAAATAGGATGCTTGCATAATTGAGTCATAGGATGCGTAGTGCTGTAAACCTGTGTCAAGCCTATTCTAGTTTTAGCCTGCATGTCATTACTTTCCCCCACTTGCTGAGTACTTTATGTACTTACACGTTTTAGTTTTCCCTGTGTTGTTGTTATATTACTGCTGCTCAGACGACGCTGGCGAGATGGACTTCATGGATGAGGACTACTACGACTAGGCGTGCGACCCCCGATGGACTGCCTGTGGCATTATGGAGCCTTCCGCTATTTTCTTTTATGTTTTGATGTAATCCAGACTGTGTAATAACGGTATGATATATTAACAATAATGACATCGGTTTTACAGTTATTTCACTTTTGTCCTGTATGTGTGAAAACTTGATCCTGGGCACATATACAGAAGCATTCGGTTTTGGCCTTAAAACCGGGTGTGACAGGATACCAACAAGGCCTATGACGTTACTATGTCAAGAATGTTAGAAGTCGGTAGTTTCATATTAGAGATCTGGTACTACGCTGAGTGCAATCAATGAAGAATCAGCACAAGTTATCCCACAAGTGGGAAGGGCCCTATGTGGTCAAGGAAGTCACTCGACCGGGTGCTTATCGACTAATGTATGAAGATGGCGATGACGTGCCTAACTCCTGGAACATTAACAAGCTACATCGCTTTTATACTTAGTCTCTTTTATGAATTCACATACTTTATAATTGAATGAAACTTCTATCTTTTTGATGAAAGAAGTTTTAGTTGTTTTCATTATACATTAAACAACTGAGCCGGGGGCTAGTAATAATGTCTTGAGGCACCTTAGCCTTGACAAATTCTAGTTTTGGGCTTTTCTGACCGATTTCTCATATTTTGACACGGTCTTCTTTTTTATGGTCTAACACTGAAACAATAAGGTGATACAACTTTGATCTGCATAGTTGACTACCACTACACTAAACCCAGAGCCAAAGTGTGAGAGGTCATGTGTGGACTCATCGATTCTGATTGTTACACAGTTATAAATTATGACCCCAAATGTTAAGGCAAACCGATGTATCTTTTGTTTTAGTCTCTAAAATCTTATAGTAGGAAGGTATAAGTACAAGTGTGCGTATGCAGCTAAGTACTAACCGGTCTACTAATGAGAGGCAGGAGATTTCTCTTTTGACTTTTTAGTCGACTTACTCTTGTTTGGTGATTTCTCAAATAACTAAGCAAGACAAAATATTTTTACATAAGGAACAATTGTTTCAATATTAAGATACTACAAATGTATTTCTAAATATAGGTTTAATTACAACTCCAGTGAAGGAGAAGAAGCATCATCTTCTAATTATACTTTTGGAGTAGCAAGAGGAGTAGGCCCCGCCGGAGTAGCATCAACATTCTCCACCAGGGCACGCGAGGTTTCCACCATGGAGTCGAGTAGCAACTGGCATTGGTCGACTATATGTTTCGGGTTGAAGCCCTCCTTGACTTTGTCTATGGGAAGCTCAGGACTCCAAGATTTGTAGACAGCTAGCACTTGACTCCCGGCTTCTACAGCTACCCATCTGGTGTGTTGTTCGATTGCTTTGAGTGCATGCTCCACCAGATATTCTAGCGAATGCCTGGTCTGCTCTACTTGGTTGGCATGAATGAAATTTAGGGCTTGTTGAGTGCTGTAAAACAAGGCTGCAGGAACCACAAGAGGGATTGGAAGATAAAACCAACAAGAGGGATGAAGAAGAAAACAATAGGAGAGCTTACTGTTAAGATTACATTTGACAGCTGTAGCACTACCTTTGGCATTTATTAGCTTCTCCTCGGTCTCCAAGTTCTTCTTCGAAAGAGCAACTTCAGCGTCTTGATCGGATAGCAACTTGGTTAGCCCATTCTTCTCATTAGTCAGAGCTTCTAAGAACCTATACTGATTCGAAGTAAGCTTTTCCAATTCTGCTACTTTCTTTTCATGAGATTATAGAATATACAAAATCCTCAGAGAATCATTCAAGATCAAAGGAAGAAGTTGATGAGGACATCGCTCCCATGGATACACAAAACACTCCTCCAATTCTAGACTTGCAAGGTCCAATGACTAGAGCTCGTGCATGACGACTAAATTTAGAGGTGAGTTCAATCCTATGTTCTTTGTTATATGTTACTTTTACGAATGGTTTGCTACCTAATGATTTTACTATGATTAAGAACCATGGAGAGGACCAGGAGATGATGGGAGATGGACTTGGGAACGTGGAGGACCAGCAAGGACTTGGAAGCCAAGGTGGAGGCCCAATCAAAACCGACTTCGAGTCTGTTTTGGGGCCCATGCAAGGCGTTCTGACCTGATTCGGTAAATAGAGCTAGATTCAAGCTATTTATAGATAAAATCAACAGAGTGACTCAAGTAAAAGATCTAAACTATACTCATAAAACCTCCTAAAAATTGCAATAGATTGGGCTCAGCCAAGACAGTATTGCAATCGAAAGTCAATAGAATAAGCACAATAAAGATCTAATTACCGGATAACTAGCAATCCAAATGATAACAAGTAGAATATCAAACAAATGAGAAAGTTCTAGTTGAGATTGATAGAATTACCGAGGTTGACCAATCCAAGTCTCTCGCTGAGATCGGAGCTGATGCAGCCCGCACGAGACGAGGATTTCGTCGAGTAGGAAAGGTAGGTGATGCGCTGAATTGTATTGAATAAAGGTGTTGTTTTATCGTACAGACCCTATTACATATTTATAACCCCATGCAAGGGGTTCCGACCCGATTCGGTCAGGACTCTCAAAACCAATTCGATCTATTTCTAAACAAACTCTGAACCAAAAATAGAAAAACATAAAATAAATCTATCGGGCCGACTTTATTTCCTTTGGCCGCTGAGCTTCGCTAATCTCCAGCCGATTCTTGCCTTCGCACCGCAGACCACTAGGACCGGTCAAAATTTGGTGTCAACACATGTGATGAGTACATCACACCCATGGATACACAAAACGCTCCTCCAACTAAGATGAAAGTTCATGTGCATCACCTGAATTTACAGGTGAGATCGTTTCTAATGTTTTTATTATGTGGTTTTGAGAATAGATTGCTATCTAATGAATTAATTGTTGTTAGGAACCATGGAGATGATGATGACATAGCTGGGTAGGTGATTGGAGGCGTGATGGGACAGCAAGAACGTCCAAGCCAAGGTGGAGGCCCAATCAAAATCGACTTCGAGTCTGTTTTGGAGCCCAGGACCAGTCTGCACTAAAACGGACACCCAGGACACATACGGACTCGGATTTGGACGTTCTATATATGCCTAAAAAGATGACAAAAAGAACTTTCCAAACCAACTGGTCCCATGTCAAAATTCGTCCCGAGGCATCAGAAATCGCCGAAACAATTCGACTTACAGAATCTGTCCAGGTGCTGCGACACCGTAATCGGTCTTTGGGCCATGTATCGAGTTGAGCCCACTTAGGGCTGCATCCAGGGGGTCCTACACGACCCTAGGGTCCTCATATACAGTCGCCGCCTCTTCATTAGGGTTTGGGTTTGGCTTAGATTATTCTATTGATAACAGTTTCGCCATTTGATCGGTTTGTGAGACTCCAACTTGTGAGATTCATCGTATACTTGCAAATTTGATTGCATTCTTCTTTGTTCTTGCTTGTGTTCTTGATTTGCAGGCAAGGATAAGCCTTCTCGGCGAGGTCAATCATTCTTGAACGGTTGATAACCAGAGGAGACGTTGTGCTGCGATTGCGGGGTTCAGAACGTGTCGTTCGGAAGCCGGATCGATTTGTGTATCGCATCCGCCTTAATCAAGATTATCAGAACCTATCGAAAGATCGGGAACCCTTGTCCACATCAAGTGGTAATCAGAGCTTCAGGTACACCGTTAGGTTCGCTCTTATCCTTGTTATTTTGTTCAATCCTAGAGTCCATAAAATTGCCCTACAAAAATATTTGTTCGTCGTGTTTCCGCTGTCCTATACCCCCCTTGTGCCTTGCAATTTTCAGTTTAATTTGCTTCTCTGAATTTTAGTCCCTACAAGGTCATTGTGTTGTTGGTCTAGTACTTGTTCTTTGGTCTTGTTTGAGTCGTGTGTGTCCTTGTTCATAGACAATCAAGAAAAAAAATCAGATTGTTGCACACGTTGAAAGAATAGTACTGCTGGAATTGTTTGCACTAAATATTTATTTAACATCTAGCCTTCTACTTTTTGTATGTAAAAGAAACTTAGAGTGTTTTCTGTTGCACGTTGTTCCTTGAGTCAAGAGATTGCTGCACGTTGTTGCATATGAGAATTGTCGGTTCAGTTCTATATGTACATCTATTCCTTACGTAAAGAGTGCAAAAAAGAAAGTTTAGGTTTTTCCTTTGTGCTATAAAGTTCGCAACTCTTGCTGCAGTTCTATGTCAAAAAAATCATGAAAGAAGTAAAAGGCAAAGAGGTGCTGAAAAAAAATAAGAAGAAAAAGCCGCACCTATAACAAAAGAAAAAAATGAAAGGAGAAGAGAAAAAAATTCAGAATTGCTTGCAGCCTTTGTGTCCTTTGTTGAGCCATTTGCTTGCTTGCTTGAACTAGGTCCGAGACAAGTTTCGGCCAGTGACATAGACTAGCTTGGGACTATTATTCAGTTTTGCAATTTCTGAATTGAAATTTTGCTAATCCTTGCTACTATAAATTGCCTACCTAGCTCCATATATATCCTTCTGAATAGGCACAGAACTTTGGACCCTCGCAATCGTCGGATCACACTCTCCAAGGTATCCTCTGTTTTGCTACTAAGAATCTTGTAAGAACTCAGTTAGGTGCTGTCATTTGCTTGTTGAGAGTTTCCACCGCGATCAAACAGTAGTGATAGGAAAATATACTCTTGTGTGTTTTCTTGTTTTCTATTAACAATGACAGGTTACAACACCGATGGTGATGAGTCGATGGTGTCAAATAAGGTTGATACAAGTGTTGTAGCACAACGAGTGTTTAGTTCTCAAATGGACAAGGTAGAGCAAAATCAAATGAACAACTTGTTTCAGACTCACTTTGTTGTGAAGGATCGACGTTGTCGTGTCATCATTGATGGAGAGAGTAGCAACAACATTGCAAGCTTGGAATTGGTCGAGAAGCTGGGCTTGACCACACAACCACACCCATGTCTATACTACATCCAATGGGTACATTCTTGTGGTAAGATAAAGGTAGATAAAATTGCACGCATTGAATTTTTTATTGGTTCTTGTAAGGATTATGCAGAATTTGATATAGTGCCTATGCAAGCGTGTCATTTGTTATTGAGTAAGCCTTGGATTTCTACAAATAATGCTTTGCACAATACCATTGCTAATAGCTATTCATTTAAATACAATGTTAGAAGAGTTACTCTTAAACCTATGTCTATTGCTGAAATTTTAGAAGAGGATCAACAAAGACTTGAGACAAGAAAGAACGAACCATTTAGAACAGAATGGGCTATTTCAAATGATGCAACACTTCCATCAAAATCTAAATTGCTACAGGATGAACATATTTCTTTGCCTTTTATTGCAACTAATACTTTTCAGCATATACATAAAAAAGATGATAGTGGGAAAGATAAAGAACAGATTATTGCTTTAGGTAAGAGCTTTCTTGATGTGATGGATTGTTCCAATAGTCTTGCTGTATTGGAACCTTATGATCATGTTTCTTTGTCACAAGTTGATTTACCTAGTGGTCCTTGTGATAAAGAGGAGTTGTGTGCCAATGCTTCACTTATACCTCTGCCACAACAAATGAATGAGCTTGATGCTTTTGCTTATGATTCACCCACTAGTGCTGAAATTAAACATTTGATTTTAGTTACATGTCAAAAGGATGAGCAAAAATTATTTTCTTCTCTAAATACTTTGGGTTATATTGAATTTGATGTTCTTTGTGATCTAAATACCGCGGAGAAGAAAGTATTTTCTCAAACTGAATTGACTTTATTGACAAGAAACATTTTTTATGCTATTGGAAACTATGATCATAGAGGTTTGTTTATGGTGCATAGAGTTTATATTTGTTCAAAATTGAAACCTCCTTGGGTTATACAATTAAATGACCAACTTAAAAACTGCAGTAACAATTACCATGCCATGTTAAGTTTTTCTAGTGTTTATAAGATAACACATTGTCAATTTTGTCATAAGGGTGAGAATGATGCTCATATTGCTGACCAAGGTTTCAAAGAGGTTATTAATTTGCATGGAATACCTTCTACTATAGATTCTCATTGTGATGATAAATTTCATAATGCATATAAATATGAGTTGCATCCCAAGTTTGGGAATAGTTCTATATTTCATATTTCAGATTTGAGACCACTATTGGGAGAAAGGGATGAGATCGAGTCGAGGACGACTCCAATTCGAAAGGGGGAGAATGATGAGTACATCACACCCATGGATACACACAACACTCCTCCAACTAAGATGAAAGGTCATATGCATCACCTGAACTTACAGGTGAGATCGTTTCTAATGTTTTTATTATGTGGTTTTGAGAATAGATTGCTACCTAATGAACTAATTGTTGTTAGGAACCATGGAGATAATGATGACATAGCTGGGTAGGTGATTGGAGGCGTGATGGGCCAGCAAGGATGTCCAAGCCAAGGTGGAGGCCCAATCAAAACCGACTTCGAGTCTGTTTCTGAGCCCAGGACCAGTCCGCACTAAAACGGACACCCAGGACGCATACGGACTCGGATTTGGACGTTCTATATATGTCTGGAAAGATGATGAAAATAACATTCCATCCCAACTGGTCCCATGTCAAAACTCATCCTGAGGCGTCAGCAATCGCCAAAACAAATCGACTTACAGAATCTGTCCAGGTGCTGCGACACCGTAATCGGTCTTTGGGCCATGTATCGAGCTGAGCCCACTTAGGGCTGCATCCAGGGGGTCTTGCACGACCCTAGGGTCCTCATATACAGCCGCCGCCTCTTCATTAGGGATTGGGTTTGACTTAGATTATTCTGTTCATAACAGTTTTGCCGTTTGATCGGTTTGTGAGACTCCAACTTGTGAGATTCATCGTATACTTGCAAATTTGGTTGCATTCTTCTTTGTTCTTGCTTGTGTTCTTGATTTGCAGGCAAGGATAAGCCTTCTCGGTGAGGTCAATCATTCTTGAACGGTTGATAACCAGAGGAGACGTTGTGCTGCGATTGCGGGGTTCAGAACGTGTCGTTCGGAGCCGGATCGATTTGTGTATCGCCTCCGCCTTAATCAAGATTATCAGAACCTATCGAAAGATCGGGAACCCTTGTCCACATCAACATGCCCCTCGAGTCTGGAGTACGAAATCCTTCGTGCGCTGGATTTAATCTCCTTATTTATCACGTGTTTTTATCATCCTACCACTTCACGATGCAGCCACCTGTGAGTCGTCCGTTCGTCAGACTTCGTCTCTTAGTATACTTCCCAACTACTCATGGCTCTTTAATTGCAACATGCCCTTTTTCTGCATCGATCCGACTAAACCTTACCGCTTCCACTTGATGAAGCAATGTTTAGATTCCTGAAAGGCCAAGCTCAGACCCTATAAATAGGCCCTTCTGCTAGTTTCCTTTTCTCATCTCAGCTTAATACTTTAAACCATGGGTCTTCTCTTGAGAGCCTTGATGGAAAAGTACCATCTATCTCCAAATCTGCTAAGTGTTTTGTGGCGAATACTCTTCGCCTCTTCTGCCCCTAGAGCAATCCTTTCAATCCAAAATCTGCAGCTACCCCCGCTCAAAAATCAACTCACTAGTTCCCTTTAGATGGAGGCACAGGTGTCAAGAATGGCATCGGCAGGGTGGCACTCTCTTCCCCTTGTCCGGCGGGTGATGTCTGATGACAATGACTCTCTTCTAGGGAAACAGAGGAAGCTGATAATGTATTTTTTCTCCCTTTATGTACCTCCTTTCTTGTATTTGGGAGGATAATAATTACATCTTCATCCTCTAGCTGTAATAGGAGAATAGGTTTTTTTAGAAACTGATTACCTGCGAGTAATCCACCCATCTTCACCATGTAACAATGGCTACCTGTAACTTCTTCTATGAGTGATACTCTCAATATTGTTACTGGACGAATATTCTATAATATGTGTTATCTTTGTTTTTAACCGTGGCGTTAATATTTTTCCTGCTAAGGGCGATATTCTCAATATCGGCCATCTCAAGTCGATGAGCATCCATCGGCTATCCACACGGATAAAATTTCCCACATCAGCCATGATCCAGTAATCGAGTTCATGCACCAACCCAAATGCTCGGATGATATTTCTTCAAGTATTTACCATTAATCGCTCTTCCGAACTCTTCTCCATCTATTCCTTCCAAAAAATATGCATTGCCCGGCACGCTTCGACTTACTTTGAACGGCCCTTCCCATGTTGGCGACCATTTTCCAAATCGACTATCTCTAGAACCGATGGGCATGATCAACTTCCAGACAAGATCCCCCTCTGAGAATGTCTTAGGCACCACCTTTTTATTATAACACCTGGACACACAAGCTTTATTTTCTTAAAATTTTTCCAGAGCCTTCATCTGAGGTTGCACGACATCTTCTAACTCATCATTCATTGTATGTCGATACTCATCGGCTGATAGCTGATCTTGCAACTCTACACTTCTTGACCCTAGATTCGTCTCCCACGGTAAAACTTCCTCATGCCCAAACACTAACTGATAGGGTGGTATCTTGATTGATCCATGACAAGCCATCCTGTAAGCCCATAATGATTCTGCCAAAGTAGTATGCCACTTCTTTGGTTGTTAATCTATTTTCCTCTTAATCAACTTAATCAAACTTTTGTTGACGTCTCTGATGTCCATTGGCTTGAGCATAATAAGGCGATGAATCCAACAGCTTGATACCCATACCATCGGCAAAGTTTTGAAACTCTTCCGAAGTAAAGACAGAACCATGATCAGTCGTAATAGTCTGCGGCACACCAAACCTATATATAATATGCTCCTTCACAAAGTTGATTACATCATTAGTTGTAACATTCTTCATAGGAACTGCCTCAACCCACTTTGTGAAATAATCTGTAGCCGCCAAAATATATTTATGACCTTTGCTAGATACTGGATAAATTTGGCCAATCATATCCATACCCCATCCTCTAAACGGCCACGACTTAATAATTGGATTCATAGCCGATGCCGGTGCTCTCTGTATTGCTCCAAATTTCTGACAATCCTGACACCCCTTATAGTACTTGAAACAATCTTCCAGCATGGTAGGCCAATAATATCCAGTTCTCTTTAGCAACCATCTCATCTTATGGGCAGATTGATGTGTACCATAAATGCCTTCGTGGACTTCACACATAACAACTTTGGCTTCTTCTTGATTTAAACATCTTAGCAATACACCATCAACTGTCTTATAATAAAGTTTTTCTTCTAATAAAACATACCTCAACGCCATATATCGAATTTTCCTAGGAGTTTGTTGAGTTGGATCCTTGAGGTATTGGACAATCTTGGATCTCCAATCTTTTTCATCAACATCAGCTATATCAAGAATAACTCCACTTGTGTTCAATTGATAGCCCGGTGCCTTCTGCGCTAGGTCATTTGCTTCCATATTTTGTTCCCTTGGGACATGCTTGAATCTTACTATTTTGCAGTGTTGCAGCACCTCCTGACACTCAGCATAAAACACTCTCAATATATCATCTTTGCATTCAAACTCTCCAGCCAGCTGCCCGAGCACCAGTAATGAATCTCCCATGATTTCAATATAATCGACTCCAGCTTCCTTCAATATCTGCAATCCCTTAAGCATGGCTCTATACTCAACCTGATTATTAGTCGATACCTCGATAGCAAATGCGAACTCAAACCTTGCCCCCCGAGGCGATATGACCACGAGCCCGATACCACACCCATTCTTACAAACCGAACCATCAAAAAACAATAACCATGGCACCGGCTCCACCATCAACACTTCGGATCCACAATGCTCAACAACTAAATCAGCCAGAACTTGACCTTTGACTGCCTTGGCATATTCATACGTATGATCATATTCGGCTAGAGCAAGCATCCACTTATCAATTCTCCCTTTTAAAATAGGAGCCGATAGCATAGATTTGATGACATCGGCTTTGCAAACCACCACACATTCAGTCGATAGTAGATAATGTCATAACTTCACACATGAGAAATACAGACATAAACATAATCTTTCAATCTCAGTGTACCTGGTTTCAGTGTCAATCAATCTTCGGCTTAAGTAGAATATAACCTTCTTTGCCATCTTGTTCTTGAATTAAAGTTGACCCAATCAACTTCTTATCAGCCACAAGATAAAGCCTGAAGGGCCGTCCTTTTCTTGGTGGTACTAAAGATGAGCCCATGGCTCATCGAGTCATTAAAACTACGTATTCTGAAAACAAGCATGATTTTACACATATTGCAGAACATGATGTGTAAAAATACTCCAACATTCAGTTTGGATCTTTGACAAATATTATGAATAATGAAGAGAAAAGTGAGGATTTGCTAGCCAAATATTCTATGCCATGCAATGTTTTCATTGGGACCAATCTGAAGGTTGAGGAAAAGAAAGGAGAAACGAAGGAATATGTTATGATTGGATCAATGGTTGTGCCACTTGTGAAAAGTAAGGTACATATATTGGTGTTACAGGCCTTCCCAAAGGTATGCAATACTTTACTTTCAAAGTCCACACGGTCTCAAGTCTACCCAGTCACGAAATCAGAAGATATGGAAACTCAAAATCAGTTCGGACTCGGTTTAGGATCAGCCAGAGAGGTACGGAGTAAAAGTAGCATAACTGGACCATACGGAGTCGGATTAGGCTGAGTAAATACTCGTTGGAAAGATAATTTGATAATCTTTCCAACGGATCTGGCCCCATAGTTAAATAAATTCCCTAGCGGTCGCAATAATCAAAACAATTCTGGGTTGTGTTGAGTCCGAGTCTGTTTTTATATGTGTTCGAGTCGAACCGGGTTTCTGGCTGGCTTGCATGCCATATAGCCTAGGGACAGCACCCCTGTAAGCTAGGACATGATTTTATTGTGTTTTTAGTCGTGGTGTCCTCCAAGAAACCCTAGGGGTGTTGCCCTCCTCTACCGGTTGCTGCCGCCGATCTCTGCCGGTCGCTGAAGTGCGTGATCAAATGATTCTTCCCTTGGGTGTGTACTGGAACTTGTGGTTCCCTATCTCCACATCATTCTTGTTTCAGTAATGAGTTGGAGAGTTTATCTCTACTGGTTTGCAAGTACATCAAGTTCTTATAAGCCGGTATTTTCCTATCGTGTTCTAGCTGGTTTATGATTGCTATTGGATAACAAATCTGTGGTGTCTATTTTATTGTGGTTGCTGGATCATTGAGCTTCAGATTGTTGTTCTATCTATTCATAGCTGAGATAACAAGTTTCAATACCTATATATACTTGCTAGTACTTACTGTACCGTGAAAGATTGGGATAAAATCCGGACACCATCGTCGTGTTCTTATCATTTGGTATCAGTTTTGCCGGGTTGCTCATGGTACATGCTGTAGATTTGTGGTGATGGGTTCCTACGATTTTGACCTATACTTGAAGTTTGTGCCAACACTATATACAACAAGTTCTCGATCTGAGTATTATGAGTGGGAGGATGATATAGAAGCTTTCTATAGGATTGGTGAATTGCCACTAAACCAATTAGTAAATTTAGCAAAGCAAACATTCTCCTTTGCTGTTTTGCTATGGTGGAGGCAATTGCAACAAGATCTTACATACCAAGGTGATAACTATTGCACATCTTGGGCAGCGATGAAGTTGGAATTACGACACCGATTTGATCCCCCACTTGAGTCGAAGAAGAAGATTGTTGAACTTGAGTCCTTTGATGTTCCAAAGCTAGATTATGATACAATTCATCATTGTGTCAAGGAGGCTGTTAGTGCTGTTTTATCCAAACCCAAGCAAGCTGAGGTGTGTTCGAATGTGCACAAATCAAATGTAGAGTTGGAAGTTCTTGAGTCTTCTTGTGCTGATCAGGTCGAACCATTAATTGAAGCTGCAGATCATATGGGTTTATCTTTGATGTCTCAGGAAGTAAATTTAGATGGCATCATTACAGATGTCAAGGGGCAGCGCTGTAATATTTTTCATTCATAGTGCAAGATTAAAAAGAAGGTATGCAAATTAATTGTTGATGGTGGAAGTTTCAATAATGTGATTAGTTCAGATTTGGTACATGCATTATCTTTATCTACATGGCGGCTTCCTACACCTCGTTATATGCAATGGATGAATAAAAGTGGCACGCTGAAAATTACCCACAGGGCCAGAGTAAAATTTTCAGTAGGAGATTATGTTGACACTATGGATTGTGATGTGGCACCGATGAGTGCGTGCAATTTGTTGTTAGGAAGACCATGGCAGTTTGATCTTGATGCAACACATGGTGGTCGTTTAAACAATTATTCTTTCATGCATAAAGGTGTTCGTCACATTCTAAAGCCAATGAAGGAATGTGATATTAAGGCTGAGGTTTTTGTTGCTGCAACAAAGAAGAAACATGGTGCCGATATTACCTCAAAGCCGAGGACAGCTTTGTTTCAAGGGGGAGAGAATGATGTGGTAGTTCCTGCTGTAACAAGTGCACCTAGTATGTCTGAAATTCTTTCAGTTGTTGCTCCTGAACATTGTACCATTCATTGTGATTTGGTCAAAGATGAATTACGTGAAGGGAAAAATAATAGTGATGCAAAGAATTGTCTAAACAATGCTATTGGTGTTGATCTGAACAGGAGAGGAGCTCGTCAAATTATGTCAAAGCCAAGGACGGCTTTGATTCAAGGAAGGGAGGATGATGAGCCCATGGCTCATCGAGTCATTAAAACCACGTATTCTGAAAACAAGCATGATTTTACACATATTGCAGAACATGATGTGTCAAAATACTCCAACATTCAGTTTGGATCTTTGACAAATATTATGAATAATGAAGAGCAAAGTGAGGATTTGCTAGACAATTATTCTATGCCATGCAATGTTTTCATTGGGACCAATCTGAAGGTTGAGGAAAAGAAAGGAGAAACGAAGGAATATGTTAAGATTGGATCAATGGTTGTGCCACTTGTGAAAAGTAAGGAACATATATTGGTGTTACAGGCCTTCCCAAAGGTATGCAATACTTTACTTTCAAAGTCTACACGGTCTCAAGTCCACCCAGTCACGAAATCAGAAGATATGGAAACTCAAAATCAGTTCGGACTCGGTTTAGGATCAGCCAGACAGGTGCGGAGTAAAAGTAGCATAACTGGGCTATACGGAGTCGGATTGGGCTGAGTAAATACTCGTTGAAAAGATAATTTGATAACCTTTCCAACGGATCTGGCCCCATAGTCAAATAAATTCCCTAGCGGTCGCAATAATCAAAACAATTCTGGGTTGTGTTGAGTCCGAGTCTGTTTTTAGATGTGTTCGAGTCGAACCGGGTTTTTGGCTGGCTTGCATGCCATATAGCCTAGGGTCAGCGCCCCTGTAAGCTAGGACATGATTGTATTGTGTTTTTAGTCATGGTGTCCTCCAAGAAACCATAGGGGTGTTGCCCTCCTCTACCGGTTGCTGCCGTCGATCTCTGCCGGTCGCTGAAGTGCGTGATCAAGTGATTCTTCCCCTGGGTGTGTGCTGGAACTTGTGGTTCCCCATCTCCAGATCATTCTTGTCTAAGTAATGAGTTGGAGAGTTTATCTCTACTGGTTTGCAAGTACATCAAGTTCTTGTAAGCCGGTATTTTCCTATCGTGTTCTAGCTGGTTTATGATTGCTATTGGATAACAAATCTGTGGTGTCTATTTTATTGTGGTTGCTGGATCATTGAGCTTGAGATTATTGTTCTATCTATTCATAGCTGAGATAACAAGTTTCAATACCTATATATACTTGCTAGTACTTATTGTACCGTGAAAGATTGGGATAAAATCCGGACACTATCGTGGTGTTCTTATCATTTGGTATCAGTTGGGCCGGGTTGCTCATGGTACATGCTACTGATTTGTGGTGATGGATTCCTACGATTTTGACCTATACTTAAAGTTTGTGCCAACACTATATACAACAAGTTCTCGATCTGAGTATTATGAGTAGGAGGATGATATGGAAGCTTTCTATAGGATTGGTGAATTGCCACTAAACCAATTAGTAAATTTAGCAAAGCAAACATTCTCCTTTGCTGTTTTGCTATGGTGGAGGCAATTGCAACAAGATCTTACATACCAAGGTGATAACATATGCACATCTTGGGCAGCGATGAAGTCGGAACTACGACACCGATTTGATCCCCCACTTGAGTCGAAGAAGAAGATTGTTGAACTTGAGTCCTTCGATGTTCCAAAGCTAGATTATGATACAATTCATCATTGTGTCAAGGAGGCTGTTAGTGCTGTTTGATCCAAACCAAAGCAAGCTGAGGTGTGTTCGAATGTGCACAAATCAAATGTAGAGTTGGAAGTTCTTGAGTCTTCTTGTGCTGATCAGGTCGAACCATTAATTGAAGCTATAGATCATATGGGTTTATCTTTGATGTCTCAGGAAGTAAATTCAGATGGCATCATTGCAGATGTCAAGGGGCAGCGCTGTAATATTTTAAATTCAGAGTGCAAGATTAAAAAGAAGGTATGCAAATTAATTGTTGATGGTGGAAGTTTCAATAATGTGATTAGTTCAGATTTGGGACATGCATTATCTTTATCTACATGGCGGCTTCCTACACCTCGTTACATGCAATGGATGAATAAAAGTGGCACGCTGAAATTACCCACAGGGCCAGAGTAAAATTTTCAGTAGGAGATTATGTTGACACTATGGATTGTGATGTGGCACCGATGAGTGCGTGCAATTTGTTGTTAGGAAGACCATGGCAGTTTGATCTTGATGCAACACATGGTGGTTGTTCAAACAATTATTCTTTCATGCATAAAGGTGTTCGTCACATTCTAAAGCCAATGAAGGAATGTGATATTAAGGCTGAGGTTTTTGTTGCTGCAACAAAGAAGAAACATGGTGCCGATATTACCTCAAAGCCGAGGACGGCTTTGTTTCAAGGGGGAGAGAATGATGTGGTAGTTCTTGCTGTAACAAGTGCACCTAGTATTTCTGAAATTCTTTCAGTTGTTGCTCCTGAACATTGTACCATTCATTGTGATTTGGTCAAAGATGAATTACATGAAGGGAAAAATAATAGTGATGGAAAGAATTGTCTAAACAATGCTATTGGTGTTGATCTGAACAGGAGAGGAGCTCGTCAAATTATGTCAAAGCCAAGGATGGCTTTGATTCAAGGAAGGGAGGATGATGAGCCCATGGCTCATCGAGTCATTAAAACTACGTATTCTAAAAACAAGCATGATTTTACACGTATTGTAGAACATGATGTGTCAAAATACTCCAACATTCAGTTTGGATCTTTGACAAATATTATGAATAATGAAGAGAAAAGTGAGGATTTTCTAGCCAATTATTCTATGCCATGCAATGTTTTCATTGGGACCAATCTGAAGGTTGAGGAAAAGAAAGGAGAAACGAAGGAATATGTTATGATTGGATCAATGGTTGTGCCACTTGTGAAAAGTAAGGAATATATTGGTGTTACAGGCCTTCCCAAAGGTATGCAATACTTTACTTTCAATGTCTACACGGTCTCAAGTCCACCCAGTCACGAAATCAGAAGATATGGAAACTCAAAATCAGTTCGGACTCGGTTTAGGATCAGCTAGATAGGTGCAGAGTAAAAGTAGCATAACTGGGCCATACGGAGTCGGATTGGGCTGAGTAAATACTCGTTGGAAAGATAATTTGATAGCCTTCATACTCTTTGACCCAATCTCAAGCCCTCTCTCATGCACAAAGAAACCCAAAAACTGACCAGCTGATACGTCGAAAGCACAATTTTTTGGATTCATCTTCAAACCGTACTTTCTAGTCCTGTCAAATACTTTCCGCAAATCGAATATATAATCCTCTACCCTTTTAGATTTTACTACCACATCATCAAGATAAATCTCAACTAACCTGCCAATTAGATCATGGAAAATATAATTCATGGCTCTCTGATACGTGGCTACAGCATTCTTCAATCCAAACGTCATGACGGCCCATTCATATAATCCAAGAGCTCCAGGACACCTGAAAGCAGTTTTCGGTATATCTTCTTCTGCCATAAAAATCTGATTATAACTAGCATTACCATCCATAAAACTAACAATCTTATGCCATGCTACTGCATCAACCAAAAGATCCGCCATCGGCATTGCGTAATCATCCTTTGGTGTAGCCCGGTTCAATGGTCTAAAGTCAATGCAAACTCTCAACTTCCCGCACTTCTTGAACAAAGGCATGATTTTCGAAACCCACTCTGGATATCGGCAAGGCCTAATGAACTTAGCGTCATATAATTTGGTAATCTTGGCTTTGACATCATCATATATCTTCGGATCAATTCTTCTTGGTGGTTGCTTATAGGTCGATATCCAGGTTTGATGGATAGCTGATGCTCAACGATGGATCGGCTCAAACCGGACATTTCAGAATAATCCCAAGCAAAACAATCCCGGTATTCTCTTAATAATTTTATCAATTCAACTTTAAAATCTTCATCTAACCTCTTATTAATAAATGTCGGTCTTGGTTTGTCACCATCTCCTATATCGACTTCTTGTAGTGCATCGGCCGACATGAATCCCTTTCCCAACTTTTCGTCTTTTGCAAATTCCATTGGGGTGCCTGCCAGAGAAACAATTTTGAATTTGACTGATCCACTACTTCAAGGCCATGGGTATCTTGATGTAGTCTCCATCTCACATCTTGCTAGACAAACACTCCATATCATCCGCATGCCATGGAACTAAATCGTCTGGTGCGACATTGACGGTTTCATCGATCGGGATCACCTCTTCTAGATCACCGATCCATTGGGCCAGAGACTGGTGCATTGTTGATGGAACACAATAGTTGGCATGTATCCAATCATGACCCAATAGAAGGCTACAGGTACCCTTACCATCAATAAAAAACAAAGTAACCAGCAAAGTTTTACTGTCGATCTTGAGCTCGATATTTAAGACTTCCTTGGCTGCTGCAGTACGACCATCATAATCCCTCAGAATCGTATTCTTGTCGATCTCCTTGGCTATTGAAGTACGACCACCATAATCCCTCAGAATCATATTCTTGTCGATCAAGTCATCTTCAGTTTTTTCCAACTTTCTGACAGTAGTGATCGGCATGATACTCACTGCAGCACCTCCATCGACCATCATCTTTCCCATCGGCATCCTATTGACGAATCCCCTAAGGTATAAAGCTTTTAAATGCTAATGCTTAGACTCATACGGCCTATCAAACACTGCTTGTTGTGCATCAAATGTCAGCTATGTTGAACTCCCTTCATCAGCAAACACTTATTCTTCTTCTAAGGCCATGAACTCTTGTGGCAACATCAGCACCATCAGTAGTGATCGGCATGATACTCACTGCAGCACTTGACACATGTACTTGTGATTTCACCTTTGGCCTCTAGACTTTCTTTGGTGGCTGATCATCTTCTTCATCATAATAATATTTGCCAGCCCTTATTTGTCTGCACTGCATCCTCTGCACCCTGCGTTTCTGGCTTCTAGAAAAAATGCCAGATGGACACCATTGATCGTTTTGTTCTTGCTTCTGCATCTCTTCATCGACTTTTTTGTTAAACTTGGCCTCTTCACCCACCTTTTTCGTTCCAAGTCGATCAAACGCAGAGACCCTATGATATCGATCGGCTAAACTCGCTATCGACTCTTTAGAATCGTTTGCACGATATTTGTGCCGATGACCTGCTGTAGCTTCTCTATACATATGCTTCGTGCATCTATTACATCCAGGACAGTTGTCGATTGACGGCAGTTTCATGTTGTTATCCTAGCAGTATTGAAAGAAAGGGCACTCCCAATGTTGATCAAACTGTGATTCCTTTACTTCTCTGTCCCTCTTTTTCTAGTATCGTTTAATAAAGGCTTCAACATTATTTATACTAGCCATACTAACATTTGCTAGGAAAGGATGTCCATCTATCTTCATTGCACCTTTGGTAAATTTTATTTTACCCTGCTCGATTGCCATTTGAGTCTGCCTCTTGAAAACTTTGCAATCATTAGTATTATGAGATGGCGAATTATGCGACCTGCAATACCTCTTCTTCTTCAAATCTTCGGCAGGCGGGATCACATGGTTAGGTGGCAATTGAATATGTTTCTCCTACAGCAACATATCAAATATTTTAGCGGCCCTGGTGATATCCAAATCATATTTTTCTTCTGGCTCGTTCTGCTTCACCCATCGGCACGACAACACATTCTTGTTTCTAGTCCATTCAGACATATCAACCTCTTCACCTTCTTCATCAGACTCAGATTCATAATCATTATAGTTGACTTGAATCGGCCTTGATCGTGCCCCCCCCCCCCCGAGTCAGATTCTCCTGGATCGCCAACTTCTGCACTAACTTCTCTCTTAGCGGTGCAAATAGACCATTGAATGCTATTTCTGCCATCTGATTATTAGTCAATTGTAGGCTGAAACACTTGCTGCGCACATCTCTAAATCTCTGCACATAATCATGTACAGACTCTCCAACCTTCTGCCTCACAGCAATTAAGTCGGACAACCTTGACTCTCTAGTCTCATCAAAGAAGTACTTATGGAATTTTTGTTCAAGATCGGCCCATGTAATAACTGAATTTAGGGGTAATGATGCGAACCAAGAAAACGTCAATCTAGACAGTGATAATGGAAACAATCTGATTTTCAATGTTTCAGTATTACCTGCTTCTCCACATTGTACTGAAAATTGGTTGATATGCTCAACAGTGGTAGTACTATCTTGTCCAGTAAACTTGGTGCATTCTGGTGCCTGTATCGATTCGGCATAGGTATCAAATCATAACTCGGCGGATACGGGGGTCGATACATATACATTTGCTGTTTCGGCTTTAGTCCAAGCTGTTCCCTCATTACCTCAACAATCTTCAGAATCCAATTATCAGTCCGCACATTGCCATTTGGGATAGTCGATGCGAGACCAGATGCTGGCGTTGGTGAGCCAAAATGAACAACTTTATGCTGGCCTCCTAATTCTCCTGGCACATAAGATGATGATGGCATCCCAAACATACTAGGCTTAACATTGGGCGCAGTGCCATATGTGACATTAGGTTCTGTTACTTCTTGTCTGTAATGTTGTGGCTGTGTTTGTGGAGTAGTCCTTTGTAATATTATCCTCCGAGGTGTTCTTCCCACTGTACCACCATCAACGCTCTTCAGAGGTGGAGTATCCTCAGAAGGAGATGTCCTTGAACCTGTAATGGGATCTGACGTGTTCACACTTGGATGCTGTGGACTGGATGTTCCTATTGCAGGCCGATGAGTATCCTACGAGGTGAATTTTTATATAAGCACCCCTCCACAGTCTAAACGATCAAGGTCCTCAATGTGTTAACCAATACAAGTGACTGGTTAATTAATGCATGGTGTATAGATGTATGAATCATATTGTTTAGAGCTGCCTCATTGACAACTTCCATTGGCTTGTTGGTGGATGATTCTTTTGTTCCATCTTCAATCAAGTCGGCAACTGGTTACTTTCTATTCTGAATGATCTTGCCATGCCTTGTCTTACTAAATGTTCCCAATAGAAGGTTTTCATACTCAGCCATTCTCTAATTCATTTGTTATTTTGCCTCATCACTCAGATCATCTTTATTGAACAGCAGCATATTCTCCGTCTTTAGATCAGCACTGACATCATGCTTAGGGAGAAGATTGCCGTCTTTTGGCATTCTGAGTTCAGACATATTGTAGATCCTTGGAGTTCTTTGGTCCCACTGGACGTGTCAAAAAGCGTGTGGACGCGAAAATCACACCCGTGACCTAGGAGATCTGCTTAGCTCCAATGCAGGCTTAATACGGAAACCGAGGCGTGCCAGTCGATTTTCCTTGCAAATCGACAAAGAAAACAAACGTTCAGATTCCACGAGTCATCGGCCTAGGACAGGCCAATGAAGAAAGTCGATGATCACTATTAGTGAAAACCAGCCGATGGCTATAAACAGCAAATAATATTAAAATAAACTAATCGGCTGATTCGTATCGTCTTATTGGCAACTTAATAAATTATTATAAAATAAAGCATAAATGGTGCCGATAGGAATTGAACTAAAAGAACAGAGTTGATGGACTTATGATAGATATGCTAAAACATGCCCTGTTGATGAAGTGAAGTCGATAGGCCAGAGTCCATGGAAGTATAGTAATCATGCATAGAACTCTGCCTATTGATAGGTGTTAAGTCGATAGATCTGCTAGCTGGTATTGCAAATATGCCTTAAATCATAGATCTAACTTATTTCAATAAGGGGGCAATCGACAAACAAAATATATAAGAAACCAATCATAAACCAAAAATCGATCAAATTGTGATAATCTATCGACTAAACGTCCTGATAGAACTCTATTGACTCTACCTATAAACGACTTGAACCTAGCCTTATCAACCTAGTAAGAGATCAACACTGATGCAGCCTTGCTGATTTGAACAGGTCAAACCTAATCGAGACAGTGTTCAAACATGGTAAATAGAGCTAGATTCAAGCTATTTATAGATAAAATCAACAAAGTTACTCGAGTAAAAGATCTAAACTATACTCATAAAATCTCCTAAAAGTTATAATAGGTTGGGCTCGGCCAAGACAGTATTGCAATAAAAAGACGATAGAATAAGCACAATAAAGATCTAATTACCGGATAACTAGCAATCCTAACGATAACAACTAGAATATCAAACAAATGAGAAAGTTCTAGTTGAGATTGATAGAATTACTGAGGTTGACTAATCCAAGTCTCTCGCCGAGATCGGAGCCGATGCAGCCTACGCGAGACGAGGATTTTGTCGAGTAGGAAAGGTTAGCGATGCGCCGAATTGTTTTGAACAAAGGTGTTGTTTTTTTTGTACAGACCCTATCACATATTTATAACCCAATGCAAGGGGTTCTGACCTGATTCGGTCAGGACTCTCAAAACCGACTCGATCTATTTCTAAACAAACTCTGAACTAAAAATAGAAAAAGATAAAATAAATCTATCGGGCCCACTTTATTTCCTTCGGCCACTGAGCTTCGCTAATCTCCAGCCGATTCTTGCCTTTGCACCGCTGACCACTGGGACCGGTCAAAATTCGGTGTCAACAACCTTAGCTTGGACCTAGTCGTGGGGGACCAAATGGGCCGACATGGGCTGTACAGTGCTAGTCCTTTAACTTTGGCAATAATCTTTTAGAAGATTTTTTGTTGTATCAACACTCTGAGTATTAAACTCAGGGGCTTCTTTGATGATAAGATTTATCCCCATATTTATTTGTATTGATGATCACATAGTAGAGTACTTGATGGTCTCATGGAAATAAGTTTGAAGGCTATGTTGTTGATTGATGTCAGTAATTAAAAAACTAAAAATCAGACTGATATCATCCAAGTGATGAAAATTATAGGAAAAGCTATATTATGATTGATATCATTACAGCTTAGTACTGAGTTATGGTTGATGTCATAAACCTTTCTTTGATGTTTCACATGGTTGATGTCATGATATTGGAATCAAAGGTCACTCGGCTAATGGTGTATACCACTCTGCTTGTTATAATCGGTCGGTTCAATTGATGTTATGCAGACCGAGTGCCTGGTTTGAAGATTAGGAGGTTGACAGCTCAAGGTTGATGGTTTGAGTGAGAATATATCTTTATATAACAAAATGTAAAGAGTTAAAACTTTTAGACTCTTGCATTATTTGTTAGTCTCCAAATTATACAAGAGTCGGGGGCTACACTTGATCAGGTGCACCTAGTCGGCGCACTAGATCTATCAGGAACTTCTTTAGGGGTCTTCCTAATTTGTGATCTGTTCACATGTTCAATGAGGAGGAATCACTCGGTGCTTCATAGCTCCAAATTAGAAAGCACTCAGGGGCTGCTGTGGAATACTTACCTTACCAGTATCCATAGCTATGCCATAGTCAGACGACAAAGGGATGGCCCTCTAATACAAGAATCGGCCGAGTTAGCTTGGAGCGCAAGAAAATTAGAGATAGAATTACAATGTTTGTCCTTGTAGATTATGAGTAAGACTCTTCATGTACCCCTTGCCGACCGGATACATAAGGCGTCAAGAACCCCCTGTTGAGGGACACATCAACTCAAAGCAATACAATAGACAGAACATAGGACGTAGGGTTTTTACTCTCATCGAGGGGGTCCGAACCTATATAACTCGGTGTCTTGTCTCTTAACCATCTAGTTCTTGATCCCAACATAGCCCTATAAATATATTTCCGAGTATAAGTCTCGAAATTATCTATGATCGTAAGAAATACCAACAACAACAAGGTCCAATTTCCTCATGCTGAAGCGGAAATGACTTACAGTCCAGTATTCTATAGTGACCACGTGTCTCCTCTTCCAAGCACAACTGAAGTTGTCGTTGGGCCTCTGCCAGTTTCCGTCGAGCCTCCGTCCACAATGTTCGTCGAGCCTCGGCAAGTTCACATCAAGCCTCCATCAAGGTGGGTCGTAATTCCAAAGACGACTACCGTTTTTAACAAAGGGCCATAGGACTCACAAACAAAGGCAAATATTGATAAGTACATGTCCGGAATGAAAAAGTGTTTCACAACCACTGGTAAAATCATCCTACAAGATCCTTGTTAATGGTCATTAAATACCAATTCCGACTGTCAATTCAACCACAAATAAGGGAAGACTTAGCATTTCATACACGCATGTTAGCTACGATTAATAAGATTCCACTTGTCCTTGGAGATTTATGTGCATGGAGAGAATATATATAAAAGGCGTGGAGAAATGGAGCAAGATCCGTGAAATAACATCCCGACCAATGGGAAAGCGCCAATCAGAGTCCCCATGGATTAATAACATGGCTACATAGGATTGCACGGGAGAACACCGACTCAAATAAAAAGAGGACCCACCTCTCAGCCACCTCAAAAAAGCACAAGACCAACAGGCTCAACTCCTGGTCGAGCGACCGGGCCCTCTGCTCGGGTGACCGAGTCTTGAGGCCTTTTCGGCCAGGCTTCCATGTGTCGCTCCCTCATCCCTTTGCCAACGTCGGTGCGCCGAAGTTCCGTGGTGGTTACTCCCGGAAACCGACCTCTGGACACTATAAAAGGAGGGGAGTGCCTCCCACTTCAACACACACCAAGAAGAATCCATTCTCTAGCATTACACTTAGTCACTAGGTCCTAGTGGAGATTAGGATGGAGGAGAGCTGTCTTGCGGTCCTTGACCTAGTCTCAGAGTCTTGGGTATAGTTCCACACCATCCCTCTCTAGTAAGACTTCTTTTATTAATAGAATTATCTTCTTTACTCCTTGTGCTTTATTTATTTATACTAGTGTGATAGTCACGTGCCTTTTATATGGTTGTTGCCTAGTCATGTTTGGTTGCTCTATGCTTCATATACTCATACTAGTCAGTCTATGCTTTTGCACTCGATCTATGCATATTGTGGAAAGACATGCTTTCGTCCATAACTTGTTAATCTGTAGGGTTAATGTTTTGTGAGATATAATATTTAGCTTGATGATCCGTAGGGTCACGTAGGGTCGGATTTATGTATTCTCTAGTACTTGACTCGTTGATCTATCGGGTTAGAGTTAAGTATATTCTTGCTCTCAACTTGTTGGTCCCAAGGGCCAAAGTCCCATGGGAATCAAGAGTATTATTTAGCAATGTAAGCATGGTGATAATGTTGGTAAATATCTTTGAGTGCTTGGTTTCCCCACGAATAGGAATAGGTGTGGCGATAAGGACATAATTGCCTTTTGTCACGTGTCCTAGTATAGGATGGCCAACAGGTGGTGACAGCCCTGCAGTGCTTATTAATCCTCCCTGTCTCAGCTTGGCATAGGACTTAGGCTCTTATATGTTTCATGTATTTAACCTATAAAGAGGAGTATAGAAGTACATAGGGACCCAACATAACTCTTCCTAACCCACTTAACCTAGACTTTGGACTAATGTTAGATTGAATTGTGCTGTGTGTCACTACCCACTATCTATATTATTATTACTACCCCTATCTATGATTTTAGTATATTATTAGTTATATGGTTATGAACATGCTATCTCTTGACTATCGCCTTCCCTTGGGAGAACTATAAATGGCAGCCATTGGAGTAATTCAGTGGTGAAATGCTACAATGGGATATCCGTGCGCTTGCAGATCTAATTTGCCCACACTAACCATTTGTTGAGTTCTACCAACAAGTAGTTTTGGCGCCTTGCCCAGGTCTATTTATTTTGTGTGACTTAGCATATGTCAACAAGCATTTCTGGTGCCATTGCCGAGGAAGGCACTGGTTCATCACTAGCATTGTTCCTAATTATATTTCTATTAACTATCATTGTCTAGATAGGTTTACCTTTGCTTAGTTTTCTCTTTAACTGAAAATAGGGTAGTGTCCCAATCGTTGGATTTAAAATTGGTGAGCCCTTGCCAAAGGTAAATTGGTATTTATCTCATATTTGCTTTCCACCAATCTTTGGATTTCCAGATGCATTTGCATATTTGATTTTTCTACCACATCTGCATGTTGGAATTTATTCTAACCCATTTCTCTTTTTCAAAATTTTATATATAAAAACATAGAATCTCATAGTTCATCTCTTGAGAAATTGAGAGTACAAAAGATCAAAAATGTGTTTCTTTGAAATATATTTTCTTTCAGAGTAGAGGACCAGAGGGGCCATCCCCTGGTCGGGCGACCAGGCCTATTAGTCGGCCGACCAGGGTAAAATGGCTCTCTGCTCCCACTTGCCCCAACTGCTAGTTTGCAACTGTCATGTCCCAATATGACTGTTGTTTCGCTCTGCATTTTGAGGCAAGATTCACGAGAGGAAGTTTTCTAGAACATTCACGTATTTCACCTCTCCATTATGCTCTGGCTAATTGTCATCATTTTCTCCAGGCTCTAGATTTATTTAACACTCTGAAATTCTACCAAAAACATTTTCTTTAAGTTTCATATGTATTCGTAAGTTGGTCTCTCATTTGCAAGAGCTTCTGATAGAACTTTTGATTTGTTTTCAACTAATCTTAACCCCCGTTCGAGTTACTCTTGTATTGGTTTGCTCACATGTGCAGCAATGAAACGTAAGTTGGCAGGAAGCTCAAGCAATGCACCAATCGAAGCAAGTCCTACACCGTTAATGGTGTACGACACCTGCACACACCACCAATGTCTGATGGAGGATGCACAAGTGGAGAATTTGCCAATGGAGGAAGAAGCCACAGCCCTGCCAGATGCAAGAAACATCGAGCTCAAGCTTCCCTCCAATAGCATCTTCCACTTGGTTGGAAAGAAAGAACGTGGTATCCATCGTGCTATCAGCGGTCGGGTGTTACGCCCCTACGCGAGCGTGTGACCAGGACTTTCTTTCCATAAAAGGTATGGGTAAAAGCTTTGCTTCTGTTTTCTATGCTATAGGATGAAATGCTTTATTAATGATAATTGAGCCTTGCTCATACTTGCTCATAATGCAGTCTTTATGCACCCTTGGTTTGGATGATGAGAGGATTTTATATTTTTTAACCAGAATTGAATTCTCTCTGACTTGGAGACAGTGTAGTGACATGCTAGGATTTTCTTCCTTGTGCGCTTTAAACATAGATGCTGCATCTGAGGATTTATTTTAAAAGCACATTTTGGGAGGATCTCGGCAATCATGTTGCACTTGGCCTAGAATAAATAATGTCCATAATCCTACCTTGTGTTCTTTGCAATAGTGGATGACTACGACTCTATTTAATAAAAGAAAGATCTTAGGACCATGCCTGATAATAAAATTAAAATTTTATTGTGCATGGTTAGTAAGATTAAAATTTTACTAGTCCTAGCCATGGTTAAATAATGGATCAAGAGCCTTACACAAATATATAAAATTGAATGAACATCTTTGATCTCTCACCTTGCACATAACTATTGGCTGCTCAATCGAGCTCCATCTAATGATCCCACCAATGCCTGTATTTATCTAGGCGAGAGAAATATTTGGTAGGGACATACTCTCAAGTATGCTCTCGATGGCTTTTTAATTGATTTGTCATCCTTGGGTATGTGAATGAGAGTCGGTTACCTAACCTGGATTATTATTTATATAACCATGGGAAATAACCGTTCCACTAGAGATGACCATCATTGTTCAACTGAGCACAAGCCAGCTTTGAGGGGGTTCCTCCCTCCTAAATGTGAGGTAATTTGCATCCTTTTCCTTCCATCACCAAATGCATGATAAATAGAAAAACTAAAATAAATAATAAATTCATGTGCGGTATGAATGCATAAGGTTTCCTATGTTGAAATGATGAATAGTTGCACTGTCTTATATTTCTTCTCATATGCCCGGTTTACAACATAGCACTCTAATTAGTTTTGGTTTGTTGGCACCATGAAATTTAACCTCAAATATACTAGTGGGTAGCATAAGCATTATCCTTCTAGGTTGTTGGGAGATATTTTTTGGTTAGTTAGGGGTGCTATGATCTTGCTCAATTTATGAAACTTGACACCCGAAGAATTAATTTGATAAAAATGATAAGTTCTTCAATGATATAAATTCTTACCACGGCCATATGTTGTTCTACATTGCTACATATGCTACTTGTATTTTCATCGAGCCTTGTCAATATTGTGTGATCCAAGTGAGAAATATTTTCTGCATTCATGATCAAGTCCGCGCACATCACGCTATGTTTCCACACTAGAAATTAGCAATCATCCATGTCACACCATCCATCCATAAAATAAAGACTCTATCTTCATGATTGATCTCTCCTCAAGGCAATCAAGGTTATGGCTATAAAAAAAAAAGAGATTCTTGCTCCATGAAGAGCTTGATAAAAAAAAACTCTTGCTCCATGAAGAGCCTAAGAGAAAGAAAGAAAAGATAGTCAATACTACCAAATAAAGGGAGAGACAAATAAAAAGAGTCTCCATTCCACTCCACCATATCCACCACACATGCACATCTTGATCATGCTTGTAGGAAATGTTTTCTCCATGGATCCACTCTTTTGACTCGGCAACATACGAAATACTGGTATGCCACATTTATCCTTACCTTGAGCTCTACATATCATCCTTTAAAGGTACGGTTTTTGAGACATCATAAGCCTTGGTGAGGAATGCATACACTTTGAGTGATCTGAATGAATCATCTGAAGAACTTAGAATTGTCACTAAAATTAATAACCTCCATGCTAAAGTCGATGAAAGAGAGTTGGTGAAATAGGAGGCCTGCAACTATTCTATCTTCCAACAGCTCAAGATTTAGAGAAGCTACAATGCCCCACACGTAAATAAAAAGGTGAATTACTCATGCCGACTTGTTCAATTCTATGTAGAGTACCTCAGTTGTGCACTTGGGTATATGTTAAGAGTAGGACATTGTAGCAACTCCTGATCAACAAAACCTAAGTTTAGCTTTGGACAGGACGAGCAATGTTCAGCTTGGGGGTCTTGTTGATGGTCGTTAAATACCAATTCTGACTGTCAATATAGCCACAAATAAGGGAAGACTTCGCATTTCATACACGCAAGTTAGCTAGGATTAATAAGATTCCACTTGCCCTTGGAAATTTATGTGCATGCAGAGAATATATATATAAGGAGTGGAGGAATAGAGCAAGATCCGTGAAATAACATTCTGAGCAATAGGATAGCGCCAACCGGACTCCCCACGGATCAACGACATGGCTACACAGGATTGCACGAGAGAACATCGACTCAAATCTAAAGAGGACCCACCTGTAAGCCACCTCAAGAAAGCACAAGACCAATGGGCTCAACTCCTGGTTGGGCGACCGGGCCATCTGGTTGGCCGACCGAGTCTTGAGGCCTTTTCGGTCGGGCTTCCATGTGTCGCTCCCTCAGCACTTTGCCAACGTCGATGCACTGAGGTTCCATGGCGGTTACTCCCGGAGACCGACCTTTTGACATTATAAGAGGAGGGGAGTGCCTCCCACTTCAACACACACCAAGAAGAATCCGTTCTCTAGCATTACACTTAGTGTCTAGGTCTAGTGGAGTTTAGGATAGAGAAGAGCTGTCTTGAGGTCCTTGACCTAGTCTTGGAGTCTTGGGTATAGTTCCACACTATTCCTCTCTAGTAAGACTCATTCCTTTTATTAATAGAATTATCTTCTTTACTTTTTATGCTTTATTTATTTATACTAGTGTGATAGTCATATGCCTTTTATATGGTTGTTTCCTAGTCATGTTTGGTTGCTCTATGCTTCACATACTCATACTAGTCACTCTATTCTTTTTCACTCGTTCAATGCATATTGTGGTTAGATATGCTTTAGTCCATAACTTGTTAATCCGTAGGGTTAATATTATGCGTGATATAATATTTAACTTGATGATCCATAGGGTCGAAGTTATGCATGTCTTAGCCCTTGACTTGTTGATCTGTAGGGTCAGATTTATGCATTCTCTAGTACTTGACTCGATGATCCATTGGGTTAGATTTAAGTGTATTCTTGCTCTCGACTTGTTGGTCCGAAGGGCCAAAGTTTCATGGGAATTGAGAGTATTATTTAGCAATGTAAGCATGGTGCTTATGTTGGTAAATATCTTTGAGTGCTTGGTTGCTCCACAAATAGGAATAGGAATGGCGGTATGGACTTAATTGCCTTTTGTCATGTGTCCTAGTATAGCATTGCCAGCAGGTGGTGATAGCCCTATTGTCCTTATTAATCCTCCCTGTCTTGGCTTGGCATAGAACTTAGGCTTGTATGTGCTGAATGTATTTAACTGATAGACAGGAGTATAGAAGTACATAGGGACCCAGCTTAACTCTTGCTAACCCACTTAACCTAGACTTTGGACTAATGTTAGTTTGGATTGTTCTGTCTGTCACTACCCACAATCTTTATTATCCTTACCCCTACCTATGACTTTGGTATGTTATTAGTTATATGGTTATGAACATGCTATCTCTTGACCGCCACCTTCCCTTAGGAGAACTATAAATGACAGTCATTAGAGTAATCCAATGGTAAAATGCTACAACGAGATGTCCGTGCGTTTGCGGATTTAACTTGCCCACACTAACCATCTGTTGAGTTCTACCAACAAGTAGTTCTGGCATCTTGCCCAGGTCTATTTATTTGTTGTGAGTTAATAGATGTCAACAATCCTCGGGACATCTTGTCGTACGACGGTCAAATTTTGGACAACCTTGAGGATGATGTGGACTACCCGAAGTTCATAGGTAAGCTCCTTATATGAAACATGTACAAAAACCTACCATGAGAGATGCGGAAGTTGCACGACTTGTACATGATGGCATCCAAGGATGGGGTCTTCGTGATCACTTGTAAGATTCTAGAAACGGTGTTCAATGACAGAAACGGGGAACAAATATTACCCCTATTTCGGGATGATGTCCACTTAATGTTTTGCCTAGTCAAGATGGACATCACCTTGTGGTGTTCGTAAGTGTCGCGTTCGATCTCCTCTGTATTTCAAGCACAACTGAATATGTTATCTTATACTTGTTTTTTATAGATTGAATTCCATTTTCCAAAGAAAGGTCGTCTGCGTCAAGCCAAACCACATCAACCAACGCAATATCAACCCAAGGGTAGATCCAAAAAAAGCATCTGGATAAGACAACAACAAAGCTAGCCAAAATGAAGGTGGGCATGACAATAGAAGCAAGGACTAGGGTTACAAATTACTTATACGACTGCTTCATGAAGTGGCAGGATAGAGAAGCGATTTTGGCCCCCTACAACTTCAAGCAGGTTGAACCACTACTGCCTTTGTCATCTATCCTATGTTAAAGTTAAATGTAGTCATAATTAACTTTTTATCAACATTGTTGTATTGACATTGGATCTGTCTCATGATATTTCACAAAGAAGGGTACCTTCTTGCGCTTGATAGTCTGGACTACGACAAAAAGTTATACAATGATATTTTGGAACTCATGATCAGTAAGAAACTATTCTATGTTTGTATAGTTTGATGATATTAATATCATCTAATGATACGCTTTTATCGATCGTTCAGTACTTACGGGAAATATGTCGAAGCAGGAGGGCCAAACAAAAAATGAACATGTACTTGCGTCATAAGTTTTGGGTAAGATTTATATGCATCTCATACATGTCCTTATCGTACTATCTATCCATATAATTATCATAAATGTAACCTACTTGTGTTCTCTAATTTATAGTGCCATAAGCAAATACGGGGAAAGTGTGCATTATGGCAACTACACATTTGTGTTCTCGTCTAGCACCTGAACTTACCCGACCTATATCATTGAGGAGTCCAATGAACAGGTAAGTTCATTTTGTTCATGCCCATTTTACTTTATTCTTGATTTTTAATATCTTATATAAATATACTCTGCTCATGTGACACAAAAAGCCGTAAGGAAAAAGGCTAATTGGGCTGCAAAGATGAGAAGGAATGATGAGATCCGAAAGGGTATGCTTCGTAAAGAACAAGTTCACTTGAGTACGAATATTATGTATCTAGTTGTAGCTTCTCTTTGTTGTTTCCTTTTGAGAGAGGTAATTAGTCTAGAAGGGAAGTGTTTTGATTCAAATGGTTTACTAGCAACAAAGCATAGGGCGCTTTGTGAGTGGGGTGGTTCGAAACAACCATATGAGCAAAATGAGCCGAAGGAAGATGATGACTATGCATTAGGGTTTATATAAGACATTTTGTAATTGCATATGTATTGAACAACTGTTGTCTACATATATTGTGACTGTGATGAGATGTTATAAATATTTAGTGATGAGATATTGTAAATATTCTATATGCAGGTTCTATGATTTCTCTATATATTAGATTTTTTAAACAATAAAACAAGTAGAGGCGGTTGAAGATGTCAACCACCGCTAATACTCTATGAAATTAGCAACAATTGACATCTTCAACCATCACTAAAAAGGTATTTGTTGTGGCAGTTTGTTTCAGTCTTAGACCACCCACCGCTCCGAATGCTTATTTGTAGTTGTGTTTGCTTTGCGGCGGGGTGGCCTGCCTACCGCTACAGTACCTTTTCAACCGCCGCTACAGGCGTCTGTGGTGGTAGTGAACCCTTGATATGTATTTTCACAAACCCTCTCAGGTTCCCCTTCAAAGTTGAGCCTTGGCAGGCAGAGGTCGAATCACATGCTCCGCAAAAGCAATGATAATATATTTCTCCAATGAAACAATAATCCATGCACAAATATGTAACTACTTGGGGACACTCATCCGAACAACCTGAATATGGAATCCTCTTATTGCTATATTTATATGAAAAGCATTTTAGATCTTCTAGAAGAAAGTGTATCTCCAAGTATTACATGTATCCAAATCAAATATTAAAATAATATATCTGTTGACACTATGAAGTGTCGTTAAACATGAACACGCTCCTGTGCAGAACCGTAGCAAAGAGAAACTCATTGCGCCGGCAGAGCAAACCAGCCAGGCCGGATGTAGCTTGCCTGGGAGGGACCCCGTTGGTGCAAGCACGCCTTTGGTTGTCCTAGCACCAGCAGGCCGGCTAGGACGCCTTCAAATGCTTCCGGGACAAGAGAAAAACAGAAATTAGGGTTAGAAAAGGATTAGGGTTGGAGATAAAAGTAAAAGTATTTACTGACGATCGGGTATGTCCTCAATTGGTTGTGACCCTCTATTTCTATATATGGATTGGTCATGCTTTGCAAGAAATCAAATTTCCTAGCAAATGCTGAGCAGACAAAGAACTGAACTCGAATTTTACCAGAAATATTATATATTGGCATAATAAAACAAATTATTGAATCACTGGGCCAAGCTAAGAAATACTTAGCAAAAACATCTAAAACCTATAGAATCACTCAACCATGAGCAAAATGATAACTTGCAGATTCTAGCTACAACCGGTCTGACCAGATCGTGAAATCAGTGTGACTGGTTTCCTGACTGTTCAAGAAAACCTGAAGATCCTGATTCATTTTTGGATGTCAACACATGCCCCTCTATTTTTCCGCAACGCTTGCGTGCTGAGAAATATTGTCAATCTAGCAAAAACTAAGGGTGATGATTTCTTATCAATGCATCGGCCATATTTAATCTAAAGGCGATAACAAACTATCAGCTCGAGAGCCCATTCATGGAAAACATGAATTCAACTTTTAGTTGACACCTTCTTCCCTAGCGGAGTTTCCAAAAAGTGTGTTGAAACTAAGAAGTGATGTGAACAAGGGTTCCCGATCTTCCGAAAGGTTCTTGGTAAGTTCATTTGGTCGGAGACGACACACAAATCGATCCGGCTTCAGAACAGCACGTTCTAAACCCCGCAATCGCAGCACGACGTCTCCTCTGGTTATCAACCGTCCTAAGACGATTGACCTTGCCGAGAAAGCTAATCCCTGCCTGCGAATCAAGAACACAAGCATGAACAACGAAGAATGCAACACAATTGCAGATGTATGATTAAACTCTCGAAGCTGGGGTCTCACAGACCGATGGACAGCGACATTGTTTATGAACATAAATGATCTAAGCAAAACCTGAACCCTAATGGTGCGGCAGCGGCTGTATATAAAGACCCGAGGGTTGTGCAAGACCCTCTGGACGCGCCCCTAAATGGGCTCAACTAGATACTAAGCCCAAAGGCCAAAAATAGGAGACGCAGCACCAACACAGATTCTGGACTCTCCCTTGTTTTGACGATTCCTGATGACTCCGGATGAATTTTGATATGAGGCCGGCAGCATTAGAAAGGTCTTCTCCTTATCTTTCCGTGCATATGTAGAATGTCCAAATCCGAGTCAGTATGCGTCCTGGGCGACTGTTTTAGTGCAGACTGGTCCTGGGCCCCGAAACAGACTCGAAGTCGGTTTTGATTGGGCCTCCACTTTGGCTTCCAAGCCCTTGCTGGTCCTCCACGTTCCCAACTCCTTCTTCCATCATCTCCTGGTCCTCTCTAGGGTTTCTAATCATAAAATAATCATTAGGTAGCAAACCATTCTCAAAAGTAACATATAGCGAAGAACATAGGAACGAGCTCACCTATAAATTTAGTCATCGTGCACGAGCTCTAGTCATTGGACCTTGTAAGTCTAGAATTGGAGGAGTGTTGTGTGTATCCATAGAAGTGATCCGGCTTCAGAACAGCACGTTCTAAACCCCGCAATCGCAGCACGACGTCTCCTCTGGTTATCAACCGTCCAAAAATGATTGACCTCGCTGAGAAGGCTAATCCCTGCCTGCGAATCAAGAACACAAGCAAGAACAACGAAGAATGCAACACAATTGCAGATGTGTGATTAAACTCTCGAAGCTGGGGTCTCACAAACCGATGAACGACGACACTGGTTATGAACAGAATTGATCTAACCAAAACCTGAACCCTAATGGTGCGGTGGCGGCTGTATATAAAGACCCTAGGATCATGCAAGACCCTCTGGACGCGCCCCTAATTAGGCTCAACTAGATACAAAGCCCAAAGGCCAAAAATAGACGACGCAGCACCGACACAGATTCTAGACTTTCTCTTGTTTTGATGATTCCTGATGAATCCGGATAAATTTTGACATGACGCCGGTGGCATTGGAAAGGTCTTCTCCTTATCTTTCCGTACATATGTAGAACATCCAAATCCGAGTCCGTATGCGTCCTGGGCGACTGTTTTAATGTAGACTAGTCCTGGGCCCCAAAACAGACTCGAAGTCGGTTTTGATTGGGCCTCCACTTTGGCTTCCAAGCCCTTGCTGGTCCTCCACGTTCCCAACTCCTTCTTCCATCATCTCCTAGTCCTCTCCATGGTTTCTAACCATAAAATAATTATTAGGTAGCAAACCATTTTCAAAAGTAACATATAGCAAAGAACGTAGGAACGAGCTCACCTCTAAATTTAGTCGTGGTGCACGAGCTCTAGTCATTAGACCTAGCAAGTCCAGAATTGAAAGAGTGTTTTGTGTATCCATAGGAGTGATGTCCTCATCAAGAAGTGTCGTTAAACACAAACACACTACTGTGCAAAACCACAACAAACAGTAACTCGCCGCGCCGACAGAGCAAACGAGCTAGGCCGGTTGTAGCAACTGGTCACACCAGTTTTCACGGGCGCCATTGCGAAAACCAATAAGCACCTGCCCGGTAGGAACCCCATCGAGGCAGGCATGTCTTGGGCTGTCCTAGCATCAGCACGCCAGCTAGGACGCCTTCAAACACCGTCGGGACAAGAGTAGAACGGAAATTAGGGTTGGAAAAGGGTTAGGGTTCGAGATAAAAGGTAAAAGTATTTTTTGATGATTGGGTGTGTCGACCTCAATCGGTCGTGACCCTCTGTTTATATAGAGGGGTTGATCTTGCTTTGCAAGAAATCAAATTTCCTTGCAAATTCCGAGTAGACAAAGAACTCAACTCGGACTCTGCTTAAACCAGTCTGACCGGTTTGACCAGAAATATTATATATTAGCATAATAAAACAAATTACCCTATCACTTGGCCAAGCTAAGAAATACTTAGAAAAACCTATAGAATCACTCAACCATGGCCAAAATGATAACTAGCAGATTCTAGCTACAACCGGTCTGATCGTATCGTGACTGTCCAGGAAAACCTGAAGATCCTGATTCATTTTTGGTTGTCAAGTGTCAACAATATCTCTACGAAGTAAGAACAAGAGCTCCCTATCTTTGTATAAACACATATAACCAACACCTGCAAAACAAGTTGAGCTTCCCACACAATACAAATTCCGTCGTCGATCAACCATCTTCAATTTCAGAGTGCATTATCTACAACAATAAATTAATTCCATGACCAGCGATGCACCTTTGGGCATCCAGACCACATATATGGTGTGGGAAGCAGTGGCTGTAAACTGCTGCAAGTGACTGTAAATCTTCCTCTACATCCAACAAATTAGAGCGATCAACGCTAATTATGGAATCAGTGGCTGTAAACTTCTGCAAGTGGTCCCGGAGGCCATGACGAAGACGTAGGCCTCGACTTTCCATCGCAGCCAGTAGAGTGAACCGTGGATCATGGTGGCGCCAAAATTCAAAGGTGAATATGCATAAATATCTCTAAGTTTTTGATAGAGATGCAGTGCTTCAAATTCATCGCTTGACTCCGCTGGATCATGGTGGCGAGTATAAATAATAAACATGATCCTTGCATTTCTAATAGAGAAGCAGTACATCAGATGCATCGCCGACAGAGGAATGAACTACATACGTGTATCATAGTGACACCAGAATTGAAGATGAATAAACAATAAAAATGATTCATGAGTTTTTGATGCTAAATCAGTTTTCTTTACACTTGGCGCTTGTTTGTATATATGATACTGAACTTTCAAAACCGAGGTGTCTCCGATCTTTTAGCAAGAAGTAGTTTGATCAGTTCTGATCTCACAAAAACTGAGTTTTGGTGCTCTTTAGTGAATAAAACTGTAATCAGAATAACATGGTAAAAAAAAATAAAGTGATGGTTCTATCAGTCACATCTACTGTCTTCCTATTAAAACTGTAATTAGCTCTGATCAGTCACATCTACTGGCTTAAGTGAGAGTTATTAGTTAATAGAAATAGCTAATTACAGTATCCTTACATTGAATTGTGAGATCAGAACTGATGGATACTGTAATTAGCTATTTCAGCATTTTATGCTTAAGTGACAGTTATTAGCATTTTGACTGCAGATGCATACTTCATCGAATTCCATGTCAGGAGTCACCCACATGCAGATAAGGTATTCTTCCTCGACAATAAGATAGATGCCCAGAACGTTCAGAGTTTTACAATATGCTAAGTGAACAAATTCCTCACAAATTGAAGAATATAACGGAGAAGCATATATAGGGAGCTGTTGGGAACTTGATGTTGCACGAGAAAAGTGGAGTCTGAAAGAATTTCACAAAATATGGTGACCAAGCAACAGCGGCCCTTGAATGGATCAAAAGTAAGGAGCAGAAAACAATATTGAGATTCAGGAAGTACCTGAAGTATATATCAACATATTAGAGAATCGGTGATGAATTATGGAGATCCTTCAGTTGAAAGATTGTCTTTCAAACTGCAGACTGAGCATCACGTCACTAAATGCATATCTGGTGAATCCAACAATTGTTTATGATTTATAAAATTTATAATTTATACTCCCTCCGTTCTGGCTTTGTTGTCATCGGTTACTCAAAGATAAGCCAGCTGGATGCAACGATATCAGAACTGATGAGTAAATAAAGTTTAAGAAATATATTTTACCAATCATATTTGTCTATTGTCCCTCTTAAATTTCAACTGTGACTATTCTGTATTGCCATATACTGTATAGAATACTCACATCTGTCCATATAATCAATTAAATCATAAAAGGATTCCAAGATATATATCAGCATCCAACATTTCCTAATGCTTAATGAATGACAAAAATTACAACTACATGGAGTTATGTTGACAGAAAAATAGAAGTCTAGCATGCACAATTTGCACGGTCCACTTGAACTAGTTTTATTAAAGTCAAAAACTCTTATTTAGTTACCATCGGAACTAGTTTGAAATTATCTCATTTGTTTTATTTTCTGGGAATATTTATCTTTGTATAAGAAAATAATTAGCTACAGCAAATCAGGAAAATTAAGAGAAAATCAAACATTTGGAGCCCCGTTAACATAAACTAGAATTGTTATGTCCACGAGGCTCCAACTGTCTAATTTTCATCATTTTCCTAATTTTGAACCATTTTGACTATTATTGCTTTCTTCTTGGTCATATTATTGTAGGCTCACTTTAAATTCTTCAAAAAATATTGTGATATGGCAGTCTTTTGGACAAACTAATGCATAAAATCACCTTTTCAACCACTGAATATATTAAATTGAAGTAATACAGTTAAGTACATAGACATTAATTGTTTATCAATGAATTAGTCGTAGTATTGCTTGAATAGATGATTAGTAACAAAAAAGCATGTCTCTATGAACAAAAGCTTTTAGTTATATGTGTTTTATTGATTGCTCATTTTATGGGATGCATATACTCCGTTCTCAAAAATAAAAGATAATAATTGCTTATTTGGTCCCTAACAATTTATCATAGTAGTGTCAACCATAAAAGGCAAGCAATACTTCATTCTCGCTATAGGTCAAACCAATTGAGTTCAGCCCTAAAACAAAAGTTAAACCCATTAAGTAGGGCATAAATTTCTCATATAATTAGTTCTCAATCCACCCATAAACGCAACCTATGTAGGTACCTTGATATAGTACCCCAGATCTAGAAGTTCTAAAGAATTTTCCAAACAACAGAATTGTGATAATTTTTTTGAATCATTCAATAAATCATGCTGAGTAGAGCCAAATTATTGTATAAAAATCTATATTCTCTTTGGTATAGATATGTGGACTTATCAGTGGAAGAAACGACTTGTCAAATGCAATATAGATGTGCTCTGTAATTGGAATTTAATCTCGACACATATTTTTAAAAATGCTAGCCTATTGGGCTTCTTCAAATATACATCATAATTGGAACTTGTAGGGGGGTATGGTACCTCCCATTTCTAATCTATAAGTCTTCGACTACTGATTTGGATGTGTTGATTAAGTGATAGAACAGTTAATTAGTTGCTACAAAAAGTAGTTAACAAAACATTCTCTTCGAAAATAATTTAATCACCAAAATAATTAACACAACATGTATATGTAAAGTTTTCCGTATATAACCATTGTGCATACACTAAAAAAAGGGATATGGTTTAAAACACATATACATCTGGTGGATAAGCAACATATTAAGATAATCCGAACATTAAGAAATCATTGTCCCAGCCTTCCACCTTAGATGATTATGCAAATAAGAAATACAGTTCAACAGTCATAAATGTTAAATCTCCATGAATAACAATCCATACCAGCTGACTAAGCTAACAAAGCTGGTAAACAGCACCAACAATTAAAACATGTCTTTCTGGTATATGATGCTATTCATTATAGCCATTTTGTTATGATTTTCTATCAGTAGCCAATCCCTCCGCATGTCCAAGGGAAGTGCCATAAGGGATCTGAACATGCGATCATTCTTGGTAAGACTACTATAGGCTATAAGCAGATCATCACGAGCCAAGTTAGGTATTTCTTTAAGTGCTGCAAAGATGTCTCGAGGAGAAGCTTCTTCTTGGTGATAAGAGAACTTGTGGGAACTTTCACAATGGTACACCTAGATGAAAATGCATGGTACATAAAGTTATTTTCAGAATCAGACCGATACTTAATAGTGCATATTATGTTATTTTCTGTGATGCAAAGAAAATATTCTGAACATTCAATAGTCTTGTAAACTAGTCAATAATTTTCATATGATGTTGATTAAATGAACGATGTTATAAATTGGTGCATTGAGAATAGGTACAATTGTACAAATAATTCTTTGATTTTCTAAGCATGATATCAAGGTTACTAGGCGATAATAAGGCTGGTAGTTCTCTACAAAATTATATAACTCCAGATCCATTGGTCCAACGGTTCATAAAATAGTGCAAACAAAATCTATTAAATTCTGGTTCAGAATATAGTAATAATAAGAAACTCAATATGCATCTAGAAACAAATATATGTAAAGAATGTTTCACACCTTATTATGATCTACCTGACGAGTATCAATCTGATGTTGCGGCGTTTTCTGTCTTTTGGTGACTTCCTTACATGTTTCACTGCTGGGAGATGAAACATCTCTCTGCGGCGGTCCAATAGAAATTCCATGTTCTCTATTTTGTGGCAAAACTGCACTTTCAATATTGGGAACAACGTCTCTATTTTTTGCCACTACCTTTTCCTTATTCACACCAGTTTCATCTTTCTTTTGATGATGGTGAATCACCTTAGCAGTGTTTCCTTTGTTTAAATTCAGTAATTTCTGCTTCGCCAGAAATGGGACACGACATTTCGGACAAAAAACTCTCTGGTTTTTAAATTCTAAAGTTAGTTCAAGCTGTGTATGACACTTGTCACAAGATGTCCAAAAGGATAATTGCACCTGTACTTCTCCTGAACTTAGGACCGGTTCAGCACTAACGATACCAGAAGAAGGTACAGGCACAAGTGCCAAGCTAGGAGATGAAGAAGTACCATCCATCTAGTATGCCGTGTGTACACACAAAATAAAGTGAGCAACACTAAAGCCCTGTTACAATCCAGAAGTAATTTCAAATGTAAGAATCATATATTGAGGGATCAATCATATACTATGAAGTGCAGAATTATTATAATGTTACATTATAATCATATAACTCCTTAGTAAGAAATATAATATAATTTGAAAAAACGTGCCATTATTCCTGTCATGCCAGTGTGCATCGTTTTAGGAAAATTGACATATTCTAGGACAAGCTAGCCAATTACAGAAGAATTATTGACATGTAAAAAAAATTACACATAGCATAGATAGTATACAATGCATGTATGTTTGTCGGTTGTAACATCAAATCAATGGTTTTAGTTTTTTTTCAATAAAGACAGGAAATCATGCATACTAACACAAAGACACATATATAATGATACTATTCATTTGAATAAAACATCAATATTAGAAGTGAGATTGTTAAGACCTACCACATCAAATGGACTGCAAACAAAAAGATTTTGTGGCATGCACAGGTATGAGTCCATTCAATGGTATGCATGTTGAAACTCCAGAAAAGTAAGTTAACTATCCAGGAGAATTAAGAGAATGGATTAGTTTGGGACTATAACTGTATATTTGTACTCTTCGTTTCAACCAAGCTCTGATGTTGGTAGTGACCAAGATTATTAAGAACTACCATGACAAACAGAATGGCTTTATGGCAGTTACCAGTCTATTCAATGGTATCCAAGTTGAATGTCCATATTTTATTCCTCTACCATGGCTATGTTTGGGACTGTAATGGGTTGTTTCAATATTGCTGGTTGTATCAATCAGCTGGACCATATAGGTAGGATGATAGGATTTCTGCTACAAGATTTGTGTATCATCCCTGTTATTCACACAACCAGCTCATAGAAAGCATTGTTTCTTTCAGAGATCCTTTGAGGTTTGGTACAAAATCAAAGTATTCATACGTGGTTTAGTGAAATGGAGGAATACTAGCAAGATAGGTAAGATATGTTGTTTTTTTAGAGGAACTATACAATGGTGTTGATGAAACAAAGTATAGCTGGATCGAACCACAAGGATAACATGTTAGAAGACGAATAAATTGATTCTAGAACACATGTAGGAGAAATTTAAATATGCCTTATTCTTTGCCAGATTCATTGCAAAGAAGGAGATCTGTCATTATGTGAGTTCCAGTCCCCATAAACATCTTGGAGATAACTACGCTCATGCCTTTCTACTGGGCTTCCAATTCTTATTTGTTGTGTTAGATGGCATAGATGACCACAGTCTAAGATAAAGAAAGGAATGGATCTATCATTTCATATATGAATGGATAAAGGATGCCCAAGCAGATGAGTTTCATTCACCCCAAAATCTCTAGGGATTCAGAAATGAAATACAATGGCTGGAGGACCCTGATTGTAGTGCAACGTAGATGAACATCTTGGTAGATTAGATATGTACCTTTTGGTGGAGACAGATCTGGAGGTGTTTTGAGAATAGCAATCTGCCAAACAGTCTTTTTCTTCCTAGATTTTCTATAATAGGGTCAAATAGAAGGGGTATGAGAGATAGGGGCTGGATGTGTTGACAAGGAGGGAGGGCAGAAGGAGGGGGTGTGGGGAGAATGAGGAAGGGAGGGAGGGGAGAAGGAGGGGGTGTGGGGAGGAGGAAGAGAGGCAAGGAAATAAGAGGGGAGGGGAGGGAATGGGAGGAGTAGGGTAGGTTTCTAGAAGCAGGAAAAGACAAATTATCGGCAGACGGGACTGGTTACTCAATAAACAAAAGGTTTTCTTCACTAAGAAGGTTATTTAAAGCAAAATGGTGACAACTAGAATGAAATTAATGCTTCCCATTAGTGACTATGTTCATGGCTAGCATGCATCAGAATTCAACAAGCATTTGAACACTACCAACAACAACCAACGGGGAAATGAAAGAATCCATTTAAAAGCGGCCTATTACCCTTGATGGTACTATATTAATTTAGAAAAAAAATCAGCAACCCTAAGCAAAGCACGCATTCAGGGTAGAGGGTGTGTCATAGAAACAACCTTCCAAACCATGGTGGTGAGAGGCCGCTGGCTGCTCCGGAACTCCACTTACATGTTTACTATCACCGGATCTTAGACGACGTACCACAAACCCGGGCTCTTTTATCTGAATATCCAATATCCAATCTACATTCCTGAAATGTTGATTATAAATTATTTATATTGGTCGATATTTCTGCAGTTTTGCACAATTCATATTGATCTCTTCATGCTAAAGAATGGCCCCTTGTTGTTCTGCGATGCTGGGCAAGATCGAGGAGGCCCATGCCTAGAGAAATAGAACCTATATTGAGTTCCAACAGAACTTGTAGCAACTCCGGAATGTCCATATCCATAATGGTGATGGTAATGGCAATGCTCACAGCGCCCAGGCCAACAAATAGGCTCTACCAATAAAGTCCAGTTCACTTATAGTTGTACTTCCTGGTGATAGTAAGCAAAAGATTAAGATCTGGATAATGAACACCATTTTGTGCCGACTAGTACTTCAGATAATGATTTCAGTTTGCGGGGGATAAAAATATCATATAAACGGTTAGCTAACTCTACAAACCTAGAAATTGACATAGTATGACATCAAACAGCTAGGCAAGCATACAACGGTGAAAAATATATGAAGTATAATAGATCTTTTGGATCCATCTAAATTTGGCAAGTATTTATGTTCGCGATCTGGCAGATTGACAGAATTTGTACACTAAGCAAAAACAGTGACGTGTTCCCATTGTGCGTCCTGGTCAGCAGAACGGCGACAGCTGCTACTTATTTAATGCTTGCCATTTCATATTGTTGCCAAAATTGCCATGCATGTCAGTTGACTTGGAAGATACCGCTTGAGAAAGGAAAACCTGGAAAATGCCGCCACTTCTCCTAGGCCTCCTCTATATATACACAAAGTCATCTCTCCTAGTCACTCAACATCTGATCTCAGCCTGGATTGCTATAATCAACATCATCGTTTAGTCCATAGCTAAATACATAGGAAACCTTAAGCAAAGCAGGCTACGATGACAGCTCGCCCAGAGGTTGGTGAGAGGCAGTTGGCTGCTCAGAAGATGTACCTGCTTGTTTACCATAGCTCCATCTTGTTTCAAGTAAGAACTAGTGCTTGTTTTTATGGACATGAGATATGCCTAGGAGCGGCCGTGTAGCTTGTCTTTTTATTACAATGATATAATACATCTCAATCTCTCTGCAGCTTCGTGTTCTGAACTTTGAAACCTCCCAGCTGGAGACCGCTTCGTCATTTTCGGGGCTGCCGGATGAGGTATTCGCCATGTCCGATGGTTCTCCTGGTTCTGGATTACTGGACGAAATCTCGAGGGCTCATGACAAGCGGGACAGAATCTATAGAGAGCTCGAGCAGAACCGGCAGAGGCTGGAGGACCTACACAATAGTGATGCTATAAACGAAGTTGGTTCTCCTGCTTCTGCCAATAGTGCAGCCTAGTTTTTGAAACGTGTTACCCAGAATTCGCATTGTATCTATGAATGCATCTAATAATTGCATTGTTACCCAGATTTCACATTGTAGCAATCTGCACTGCTCTCTTTGTCGCTTTGTCATCCATATCTGAATTTCACTTCTCTACTTTATATCATCCAGAACTACGTACTCAAACTAAGAGACCTAGCTAACATCTCTGCTAGATGGGCACTCTCCAATTCCTCCCTGGGACTATGATGTAATGAGAAATGTCCGATGTCATCTCAGCTATGTCAATTATAATTCACTCATAACACTGGCTGTGTTCGCCATATGTATTTATTATCCAAGATATTGGCCAGTAGTTTTCCAAAAAAACTAGCCATTAGTTGGAGGAGAGAGATGAGAGGTGTTTCATCAAGATGAACCATCACTACAAGAACTCTTACAACCAGTGACAAAAAGAAAGGTCAGAAATTTTGTTAGTGTGTTAGCGATGAAAAAAAGAACCCTTGGTGACGGAAAATTTACATTGGAAATCGTCTGTCACTAGCCATGATTGGTGACAAAAAAGTGACTTCATCGTTAAATTCTTAGGGACATAATTTTGTTGTTGCTTCTTAGTGACTGCAAATTTCATCCTTGACGTCATGGAGCCACCCGATGTGGCACCTGTGGCATTGCCTAATTTTGTCACTATCAAGAATAGGCCTGTTAAAGGCCTATCGCTTAACATGTCGAATGACCCATTGGTTTTTCGTAATTAAGAAAATAAGGCCTATTTCAGATCCATCGATTAGGCCATTTAATTTTGTCACTAACTAGAATTAGCCTTTTCAAGACCCGCCTCTTATAAGGCCGACAACAATTAGTTTATTTATATTAAAGCCTATATAAAGGCTCATTGGTTCATGGGCGGCCGTGTTCACATGGCCCTAAAATTTGTGACCCATTATGTTTTTTTCACAAATTATAGCCTGATCCATTTAAAGTCCATTTTTAAATAGGCCAACAAATGTTTCAGCCCAGTATTTTTCACCAAAAATTACTGAGCAATCCGAAAGTTTTGTTTCCCATTGGGCCAACAAAAACCTTGAACCATTTATGAGCCTAATTATTGGACCAGGTATAAGCACAAAAATTATAGCTTAACCAGAAAAAATTAATTACACATGAATAATTGGATTAGTTTTATAAGAGTGTCTCAGATCATATACATGTCCATTTGGACAAATAAAGTGACATTGTACTAAGCTACCAAACAATTATGCTACAAGTAGTCCTAAGAAAAATCTGTAGCATCCACGAGACAAACTCATAATAACATTATTCTACTTGAAGCTAATAACACATGCTACTGATAATGCTACAAAGGATTATGCAGCAAGCACCCACAAGAAAAGATTAGCATTCAATGGCAAAACCTGTCCTCCCTTAATATCATGCACCTGGCCACAAGGCCACAAGACAACAAATAATTAAGTAAATAACTCATTCAGTAGTTGAATGGAAAATATTTACTAGCTATAATAACTCATTTAATAGTTGAATGGAAATATTCAACAGCTATGCACAGTTCTATAGCTACAAAAACCACAAAACAATCTTCTAAGTATCACTACGGGAAACTCATGTTTTGCCGAGTGTCTCAAGCACTCAGCAAAGATGGTAAAACACTCGGCAAAGGCAACACTCGACAAAGAGCACTCGGCAAGAAAAGCGCCAGCAAACAGCTCTTTGCCGAGTGCTTTTTATTGGGCACTCGGCAAAACTTTTGTCGAGTGCCAAAACTGACACACATTAAAAAAAAAGTTGGTGTTGACAGTAAGGTGAAAACCTAAGTTTTGCCGAGTGCCAAACAGAAAGCACTCAACAAAATAACTGCCCTTTGCCGGGTGTCCTAGGGAAACACTCGGTAAAGGCTTACCTCTTTGCCGAGTGTCCCAAGGAGAAACACTCAGCAAAGGTCTACCTATTTGCCGAGTGCCCTAGAGAAAACACTCGGCAAGAGTTTTCCACTTTGCCGAGTGCTTTGGCTGTGACAGTCGACAAAGAGTGATCACTTTTCCAAGTGTTTGCAAAGACACTCGGCAAAGAATGGTAACTTTGCTGAGTACCTTCACTGACACTCTCGGCAAAGTGACCCTCTAGAACCTAACTGTTTTGTTTCACGTACATAAACCAATATATGTCATGACAGGCAGTTCATACTAATAAGAATATACATCTCAGACAATTCATATGTATACATTCATAACCATAATCCATAATCAACATCCCAAATTATTCAACAACAAATAAATCCATAAATAAACATCACAAGTAGTTTCATAGTACTCATCCACAAATAAACAACACATATAGTTCAACAACACTTAAATCCACAAATAAACAAGTTTGTTCAGCAACACAAGTGATAAATAAGTTCACAAAGGAGGAGGTGCTGGGAACAAAATGCGAGGGAGCAATGGATCTTGGTCGTCCTGAGGCACTTCATTTGACGTCGCCGATGGAGGAGGATTCTGCACAAAGTAGAGCATATTACATTCCTCTAGGTTTCTAAGTTTGTAAGACCATATAAGTACTCTAAGTTTTTATGTTTCTCTAGGTTTCTAAGTTTCTCTAAATCCTCTATGTTTCTAAATTCTCTAAGTTAAACAACTAGTTGAAGTGAAAGTATAGGATTGTCAAGAGACTAACAGGTGAATAACCCGTCGGTGGCAAAACCCAGGGTATCGGTGGCAGAACCGAGGGCGTTCGTTGCGGGATCAGCGGTGGAGTCTGACCCATCTGCATAGAAAAACTTTGGATGTAGCTATACAACTGCGAGATTTGCTCTTGACTATGCCTCTGTTGATCGGCTGCTAGCTGCTCCATCCGCCTTTGTTGCTCAAGCTGCGTCCTCTCTTGCGCCTGTTTCATATGTTGCACCGTCACCTACAGCTCCTCTCGTCTCTTCTTCTCTGCTTGCAGCTTGGCCTACAATAATGCATGCAATGTTAATGTAGAGTGTCTTTATACCAATATTAAGAATGAATGGACCATGAAGACCATGTATAAAACAGAAATAACCTCGATAGAGGAACTCAGTCGTGCGAGTATGCCCGGGTCAGCACTAGTGCTCCGTGCCCGAGTCTAAGAGAGAGTGGGAGTACTAGCCGTCTCTAGTGCGCTGTCACTGAGATAGTCGCCCATGCTTCTTGCCTGCTCCCGCTCTCATGACAACCGCTCCATCAAGGTCATGTGCGCTCAAATTGTAGTCTGACCCATCGACCTTTTTTGCCATATTTGAGTAAGCAGTGAGGTGGGTGTGGACGGACGGATTGTTGTACGTCTCGGGTGGGTCCTTTGGATTGTATTGTACATCAGACATCACCTTGCCCTTGTGGGACAAAGCGAAGGCATGGAATGTGTTGATAGGCTAGTGTTGACGGTCATCAAATACCAATTTTGACCGTCAATATAGCCACAAAAAAGGGAAGACTTAGCATTTCATACACGCATGATAGCTAGGTATCATAACATTCTACTTGTCCTTGGAGATTTATATGCATGCAGAGAATATATATATAAGGTGTGAAGAAATAGAGCAAGATCAGTGAAGTAACATTCCAACCAATAGGAGAGTGCCAACCAGACTCCCCATGGATCAATGACATGGCTACACAGGATTCCTCTGGAGAACACTGACTAAAATAAGAAGAGGAACCACCTGTTAGCCACCTCAAGAAAGCATAGGACCAGTGGGCCTAACTCCATGTCAGGCAACCGTACCTTCTAGTGGGCCAATCGGGTCTTGAGGCGGTTCTGCTGCCCCTTCCACGTGTCGCTCCCTCAGCTCATTGCCAACGTCGGTGCACCAAAGTTCCGTCGCGGTTACTCCCGAAAACTGACCTTTGGGAACTATTGTGGAATACTACCTTACCGGTATCCATAGCTATGCTAAAGTCGGTGGACAAAGGGATGGTCCACCTATATGGGAACCGACCAAGTCATCTTGGAGCACAAGGCGATTAGAGATAAACTTACCATGTAATACCTTGTAGATTACGAGTATGACTCTTCATGTACCCTCTGCTGACCGGATATATAAGGCAACAAGAATCCCCCATCGAGGGACACAACAACACAATCAATACAATCCACAAAACACAGGATGTGGAGTTTTTACTCTCATCGATAGGGTCCAAACCTACCTAAATCGGCGTCTCGTGTCTTACCAATCAAGTTCTTAGTCTCGTTCATGGCCCTATAAATCTATTGTCGGGAATAAGTCTCGACAGCTGGCGCGCCAGGTAGGGGACAAGGCATGTCTGGATACTCTGTCGACCTTGATGGTAGAGATTCCAAACATCTAATAATCACCTGACTTCAAGATCTCCTATGGTTCACTCGACTTCTCAGTGGGCGCTGCTGGAAACGTAGGCCGGGAGAATCAAGGATCCGACCCGACCGCAGCCAGCTCCATGGCACGATCATCGGGCTCGATAGATGTGATCCCTCCTTTGGTACCACTCGGACTCTATGAGACAGACCTACCCACCCGGTATGACTCTAAGTTGATCCTGTCCTTTGGTGAGGACTCGGATTGTTCTTCTAGCCCGTATCCACGCGCCATGTAGATTGTGCAGTTGGAGCCCTAGCGTACCGCACCCCTGAATGACGGGGATCCAACTCGTGAAGAAGAAGCCCCATCGGCAGGTCTTCTACCTCGTCAACCGACAAGATCTTGTGGATCTCATAATATCGCGTGGGAGCTAGATCTTAAAGACTTGGAGATCGAGATGGATGGCTAGAAGGCCTACACCACCCCACAGAATAACATCAACAGCGCGAGGATGCTCCTTGATGGCTTGATGGCCGATGAGGCATTCCAGACTCCTGTGATGAAGAAGGCGGTCGCTATGCTTAATGTTGCTGCAATTCATGACCAGGCCAGAGTAGAACCACCGCAGTCGGTTGCTACCTGTAGCCATGCAACCCACCAAAGCCATCGAGGGCGCCCAGATATGAACAAGTCTCTTAGTGTTCGAGACTGATGACAAATCCTCAACTCCCACATGAAGAGCGTGCTCATGATAATCAACGTCATGAAGAAGAGCGACGCGATCGGAGGGATGATGCTGACTGGCGCCACATGGGAATCGTGATGACCGACGATGACATGACGATCGGGATTAGTGCAACAACCATGATGAGGATAACCGATGATGTCGCCACAATGATGATGTCGGACCCCAACTTCAGTGCTGCACACCCTCCACTTCATGATCTCCTCATCGCCGTTGTAGATCCATCTCGCTGAGAGATGAAGGGTTTGATGAAATAAAAGCCTTTGCACCTGAGTTTTGCATCTGCAAGTGGCCGAGGAGCATCAAACCAGATACCATCGAGAAGTAAGACGGTCAGACCAATCCCCAAGAGTGGCTTCAGATCTGTAGCATAGCTCTCTGATCAGCTGGAGGAGACACCTATGTGATGGCCAATTATCTGCCAGTCTGTCTTGAGTCAGCCACTCAGATTTGGGTCACTTCTCTCCCAGAAAAGTCGATTACATCTTGGTAAGATCTCTACAAGAACTTCATTGAGAACTTCCAAGCCACCTACAACAGGCCGGGCAACCACTTCGACCTCACACGAGTCAAGCAGAAGTCCGACTACTCCCCACGTGACTTTGTCAAGCGTTTCTGTGCCAAGAAGACCGAGATCCCCAATCTTCCAGATCAGCAGATCATTATTGCCTTCCAAGGAGGTTTACAAAGTGATGACTTGGCCCGAGAGATCGATCGACAGAACCATAATCTGGATCTGACCGCTCGAAAGTGTTTCGAGATTGTTGACATTTATTAACGTCGCACCAGAGATATTACTATCCCTGGCAATGGCACCAGAAATTCTTGTTGACATTTATTAACATCACACCAGAAATATTACTATCCCCGGCAATGGCAGTAGAAATGCTTGTTGACATCTGCTAAGCCACACCAAATAAATAGACTGGGCAAGACGCCAGAACTACTTGTTGGTTAGTGTGGGTAAGTTAAATCCCCAAGGGCACGGACATCCCGTTGTAGCATTTGACCACTAGATTACTCCAATGGCTGTTATTTATAGTTCTCCCAAGGGAAGGCGGCGGTCAAGAGATAGCATGTTCATAACCCTATAACTAATAATATACCAAAGCCATTGATAGGGGTAAGGATAATAAAGGACAAGGGGTAGTGACACACAGAACAATCCAATCTAACATTACTCCAAAGTCTAGGTTAAGTGGGTTAGAAAGAGTTAAGCTGGGTCCCTATGTACTTCTATACTCCTATCTATAGGTTAAATACATGCAACACATACAAGCCTGAGTACTATGCCAAGCCGAGACAAGGAGGATTAATAAGCATAGCAGGGTTGTCACCACCTGCTGGCAATCCTATACTAGGACACGTGAAAAAAGGTAATTAAGTCCTTACCGTCACACCTATGCCTGTTCGTGGGGTGTTGGCATTTTCTACGCTCTAAAGATAAAATGAATTAATTCCGCAAGCGTACGGAACACCATTGTAGCATTTAACCCGGGAGTATTCCAAGGTATGGTATTTATTTCCACAGGGAAGCTAGGCGTAAGATTATCTTGGCTTAACAAAGATATGACAAAAGAATAAATCTAACTATCCAAAGATGGGAGTAAGGATAATCACTGATAGAGTGGGGTACTAACACTAGAGAAACCCACACTAAGACAAATAGAAAGATCGGTTAAGCTAGCCATGAGGACAGCGGGTCTAAGTCTAAGATTCCTAAAATATATCTTCCTAATATATCTAAATCAAGCGTCAAATCCTAGTTACTTAGGTTGAGCGCTTACACCAATTTCTTGGTACAGCCTCGAGTCTTTCACCTATTAGCTCACTTCGGGGCACGAGAACGATCCACTAATATGGGTCGGTAACTAACCTCTATACTACTGGGTATGCTATCGCTAGACAACCCTGCTGAGACTTCCCAAACATGGTGGATTAATAAAGGGACGGAGAGGGCTGTCACCACCTGCCGCCTACCACACAGCCCATGCGGATGAATGCAAATCTAGCTAGCGTTAACTTAGGCACCGCGCCTACGCCTTCACCAGATATTCTTCCGTTGATCAAGCGAAAGAATAGCCGGCAAATAACCAAGTCTAAATCCCAAAAAGAACTAAACTTAATTAAATCCTAGCCGAGAAATCCGTGAACTACACAACAATGTTTCTTCCCCATAATTGTAACTTGAGAAAATGACTAAATTAAAATAAATACTTGACAAGATATAAAAGAAAAGATATTTTATATTTATAAGGGATAAATCTTACATAAAGAGAAAAGAAACAAGAGATCTCATACCAATACTCTGAGACAATTCCGAAATCTCGAGCGATGCTCTAGACTAGACACTAGCTCCTGACTAACTAACCTATTCTACATTGTGGCACAAGTAGTAGGAAAATGGACTCCTTGATGTGTTGCTTGTTGATCTCCTCCCGAATTCTCCACTATTTATAGGTGGCAATGGGCAGGGAGGTATTTGTAGGTCAAGTGGCGTAGGTGGGCCAAAGTCGGTCCGCCGAGCGGCCACATGATTTTGTAGGTTTGGCACCGACTTGTCTTGGATGCTTCAGACGATCTTTTGGAGTCGGTGCCTTGGTCGGTTTGTGCCGTTTTCCACGGATTTGAGCCGGTAGGACTAGTGCGTCGGGCGACCTTGGGTTAAGTCCGTTTCCAACCGACCTTGCATTGGACCTCTTGGATTGCCCCGTGGAGTCGGTTGGTGGGTTGGTTCTCACCGACTCTTCATTTTGGGGTTGGGAGGCCTCATGGGCCTCATGGGCTAGCGACCCCGGGTGGCCAAGCCAGGCCGAGCGGCAGCCCAGGTCGGTCGACAAGCCAGGTCGGGCGGCGGCCTTGGCCAGGTGCCGACCCCCTCCGGGTCGCCCCTTGACTTCTCCCGATTAGGCCACTTGTTGGCCTTTTTTCCTTAGCCATATTTCATAAATTTTGGTCCGGGAGGAGAAAACGACATCATGGTGAAGTGTTTTGCAAAATTGTCTAGGTTGGGTGATCAGCCTGACAATGACTTCGGTGGATCAGCCGGGTGGCTGATTTCAGCCTGAAACGACACTGTCGGCCGGGTCCTGATTTCAGCCTGAAAACGACCCTATTGGCTGGTGAAAGCGGCTGTTTCACAGTCGTGATCGGCCGACGGGGTGTTTCTTTATGTTTTTGCATATTTTGGCTCTTTTATACCTGCAAACACATATCTCACCAAAACTCATGGAACTTTATTAGTTTAAACTGATATTTATTAAACTTTAGTCTTTACCTTGCATTTCCTGACCGGTTGGTGGCCCATATTGGGTTTTATGGGCCACCAACACCTCCCCAAGCTTAAACCTTTGCTCGTCCCAAGCGCATTAAAACTTAGAAGTGATGGATCAGGAGTTGCTTGAATATTAGAGCCATGCAAGTATCAAATGCACAAACACATACTCCAACACAATATGGATAAGTGTAAACCAGCACAACTTGGTCACTAAGTCATTCTCATTGCACAACGGGGCTTATTGGCATTTTATGACCTTGTCATAAGTGGTTGAAATCTAGAACGGCTAGTTCAGACTTTGTCATGCAATCTCCTACTTGATCATGAGTCCAAGGTTTTTGTAATGCTGCATAAGATTGAAAAAATCTTCCCTCTTGGTGCAATCTCCCACTATGGCTCTCATCCCTCAAAAGGCGTATTTTCTTACCAAATGCTCATCCTACTTTCTAAAAGTTTGGCTTAAATATGTGGAGCTTGGTAGAATGGCGCACTTAGCATGCATGTATTGTTAAGCTAAGAGATGATCCTAGCGAGAAGACATTGCAGTTCCTCATTCCAATCATTTAGAAATGATGTCCCCGGGAGAGGGAGATAGTGGACTCACACGAAGGAATGGGCTAGCACAATTGCAAAGGTCTTCGGTGCAGATTTACCCAAAGACTGGATTTTGGTGCTAGAGCGAAAACATGGTCCTTTATTTTTGCTCAAAGATATATTTATTTTATTTTTGAATGAACCTTGAAACCTTTTTGGTAAAACACATCCATGAGAGCTGATAATATTTTTCTTTCTTTTCTTTCTTTCTTTGTTTCTTTCAGCTCTCATGGTGTAAAGAGGCTAATTCAATGGTTCAAATATTTTTTTACAAACCTTTCCTAAGCAATTGTCTAGGAAGACCATAATATTTTAATGGGATAAAAGGCTCACGAAAAGAAAGATTTTGGTTAACATGCTTGGTGGAGTGGATGCATGGTTCCAGTGTGTAAACTGCATAACCAAGCATGATTAATCTGAGAACTCAAAGGTAACGCGAAGGAAAATGATTGGCTTTGGAAGTGCAAGTCCCTCATAAGGATAAAATCCTAACTAAACTCAATGCATGCATAAATGGCACAATCATAGTTTTGCTAATCAACATTTATCCATGGTAGGAAATTGTCTATCATAGGGAAGGTGTGCACCAAGTAGAGGGTTTATGTTGCGGCATAGTTTTGAAAGAAATTATTGGACTCTGATCATAAGGAAATCACAGATTTATCCAAAACATGCTATATCATAAACTACAACAACTAGACTTGGTGTTTATTAGCCATTTCGCACCCACTAAAACATAGAGGGACTAGTGTTATCATCATGCCGGTCTATCATTACCCACAAAAATGAGGAGTAGAGGTTGTATACTTGAGACTAAAAGGGAGCTGATAGAGCAACTATTCATCATTTCCATAGGCAAGGTAGAGACCAAGTTCTCAAATTTGATTTGTAAAGGGAAATCTTTTTGTTCTTTCTGGTTTTGCAAATTTTTATGGTTTTCCTTCAGAGCTAAAATTCTTTTTGGGTTTTCTTAATTAGCTCAAAACAAAATGACTCATTTAGAGAAAGAGGGAGAGAGGATAGAACAAACGGCGCACCTTGGTTTGGGTACCTCCCCAAGCTTAGGTCTTTGCAATACTTATGCTTAGATGGTGTTCACTACGGCGGTTGATACTTGATGTTGAAATGGCCGAACAGTTGATCCATCATGGAGATGTTTGTCTAAAGTTGTTCTGATGTTTGTTCTCGCCATTCTTGTTCTTCCCTTATGGCTTCCTGTATTTCTTGTGTTTGAATGTTGGTTTCATAGGCATTGGTAGCCAAGTATTACATATCTTCTTGTAGCTCCGAAAATTTGTATGATGTGAATCGGACGGAGCGAGAAGTGCCTATTCACCCCGCCGTGTTGAGCGCGTGCTCAAAATCAGCGAGGATGCCGAGTCGCTCGAGGAAGACATGATTGAACTTGTGCACAGAAGTGAACTCCCGGTCTTGTATGGCGGTGAACTTGCTTTGCTCGTCAAAGTTGTTGAACACCATGTTCTCTTTACTATCCATGAACTTCTCTAATTCTCCATCTCCTCCTCCTTGCTCACTTGCCACCGTTGCAGCCTCGGATATGGACATTGATTCCGAGTGGTAACTCGGAGCATGCCCATATGAAGCTTCAGCTTCTAAGTGCTCACTTGGGGTGCGTCTCCCTCGACTTCAGCTGTTGCTGAACTTGGTGTAGAGGCCCTTCCAAATGTTTGCCATTCCTGCAAAAGGATTACTTGGACACAATACTCGAAGGAAAATATGATTATAAAGGTTAGCGATTAGTCATTCGGTTAGTAGTCCAAGTGTTAGTCGTTCAAACATGCAAGGGAGGCAACAAACATGCTCTAGTTGGTTTTATTGCAGCACACTTTTATTCCTATGTTCAAAGTGCACTTACTAGGGGGGGGGGGGCTAGTGAAAAGAAAAAAAAAGGAGGAAGAGTGTTTTCAACTGAAGGTTGAGGGGTGAAGAATTTGGAGAATGAGCCTCGATATTTATAGGCTCGAGAGGAGGCATGGGGGCAACATTCCACGCCTGGCGGCGGGACACGCCGGGTGGCGATCCATGCCGGGCGGCGGGCCATGCCGGGTAGTAGGTCCTCATCCTCCTTTTGCTGCATTATTTTTTTGGTGGTGATGGGATAGGGCTAGGTCCATGCGCCATGTGATCCAGTTGCTTACTTTGGCCATAACTTTGTTGGAAGTGAAGGGAGCAAGAAGAGAGTGATGGGATGGCCGAAGTTGGATGTTTGCAATGACTGCCTTGCCATTCATGAAGCCTAGGGGAGTAGGATGGCAGGCGAGTGTGAGTGGTGAAAGAGAGATGTGACTTGTGTGGCTCTCCTTTATTTACTTTTACTCATGGTGGGGTCTTAGGTGATCATTTTTCACAAAGAATGTGCTGGCCACACCTCTTTCGCTCATGGCCATTATTCCTGCATCACAATAGCATGGAATCCGAGAAAAAGTATGGCCGGGCGGCAGCCCTTGCCAGACGGCTCAGAAATTACCCAGCCGGGTGGTCGTTTTTCACGAAAAATGACCTCCCGGGTGCTGAAATCTGACTAGATTATTCTGGCCGGGCAGCACAGAAATTACCCAGCCGGGTGGTCGTTTTTCATGAAAAATGACCTCCCGGGTGCTGAAATCTTGCTGGGTTATTCTCGCCGGGCAGCACCAAAAATTACCCAGCCGAGTGTTCGTTTTTCATGAAAATTGACCTCCCGGGTGCTGAAATTTGACTCGCCGGGTTAGTGTCCCGGATCATGACCCGGATAATCATTGTTGACGAAAATTGACCTCCCAACCGGGAAATTTGGCCACGACATCACCCATTTGTTTTTTGCCTAATTTCATTGATAAAGAAGGAAATAAAAGCAACCTAATTTAGTGGTATGTACAAGAGAAAGAAAAAAAGGGGGGTAAATATCGGTTACTTTCCGACAAGGGTTTGGATTTTACGTCTTGAACGAGACAGCCTCCTTTTGCCATACCTGAATCTTGTTTTTGTGCTCTATGGTGATAACCTTTTAGAGTTTCCTTTTTTATTCTCTTTTGGCATCACTTCGTCCATTGATTTCCTACAATTGTTAGCGCAAATCTATTCGTCTACAATAGGCATATTTCTATCAATTCCATCAATCAACCTCGACACCATGTCTAATTTGATCAATTGTGGGGGCAAAACACATGCATCTTTCTTATTTTACATCATAGCATGATAGAGATTACCACTTTTATATCCTAGATCATACACATACATAGGGCACGCAACCAAACAAGGAAAGCATAACCCAATATAGAATAAGATAAGAACATAACATTAGTTGGTGACTGATGACTACATCACACCCATGGAACCACACAACGCTCGTCCAACTAAGATGAAAGTTCATGTGCATCACCTGAATTTCTAGGTGAGACCATTTCTAATGTTTTTATTATGTGGTTTTTAGAATAGATTGCTACCTAACGAATTAATTGTTGTTAGAAACCATGGAGATGATGATGCGATAGCTGGGGAGGTGATTGGAGGCGTGATGGGCCAGCAAGGACGTCCAAGCCAAGGTGGAGGCCCAACTAAAACCGACTTCGAGTCTATTTCGGGGCACAGGACCAGTCTGCACTAAAACGAACGCCCAGTACGCATACTGACTCGGATTTGGACGTTCTACATATGCCTGGAAAGATAACGAAAAGTCCTTTCCAACCCAGCCAGTCCCATGTCAAAATTCATCCGGACCTGTCAGAAATCGTCGAAACAAGTCGATGTCCAGAATCTGTCTTGGTGCTGCGACACCGTAATCGGCCTTTGGGCCATGTATCGAGTTGAGCCCACTTAGGGTTTCGTCCAGGGAGTCATGCACGACCCTAGGGTCCTCATATACAGCCACCGCCTCTTGATTAGGGTTTGGGTTTTGCTTAGATTATTCTGTTCATAACAGTTTTGCCGTCATATCGGTTCGTGAGACTCCAGCTTCTAAGATTCATCAAATACTTGCAAATTTGATTGCATTCTTCTTTGTTCTTGCTTGTGTTCTTAATTTGCAGGCAAGGATAAGCCTTCTCGGCGAGGTCAATCGTTCTTGGACGGTTGATAACCAGAGGAGACATTGTGCTATGATTGCGGGGTTCAGAACATGTCGTTTGGAAGCCGGATCGATTTGTGTTTTGCCTCTGTCCAAATCAAGATTTACTAGAACCTTTCAGAAGATCGGGAACCCATATGCCTAGAAAGATAACAAAAATACGTTTCCAACCCAATTGGTCCCATGTCAAAATTTGTCCTGACCCGTCGGCAATCATCGAAACCTGTCGACGTCCAGAATCTGTCCTGGTGCTACGACACCGTAATCGGCCTTTGGGCCATGTATCGAGTTTAGCCCACTTAGGGTTTCATCCAGGGGGTCATGCACGACTCTAGGGTCCTCATATACAGCCGCCGCCTCTTCATTAGGGTTTGGGTTTTGCTTAGATTATTCTGTTCATAACAGTTTTGCCGTCATATCAGTTTGTGAGACACCAACTTGTGAGATTCATCATATACTTGCAAATTTGGTTGGATTCTTCTTTGTTTTTTCTTGTCTTCTTGATTTGCAGGCAAGGATAAGCCTTCTCAGCGAGGTCAATCATTCTTGGACGGTTGATAACCAGAGAAGACGTTGTGCTGTGATTGCAGGGTTCAGAACATGTCGTTCGGAAGCCGGATCAATTTGTGTATCGCCTCCGCCTTAAGCAAGTTTACCAGAACCTTTTGGAAGATCGGAAACCCTTGTCCACATCAAATGGTAATCAGAGCTTCAGGTATACTGTTAGGTTCGCCTTTATCCTTGTTTATTTGTTCTATCCTATAGTCTAGAAAATTGCCCCACAAAAATATCGGTTCGTCGTGTTTCCGCTGTCCTATACCCCATTGTGACTTGCAAATTTTTTATTTCAGATTGCTTCTCTGAATTTTAGTCCCTATAAAGTCATTGTGTTTCTGGTCTAGTTTTTGTTCTTTGGTCTTATTTGAGTCGTGCATATCCTTGTCATAGACAAACATGGGAAAAAATCAGTGTTGCACACATTAAGATAATAGTACTGCTAGAATTGTGAGCACTAAATATTTCTTTAACATCTAGCCTTCTTCTTTCATGTGCAAAAGAAAATTAGAGTGCTCTGCTGCTGCCTCATTGTGATCAAAAGCCAACCAATTAGTGCTTGATCTTGTTATAGAAGTTTGTTTTAGTTGTGTTGTTACAAGAATCCTTTTGCTGCACTTTTAGTAAGAAAAAAATATTCTGGGGTTCCATTGGGTTGTGAAACTTGTAATACCTTGCTGCAGTTCTGATTCTCAAGAAAAGAAAAGAAAAAGGCAAAAGGGCACAAGAGAAAAAGGCACACAAAAAAAAAAGGAAGTAGAAAAAAGAAAAGATACAAATTCAAAATTGCTTGCATCCTTTGTGTCCTTTGTTGAGTCATTTGCTTGCTTGCTTGAACTAGGCCCGAGACAAGTTTAGGCTGGTGACATAGACTAGCTTGGGACTATTATTTAGTTTTGCAATTTTTGAATTAAAATTTTGCTAATCCTTGCTACTACAATTTGCCTTCCAAGCTCCATATATATCCTTCTGAATAGGCACAGAACTTTGGACCCTCGCAATCATCGGATCACACTCTCCAAGGTATCCTCTGTTTTGCTATTAAGAATCTTGTAAGAATTCAGTTAGGTACTGCCATTTGCTTGTTGAGAGTTTTCACCGGGATCAAACAGTAGTGATAGAAAAATATACTCGTATGTTTTCTTGTTATCTATTAACAATGACAGGTTACAACACCGATGGTGATGAGTCGATGGTGTCAAATGAGGTTGATACAAGTGTTGTAACACAACGAGTGCTTAGTTCTTAAATGGAGAAGGTAGAGCAAAATCAAATAAACAACTTGTCTCAGACTTACTTTGTTGTGAAGGATCGACGTTGTCGTGTCATCATTGATGGTGAGAGTAGCCACAACATCGCAAGCTTGGAATTGGTCGAGAAGCTCGGCTGGACCACACAGCCACACCCATGTCCATACTACATCCAATGGGTAAATTCCTGTGGTAAGATAAAGGTAGATAAAATTACACGCATTGAATTTTTTATTGGTTCTGATAAGGATAGTGCAGAATTTGATATAGTACCTATGCAAGCATGTCATTTGTTATCCGGTAAACCTTGGATTTCTACAAATAATATTTTGCATAATACCATTGATAATAGCTACTCATTTAAATACAATGGAAGAAGGGTTATTCTTAAATCTATGACTGCTGCTGAAATTTTAGAAGAGGATCAACAAAGATTTGAGAGAAGAAAGAATGAACCATTTAGGATAGAATGGGTTGTTTCAAATGTTGCAACACTTTCATTAAAATCTGAATTACTAGAGGATGAACATATTTCCTTGCCTCCTGTTGCAACTAATACATTTCAGCTTCTACACAAAGTAGAGGATAGTGAGAAAGATAAATAACAAATTGTTGTTTCAAGTAAGAACTTTCCTAATGTACTAAATTGTTCCAACAATCTTGTTGTATTGGAACCTTGTCTTGATTTGTCATTGCCATAAGTTGATTTATCTACTGATCCTTTTGATAAACAGAAGTTGTGTGCCACTGCTTCACTTATACTTTTGCCACAACAAATGAATGAGCTTGATGTTTTTGCTTATGATTCACCTATTAGTGCTGAAATGAAACATTTGATTTTAATAACATGTGAAAAGGATGAGCAGAAATTATTGTCTTCTCTAAATACTTTAGGTTATATTGAATTTGATGTTCTTTGTGATCTAAATACCGTGGACAAGCAAATCTTTTCTCAAACTGAATTGCCTTTACTAACAAGAAATAATTTTTATGCTATAGGAAATTATGACCATAGAGGTGTATTTATGGTGCACAAAGTTTATATTTGCTCAAACATGAATCCTCCTTGTGTTGTACAACCCAATGATGAACTAGAAAACTGCAATAACAATTACCATGCCATGTCATGTTTTTCTAGTGTTTTTAAGATCACACATTTTCCATCTTGTCATAAGAGTGAGAATGACGTTCATATTGCTGAGCAAGTTTTCAAAGAGGTCATTAATTTGCATGGCATGCCTTCTATTGTAGTTTTACATTGTGATGATAATTTTCATAACACATATAAACATGAGGTGCATCCAAAGTTTAGGAATAATTCTATATTTTATATTTTAGATTTGAGACCACTGTTAGGAGAAAGAGATGGGATCGAGTCGAGGACGACTCGAATTCAAAAGGGGGAGAATGATGAGTACATCACATCCATGGATACACACAATGCTCCTCCAACTAAGATGAAAGTTCATGTGCATCACCTGAATTTACACGTGAGATCATTTCTAATGTTTTTATTATATAGTTTTGAGCAAAAATTGCTACCTAATGAATTAATTGTTGTTAGGAACCATGGAGATCATGATGAGATAGCTGGGGAGGTGATTGGAGGCGTGATGGGCCAGCAAGGACGTCCAAGCCAAGGTGGAGGCCCAACCAAAACCGACTTCAAGTCTGTTTCGGGGCACAGGACCAGTCTGCAGTAAAACGGACGCCCAGAATCTCACAAGTTGGGGTCTCACAAACCGATATGATAGCAAAACTATTATGAACAGAATAATCTAAGCAAAACCCAAATCCTAATGAAGAGGTGGCAGCTGTATATGAGGACCCTAGGGTCGAGCATGACCCCCTGGAAGAAACCCTAAGTGGGCTCAACTCGATACATGGCCCAAAGGCTGATTACGGTGTTGCCGCACCAGGACAGATTCTGGACGTTGACTTGTTTCGATGATTGCCGATGGGTCGGGACGAATTTTGACATGGGACCAGTTAGGTTGGAAAGGTCTTTTTGTTATCTTTCTAGGCATATCTAGACATAGACTTGTGAGATTCATCATATACTTGCAAATTTGGTTGCATTCTTCTTTATTCTTGCTTGTGTTCTTGATTTGCAGGCAGGGATAAGCCTTCTCGGCGAGGTCAATCATTCTTGGACAGTTGTTAACCAGAGGAGACGTTGTGCTGCGATTGCGGGGTTCAGAAGCCGGATCGATTTGTGTATTGGCTCCGCCTTAATCAAGTTTACCAGAACCTTTCGGAAGATCGGGAACCCTTGTCCACATCAGTGATGAATCAATTTCATCAATATCCAAACTGTCCAAATAGATGGTTAGGGGCAAGATTTTGGGGCTTACTTCCTTGAGAATTGAGCTATAGTGGTACATGATGATTCGTTGAGAAGTATCGCTACACCACGGGCTCTTCTTCTGTGAAAACTTGCTCCAAGGTCAAGGAGAATGTGTCCTATTTGTTCCATACTCAAACAAAACAGGGGTGATCCCGCTAAGGCTATCGGTGAATTAGCTCAGTAGACAATCTATGTTTGTCTTTTAAATCTTAGCCGTTGCTTCCCCGACAACGGCGCCAGAAATGCTTGTTGGCCTTTGCTACGCTCTAAAGCAAGCCGGGAGGACAGCGAGTCTAAGTCTAAGATTCCTAAAATATATCTTCCTAATATATCTAAGTCAAGCGTCAAATCCTAGTTACTCAGGTTGAGCGCTTACACCAATTAATTGGTACAACCTTGACTCCTTCACCTGTTAGCTCACTTCGGGGCACGAAAATGATCCACTAATATGGGTCGATAACTAATATCTGTACTAGTAGGTACGCTATCACTAGTCAACCCTGCTGAGACTTCCCAAACATGGTGGATTACTAAAGGGACGGACAGGGCTGTCACCACCTACCACCTGCCACACAGCCCGTGGGGACGAATGCAAATCCAGCTAGCGTTAACTTAGGCACTGTGCCTACGCCTTCACTAGATATTCTTCCGTTGATCAAGCAGAAGAATAGCCGGGAAATAACCAAGTCTAAGTCCCAGAAAGAGCTAAACCTAATTAAATCCTAGCCGAGAAACCCGCGAACTATGCAACAATGTTTCTTCCTGATAATTGTTACTTCAGGAAATGACTAAATTAAAATAAATACTTGACAAGATATAAAAGAAAATATACAAGAGATCTCCTACCAAGACTCCGAGGCAATTCCAGAATCTCGAGCGATGCTCTCGACTAGACTCTAGCTCTCGACTAACTAACCTATTCTACATTGCGGCACAGGTAGTGGGAAAATGGACTCCTTGAGGTGTTGCTTGTTGATCTCCTCTCGAACTCTACACTATTTATAGGTGGCAATGGGCAGGGAGGTATTTGTAAGTCAAGTGGATTCGGTGGGCCAATGTCGCTCCGTCGGGTGGCCACATGATTTTGTTAGTTTGGCACTGACTTGTCTTGGATGCTTCAGATGATCCTATGGAGTCAGTGCCTTTGTTGGTTTGTGCCATTTTCCGTGGATTTGGGCCGGCAGGCCTAGTGCACTAGTTAAGTCCGTTTCCAACCGACCTTGCATTGGACCTCTTGAATTGCCCCGTGGAGTTGGTTGGTTCTCACCGACTCTTCATTTTGGGGTCAGGAGGCCTCATAGGCCTCATGGGCTAGCAACCTCGGGTGGCCAAGCCAGGCCGGGCGGCAGCCCAGGTCGCCCGGCAAGACAGGCTGGGCGGCATGCTAGGCCTGGCGGCAGCCTTGGCCGGGTGCCGACCCCGTCCGGGTCGCCCCTTGACTTCTCCCTGTTAGGCCACTTGGTGGCCTTCTTTTCTTAGCCGTATTTCATCACTTTTGGTCCGGGAGGAGAAAACGGCATCACAGTGAAGTGTTTTGCAAAATTGGCCAGGTCGGGTGATCAACCTGATAATGATTCCGGTCGATCAGTCGAGTGGCTGATTTCAGCCTTAAACGACACTGTCGGTCGGGTCCTGATTTCAGCCTGAAAACTACCCTGCCGGCCGGTGAAAATGGCTGTTTCACTGTCGTGATCGACCGACGGGGTGTTACTTCATGTTTTCGCATATTTTGGCTCTTTTATATCTGCAAACACATATCTCACCAAAACTCATAGAACTTTATTAGTTTAAACATATATTTGTTAAGCTTTGGTCTTTACCTTGCATTTCCTGACCGGTTGGTTGCCGATATTGGGTTTTATGGGCCACCAACATGGGGTAACTAGCACTCAAAGATATTTACCAACCTAAGCACCATGCTTACATTACAAAATAATATTCTTGATTACCATGGGACTTTGGCCCTTCGAACCAACAAGTCGAGAACAAGAATATACTTAACTCTAACCCGACGGATCAATGAGTCAAGTACTAGAGAATGCATAACTCCGACCCCACGGATCAACAAGTGAAGGGATAAGACATGCATAACTTTGGCCCTATGGATCATCAAGATAAAGACTATAGCACACATAACATTAACCCTACGGAATAACAAGTTATGGACTAAAGCATGTCTAACAGCATTATGCATTGAAGGAGTGCAAAAGCATAGATTGACTAGTATAAGTATGTGAATCATAAAGCAACCAAACATGACTAGGCAACAACCATATAAAAGGCACATGATTATCACACTAGTATAAAGACAAAGCATAAGAGTAATGAAGATAAATATATTAAATAAAGGAATAAGTCTTACTAGAGAGGGATAGTGTGGAACTATACCCAAGACTCCAAGACTAGATCAAGAACCTCTAGTCAGCTCTCCTCTATCCTAAACTCCACTAGGACCTGAAGACTAAGTGCAATGCTAGAGAATGGACTCTTCTTGGTGTGTGTTGGAGTGGAAGGCACTCCCCTCTATTTATAGGGGCCAAAGGTCGCTACTCGAGAGTAACCACCACGGAACCTCAGGCCGCCGACGTGGCCAAAGAGCTGAGGGAGTGACACGTGGAAGGGGGGAGGGAACCGCCTCAAGACTTGGTTGGCCGACCAAGCCCCTAGGTCAGCCGACCTACAAGTGGCCCCCCCTCGAGGTGTGCTGCCTCGGGTAGCTAATAGGTGGGTCTCATCCTATGTTAAGTCAGTTTTCTCCTGTGAAATCCTGTGTAGCCATGTCATTGATCCATAGGGCGTCCGGTTGGCACTCTCCCATTGGTCAGAATGTTATTTCACGGATCTTACTCCATTTCTCCACTCCTTTTTATATGCTCTCCATGGACAAGTGGAATCTTATTAATCCTAGCTAACATGTGTATCTGATGCTAAGTCTTCTCTTATTTATGGCTATATTGACGAACATAATTGGTTTTTAACGACCGCCAACAAGACCCCCCAAGCTGAACTTTGCTCGTCCCGAGCAAAGCTAAACTTAGGTTTTGTGGATCAGGAGTTGCTACAATGTATTACTCTTAATATATACCCAATTGCACAACTGAGATACTCTACATAAAATTGAACAAGTTGGCATGAGTAATTTACCTTTTTATTTACCTGTGGGGCGTTGTAGCTTCTCCAAATCTTGAGCTGTTGAAAGACCGAATAGTTGCAAGACTACTATTTCACCAGCTCTCTTTGATGAACTTTAGACCGGAGGTTATTAATTTTAGTGACAAATCTAAGTTCCTTAAATGATTCACTCAAATCGTTCAATATTGTTGTATTCCTCACCAAGGCTTATGATGCCTCAAAAATCCTACCTCTAAAGGTTGATATGTGGAGCTCAGGGTAGGGATAAATGTGGCATTACTGTATTTCATAAGTCATCGAGTCAAAAGACCGGATCCATGGAGAAAGCATTTCCTACAAGCAGGATCAAGTTGTGCATGTGTGGTGGATATGGTGGAGTGGAATGGAGCCTCTTTTTATTTGTCTCTCCCTTTATTCGGCAGTATTGGCTATGTCTTTCTTTCTTTCTTTTTCTCTCAAGCTCTTCACGGAGCAAGAGATTTTTTTGTCAAGCTCTTCATGGAGCAAAAATCATGAAGAGATCAATCATGAAGACAAAATGTTTATTTTGTGGATGGATGGTGTAACATGGATGATTGCTGATCTCCAGTGTGGAAACTTAGCGTGATGTGCACCGACTTGATCATGAATGCAGAAAATATGTTACACAATTTTTACAAGGCTTAATGAAAATACAAGTAGCATATGTAGTAGGTTTTGCAATATAGAACAATATATGGCCATGGTAGGAATTTATATCATTGAGGAACTTGTCACTTTTATCAAATTAATTCTCCAGACATCAAGTTTCACAAATTGAGCGAGATCATAGCAGCCCCACTGACTATATCATATCTCCCAACAACTTAGACAGGATAATGCTTGTATTATCCCAGAACATGGCTCTGATGCTAGCTGTCATAACCCCCTTTAACCCAAGTTTCCGAGGTGCTGATTAAGCAGGCACAAGATAATACAACAACCGACCAAGTTCAAATTACGTAGAAAAGAGTATTATTTGTTTTACATTAGAGTTTAAGAGTTAAGTGCAGCGGAAATATTACAAAGACCAGTTTTGAAAATAGAGGAAGATAACATGATTTAAATGTCTACAATATACATCTCGATGATACAAGCAAATGTGATGAATCCGAGCCCATAGGAATCATCACCTAGCCAAACACATAAGCAGCGGCTAGTCGGTCTCCCAGTGAGCAGACCAACCCTCTGGGATAGACATATCCCAGAGAAGGACACCCAATGGAAGCTCATAGGCATCAACATTATTACCTGAAATAATTAAAACAACAACATGGCAAAGCCTGAGCAAAACGCTTAGCTAGTCTTACCCGACATAATTTAATACTAGACCATGCATAGGCTCGGAGACGAATAAAATAAATTTAGTGACACTTATAACAGCTAAACATTTGATTGATAATTATAGAATTTATCAAGATACACTAATTCATATAATTATGAAGTATAACATGCAATCTAAAATTTAAGACAATGTAACAAATAATCATTTTTAGATTTACTACAACCACAAAAATCTTCATACCAAACCATTTGCATGATTAATAGTGAGGTTCTTAAGCTATGATGTGACGCAGTGAACAAGCGGTACTCATTACTGCAAGCGATAACGATTGCAACCGTTTTACACCAGCTGGTAAAACCCAAAATGCATGGCATACGCATCATTTAAGAACACTTATGATAACTTTTTGCAAAGACATCATTCAAGACGGTCCGGGTCCAAAGTCTCGAGTGGGCAGCCATTCCACACTACCTCAGGAATCTATCCACTCCTACTGAATCAAATGACGAAGAATTTGGTTGCCGTCCAACATGCAAATGACAATGCTACATCAGTTTACTAGTTCCCATATACTAAAATGTATTCGGTACTATTCAATACTTGCTCAGCAGGGCCGACAACGGACGGGTCCTAGGTCGACACAAACAAGGCTTTAGCCTTGCAAGACATGTCCTTTGAAGGCACATGATCTTTGCCCTTTCACCTACGGGGCTGTCTACGTCTCAAATTTTAATTATTGACATAAACGGTATGCCACCTTACGAGACAAAAACCTATCAGGCCCTTTGCCTTCGCCCTTTCCATTACATACCTGCTTAGTCCAATTTTAACTTAGCTACTTAACCATGTGAACATCATCCTTTTATTAAATATTCCAAAAATCAAAAACAATGTTGATCCTACAACTAAGCATAGTAGTTTCTCTACTAACTACCTATACCTGTATACCATGTCTAAATAATATAGGACATATTCAAGAAATATAGGTGGGTTTCATTCAATTCCTAAACTTAATACACAATTCATCAATACACGTTTAGTAAATTAATTATTGAAAATTAATCAATTTAATACACAGGAATATTCCGAGGCTTGCTTTGAGCTAAAACCACAGGTCAGTAGTAATGTTAGAGTCTTCTTGTGTCAAGAAATACGAGGAATCCTTCTGAATATTATCCTCCAGCACATCAATGTTTCCTATAACAATACCGATATATTAACATAGGCGAATGCATAGACAATGCAACAAAATATGATGCATATGATAAATAAGTTATAACAAGTCAAATTTATTTCTTAGTATGATTCTGGAAGACATATGCTTTAGAATAAAAAATGCAAGTATTAATATATAGTGGTGGAATTTCCTATTGCAATTAAATAGGTTTATTATATCATAAGTGCAAATTCATAATTTAGACATGTAAAATTGTGATACTAGACATAGATGACCTACTGATAATGGATATATGCATGATCATGAAATTCACCAAGTTTCCCAAACATATATTAAGCAAATCATTTTTAATGTATTTAATAAGATTTTTGACTAAATAAATTCTAGTAAAATATGGACAGTAGATATATTCCTATAAAAATTCATGGTGATGCAACATTTCAAGCATGATTTTGGTGTACAAGTTTACAGAGAATACGTTATTGCAATTATAAGTATTTCGAAGATAAAATCATGTAGAGATACATGTAATGAAACTAGAGTTAATAAAATATGTTCTGGAGAGAGCATGCCCTGAGGAGTATAAAAAAAAATATTAATTTATCATTTTATGACCTTTACAGCTAAGCATATGAATTTATTGATGTTTTCACCAAATAAACCCTACATACAAAAATGATATGCAAACCATGGGTAACAAAAGTTTCAGTGCATAGATCTCAACAAAATTTAGTTTGCTATTTTAGGAGCTATAAAACTCGAGATATGAGTTTTAGAACTTTAAACAATTTTCTGTAATTTCTTTTGAACTTCGAGTTATTTACAAAACTGCCATCGTCTTCTTCCTCAGAACAGCCAGCCAGGTTGGAGAGGGAGGCGCTGGGAAAAAGTAAAACTGCTCCCTGCTCACACTACGGAACAAAGAAACGTTTGATCATATGGGTGCGCTAAGAAATTTCTCAAACTCCATAGAAGGAATCATTTAGAAGTACTCACCGTGTACAGAGAATTTGGAAAATGAATGACAAAAGGTCAGAGCTCTGTGCTTTGAGGGAAAACCATGAAATACACCCAATTCGAGATGAGGTTCATCGAGGAGTTGCAATGGTATTTAGAGGAGATGCGTGCGCATCATTTGGTGGCGTCGGTTTGAACGGGGAGGCACTGGAATGGCGGGGCTGCGAGCTTCAGTAGCTTTCAGTCATGGCGGCAATGGAGGAGAGGGGGAGGCGGACAGGGTGAGGAAGAGCGAACTGGGCGCGGAGAAACTGAGGAATGGATGTAGCGGGAGGTCCGAGGCATGCTTCTAACAGCATCTACAACAGATCCCTATTCCCATTCTCAATATCAAAAAAATTGTCATATTGAGGATGGAAATACTAAAAAACTGCTTCAGCAGTTTTCTAATTCCATTCCCAATAATTCTCTATCCTAAAAAAACACTTCTCCATCTCTATTATAGTAGGGATCTTCCACCCATCCTCAATAGCTGAGTCCTACCCATTTTCCCCTCCCGCTTGATAGTTTTACTTGGCGCGAGCAGTTTTCACCTTCGTCACACGCCAAATCCGGCGGTCACCCGTTGTCCCTTCTTCCTTGACGTGAGCGGAGGAGCGCCGCCACCGCCACCTTTCTTCCCCAGCGCTGGCGGAGGAGTGCCGCCACCGCTTCCCTTCTTCCCCGACACGGCCGAAGGAGCGCCGCCACCGCCTCCCTTCTTCCCGACGCGGGCAGAGGAGCGCCGCCATCGCCACCCTTCTTCCCTGTCGCGGGCGAAGGAGAGGCAGCAGAGAAGAAGGCATATTTGCATCTGGCTCGTCTTCGTATTATGAAAGCGTATTTACTATTTTACGTTTTTTATTGGGATGATGTATTGGGAAACTGCTGGAGTAGAGATCCAATATCTTAAAATTGTTTTTTGTCCAACCCCAATAGCACCATATTAGGGATGGATTATTGGGGAACTGTTAGAGTTGCCCTAAGGTTGTCGGGCGGTCTGGTTGCGCTGGCAATTGATCGGGGCAGCTGGCGCTATGCATGGCGCTCGGCTCTACACGATGAAGAAGAAAAGAAAGAATTTGACAATAATGCCCCTCTCACTTATCTGATATTTCAAACAAGTCCTTAGTTTAGTTTAGATTGGATTTAAAATAGCTAGAGGCCTCCAAGGTAAATGAAATTTGGTACACGGGTTCTTCATGATGAAATTTGGTAGACGGGTTCTTCATGATGTGTAGAACATTTTGGTGCAGACCATATGTTCATTTGAGTTGTAAATATTTGTAAACTGATATTTCAATTAGGAAGGTTTTTAAAACTTGATTTATTTATTTAGGGTATTTTCCTTTTAAAAAAATTATGGAATTTTTCCTAAAACTCTCTTATGATATACCTTGTCACATACATGTTTGGTGGCACCCTGTTGTGTCGTAAAATTAAGAGTTGCTTCACAACCTAATCACATTCTGGTTTAATTCCAAATTCAAATAAATTTAAAATGCACTCAAAATTGAATGATGACTTAGTAGCTGTAATAAACCAGCTTTGTTCAAATGATCAGCCTTGATACATTTACACATATCACATTTGGCAACATAACGGGCAACTTCCCGTTTTATTCTTGTCCACCAAAAATTTTCCTTCACTCGTTGGTATATTTTATTACTACCAGGGTGAACAGAGTACTTCGACTTATGAGCTTCATCTAAAATTTTGCGGCGTAACTGAAGATTTTTAAGGACCACAAGACGATTGTTAAACCATAGCACACCATTCTCATCTTGACGAAAACAAGTAGCTTTTCCATCCTTGATATTTTCCCTGATATGTGCCATGCCTTTATCATTTTTCTGAGCAATAATTACTTTATCTCTGATGGTAGAATGGATCGCTAAATTATGTAGGGCTACTGCAGGTGGAATATGAATACTTGGTTCAACATAGGAATTGTCCTTACTGTTGTCACAGTGTTGCAAATTCAGATTGTTGCAATGTTCCTTCCGACTCAAAGCATCGGCTACAACATTGGCTTTACCGGGGAGATAATGAACTTCTAGATCATAATCTTTAATCAACTCTAGCCATCAGTGTTGACGCATGTTCAGATCTGATTGGGTAAAGATATATTTGAGGCTCTTATGATCGGTGTAGACATGCAGTAGATTTCCCAACAAATAATGTCACCAAATCATTAGTGCAAGAACCACCGCTTCTAACTCCAAGTCATGAGTTGGATAATATTTTTCATGCATGCGTAATTATTGAGATGCATAAGAAATTACCCGACCTTCTTGCATTAGAGCACATCTCAATCCTGTTCCAGAAGCATCACAATAAACATCAAAAGATTTGGTGATGTCGGGTTGAGCTAGAACGGGTGCAGTGGTCAGTAATTTCTTCAAATTCTGAAAAGCCTATTCACATTGCAAAGCCCAGTTAAAGCTCACATTGTTTTGCAGCAACTTAGTGATGGGTTTAGCAACTTGAGAAAAAATTGGAATGAACCATCGATAATATCCAGCAAGTCCGAGAAAACTACAGACTTGAGTGATGGTATTGGGTGGCTTCCAATTCAATACATCTTGGACATTCCCTAGATCAACAGAGATGCCCTCGACTGAAACCATGTGACCAAGGAATGGTACTTATGTCAACAAAAGTTCACACTTGCTGAACTTAGCATATAATTTATGATCTCGCAGGCGTTGAAGCACAATGCAAAGATGTTCAACGTGTTCTTCTTCAGACTTGGAATAAATAAGAATGTCATCAATGAAGACCATCACAAATTTATCTAACTCCAGCATAAATTCTGAATTCATTAAGTACATAAAGTATGTTGGAGCGTTGGTCAATTCGAATGACATAACCAGATATTCATATAATCCATATCTAGTTGAAAAACCAGTCTTAGGAATATCTTCTTCTCTGATTTTTATTTCATAGTATCCTGATCAAAGATCAATCTTTGAAAAGACTTTGACACCAATTAATTGATCAAATAAAATATCAATTCTAGGAAGAGGAAATTTATTTATGATGGTAATTTCATTTAATGGTCTGTAGTCAACCACTAATGTCAGACTCTTGTCTTTCTTCTTCACAAACATGGCAGGACAGCCCCAAGGTGATGAGCTTGGGCTTATATATTCTTTGTCCAGCAACTCTTTAATTTGTTTCTTGAGTTCCTCTAATTCCATTTTGTATGGTTGTCAAGAAATTAGGGAAGTTCCTGGTTGTAAATCAATTCTGAATTCAACCTCACGATCAGGTGGTAGACCAGGAAGATCATCTAGAAAAACATCAGGGAACTCACAAACACTTAAAATTTTCTCCACAGATTTTTCCCCAAGATGAGGGACAATGGTTGTAGTGACCGGAGATAGATGCAAAGGAACGGAATCAATGGCATGAACTGGAGAATTTACATAGACAATACGAGGTGTAATATCTAGCAAGGTCTTATGAAATATCATCCATTGCATACCAAAAATTGAATCTATGCCCTGCTATTCTAACATTATAAAGTCAATAGAATAAATTTTCTTGTTCAAACAAATGGGTGATTTGGGCAGAATTTGATTGCCGCGAATTTGTCCACCCGGAGATTGAATAACATAAGGTGTATTTGCAGTATAGGTGGATTATTCAAGCCTTTGCACACAAACTTTACTAACAAATTTATGCGTTGCACTAGAATAAAATAATATGATGACAGGCGAATCATTAAGGGAGAACATACCCGCAAGTACCAGCTCGCCTTGAGGAATGTCATCAAGATTGGTGTAGTTCATATGACCAGATTTATTCCCTTACCCACGTTGCTGGTTTGTAGCACGATCACGAGCTTGTTTTCAAGCTTCACTTCTAGGATTGGTACAATCTTTTTGCAAAATGACCAACCCGGCCACAATTGTAGCATGGATATGGATTGTACTATCCTGAAGATTGCACATTACGTGCATTCTGATTTTGAGGCTGGGATGGAGCACGTGGCGTCTAGGACTGCTGAGGTGGTGATGGAACACGAGACTATTGTGGTGGACGATTATTATTCTGCTGCCCCGGTCGATAAAATTGCTGCTATGCGGCTGCCCGGAATCGCTGTCTGGTAAGAGAAGTATACACCAAGCGAAGCTTGGGTGGGGGTGCAGCAGTGTTACCACTAGATGGAGCCTTGCTCTTGCACTCTTCAGCTTGCACTTCACACTGCGCATCTTCTTGAACAATGTCAGCATTCACCAGGTCATTAAAAGTTCCAGTAGTCTACCAAATTAAACGTTCCTTGAGAGTGGGATTCATGCCACGTCAGAATACGACACGCTTCTTTGCTTCAGTATCTACATATAGAGGAGCGTGCTATGCAAGATGATTAAATTTCTGAGAATACTCTAGTATGGTCCTCCCTCCTAGTTTTAAGTCTAGAAATTCCTAGAGATTTCTTTCCATAATTCTAGTAGCGATAAAATAAGAGCAAATTGCAGTCTTAAATTCCTCCCACTGCACAATATGACCTTCAGGTAATGAAGCAACATAATTAGCCCACCAAACACTAATTGAGCTGAGAAGTTGTTGTGCAGCATTTTAAGGCTTCCGTGCATTTGTGCACTGCAATAACCCAAATTTGGTTTCGGTGATACGAATGAAATTATCAGTATCCACTGGCTCTCTAGCATGCTCAAAAGTTGGTGGGTGAGTTGACAAGAAATCCTGATAAGTACTGTGTCGTGGATGATCATCACGGTGTCCACCATTGCGAGTCATGTTCTAAGCTATTTGCCTGAGCAGCTCAGTATCTTCTCGGCATGACTCCAAAAACATTGCCATTATTTGAGCCTATGGAGGTGGTGGAGGTGCCGGAAGATCATCATTTTGAGCTCCTTGCTATGAGCTATTGGGCTCACCTCGACGGGTGGTAACTATTCTGAAATTTCAGATTATTCATTAATTCATCTTGCATAAACAAATAGAATAAGCAAGATTAAATTTAACATGAATAATAGTAAAATTTCAGAACTGATCCAAAATAAAGAAAACCACAACCATTCTTCATTTTAAATTCAAAAGTGTGATAACTATTTGTTTCTATCAAGTGAACAAAAGTTGTTCTCTACTGATCAGTCAGTCAAAACTCACAAGTCTGGAAATTTCGGTGTCAACTAGAAACTTGTGCATAACACCACCTTATAGAGGACTACATAAGCTTTCTAGATTGTACTCATACACGTTCATCACATCAACAGAAATAAAGATATGAAATTCTCAAGTTGATGCTTGAACATGAAGAGCTTGACTGAGCAGTAAAAAACATTGGCATTCCGGAGCTATGTTGGAAAGATTTAAATTTACAATTGAGTTGTAAATTGAAGATAACTTCAATATCTTTCTAACTCATATTTGCTCAACAATTTATCCAAAGTAAAACTGGAGTTATGAATTTTGAAATCAGCCCACGATTCTGTCAATCTGAACCAAGAGCAGAAAATCAGACTGATATTTTTCGACTGATCTGACCCAATTTCATCCAGAATCATGAAAACGCATAACTACAAAGTTGTATCTCGTCAAGAAATCTTTCCAACGGCTACTCATGGAAAATTTTAGGATACTTACGTCAGTAGATATGGAATTTTTCATCTAACCTGTCTGATTTTGATCACCAGGAAACAGATTTTTAATTTCCCTATTTCTGGAGTATTTTTCATCAGAATTTCATTTCTCTAGAAATTGGGACATCAAGAGGACTCCCATATATTTTGAGAACATATTGGTATATTCCAAAATTCCAAAAGATTAATAGATTATGAATTTTTTATAATCAGAACAGATTACATATAATTTCAGGACTAGGGCTTCAACTATCCAATTAAAAGCAATATTTCAACAAGTTAATTAGTTCAAGTTTTAGACACACAGTTAAGAAGATGAATCAGAGGTAAGATCAAATTTTAGTTCACTTGATTATATATCATTCCATGAGTGCAAGTGAAAGTTTTAATCCTAACCATTCCTCACTCAAAAGAAAATATATGAATATACCAACACATTGCGGTATTTGTAACCTTTGGTGATGACCCGTACTCATAAGCAAACATTCTAAGTTTTTGACACACATAATCTAACGTGGTTAGTGTACCTACAAGAGATTATTTTAGAAACATTACATCAAATCCAAAAGAAACTACGAAAATAAGCAGTTTATATACTACTTGACAACGGTTCATGAAAAGAACCGCCTTGCGAAGCCATGGTCCTCGCAAGCAGACCCATGCTCATTAACCTACCATGATGAGCATCAACTACAAGAAAACGTTTGGCACAGTGTATGGAAGAAACCGTCTCGCGAAATCATAGCCCTCACGAGCGAACTCTAGGCTCCATACTTGTTTAATGAGCCGAAAACAAAATATGTTGGCAACAATTCATGGAAAAGAATCGTCTCGCAAAGCCACAATTCTTGCGAGCAGACTATAAATGTCAAATGAAAATCCAAATAGCAAACCAACTCAAACATAACCCGGTAGCTTCTCACCACTCTATAATTCCTATACATAGTTGGGCATATACTAACGTATCCTCACCGTATACGCCATATTTTCAATATATGTCTTAGTTGTTGTATTATCCTGGAACATGGCTCTGATTCCAGCTGTCACAACCCCTTTCGACCGAAGTTTCCGAGGTGATGATTAAGCAGACACAAGATAATACAACAATCAACCAAGTTCAAATTATATTACAAAGATCAGTTTTGAAAACAGCGAAAGATAACGTGATTTAAATGTCTACAATATACATCTCGGTGATACAAGTAAATGTGATGAATCCGATCCCATACGGATCATCACCTAGCCAAACACATAAGCAGCGGCTAGTCGGTCTCCCAATGAGCAGACCAACCCTCTGGGATAGACATATCCCAGGGAAGGACACCCAATGGAAGCTAATAGGCATCAGCATTATTACCTGAAATAGTTAAAACAATAACGTGGCAAAGCCTGAGCAAAATGCTTAGCAAGTCCTTACCCAACATAATTTAATACTAGACCATGCATGGGCTCATAGGCTCAGAGATGGATAAAATAAATTTAGTGACACATAACAGCTAAACATTTGATCGATAATTATAGAATCTATCAAGATACATTAACTCATATAATTATGAAGTATAACATGCAATCTAAAATTTAAGACAATGTAACAAATAACCATTTTCAGATTTACTACAACCGTAAAAATCTTCATACCAAACCATTCGCATGATTATTAGTGAGGTTCTTAAGCTATGATGTGATGTAGTGAACAAGCGGTACTCATTACTGTGAGGGACAGTGATTGCAATCGTTTTACACCAGCTGGAAAAATCCCGAAATGCACGACATACGTAACATTTAAGAACACGTATGATAACTTTTCGCAAAGACATCATACAAATTGGTCCGGGTCCAAAGTCCCGAGTGGGCAGCCATTCCACTCTAGCTCGGGAATCTGTCCACTCCTACTGGATCAAACGACCAAGAATTTGGTTGCCATCCAACATGCAAATGACAATACTACATCAGTTTACTAGTTCCCATATACTAGGATGTATTCGGTACTGTTTAGTACTTGTTCTACAAACAAAGAATTTGGCCTTTTTTTATTTTTGAAAAACTATTATCAGCAGCGGTTCACAACAAGAACTTCTGAGCATACCCCCAATATCAGGAGCGGTTCTAGTAGTGAACCGCTGCTGATGCTCGTGTATCTGCAGTGGTTAAAGAAGTGAATCGCTGCTGATAACTATTACTATCAGCAACAGGTAATCATTTGAACTGCTGCTGATGACCTATTTTGTAATAGTGACACCAACCACTTCCTTGTCAAAGGCTAATCCAGGAGGCACGTGGGCGAACATATTGCACATAGTGCCACTGCCTCTAACACCCAGCAGTGCTACAAATCCACGGTTTTTATAATGAACACCTGGGCGTACAGGAGGCCGATTTAACATATATTTAGTTACCAACGTAACCTAACATTCATTGGTGATAGAGCAAGGATCTTTCATGTAATCTCTCTGATCAAAACTATTTGTCACTTAGGGCATTGACATTGTCTAAAAAGAAGATAATGTTTTAATCAATATATCATGTTTCACGTATAGAAAGAAGGTAATACAATTCCAAAGGAACCATTCCAAAATCACACATCTCAACTATGCCACTACTGTTTCATTAACGTATACGACCCACCTATGTCATTGATAGTGGCATATTTGGGACTGAGTGATTTTGCAATGGACTCGTATAAAATTATTCCTGTTACATATTATGGAAGCATTTTATTATAAATCCAATAATGTTGGTCTTATATTAAGGCATTTTATTACTACCTGTGATCTACATTTTTATTATAGGGAAAATTGCAAATATCCACTTGCATTTTAGGGGGTTTTCCATATACCCACCCGCATAAACTTTTGTTTCAGTCCAATACCTACAAAGTTACACTTAGTTTTTATATACCTACTTGACAACTTTGACTAGTTAATATGGCTCTTGTTTGACTTTTAACATTGATCCAGATGTTTCACTTTAGAGTGATTATCATCTAGATGAATGTAGCATCATCAAATTTTATCTGATTATCATCAATAGCGTGAAAATATATGCAAGATACTACAAGATGTTAGGAGCAAAGTAGAGGGGTTAAATCTTAAGTATTAAGATTTTGAATGATTCAAATAATATTATATGCAACTTAGCTATGATAGACTATCTAGAGTTGTATCGGATGCTTACCAAGAGCCACATTGGTCTGTCAAAGTTGTCACGGAGGTATATGAGAGCTATGTATAACTTGTAATTGTTAGACTGAAAGAATAGTACTTGTAGGTGGGTATATGAAAACCCCCCTAACATGTAAGTGGGCTTTTGCAATTTTCCCATATTATATATCGATGGCCATAGCTATAAAAATTTGGCTGCAAGAATCCAATAGATAGCTTATATTTAGATCAAAGGTAGTAGTTTGAACGGCCACATGATTTAGAAACATGGGTTTCCATTTTTTTCATAACAACCTCTAGATGCAGCGTACAATTGGTTGGAAAGAATTATCTATTATATATATACATCTGTTTGGCCAATAAAAGAAGTCATCACATTTACTCTCAAGACCCATAAATTACAATATTAATCAGACAAAAAAATATCTACCACTATCATTGTGAAAAAAGTAGACTAAAATACCCCTTATGTTTTTAAATTACATACCATAGTTCACTACACCACAATACACAGTTAACTGTTGGCAAAAGTGCTAATAACTGTTGGCAAACGTTTTGTCGACTGTTTGCTAAGTGTCGGTGTAGCCTTGCCTTTTGCCAACACATAGAATGTCGGTTAAGGCCACTTGTGCCGACAGTAGCAGGGGTTGACAAAAGTATGTGATGTTGTAGTGCTTATTACGAAAAGAATAATCCAAAATATCCTAATATAAGTCACACATCACTACTAATACAAAAAAGAATATTAAGATATCTGCTTTAAATGTTTAAAGTTATGTTCGTATTTTTAACAAATTCAGACGACTGTGCAAGCGCACGGATACCATTGTAGCATGTTACCTTTGGGGTATTCCAAGTGTATCAAATTTACACGGAACGTGTGTGTTCAATCTTCTATTCTAGTCATCCAAGAATATCAAGATAACAGTGGCATGGGTATAGAGGATTCTGCTGGTAGAAGAATCCTAATCAATGTAAGACACTAAGTTGCTTGCATTTGGCATCCGGTTTGCTCCTGCATTTACAAGCGATTTCGGCCAAGAGCCTAATGCGTAAATGAATGTGGAGGACTTCAATGGACATATAGGGTTGTCACCATCTACTGTCAATCTCTAGTAATCCACGAACTACATGATAAACAAAGGCAACCTATGGCCTAGACACCATGTCTACACTTTCAATTAATTCCTTAATCTCTACGTATGATGGGCCAGGACTAAGGTCTCTAATTAAATAGAGAGTTGAGCGAGCAAGGCAACTAAGCATAAAAACTTACTTAAAAAGGAAACTAATAACTAGAGAAGAATCACGAAGACTTACTTCATAAGGCATGCATCCATCAAGGTACAAATGTGGAGAAGGGGTTGCACAGGCCCAAATCCCCTCTCTAGGACTCCTTCTCAGTCTCTCCATATTTTCTAAGCGCTAAGGCAGAATTACGCCTATAGAAATGAAGTACTAAACTATATCATGAAGTGTGTGTTGAAGTGAAGCCTTGTCCTTCTTTTTATACCACTCCAAAAGAGGTTCTAAAGTCAGTGATCCCCTACCTAACTGGTACAACTGACATGGGAAAGTTGGTTGGAACCGCCAGAGCAAGATGGGCCCCATTAGGCCCTCTCCACCTTCGTCCCAACATGAGTGGGCCTAATGTCCTCCTCCTTGTTCTGGTTCAGTGGTTGGTGGGCCATCTTATCCCCTAACACCGTGAGGCAGTGAGTTGAGTTGGTTCCCTTCTATAGGTGAGCACATGGATCCTTGTGATTGCCTATGATTAGCCGAAGTTGTGCTTTCTATTAATTTCATAGAATAATCACCTGTCGCAAATATTTCCCAACACTTGTGAAATTTGTTAGTAATAAACTTCTACCACTATGTTGGTGTTGGGTATTTTAATGACAACAAACTAAATCCATAGGCGTACGGATACAGAATTAGCTTTCACCTAGGAGTATTCCAAGGTATTGAATCCATAGGGAACGTGTGTGCCTAATCTTTAGTTCTAGTTCATCCCAGGATACCAAGATAAATATGGCATTGAGTAGAGAGGATTCCTAATGTTTATAAGGTCCTTATTAAGGTAAGAGTACTACTAGGTTGCTTGCACTGGGCATCAGGTTTTCCTCTGCATCCATAGTACGATTCCGGCCAAGAGCCTACCACACAACCAAACATGGAGGATTTCAAAGGATAGATAGGCCTGTCACCACCTACTGCCTACCTCAATACAATCCGGGGAGTACATGATAAACAAAGGCAACCTACGGTGTCTATGCTTTTGAGTACCTGTTGCCACTTCCCAAGTGCCCCTTTTATATGTGAATATTACCCCAATTAGAGCATAATTGATACTAATTTAGGCCATTTACCTGTGAAATTGCCTATATATTTGTATATGCGTCATTTTGGAGCTTTATTACAGAAACAGGTAAAATTGGTGATTAATGCGATGATGGAGAGGACAGGAGTCCAGAGCCGATGAAAAGCATTGAAGAAGCCTAGTGCGCCGATCGGTGCAGCCCATGAGTCGATTGGCGCAAGGGTGTTTTGACCCACAGAAGTGACCGAGGCCCATTCCACATGTTTATGGAAGTTTATCTGCGCAAGACACTTGAAGATATTTGTCTAAGAAGAATTATGGAACTTCGAGAAGATTTATGGAACTCCAAGATCTTAACATACAGTACAACACTTTATCTCAAAGGAAAATGCCCACATGGCAGCTGTGGAAGACAAAGAAATCGACTCGGGGAAGAAATCAGAGAAGACATGGCTTGCGCCGATTGGCGCAATCCTAGGCCGATCGGCGCAACTGCCTTATTTGCTAGAAACCGAGTCCTTTACGAGTAGAACCCCTATAAATACTTGTAAACCCTCACCGCAGAGAAGGAGGCGACAGAGGGACACCAGGTCCGTGAGTTAGAGCCACCGGGGCTTGCCCCGTTAGAATAGATCTCTAGTTGAGTTTCAAGAACCATTGGAGTCAAGAGTTGATCCGTCAAGGTAGGCCATCTCGACGGGGATGAATCTTACTCTATGTATCTCAAGGATGATTGAATATGTTGATGATGGTTTTGGTGATTTGTCTATCTTGATTCTATAATCATGCATGTGCTTATTCCAACTGCTTAGTTCTAGGCTAAGTACGTAGATATTATCGTAATCGTGGTGATTAGGATAGTATTCGGACATTGTATTGATTATGGTTGCTTGATGATGCTAGTAGTGTGGTTTAGCGGTGACAGCACTAAGCCTGCGCAGCACTATCAAGAACACAAGTAAGAAAAAAGAAGAATGCAACCAAATTTACAAGTATACAATGAATCTCACAACTTGGGGTCTCACAAACTAATCAAACGGCTAAACTATTATCAACAGAATAATCTAAGCAAAACCTAAACCCTAATGAAGAGGCAACAGCTGTATATGAGGACCCTAGGGTCGTTCAAGACCCCCTGGACGCGGCCCTAAGCGGGCTCAACTCGATACATGGCCCAAAGACCGATTACGGTGTCACAGCACCAGGACAGATTCTGGAAGTCGATTTGTTTCGGCTATTGCCAACGGCTCGGGACGAATTTTGACATGGGACTGGTTGGGTTGGAAAGTTCTTTTCATTATCTTTTGAGGCATATATAGAACGTCCAAATCTGAGTCCGTATGCGTCCTGGGCATCCATTTTAGTGCAGACTGGTCCTGGGCTCCGAAACAGACTCGAAGTCGGTTTTGATTGGGCCTCCACCTTGGCTTGGACGTCCTTTCTGGCCCATCACGTCTCCAATCACCTCCCTAGCTATCTCATCATCATCTTCATGGTTTCTAACAACAATTAGTTCATTAGGTAGCAATCTATTCTCAAAACCACATAATAAAAACATAAGAAACGATCTCACATGTAAATTCAGGTGATGCACATGAACTTTCATCTTAGTTAGAGGAATGTTGTGTGTATCCATGAGTGTGATGTACATGAAACAAAGATGAGTACATCACACTTCGGCTTCATTCATTTGGGGTTGTCACGGGAACGCTACTGCATCCGAGTCCCTCGGGCCCCATTACTCGTATAGGCCAGGCGGTCCCGGATGCCGTAGAGGGACCTACAACTAGGCGCATCAGGGAGGTTTTGTTCGTGGTGCCCCCATCATGGAGCGAATCTTTTTTTCCTCAAAATGTGAGACACGTCACCGCTAAGGTGGCAGGTTTTTATCTTCTTTCGGCGTGCGATGTGCAAAAACGTCTTTTTATCGGGCTTGGTGCTGGCGCACTATGCGTCGGGGGGATCCGAGGTCATGGCAGGGTGCCTCGGCTATTTAAGGCCACCACGGGGTAGCGCCTTTTCATACCCACTTACGCCTAAGCCTCTTTCCCTCCTAGATTCGGTTGAGTGCCTTAGGTCAACACCGATTGGTGAACGCTTGGTGGAGCGCCCCGGCGGCGACATGGCCGTCCGAAGTGGGTGCCAAGGACAAGAGCGAGGGTAAAGATGATGTCTTGAAGCTGCACAGCCTGGTGCTCCCCATCAACAATTGTCGCAGTGGAGCGGGGAGTGATCCGATGTTTCGTAAAGATGTTGCCCACGTCGTTGTCACTCGTAGCGACAATAGCTGGTCAGAGGATTCGAGTCTTGTAATCTCCGCTTCTTGCTGATAACCGGTGAGGAGTAAGGGGCCCTCTTATGGACGGCTTAGATGGTTTCATAGCCGCTCCCCTGTGCGCCTTAGATGGCGTCAGTAAAAACAGGGGTAGAAGGAGGTGCCACTCCGACCCTCTTGCTCCTGTGGGGACCTTAGTCCTCATAATCAGAGGCATTCACGTCCCCAGGATGCGAATAATTTGCTGGCTTTGTTGGTCCGAGGGATACAACGCTCTCGAATGAGGGCATCTTTCCTGCAATCACGAAGCATTACAACCACTTTGCCTTGTTCGTGCCTGCCGAGGTGCAGGTACCGACTCTCTTTACGGTGTGCTAGTCGGGCTGATTTTTATTTTTCTCTTTCTTGTATTTTGTGAACTACAAATGTTCATTTGTAAGAGATTTTTGTATGGAGTGCCCCCTGTAGTATTGATTAATAAAGAAAGGTGTCGTGCAATCCCGCCGTTGGATTTCTATTGGCGATGCCAGCCATCGAGTCGATGCCCAGCGCAGTCAGACTAGTCGAGTAACCGTTTCGGCATAATTGTGTTCTCCTTTTGCACCCCGTTCGTGAGGCGGAGCATAGATCTAGGTCATGTTTTGCCTCGATGGTTGAAACGCGGTGCTCGTTGAGCTACTAATGTGTTCGTTTGAGTGAAACCCTCTGTTCCCCATCGGCGGGGTCCTAGTTAACGAGCTGGTGGTTGGCTTTATAATTCTGTTTTTCCGACCCGTCTGGTTACCATGACCGTTCGATGGGTCGCGGCGGCTTGCTGCCTCTCTTCGGGGAGATAACAATGGACGGGTTAGAATGGGACTCATACACGACTCCGTGATGCCCTCGACCCTCGGGGGTCAGGGTGTTTGCCACAAGGTGTGCCCATTGCTCGTGCGCCTTCCTCTTGTTTCGCACACTGGGTAGCAGTTGAACCCCGGTGCTATCGGGCTGTCGAGGGAGTTTTCAGCCTCTTGGCTCGCCATGCCGTCGCCTGAGTCGACGCCGATCGGACCTCATGAGGTCGATCGAGTCATTGCTGCAAGACATGTGTTTGCACTTCTTAATGTCGCATCAAGAATATCACTATCCCTGGTACAACGCCAGAAAGGATTATTGGCATTTGCAATGCTCTAAAGATAAAATGAATTAATTCCGCAAGCGCACAGAACACCATTGTAGCATTTCACCCGGGAGTAGTCCAAGGTATCGTATTTATTTCCACAGGGAAGCTAGGCATAAGATTATCTCCGCTTAACAAAGATATGACTAAAGAATAATTCCAACTATCCAAAGATGGGAGTAAGGATAATCAATGATAGAGTGGGGTAGTAACACATGAGAAATCCACACTTAGATAAATAAAGAGATCGGTTAAGCTAGCCGGGAGGATAGCGAGTCTAAGTCTAAGATTCCTACAATATATCTTCCTAATATATCTACGTCAAGCATCAAATCCTAGTTACTCGGGTTGAACGCTTACACCAATTTCTTGGTACAGCCTCGAGACTTTTACCTGTTAGCTCACTTCGAGGTTCAAAAACGATCCAATATGGGTCAGTGACTAACCTCTGTAGTAGTGGGTACGCTATCACTACACAACCCAGCTTTAGACTTCCCAAACATGGTGGATTACTAAAGGGACGGACAGGACTGTCACCACCTGCCGCCTACCACACAGCCCATGGGGACGTATGCAAATCCAGCTAGCGTTAATATAGGCACCACGCCTACGTCTTCACTAGATATTCTTCTATTGATCGAGCAGAAGAATAGACGGGAAATAACCAAGTCTAAGCCCCAGAAAGAACTAAACTTAATTAAATCCTGGGCCTGGAAACCTACAAACTATGCAACAATGTTTCTTCTTGATAATTGTAACTTGAGGAAATGACAAAATTAAAATCAATACTTGACCAGATATAAAAGGAAAGATATTTTATATTGATATGGGATAAATCTTACATAAAGAGAAAACATACAAGAGATCTCATACCAAGACTCCGAGACAATTCTGGAAGCTCGAGCGATGCTCTCGACTAGACTCTAACTCCCGACTAACTAACCTATTCTACCTTGCGACACAAGTAGTGGGAAATGGACTCCTTGATGTGTTGCTTGTTGATCTCCTCCTGACTTCACCACTATTTATAGGTGGCAATGGGCAGGGAGGTATTTGTAGGTCAACTGGAGTCGGTGGGCCAAAGTCGGTCCGCCAGGCGACGGGACCCGCCGGGCGACCACATGATTTTGTTGGTTCGGCACCGACTAGTCTTCGATGCTTCAGATGATCTTGTGGAGTCAGTGCCTTGGTCGGTTTGTGCCATTTTTCATGGATTTGGGCCGGTAGGCCTAGTGCATCGGGCGGCCTTGGGTTAAGTCGGTTTCCAACCGACCTTGCATTGGACCTCTTGGATTGCCCCGTGGAGTCGGTTGGTGGGTTGGTTCTCACCGACTCTTCATTTTGGGGTCGTCAGGCTTCATGGGCTGGCAACCCCAGGTGGCCAATCCAGGCTGGGCGGCAAGGATGGTCGGGAGGCGGGTTAGGCCGGGCGGCGGCCGTGGTCGGGTGCCGACCCCTTGTCATGTTAGGCCAATTGATGGCCTTCTTTCCTTCACCACATTTCATGTGTTTTGGTCCGGGAGGAGAAAACGACTTGATAATGGAGTATTTGTAGAATCAGCGGAGTGCTGATTTCAGCCGTAAACAACCGTGTCGGCCGGGACCTGATTTTAGTCTATAAATGACCCTGTTGGCCGGGTCCTGATTTTAGCCTGTAAACGACCCTGTTGGCCGGATCCTGATTTCAGCCGTTAAACGACCCTGTCGGCCGGTGAAAATGGCTGTTTCACAGTGGTGATCGGTCGACGGGGTGTTTCTTCATGTTTTTGTATATTTTGGCCCTTTTATACCTACAAACACATATCTCACCAAAACACATGGAATCTTATTAGTTCAAACAAATATTTATTGATCTGAGGTCTTTACCTTGCATTTCCCGACCGGTTGGTGGCCGATATTGGGTTTTATTGGCCGCCAACACCTTCCCAAGCTTAAACCTTTGCTTGTCCCGAGTAAATTAAACTTAGAAGTCATGGATCAACTGTGTCATTAGACACATACTCCAACACAATATGGGTAAGTATAAACCAGCACAACTGTGTCATTAAGTAATTCTCATTGTACAGCAGGGCTTATTGGCATTTTATATCCTTGTCATAAGCGGTTGAAGTCTAGAACAGCTAGTTTAGACTTTGTCATGCAATCTCCTACTTGATCATGAGTCCAAAGTTTTTATAATGCTGCATAAGATTGAAAATCTTCCCTCTTGGTGCAATCTCTCACTATGGCTCTCGTCTCTCAAAAGGTATATTTCCTTACCAAATGCTCATCCTACTTTCTTAAAGTTTGGCTGAAATATGTGGAACTTGCTAGGATGGTACATTTAGCATGCATGTATTGTTAAGCTAAGAGATGGTCCTAGCAAAAAGACATTGCACTTCCTCATTCCAATCATTTAGAAATGATGTCCAGGGGAGAGGGAGAGAATGGACTCACGCGAAGGAATGGGCTAGCACAATTGCAAAGGTCTTGGGTGTAGATTTATCCCAATGACTGGATTTTAGTTCTAGAGCGAAAAGATGGTCCTTTATTTTTGCTCAAAGATATATTTATTTTATTTTTGAATGAACCTTGAAACTTTTTGGTAAAACCCATCCTTGAGAGCTGATAAACTTTTTCTTTCTTTTCTTTCTTTCTTTCTTTGGTTCTTTCTTTCAGCCCTCATGGTGTAAAGAAGCTAATTCAATGGTTCAATCTTTTTTTTGCAAACTTATTCTGAGAAATTGTCTGGGAGGACCATAATCTTGTAATGGGATCAAAGGTTTGCAAAAAGACAGATTTTGGTTAACATGCTTTATGGAATGGATGCATGATTCTGATATGGAAACCGCATAACCAAGCATGATTAATTTGAGAACTCAAAGATAACGCAAAGGAAAATGATTAGCTTTGGAAGTGCAAGTCCCTGATAAGGATCAAATCCTAACTAAACTCAATGCAAGCATAGATGGCGTAGACATGGTTTTGCTAATCAATATTTGGCCATGGTAGGAAATTGTCTATCATAGGGAATATGTGCACCAAGTAGTGGGTTTTTGTTGTAGCATGGTTTTGAAAGAAATCATTGGACTCTAATCATACGGAAATCACAGATTCATCCAAAACATGCCATATCATAAACTCCAACAACTAGACTTGGTGTTTATTAGCCATTTTGCACCCACTAAAACATAGAGGGACTAGTGTTATCATCATGCCGGTCTACCATTACCCACAAAATGAGGAGTAGAGGTTGTATCCTTGAGACTAAAAGGGAGCTCATAGAGCAACTATTCATCATTTCCGTAGGCAAGGTAGAGACCAAGTTCTCAAATTTTATTTGTAAAGGGAAATCTTTTTGTTCTTTCTAGTTTTGCAAATTTTTATGGTTTTCCTTGAAAGCTAAAAATCTTTTTGGGTTTTCTTAATTAGCTCAAAACAAAATGACTCAATTAGAGAAAGAGGGAGAGAGGATAGAACAAATGGTGCACCTTGGTTTGGGTACCTCCCCAAGCTTAGGTCTTTGCAAGAATTAAGCTTAGATGGTGTTCACTGCGGCGGTTGATACTCAATGTTGAAATGGCCGAACAGTTGATTGATCATGGAGATGTTTGTCTAAAGTTGTTCCATTATTTGTTATCGCCATTCTTGTTCTTCCCTTATGGCTTCTATATTTCTTGTGTTCGAATGTTGGTCTCATAGGCATTGGCAGCCAAGTATTGCATATCTTCTTGCAGCTCCGAAAAATTGTATGATGTGAATTGGGCAGAGCAAGAAGTGCCTATTCACCCCGCCGTGTTGAGCGCGTGCTCAAAATCAGCAAGGATGCCGATTCGCTCGAGGAAGTCGTGGTCGATCGTGCGCACGGACGTGAACTCCAGGTCTTGCATGGCGGTGAACTTGCTTTGCTCGTCGAAGTCATTGCACACCATGTTCTCTTTACTATCCATGAACTTCTCAAATTCTCCATCTCCTCCTCCTTGCTCACTTGCCACCGTTGCAGCCTCAGATATGGACATTGATTCTGAGTGGTAACTCGGAGCATGCCCATATGAACCTTCAACTTCTGAGTGCTCACTTGGGGTGGTGCGTCTCCCTCGACTTGAGCTGCTGCTGAACTTGGTGTAGAGGCCCTTCAAAATGTTTGCCATTCCTGCAAAAGGGTTACTTGGACACAATTCCCGAAGGTTAGCAATTAGTTGTTCGATTGGTAGCCCAAGTGTTAGTCTTTCAAACGTGCAAGGGAGGCAACAAACTTGCTCTAGTTGGTTTTATTGCAGCACACTTTTATTCCTATGTTTCAAGCGCACTTACTAGGGGGGCTAGTGAAAAGAAAGAAAGGGAGAAGAGTGTTTTCAACTGAAGGTTGAGGGGTGAAGAATTTGGAGAATGAGCTCCGGTATTTATTGGCTCGAGTGGAGGTGTGGGGAGCAACATTCCACACCGGGCGGCAGGTCCTCATCCTCCTTTTGCTGCATTATTGTTTTGGTGGTGATAGGGGAGGGCTAAGTCCATGCGCCATGTGATCCACTTGCTTACTTTGGCTAGAACTTTGTTGGCAGTGAAGGGAGCAAGAAGAGAGTGATGGGATGGCCAAAGTTGGATGTTTGCAATGAGTGCCCTGCCATTCATGAAGCCTAGGGGAGTGGGATGGTAGGTGAGTGTGTGTGGTGAAAGAGTGATGTGACTTGTGTGGCTCTCCGTCATTTACTTCTACTCATGGCAGGGTCTTAGGTGAGCATTTTTCACAAAGGATGTGCTGGCCACACCTCTTCCACTCATGGCCATTATTCCTGCATCACAAGAGCAAGGAATCCGAGAAAAAGTATGGCCGGGCGGCATAGAAATTACCTAGCCGGGTGGTCATTTTTCATGAAAAATGACCTCCCCGGTGCTGAAATCTGAGTGGGTTATTCTGGCCGGGCGGCACCAAAAATTACCCAGCCGGGTTGTCGTTTTTCATGAAAATTGACCTTCCGGGTGCTGAAATTTGACTGGCCAGGTTAGAGTCCCAGATCATCACCCAGATAGTCATTTTTGACGAAAATTTACCTCCCGACCGGGAAATTTGGCCGAGACATCACCCAAGAAGTTTCTTCGAAAAATTTGGCCTCCTCCTCGCGTTCCCTTGGACCCCTTTGTCATTTCTTCGAAGAAGAGGAGGTTCTTTGACGACTGTAATGCCGTTGGTATGACTTCGCCAAGTACTCTAGCGTGGTCACCCAAAGGTACAAGGAGGAAGGCCTGGTGGTTCTTGATGATCTCTATGTAGGCTGCCTTGAGCTGGGGACGGTGAAAGGCCGTGGAGGAGCAGCGCGGTGGCCGTAGGCCCGAGGCTCCGAGCTCCAGATGGAGTTGTACAACCTGCAGGCCGTGGAGGAGCAGCGTGGCGGCCGTCTCAGCCAGCTGGAGCTGGCACTCGAGGCTGCGTGGAAGGAGCACGATGAGGCTTTGATGCAGGCGTATGCCGGTGCTGAGCCTGCGCAGAGGCTCGAGGAGTCACTGCACTCGGAGATGATGCTGCGCGACCAAGCCGTGGTTCTGGCCAAGGCTTTGGCTGACGCCGCGGCTACACACCTGGCGCAGTTCTAGGAGACCTGTAAGGTTGGGGAAGGTATGCCTTCTTCTCCTCTGTTTGTGTATGTCTTTGTTTCACTTTGAGTTATTTCTTATTGCCCTGATCGGTTGGTGCAGCGCTAGAGGAGAAGCTGGCCAAAGCGGAGGAGTCTCTTTGTCGAGAGGTCACGGAGAAGGCTGAGTTGCGCCATGCGCTGGGAAGGGCGGCTCCGAAAAAACAAGTCCCCGTGGCGCCTGGGGCCTCGCTGGCACTACAGGTCAGGAAATTGGTGTCCTCAGGCCGCGAGTGGATCCGGCGTGGTGTGCGCACCGTCTTCGCCATGCTTGGGACGCACTTCGTGACGGTGGACTACAAGGCGCTGAGCCTCGGCTATCTCGACCACACTCCCGAGGAAATGGCCCGGATCCGTGCCGACTCCAAGTCTCATGGCGACGTTTTGGCTGCAAAATATGAAGAAGAAGTGCTCCCCTAGATTGACGAGGGGAATTAGTTAGTGGTCGCTTTTCTTGGTTTGTTTTATTTCCAAACAATGGGGCATCATGCCCACCTTTATGTAATAGGTTTAAGTCGTGAACTCGTGTGCTTGTTTAGTTCGTTGGTTCGTGGCGGCCTTAAACAATCTGAATTTGTGTTTTACTTAATTACTTAAAAGGTTGGCCCTTTTCTTTTCCCGTTTTGACTCACAAATCTTGAGCCCCCGAGCCTTTCGAGGTTTGGCCTTGTCGGTGATTGCCGTTGTCGTGGCCGCTGGGGCTAGCACGACGTTGCGTCGTCTGACCGACTCGACCATGAACCTGCTCTACCTGTGGCTTACTTTGTTCATCACCGTAGTGAGGTTTGGGGCCAAGAGAGATCGTGATTTTTGGGAAAAATGTGCGTAGTGTTGTGTGCCTTCCTGCCCCCGAGTGATGCTCGACTCCTTGGGAGGGGTCGAGGGTCACTTAAGAGTAGAAGTTGTGCATGGAAATTAGATACCAAGGAAATCCTAGGGATAGAATTTACACAGCTGTGAGATGTTCCATGTGTTCTTGAATTCCTCACCCTCCAAGGTCTTGAGCTTGTAGGTGCGGGCCTGATTACTCGAGAGATGACATATGGCCCTCCCAGGGGGGCGTCCTGAACCCTGCATAAAATGAGGTCGTCGATGAGTAGGCCATTATCTCTTACATTTTGGTCAGGGTAGCTACGGAGGGCTGCTGATATTTGGCCGAGTGAAGAAGCGCGACGTCCCTCGCCTCGTCTTTCTGGTCGATCGCATCCTCAAGTGTCGCTTTGTTGCCCTATTCATCATACGCGCGAATGCACGGCGTACCGTAGTCTAGGTCCATGGGCAAGATCGCCTCAGACCCGTAGACCATGAAGAAAGGCATGAAACCTGTCACTCGACTCTGGGTCATACGAATGCTCCAAGGTACGGCACGGAGTTGAGCCGCCCATCGTCCGCTGAACTGCTTCAAGCAGTTGAAGATGATGATCAGGTCGAAGTTTCGAGGCTTTAACCCTTGGAGAATCATGCCATTTTCTCGTTCGACCTCGCCGTTCATCTTAGGGTGGGCGAAGACGGCCCAATTGATGCGAATGTGATAGTCATCACAGAAGTTCAGAAATTTCTTTCCCGTGAACTGCGTTTTGTTATCTGTGATTATGGAATTCGGGACTCCAAATCAGTAGACGATATCGAGGAAGAACTCAACTGCATCCTCACATCGAATTATGGAAAGTGGGCATGCTTCGACCCACTTAGTGTACTTATCGACTCACTTAATGGATGATATCTATTTGTAAAGGTCTCCGTCGACTAAGACAAAGGATTTTGCGCGCTGGTGGAGCCGCTTGGCTTCGGTCCCGTCGACAAAAATCATGCCTTGGGTCAAGTACTCGATGTATGGGACCCTCCAGTCGCTCGGAAGCTCGGCTCTTTTGATTGGGGGGGCGGGGTCGATTCGCTCGACCTCAGGGTCGTTCGGCTGGTCGTCTGGCTCGCTCGAGTCATCGGGCCGATCGATTTCCATGACGTCAGCCTGACGCGGGGTCAAGGGCATCCCTACCTCTCGGTCTGGGTCGCTCGACCCTTGGTTGACCCCCATTTTGGGTCGAACTAGGGGTTGGTGCTGGTCATTGACAAAGAACCCCAGGGCGATCAGCCCTCGACTAGATGCCATCTTGGCCAGCGCATCAGCCACCTCATTGAGGCACCAAGGATGTGCTTAAGCTCAAGCCCATCACATTTGTTAATGAGCTTACGGATCTCATAGAAGTATAGTGACATGGTGTCGGCCCGGCAGCTAGACTCTTTCATGATTTGGTCGACCACAAGCCGAGAGTCGCTCTGGATCTCCAGTCGTCGAATACTGAGCTCGATGGCGATCTTATGTCCATTCACGAGTGCCTCATACTCTGTGACATTATTTGATGCTGGAAAGTGCAAGCGAATCACGTATTTCATATGTACCCCGAGTGGAGAGACAAACACGAGACTGACGCTAGCGGTTGTCCGCAGGAGGGACCCGTCAAAGTACATGACCCAGTACTCTTGGCTGACCGGAGCGGGCGGGAGCTGTGCTTCGATCCATTCTACCATGAAGTCAACGAGGGCCTTGGACTTGATGGGTACCCGCACCGGTCGGCGCTTTTGTCGCCCATTTAGGAACATCATGGGTACCCGCACCGGTCGGCGCAGTAGGGCGCCGAATGGCGCAAGTCCCTTGCACCTCGTCTTTAGGTCCGGCGCTGATTCTGATGCCTTGTATTCATCTCTTTCTCCTAATTTCCACTTCTCCAATGTTCCTGTAGTATTGGCATACGTGTCAGGGCTCATCTGGTGAATGCGCCGATCGGCGCTGACTCGCGCCGATCGGCGCGACGTCTGTTTTTGCTTTTGGCCCCTCGCTTCTTCGCTAGATGTTGTCTTCATCCTAGAAATTAGCTCTATGCCCGAATATTATTGTGCTGGTTTAGCACTCCTTCAATTCTGGGCGTCGTCGGCGCAAGCTCTATTCCTTCCTGTTTTTGGTCTTTAATTTTATTCCTGCATTGTTAGTCTACAGTATGTATATACACAGTTTTTCATGAATAGATAGACAACGCAAGAGCACACAAGAATTAAGCACACACTTTTCTAATTTATTTTATTTTATTCGGGATATTATTTTTATCCCAAGCAAGCAAATTTTAAAAACACCGGGTTGCCCTCCCGGCCAGCACTAATTAACTAAATGAAATGGGTTGCCCTCCCATAAGCACTAAATAACTTCTAAATCCCCCGATCATTGGGTTGCCTTCCAAGAGCTTGACCTTCCCGCAAACAATCAATCCTTAGTGTCACGGTGCGGGATGTGAGGCCGTGACACTACAAGGTTATCTTATCTCCATGGTTCATATAGCTTGGACGACCTATCCATTCATCCCCTCCAATTACTTTTGACGCCTCGATGCCACAGTGTCTTGTATCTCTTCACTTCATCAATAGCACGGGACTCTTCTCCCTTTGGGCAAAACTTGAAAGAGTAGGGAGTCCCACTTATATCGAAGCTTATCTTACCACTCCCAACATCAATACTTTCCTTTGCTGTCCTCAAGAAGGGTCTGCCTAAGATCAACGGGGTCCTCGTCCTCTTATCCATATCAAGCACAATAAAATCAATAGGGACGATATGATCTCAAATTTGAACAGGCACATCCTCAGCAATTCCATCAGGGATGCGTACCGATTGATCGGCTAACTCCAAACACATACCCATAGGCTCTAATTTAGGCAAATTGAGATTTGTGAATATATGACGGGGCATAAAACTTACGCTTGCTCCACGATCGCACAAGCACCTATCAAACATCCTTGTTCCAATCATGCATTTGATGCTTGGTGATCCAGTGCAACATCATTGATTGCCGCCGTTAGTTCCTTACTGACCTTCACAACCTCCTCAGAAACTAGAGACTTCTTGTTTTGCATCATGTCCTTAATGTACTTGGCATAGGTGGGAACTTGGATAGCGTCAACAAAAGGGACATTGATGTAAAGCTTCTTCATTATATCGACGAATCTTGCAAACTGCTCGTCGTGTTGTCGCGCTCTTTCTGTCTTCGTCAGTAGTTGAGTATCTAGAAACATGTCAGGGCCATGCTCTTCTGTCTACACACCTATTTTTAGACCATAGAGGTCATCATCCCCCTTGCGCCGATCGGCTCCGACAGGGTCGTCGCACCGATCGGCGCCGGGTGTGCGCCAATTGGCGCGGGGCTTCTTTGCTCCCGCAGAGTGTTCTAGATCTTTTGTTTGTTTTCCCGATTACGTAGCTATTGCCTTCAACTATTCTGCAAACATCATATTATCGGGAATAGCCCCCTTATTGCCTTGAATGGCTTGCGATAGCTGTCCCATCTGTTGCTCCATAATCTTGGTATGCTTCAAAATCTGCTCGTTGGAGCTCCCAATTTCTATCACCTTGTCATTAACTCTCTCAAGGACACGATCAATCTCCTAGAATCTAGCTTGATTGTCCTTGTTGATCTTCTCTTGAGCTTGGAAGAACTCATGACATTGGAGACGAAGTGGGATAGAGTTTTGCATGGACGAACTAGGAGAGAAAGAACTCCTTCGTGGTTGATATTGGGGCTTCCATCCACTATTCTTCATATATTCTAACAGCATCATCTCTTCAGGGCAATCTTTCTACATATGACCAAATTCTCCACACTTACTACATGTTGAGCATGATTCTGCCAGCTTGAGTTTCTCTTCCTTAGGGATATGAAGATTATTGTCCAACCTTCTTTGAATAGCATCGAGGCGATCTATAATCAATTCTTCCTGAGTCTTCTCAATCACACTCTTCGCTACTCCTTTTGAAGGTTGCAAATTCCTTGAGCTTCTCTCACCATCCCACGATTGATTTTCAACTAACAACTTGATCAAATTCTTAGCTTCGGTGGGGTTTTTTTACATGAATGATCCTGCAGATGAGGCGTCCAAATTTTGACGTGACAAAAGATTCAATCCTGTGTAGAACATCTCAACAACATCTCCAACCGTCAGACCATGATGAGGGCATGCATCTATATGCTCATTGTATCTTTCCCATGCTTCTCCAATGCTCTCATCAATATTCTGCTTAAATCCAAGAATCTTATTTTTCAAAGCTTGAGTCTTACTGGGGGGAAGTATTTGGCCAAGAATTCAGCTGCTAATGTGTTCCACACTGTTTTCACTGTGTTTTCCAATCCATTGTACCATTGCTTGGGGCATCCAACTAGAGAGAAGGAGAACAGCCGCACATGCGCTTGATTTTCTGTCAATCCCGCTATCTTGAATGTACTGCAAACTTCAAGGAAGTGTTGCAAGTGATGACTGGGATCTTCTGAACCCGTGAACGGTTGTTGCACCACTATTCCAACATATCTCTCCAATTGGTACGGAAGTTGATCTTGAGCTTCTTGGGAATCTGTCTTGACAATACTAGTCAATTGTGGCTTGAGACGATTAACCATAGGTACCTCTGCCATCTCCTCTTCTTCTTGCTCTTGAACTGAGTCTTCTATTGTGAATAATACTCGAGGTGTTGCGCGGACTGCTTCTAAATCTTCAGGTGACTTGCTTTTCTTCTCCACTATTCTCTTCTTGTGAAAGAGTCTTTCTGGATCATCGGCGTAATTAGAGGGTTTCTTTGACTTAGGACCGTCCATACCTGTTAGTTTCACTTAACAGAATATATGTACTAGAGAGACAAGTAAAGCACAATGACTAAACACTAATACATCAAACAATGTTTAAAACCCTGCTATGGTCCCCAGCAACGGCGCCAGAAAAAGGGTAGCTTGTTGGTCGTATCTACGCACCCACTTATATACCGCAAGAGGACGGTGTACGATTGTAGCACTTTTCCCTTGAATTGAGTATTCCAAGGTTTATCGAATCCACTGGGACCTTAGGGATTTATTAAACAAATTTAACAGTAAAAGATCTAGTCAAGGCTACTGTCAACGTCATGTTGCATGAGGGGGAGACTGACCAGCGCAAAGGTGCGCCAGACAGTAAATCTGTCGTTACGCTGATCGGCGCGGGGATTGAGCCGATCGGCACGCTGGTGAAACTAAGCCAAGGTTGTTGCACCGATCGGCGCAAGTGTTGAGCCGATCGGCATGCTGGTGAATCTATGGTGGCGTCGATCGGCGCAGGGGTTGAGCCGATCGGCACACTAGTGAATCTAAGCCAATCTGTGGTTGCACCGATCGGTGTAGGAATCGAGCCGATCGGCACACTTGTGAAACTAAGCCAAAGTGCACCAGATCTAGTAAACCTATGCTGGTTAGGGAGTAGCCAGATATCTACTTGTGAGATTGTAACCAAAAAGTCTAACTGAATAGCATCATAATGGCTAATTACATGGATCAATGAAAACTTATTATGAGTAAGACCACCCTGCTTTCCGAGCGGCTCTCGATTCATCGCTGATGTGAACAAGGGTTCCCGATCTTCCGAAAGGTTCTTGGTAAGTTGATTTGGTCGGAGGCGACACACAAATCGATCCGGCTTCAGAACAGCACGTTCTAAACCCCGCAATCGCAGCACGACGTCTCCTCTGGTTATCAACCGTCCAAAAGACGATTGACCTCGCCGAGAAGGCTGATCCCTGCCTGCGAATCAAGAACACAAGCAAGAACAACGAAGATTGCAACACACTTGCAGATGTATGATTAAACTCTCGAAGTTGGGGTCTCACAAACCGATGAACGGCGAAACTGTTTATGAACAGAATTGATCTAAGCAAAACCCGAACCCTAATGGTGCGGTGGCGGCTGTATATAAAGACCCTAGGGTCGTGCAAGACCCTCTGGACGCGCCCCTAATTGGGCTCAACTAGATACAAAGTCCAAAGGCCAAAAATAGGCAACGCAGCACCGACACAGATTCTGGACTCTGTCTTGTTTTGACGATTCCCTATGACTCCGGATGAATTTTGACATGAGGCCGGCGGCATTGGAAAGGTCTTCTCCTTATCTTTCCGTGCATATGTAGAACGTCCAAATCCGAGTCCGTATGCGTCCTGGGAAACTGTTTTAGTACAGACTGGTCCTGGGCCCCGAAACAGACTCGAAGTCGGTTTTGATTGGGCCTCCACTTTGGCTTCCAAGCTCTTGCTGGTCCTCCACGTTCCCAGCTCCTTCTCCCATCATCTCCTGGTCTTCTCCATGGTTTCTAATCATAAAATAATCATTAGGTAGCAAACCATTCTCAAAAGTAACATATAGCGAAGAACGTAGGAACGAGCTCACCTCTAAATTTAGTCGTCGTGCACGAGCTCTAGTCATTGGACCTTGCAAGTCCAGATTTGGAGGAGTGTTGTGTGTATCCATAGGAGTGATGTCCTCATCATCCTCCCCCTCTTGAAGTGGAGTCGTCCTCGACTCGAGCTCATCCTCTTCTCCCAAGTATGGTTTCAAATCTGAAATGTTAAAAGTAGGACTAACCCCGAACTCGGGAGGCAACTCAAGTTTGTATGCATTATCATTAATCTTCTCTATTAGTTTGAATGGACCATCAGCTCTAGGCATTAGTTTAGACTTTCTCAATTCTGGAAATCTATCCTTCCTTAAGTGTAACCACACTAAATCTCCTACATCAAGCTTTACTTCCTTTCTACCCTTACTGCCAGCAATTTTATACTTTTCATTCATCTTTTCAATGCTAAGTCTAGTGGTCTCATGCATTTGCAAAATAAATTCAGCACGCTCCTTAGCATCAACATGAACTCTCTCATTAATAGGTAGAGGAAGTATATCAAGTGGAGTACGGGGATCAAAACCATACACTACCTTGAACGGACTTACCTTGGTAGTAGAATGTGTTGCCCGATTATAAGCAAACTCAACATGAGGTAAGCATTCTTCCCATTGCTTCAAATTTTTCTTCAAAATAGCTCGCAACATAGTACCCAAAGTGCGGTTCACAACCTCAGTTTGTCCATCAGTTTGTGGATGACAAGTTGTAGAAAATAACAACTTTGTACCCAACTTATTCCAAAGCGTGCGCCAAAAATGACTCAAGAATTTTGCATCACGATCTGAAACAATAGTAGAAGGCATACCATGCAAACGTACAATTTCTTTGAAAAAAAGATCAGCAATGTAACTAGCATCATCAGTTTTATGACATGGTATAAAGTGTGCCATCTTGGAAAAACGATCCACAACAACAAAAATGCTATCACTCCCCCTCTTAGTCCTAGGCAGTCCTAAAATAAAGTCCATAGAAATATCCGCCCAAGGAATAGAAGGAACAGGAAGTGGCATGTATAAACCATGTGGATTCAATCGAGACTTAGCTTTTTGACATGTAGTGCAGCGAGCAACAAAACGCTCAACATCTTTCCTCATCCTTGGCCAAAAGAAGTGTGTGGCCAAAATATCCTCCGTCTTCTTAGCACCAAAATGACCCATCAATCCACCTCCATGCGCCTCCTGCAACAATAAAAGACGAACGGAACCAACTGGAATGCATAGGCGGTTAGCTCTAAACAAGAATCCATCATTCAACACAAATTTGTGCCAAGCACGACCTTCTTTACAGTGCAGCAATACATCTTTAAAATCAACATCAGCAACATATTGTTCTTTAATTGCCTCAAGTCCAAAAATTCTACAATCAAGTTGAGACAACAAAGTATATCGCCTAGATAAAGCATCAGCAATCACATTATCCTTCCCTTTCTTATGTTTAATAATATAAGGAAAAGACTCAATAAACTCAACCCATTTAGCATGTCTACGGTTCAAATTGCATTGAGAACGAATATACTTAAGTGATTCATGATCAGAATGAATAACAAATTCTTTGGGCAACAAATAATGACGCCATGTCTCTAAAGAACGTACAAGTGCATATAGTTCCTTATCATACGTGGAATAATTCAAAACAGGCCCAGTAATTTTCTCACTAAAGTATGCAACAGGTTTACCATCTTGCATCAAAACACCACCAATGCCTATACCACTAGCATCACATTCAAGCTCAAAAGTCTTATCAAAATTGGGTAATTGCAGCAATGGTGCATGTGTAAGTTTGTCCTTCAAAGCATCAAAAGACTCATGATGTACCTTACCAAAATGGAAGTCAACGCCCTTCTTTGTCAACTCATGCAATGGTGCAGCAATGGTGCTGAAATCTTTGACAAAGCGGCGGTAGAAACCTGCAAGACCAAGAAAACTCCTCACCTGTGTGATAGTTTTTGGTACAGGCCAGCTCTTTATGGCTTCAATCTTCGCCTCATCCACCTCAATTCCCTGTGGAGTCACAACATAGCCAAGAAAAGAGACTCGATCCGTGCAAAAGGTGCACTTCTCAAGGTTACCAAATAAACGTGCAACTCGCAAAGCATCGAAAACAGCACGCAAATGAATCATATGATCATCCATGGATTTGCTATAAATCAAGATATCATCAAAGTAAACAACCACAAATTTGCCAATAAAAGGTCTTAAAACCTCATTCATCAAACGCATGAAAGTACTGGATGCATTAGTTAACCCAAAAGGCATTACTAACCACTCATATAACCCGAATTTGGTTTTGAAAGCTGTTTTCCATTCATCTCCAAGTTTCATTCTAATTTGATGGTAGCCACTACGCAAATCAATTTTAGTGAAAATTATAGCACCACATAACTCATCAAGCATGTCGTCTAGCCTAGGAATAGGATGACGATACCTAATAGTAATGTTATTAATGGCTCTACAATCTACACACATACGCCAAGAACCATCTTTCTTAGGAACCAAAAGTACAGGAACAGCACAAGGACTAAGTGATTGACGAACATACCCACGATCCAAAAGGTCTTGGACTTGTCGTTGTATCTCCTTAGTCTCCTCAGGGTTGGTCCTATAAGCAGCACGGTTTGGCAAAGTAGCACCAGGAATCAAATCAATTTGATGCTCAATCCCTCTCAAAGGTGGCAAGCCCGAGGGTATCTCAGCTGGGAAAACATCCTCATACTCCTGCAAAAGGTTAGTGACAGCAGGAGGCAAAGCACTAGAAGCAATATCACCAAGCAAAAACAAGGCTTGTTTGCATATCAAAGCATAGCAAATATCATCAGTAGAAATTTCAGCAAGCTCAGATTTTGTGGCAAGACATGAACGACCTTGTAATTTAATTGCAGCACCCTTAGAACATGAAGAATCATTAACATTACTTGGTGTAGAAGCAGAATTAACAGGTTGCTGAATTTCAGGGCTTTTATTTTTCAAAGTAGCAGATCGTTCTAAATCAGCTTGTACAATTTCAGCAGGGGTCATTGGTAACAAAGTAATTTTAGTTCCTTTATGCATAAAAGTGTACTTATTACTTTTACCATGGTGTACAGCATCATTATCAAATTCCCAAGGTCTACCCAATAAAAGTGAACAAGCTTGCATGGGTACAACATCACAATCAACAGAATCCACATAGGAACCAATGGAAAAAGGAACTCTGCAAGTTTGTGTTACCTTAGCTTTTCCAGAGTCATTTAACCACTGAATGTAGTATGGATGTGGATGTGGGCGTGTGGTCAAATCAAGCTTCTTAACCACATCAGAACTCACCAAATTGTTGCAGCTTCCTCCATCAATGATGACACGTGCCCGACGGTTCTTGATGACGAAGAAAATCTGGAACAAGTTATGTCGCTGCATCATCTCGGGCTGCTGGATTTGTGTGCTAAGCACACGCTGCACAATAATATTCATGTAGCCCGTGGTATCTCCGCCTCCAAGGACGAGGTCACCGCTGGTGGCAGCGACATCCTCCTCCTCATCCTCCACATCAGAGGTGCTCATGTAACCGCCATCATCTGTCGCCACATATGCCCGCCTACTTGGGCAATCTTTCTGCACATGGCCAAGACCATGGCATCGGTGGCACTGAATCCCTGTAGTGCGTCCCGTCGAAGCAACAGAGGAGGCACTACTAGCCGGTACCTGCACAGAATTTTTACCTGAGCGCGTAGAAGGGGCAGGGGCTGATCTTGGTGCTGCAGAAACAACACTAGCTGGTGGGGGCGGCCGGAGAGATGGCTTGGGCAGCCCCGAAGTCCCCATTGGCCGTGGTGGGTAGAAATTCCTGGACTTGCTGTACTCCTCACAAGCCTGGAAAAGTCCCTGTGATTCTTTCTCTGCAAGCATAGCATACTGGAAACACTGGTTGAGGGTATAAAATTCTTTATAATCAAGGATGTCCTGAATTTCTTTTCTCAAACCAGAATAAAAGCGGCAAATCTGATCCTCTACTTTTTCAACCACAACACAACGAATCAAACCCTTCTGAAGCTCACTAAAATACTCCTGAACAGTTTTATCTCCTTGATCTAAACGCTGCAGTTTATTACGAATTTCTCTATAAAAAGAAGGAGGAACAAAACGATCACGCATTTCTACCTTAAGTTCTTCCCAAGTAGTAGGCAAATCGGTTTCAGCAGCTAGACCACTCCACCAAACAATTGCAAAGTCCTTAAACTCACTAGTGGCTTGTCTAACTCTATGTTGTTCAGGAACAAGGTGGGCATTAAATTTTTGTTCTACCGTCATTTCCCAATCAAGGTAAGCATCACCATCGTACTGACCCAAAAACGAAGGAATTGAAAACTTAATTTTAACATACGGATCATCTGGAGCATAGTTACCTTGTGTGCGACGGTTGTGGTTGTGGAAACCACCCATACCTTGAGGGTTACGTTGCAAACGGCGTCGTAACCTTGCGGTCCTTGTAGCTGACCTATCGACGGTGCCATCAGCCTTACACACCGTTGCTTCATCATGATCGTCTTCAACGTCGTTGTTGGTGTCGTTGTTGGTGTTGGTGTTGGTGTTGTTGTTGTTGTTGTTGTTGTTGTTGTTGTTGTTGTTGGTCTTGTGAGCGGTCTCCAATTCGACAACCTGACCGGTTAGCCTAGAGACTCTCTTATCCAACCGCTCAATGCTTTCTCCCAGGTGAAGCTTGGTGACGGCGTCGGTGACGGCCCTGGTGATCGTCTCTACCAAATCACTCTGAACCGCCTGCAAAGCCTTCTGTAACTGATCTTGGCTCACGCACTCATCAAATTTTGCGGGCGAAGCACCCTCTCCATCGCTTCCTGACATCAGAAACACCAAAACAGGAAACAAAAAGTGAAGGTTATCCCTACAAAACTACTAAGCAGTGGTGCCTCTCAACACAGCAAAAGTAAGCTTCTTGCAAAGCTCTTACAAAGTTCTGAAAACAACAAAGCGAAGGATACCAGGGAGAAGTGTTCCACGATTGCAAGGGTTACCAAATAACCTATGTGCTGTCCAGAAGAAGTATGTAGAGCTAGGAAGGCCAAATATATATATGTGAGTGGCACACAAATCAAAAACAGATAGTAAAGCTGAATAAGTGCCCAAGTAACTTGTCCCTAGTTGCTGGTCTAACTATGTCCTAGAACAGTAGTGATAGCAAACAAGAAACAAAGAGACAAAGGGACACAGTCGATCACAGGGGGCTTAGTGTAAAACAGCCGAACTCAGAAATTCCAGGGGGCTAGATGGAGCACTAGTAGGAATCCCAAAATTCTTTTTTTTTATTTTATTTTTTTGATATTTTTTTCCAACTCACTAGTAAACAGGAAGAAACCACAAAAAATTTCAGCTCAAACCGAGATAGGACGTGGCCTACAGAAAATCTTGAAGTTTTAGAAAACGTCGGGTTTCAACTTGAATGAATTTTTTCTTTATCTTCCCGATTTTTTTTGAATTTTTTGACGAGGGCACACAGGGCGTAGCCGAGTGTGGGTATGCCCAACTTTTTGTCAAGAATCTCCTGTAAAAATTTCAGCCAAAACGGACAACCGAGCGAAAAGTTATGGCTGTTTTACCGAAGGGGTGTCGGAATCGGTTATGAAGAATCCGGGGTTTTGAGTGAAATCCGAGTCGGGCTTGGGGTCGGGTAGGGAGTTTTTTGGCAAGGTGGATGCAGCGGAAAGTGGAATTTATGAAAAGTGGTCCGAGGTGGTGAGGGTAGGTTTAGGGTGGGATTAGGGTGGGCGTGTTGATCAATCAACCCTAGCACACAAAGCCGACAAAACCGAGGATGGTGAAGGGGATGGCGGCTAGGGTTGCAAGGGAAACACTACTGACAACAAAAACACAAACTAAACCAGCGACTAAACAAGAACTAGGGCACAAACTCAACACTACGGACTCTGAAATTGAAATATGCAAAGGCTAAACACGTGGTTATGGGCGGGGGAAAATTTTTTTTTTGGTATTTTCAGTGGACGATAGGAAGAACACGAAAACAAAACTAAAGGGTAGTGTGAACCTGACGGTGCACCTGAAGCTCTGATTACCACTTGATGTGAACAAGGGTTCCCGATCTTCCGAAAGGTTCTTGGTAACTTGATTTGGTCGGAGGCGACACACAAATCGATCCGGCTTCAGAACAGCATGTTCTAAACCCCGCAATCGCAGCACGACGTCTCCTCTGGTTATCAACCGTCCAAAAGACGATTGACCTCGCCGAGAAGGCTGATCCCTGCCTGCGAATCAAGAACACAAGCAAGAACAACGAAGATTGCAACACAATTGCAGATGTATGATTAAACTCTCGAAGTTGGGGTCTCACAAACCGATGAACGGCGAAACTGTTTATGAACAGAATTGATCTAAGCAAAACCCGAACCCTAATGGTGCGGCGGCGGCTGTATATAAAGACCCTAGGGTCGTGCAAGACCCTCTGGACGCGCCCCTAATTGGGCTCAACTAGATACAAAGTCCAAAGGCCAAAAATAGGCGACGCAGCACCGACACAGATTCTGGACTCTGTCTTGTTTTGACGATTCCCGATGACTCCGGATGAATTTTGACATGAGGCTGGCGGCATTGGAAAGGTCTTCTCCTTATCTTTCCGTGCATATGTAGAACGTCCAAATCCGAGTCCGTATGCGTCCTGGGAAACTGTTTTAGTACAAACTGGTCCTGAGCCCCGAAACAGACTCGAAGTCGGTTTTGATTGGGCCTCCACTTTGGCTTCCAAGCTCTTGCTGGTCCTCCACGTTCCCAGCTCCTTCTCCCATCATCTCCTGGTCTTCTCCATGGTTTCTAATCATAAAATAATCATTAGGTAGCAAACCATTCTCAAAAGTAACATATAGCGAAGAACGTAGGAACGAGCTCACCTCTAAATTTAGTCGTCGTGCACGAGCTCTAGTCATTGGACCTTGCAAGTCCAGATTTGGAGGAGTGTTGTGTGTATCCATAGGAGTGATGTCCTCATCAATCGCTGCCGAGAAGAAACCCTTAATCGCGTGAGTATCTTACCCTACTCAACTATCCAATAGTGCTGCGCAGGATTAATGCTGTCACCACTAAACCACACTACTAGAATCATCAAGCAACCATAATCAATACAATGTCCGAATACTATCCTAATCACCACAATTAAGATAATATCTACTTACTTAGCCTAAAACTACGTAATTGAAATAAGCACATGCATGATTATAGAATCAAGATAGACAAACCACCAAAACCATCATCAACATATTCAATCATCCTTGGGATACATAGAGTAAGATTCATCCCCGTCGAGATGGCCTACCTTGACGGATCAACTCTTGACTCCAATGGTTCTTGAAACTCAACTAGAGATCTATTATAATGGGGCAAGCCTCGGTAGCTCTAACTCACGGATCTGGTGTCCCTTTGTCGCCTCCTCCTCTACGGCGAGGGTCTACAAGTATTCATAGGGATTCTACTCGTAAAGGACTCAGTTTCTAGCAAATAAGGCGGTTGCGCCGATCGGCGTAGGATTGTGCCGATCGGCACAAGCCGTGTCTTCTCTGATTTCTTCCCCGAGTCGGTTCCGTTGTCTTCCACAGCTGCCATCTGGGCCTTTTCCTTTGAGATAAAGTCTTGTACTACATGTTAAAATCTTGGAGTTCCATAAATCTTCTCGAAGTTCCATAATTCTTCTTAGACAAATATCTTCAAGTGTCTTGCGTAGATAAACTTCCATAAACATGTGGAATGGGCCTCGGTCACTTCTCTGGGTCAAAACACTCTTGCGCCGATCGGCTCATGGACTGCGCCGATTGGCGCACTGGGCTTCTTCAGTGCTGTTCGTCGGTTCTGGACTCCTGTCCTCTCCATCATCGCATTAATCACCAATTTTACCTGTTTCTGCAATAAAGCTCCAAAACAACGCATATACAAATATATAGGCAATATCATAGGTAAATGGCCTAAATTATTATCAATATGCTCTAATTGGGGTAATATTCACATATAAAAGGGGCACTTGGGAAGTGCCAACAGGGTCCCTGGTTGTTCTCGAGGATGCGCTGGTGGACGTCTGTGCTGGAACGGGCCAGCTCGTGGTCAATTTCTTCCTTTTCGTGCTCCAGCTGGCGTCGGGTCTCCTCCAACTCTGCCCGTCTCGCCCTCAGCTGTTGCTGGGGTCCTCTGAGCGAGGTGCGAGCTACGGCTTGCCAGCCGGCATGATGGGGATGTTAACGAGCGTCTCCTCTGCCGCTACACCCGTCGTCGGGTTCGCAGGAGCACGGGTCTTGGGGTTTGCCATTGCCCTAGTGGCTAAGGTTTTGGCACCCCGGGCCGGAATGGGCGCGAATTGCACCATATGGCATTCACGTGGGAGATCGCAGCTCCCTGCACAGCTCTTGGAATCAGAGCCCAAATCTTCTAGAGATCCCACGTCGAGGAGGTCGAAGAGGGATTCGTCCAGGCGCTCGATTACACCGACGAACCCAACGCTCGCAAGAGCGAGAGCTCCGTGGCAGACGATGAGGTTCTGGAAACCCCTTGTGGCATTCTCCAGACCGCGCGGGTAGCTCTCCGATGGGGCTTCGATGTGCCGGTCCGGGAGGAGAGGCTCTCTGCCGAGGAGCTGCCCATGGACGTTCACCAGGGTGAATGCAAAGTGCCTAAGGTCATCCTGGTCGGGCACGGGGCCCAAGTAACGCTCTAGATGGCACCATAGCTGGTCGCTATAGTTAGTTAATGGCCCCGAACGATCGGTGACTCGTGGCCTGGTCGTCTCGAGGCGAACCGTGCACATTGCCTCGTTGGCGATGGCTGTGGCCGCTGCGATGTGGTCCGAGAGCGACTCATCGACGAGTTCTAATGTCTCGCCCTTCATGACAACAAAGTCAAGAGAGTCGCCCGATTCCTCCAGGGAGCAGGTGCTGGGGCTCGAGGCGGCGATGACGTGGGGACACTAATGCACAACAGCTTTTCTTCTCCCGTGGCGATGAACTCTAGGCTCTCGAAGAACACATAGGTGCCGAGAGCCCAGAAAGCGGAGGAAGTGGCCATCCAAACCGGAAAGTGGTTGCGGAGTGAAACGCGCGAATCCCCGTTCCTGGCGCACCAACTGTCGGTGTTTATATCACCGGCTAGTAGAATTTGTTCTAGCGGTGCGTGTTCCAAGTTCGGTAATGGCTATGCAAGAGGACACGGGGATTATACTGGTTCAGGGAAGCCCCCTATGTCCAGTTCTTGAGATCGCTCGTGTTACTTGCACCAGAGTGTACAATGGTGGCGAGAGAGGAGGAGTCTCCAAGTCTCTAGTGGTTCATGAGTGTGTGTGTGTGTCTGAGTCTGTGTGTGTGTGTGAGTGGATTTGCTTTTCCCTCCCCTTTTATATTTCAAGGGGTTGGGCCCCTATTACAGTGAGAGGGGGGAGAGGGCTTCTACACGTGCGGAGTTGATGAAGCCGTGCTGGAGAAGGAGAAGCCTCTGGTCGGCAGTGTAGTCTTTGGTCCTCGTGGACCCTATCGTCCTGGTCATGTGTTATTGAGTCGTGCAAGACCCCCTGGACGCAGCCCTAAGTGGGCTCAACTCCATACATGGCCCAAAGACCGGTTACGGTGTCGCAGCACCAGGACAGATTCTGGAAGTCGAATTGTTTCGGCGATTGCCGACTTCTCGGGACGAATTTTGACATGGGACCAGTTGGGTTGGAAAGGGCTTTTCGTTATCTTTCCAGGCATATATAGAACGTCCAAATCCGAGTCCGTATGCGTCCTGGGCATCCGTTTTAGTGCAGACTGGTCCTGGGCTCCGAAACAGACTCGAAGTCGGTTTTGATTGGGCCTCCACCTTGGCTTGGACGTCCTTGCTGGCCCATCACGTCTCCAATCACCTCCCCAGCTATCTCATCATCATCTCCATGGTTTCTAATAACAATTAATTCATTAGGTAGCAATCTATTCTCAAAATCACATAAAGGAATCATTAGGAACAAGCTCACCCGTAAATTCAACTGTCGCGCATGAACTTGTATTTTGGTTGGCGGAGTGCTGGGTGTATCCATAAGGGTGATGTCCTCATCAGGGGGCACTGTGTCCGAGCGTGCCCCTATTTTGCCTTGTAGGGTCGAGCCTCCTCGTCCTTGTAGATACGTGCTCCGTCGACAGGGGGTGGCAGAATATGGTATTATCATGTCACCCGGGGAAAGTTCAATTTTCCCGTCTATCATGCCGTCCTTTTCAACCACTGTTTGGTGTCATCAAGCGGGCACAGTATGGGGCGCCTTGCTGCCCCTGTCCTCGTCAGCCAGTGCTAGTGATGATGATAGGGACAGGTATGTAGGACGATTTGACTCCTTGACACTATATGCGCACGCTTGGTATGGCATTTAAGATGGATCAAGGGGTAGTTGTGGACTGCTGCCCCACTCGACCCTCTCATCAAGGGTCGAGGTGTTATGTTGTACTTATCCTAGTCCACCCAAAGTTGGGATCCGTCTCATCTTTGTTAGAGCAAAAGAAATTCTCCAGCCCGCTATTTCCACTTGCTCCGCGGTTTGCCGGATTGTCCCATCATAGGGGTAGGTCCCGTTTGATAAGAGTTGATAGGAGCAGGGCCCAGTCAATGGTCAAGGTCCCCACGTTGCCGCCGTGGTCATAACAGGGGCGAACCGGTCGTCCTTATCCTGAAGGTGACCGACTAGTGCAGATGGCGGGGCTGTCAGGTCTGAGGAAGTGAGTCGCATTCGAGCCTTTTAAGGGTTGACAGGCGCCGCTTCGACCTTCGAGAAACCGACCGAGTCAGAGGTGAGTGTCGACCCGTAAGTGGGTCGAGCGGGGCGCAATCGCTCTTCGTCCCTCGACGGGTTGAGCGTGACGGGTCTAGCATTCGGCCCTGGTTGAGTCGAGCGAGGCGGGGGCATTATGACTTTACCTCTTAGACTCGACCGACGTGGGGGATCCTCTCGTGGATCCAAGCTAGTGTCGCGTCTATCGTGCTCTGGCGAACTTATCGTCTCAAGTAGGGTAAACGTGCGTCGGTGGGTTTAAACGCTGCCATGTAGCACCTCAAGCTCGGCGCAGGAGAGCTCCTCATCATCGCTGTCGTCGCTGCTCTCATCCTCACTCTCTCCAAGTTGGCTCATGGCCATGACGCACGTGGGAGGTGGAGGAAGAGCTCGTGGAAGTGTGGTCTTGATCATGGCTACGTCGGTCACTTCATCATCATCGCTTGAGGAAGAGGATGTGTCACTCGAGTTGTCACTTGTCCACTCTCCAACAAGTCCCTTGCATGAGAACTTCTTCTTGTGGTCTTGAGCTTTGCCTTTGTCTTTTCTCTTGTCCTTGTTGAAGTACTTATTCTTCTTGTGCTTGGCTTTGGGGTCTTCATTTTCTTCTTCTTCTTCATCACTTGTGTCTTAGGACTTGAAAGCTTCTTTCTTGGGCTTGGGGCAATCTTGAACAAAGTGGTTCTTGGATCCACAGTTAAAGCACTTGCCCTTGGGCTTGGAAGCAAACTTGTTCTTGAAGGTCCTCATCTTCTTCATGAGAAGGGCCAAGTCCTCACTCAAGTCATTTTCTTCTTCATCATCATCATCTTCAGTGATTGCCTTCTTCTTTCTCTTCTTTCTCTTGCTAGATTCTTCCCTCTCAGCTTCAAGAGCAAGGTTGGATGGTTGAGGATCATCCAAACCCAGCTAGTAGCACTTGAAGGTAGTGATCTTGCCAAGTACATCTTTCATGGTCTTGGTCTTGAGATCACCTTGCAACGTCAAGGTGATGATGGACTCATACTTGGGGTCTTTGAATAGCCTCAAGAATCTTCTTATCACTTCAACAGGCTTGAGCTTGAAATCATCCCCAAGAGCATTGATCTCCTCCACTAGTACATGAAAGCGAGAATAAACAGTGTTAGCTCTCTCATGTGGCAATCTAGTGAAGTTATCATACTTGTTCTTTAGCACATAGCATCCTTCCTCTTCGACATCACTAGTACCCACATGGAGACCCTAAATCTCAGTCCAGATACCATGTGCTATTGAACTTGCATCCAACCTAGCAAATACATCTTTAGATATGCATGCAAATAGAGCATTCTTGGCCTTAGCGTTGCAATTAATGAAATCAGGTTCAAGTAGGTTCACATCCGCATCAAACGCATGGGTCACATCCATATCTCTGGATCAAGGGACTCCAGGTAGGCTTGCATACGAGCCTTTAAATACCCGTAGTCCTTCCCATTGAATATGGGAACACTCCCCACATGTCCCGACATCCTTACTCAAGGTGGTGAAGCCTCAAAGATGAGCACTTGGCTCTAATACCACTTGTATGGACCGAAGGCGTACCGAGAGTGGGGGGTGAATCGGTATGCTGACCATGAATCCGAAAACTACTAGTTAACACTACTTGAACCTAGCGATCGTTGCAACCTAATAATTCTAGCAGGCCAAGACCTACACATGCTAGTGTTCATGATGAAAGCAAGCGTGGAAGCAAAACACACTAGCCTATGCAAGCCACAATTCAACCTAGTTACTAGAGCACACAACTGCGGAATAGTAAAGAGGGGGTCAAGGAATGCTCATGATTTTTTCCCAAGGTCTCGGAAGGATGGCACCTTCCCCTACTCCTTATTGGACCACTCTCGCCGGAGTGCTGGTCCCTCCCGCCACCAATGTGGAGTTCTCGCACATGAGCTCGCAATCACTCCTAGAGTGAAGACACGATGCGTGCCACCGCTGCCACCAAGGCACAAGCTCACCTCCCTCGAGAACTTTCCGGACTCCCCGAGCCGACACGGGCGCTCACTAGCGATGCCCCTTTCACCGGCGGGCTCAAACCGGCTACAAACGTGTGACGGCCTTCACAACTGATCAGGAAAGGCTCGATCACCAACTCCTAACTGATCTAGGTCTCATCATAGACCAAGAGTAACAAACTAGATCACACCCTTAAGGACACCCTAGCCTTAGATGTGCATCAATGCTCAAGTTACTCTCACTAGCACTCTCAAGATATGCAATATCTCCTCATAGTGCTCTCTTCTTTTCCTCTTGGCTCTCACCAAATGCTCCAAGCAATTCCACTGGCCAAGAGAGGTCTCCAAGACCCTAGCAATGAAGTTATATAGGCTTCCAGCCTTAAACTAGCTATTGCTCCATGAAATCAGCTTTCTGGGCCAACTGACCGGACTGACGGTCACTGCCTGACTGAATCGTCTGGTGATTGTTGATCCTGCTCCAACGGCTCTGCCCACTGCTGATCTTCGTACTGACAGGACCGTACAATCAGCTGACCGGACCATCCAGTTCGTTTCTCTCTCCACTACAGGAACATTCCAGAGCTCGCTTCCTTGCTGCCCTGAGTCTTGCTGTACAGACCAGACCGTCCGGTTTCTACAGACTCTAACTCAGGCAGTTTCCTCGCTGAGTCTTCTCGCTGGATTTCCTGTTCTCCTAGTAACCGTACAGTCTGGTCTTCATTGATCTCTTTGTCCGGTCACTATGTCCAGAAGCTAAAACTTCTCGTCCTCTCTTGACTTTATTTCCTGGCTTCTCTGAACAGCTCCTTGGCTTCTCCACTATCACCTAGTGCCTGTGATTTCTCTGAGCATCCATGCATATCACCGACTAGACATGACCTAAGAGAAATAACCTAGACCCCCTTGATAGTCCGATTTTTCCTATGGACTCAAAGCCCTAACATCTTGACAAGTGTTCCCAACACTTTCTCCAAAGCTTGTCCTTAGCTTTTGATGAGGACATCACTACTATGGATACACACAACACTCCTCCAATTCTGGACTTGCAAGGTCCAATGACTAGAGCTCGTGCACGACAACTAAATTTAGAGGTGAGCTCGTTCCTACGTTCTTTGCTATATGTTACTTTTGATAATGGTTTGGTACCTAATGATTATTTTATGATTAGAAACCATGGAGAGGACCAGGAGATGATGGGAGAAGGATTTGGGAACGTAGAGGACCAGCAAGGGCTTGGAAGCCAAAGTGGAGGCCCAATCAAAACCGACTTCGAGTCTGTTTCGGGGCCCAGGACCAGTCTGCACTAAAACAGTCGCCCAGGACGCATACCGACTCGGATTTGGACATTCTACATATGCACGGAAAGATAAGGAGAAGACCTTTCCAATGCCGCTGGCCTCATATCAAAATTCATCCGGAGTCATTGGGAATCGGCAAAATAAGAGAGAGTCTAGAATCTGTGTCGGTGCTGCGTCGCCTATTTTTGGCCTTTGGGCTTTGTATCTAGTTGAGGCCAATTAAGGGTGCGTCCAGAGGGTCTTGCACGACCCTAGGATCTTTATATACAGCCGCCACCGCACCATTAGGGTTGGGGTTTTGCTTAGATCAATTATGTTTATAAACAGTTTTGCCGTTCATCGGTTTGTGAGACCCCAACTTCGAGAGTTTAATCATACATCTGCAATTGTGTTGCATTCTTCGTTGTTCCTGCTTGTGTTCTTGATTCGCAGGCAGGGATTAGCCTTCTCGGCGAGGTCAATCATCTTTTGGACGATTGATAACCAGAGGAGACGTCGTGCTGCGATTGCGGGGTTTAGAACGTGCTGTTCTGAAGCCGGATCGATTTGTGTGTCGCCTCCGACCAAATCAACTTACCAAGAACCTTTCGGAAGATCGGGAACCCTTGTTCACATCCAGTGGTAGGAGTATGAGGATGTTTTCCCAGCTGAGATACCCCCGGGATTGCCACCTTTGAGAGGGATTGAGCATCAAATTGATTTGATTCCTGGTGCTACTTTACCAAACTGTGCTGCTTATAGGACCAACCCTGAGGAGACTAAGGAGATACAACGACAAGTCCAAGACCTTTTGGATCGTGGGTATGTTCGTCAATCACTTAGTCCTTGTGCTGTTCCTGTACTTTTGGTTCCTAAGAAAGATGGTTCTTGGCGTATGTGTGTAGATTGTAGAGCCATTAATACCATTACTATTAGGTATCGTCATCCTATTCCTAGGCTAGACGACATGCTTGATGAGTTATGTGGTGCTATAATTTTCACTAAAACTGATTTGCGTAGTGGCTACCATCAAATTAGAATGAAACTTGAAGATGAATGGAAAACAGCTTTCAAAACCAAATTCAGGTTGTATGAGTGGTTAGTAATGCCTTTTGGGTTGACTAATGCACGCAGTACTTTCATGCGTTTGATGAATGAGGTTTTAAGACCTTTTATTGGCAAATTTGTGGTTTTTTACTTTGATGATATCTTGATTTATAGCAAATCCATGGATGATCATATGATTCATTTGCGTGCTGTTTTTGATGCTTTGCGAGTTGCACGTTTATTTGGTAACCTTGAGAAGTGCACCTTTTGCACGGATCGAGTCTCTTTTCTTGGCTATGTTGTGACTCCACAGGGAATTGAGGTGGATGAGGCGAAGATTGAAGCCATAAAGAGCTGGCCTGTACCAAAAACTATCACACAGGTGAAGAGTTTTCTTGGTCTTGCAGGTTTCTACCGCCGCTTTGTCAAAGATTTCAGCACCATTGCTGCACCATTGCATGAGTTGACAAAGAAGGGCGTTGACTTCTATTTTGGTAAGGAGGCGCATGGAGGTGGATTGATGGGTCATTTTGGTGCTAAGAAGACAGAGGATATTTTGGCCACACACTTCTTTTGGCCAAGGATGAGGAAAGATGTTGAGCGTTTTGTTGCTCGCTGCACTACATGTCAAAAAGCTAAGTCTCGATTGAATCCACATGGTTTATACATGCCACTTCTTGTTTCTTCTATTCCTTGGGCGGATATTTCTATGGACTTTATTTTAGGACTGCCTAGGACTAAGAGGGGGAGCGATAGCATTTTTGTTGTTGTGGATCATTTTTCCAAGATGGCACACTTTATACCATGTCATATAACTGATGATGCTAGTTATATTGCTGATCTTTTTTTCAAAGAAATTGTACGTTTGCATGGTATGCCTTCTACTACTGTTTCAGATCGTGATGCAAAATTCTTGAGTCATTTTTGGCGCACGCTTTGGAATAAGTTGGGTACAAAGTTGCTATTTTCTACAACTTGTCATCCACAAACTGATGGACAAACTGAGGTTGTGAACCGCACTTTGGGTACTATGTTGCGAGCTATTTTGAAGAAAAATTTGAAGCAATGGGAAGAATGCTTACCTCATATTGAGTTTGCTTATAATCGGGCAACACATTCTACTACCAAGGTAAGTCCATTCAAGGTAGTGTATGGTTTTGATCCCCGTACTCCACTTGATATACTTCCTCTACCTATTAATGAGAGAGTTCATGTTGATGCTAAGGAGCGTGCTGAATTTATTTTGCAAATGCATGAGACCACTAGACTTAGCATTGAGAAGATGAATGAAAAGTATAAAATTGCTGGTAGTAAGGGTAGAAAGGAAGTAAAGTTTGATGTAGGAGATTTAGTGTGGTTACACTTAAGGAAGGATAGATTTACAGAATTGAGAAAGTCCAAACTAATGCCTAGAGCTGATGATCCATTCAAAATAATGGAGAATATTAATGATAATGCATACAAACTTGAGTTGCCTCCCGAGTTCGGGGTTAGTCCTACTTTTAACATTTCAGATTTGAAACCATACTTGGGAGAAGAGGATGAGCTCGAGTCGAGGACGACTCCATTTCAAGAGGGGGAGGATGATGAGGACATCACTCCTATGGATACACACAACACTCCTCCAATTCTGGACTTGCAAGGTCCAATGACTAGATCTCGTGGACGACGACTAAATTTAGAGGTGAGCTCGTTCCTACGTTCTTCGCTATATGTTACTTTTGAGAATGGTTTGCTACCTAATGATTATTTTATGATTAGAAACCATGGAGAGGACCAGGAGATGATGGGAGAAGGAGTTGGGAACGTGGAGGACCAGCAAGGGCTTGGAAGCCAAAGTGGAGGCCCAATCAAAACCGACTTCAAGTCTGTTTCGGGGCCCAGGACCAGTCTGCACTAAAACAGTCGCCCAGGACGCATACGGACTCGGATTTGGACGTTGTACATATGCACGGAAAGATAAGGAGAAGACCTTTCCAATGCCGCTGGCCTCATGTCAAAATTCATCCAGAGTCAACGGGAATCGTCAAAACAAGAGAGAGTCTAGAATCTGTGTCGGTGCTGCGTCGCCTATTTTTGGCCTTTGGGCTTTGTATCTAGTTGAGGCCAATTAGGGGCGCGTCCAGAGGGTCTCGCACGACCCTAGGGTCTTTATATACAGCCGCCGCCGCACCATTAGGGTTTGGGTTTTGCTTAGATCAATTCTGTTCATAACCAGTTTCGCCGTTCATCGGTTTGTGAGACCCCAACTTCGAGAGTTTAATCATACATCTGCAATTGTGTTGCATTCTTCGTTGTTCTTGCTTGTGTTCTTGATTCGCAGGCAGGGATTAACCTTCTTGGAGAGGTCAATCGTCTTTTGGACGATTGATAACCAGAGGAGACGTCGTGCTGCGATTGCGGGGTTTAGAACGTGCTGTTCTGAAGCCGGATCGATTTGTGTGTCGCCTCCGACCAAATCAACTTACCAAGAACCTTTCGGAAGATCAGGAACCCTTGTTCACATCAGCTTTAATCCATCTCCATCAACCCTTGGACTCCATCAAGCTCATCCAGCCTCCATGCTTGCGGTCATTATCATCAATCGCCAAGGCAACCATCATCCATATGATTTGTAGTGGAGTTTACAGATGATTCCTACATAGACAACACTCGTGTAGATATTAGCCCACAATTTCATAATTGTCATCTATCATCAAAACATTCATACCTTGGGGATCCAATCATCAATGGTCATCAAGCTTACAGTGGTGCTCTGTGCGGTGTTGTATATTATAGTTTGGCCGATGAGGTCCTTTGTTGCGCGTCGGGAATCCTGAGGATCTCCCCCACACTTGCTCACTTGACTGCACATTTATTTGACACAAGAAAAACACACAAAAAGGTTAAAAGCAAAACGGACTCTATCAGCTTTATGGGCCCTGTAAAGTCACACTTTTATTATTAAGCTATTTATTTTTTTATTACACTTTTAATGGTGCACTACATGATTGAATTGAAAGAAAATGAAAAATAAGGAAATAAACTAAAGTGCCTTTCAATTTTTTTTCTTTTTAAGCAAGGCATGAATCCAAGAACTAACAACAACTCTAAACTAAGAGGTAAGTTGACATGAAGAGACCTTAATATGTGATACTTACAGAACTCCCCCACACTTAGATTTTGGTGTCACTTAGACACAATAAATCAAGTGTGTAGTGTTGCAGCCTTCTCGTAGTAGGTTCCATCCCCAAAAGTACCAAGGTGTCAAGTTGATGCAGCTCCCATATTCTTACGCATAGTGTGACCATCGTTCTTTTTAATCTCCACCTGGAAGGGGTAGTGACCAAAAATACCCGAAGGCAAATATATCCTAAGAACATGTGCTTGCAATTATTTAATACGGGGAAAGGAATGATAATTCGGGCCATCTCCTAGTAGTGCGTTGTACATAGTTAGAAGCTTAACTACAGGGACTTTATGCTGCAACTAACATTGCCAATGTAGTTCCCATCTTACCGCCTATTGTCGATGTATCAATCATGTCTTAGCTGCAAGGTTATTGCCAAAAAGCAAATACGAGATCTGCAATACTTATGATAAACTAAAGCATCTACAACCATCCTTCTAAATCTTTTACCAATGAGGGCCTAAGGTGGTTGTAGTTCTTGTAGGTGCTTTTAGTAGTAATCTTGATTGACTCTAGAGATTCCTTATATGAGCAAGCATCTTGTTGTTGTTCAACAAAGATGCTCCCATGCTCATCAATTGATTTATTTCCTCTTGTCTCTAGAGTCAATTTCTCTAACAATCCAATGGCCCAACAGTTCTCTATCTCAAGAGTTTCACTGAGAAAGCTTATCGCTAATTCTTGAGCACCATCAAGAATGGAGTATTGAGGACCAAAGGAAAAAGGATTAGGCAAGAAGGATGATGGTTTGGTTTCAAAAGGATTAAGAGTTTCTCCGAAATTGTGTCCTCCTTGGATGCAATGCTTCGCGTCTTCATAAAGAACAAACCTCGGTGATGCGCGTTGGGAAACATACATCGCCTCCTCAAGCAGGGAGTGCTTGAGATGAGGCCTCACCATAGTATTTTCTAAGCAATGGGCAGAAAAGTAATTTTCCTAAGCTTTTGATTTAGGCTCCCTGGAAGTGCACCTCCATGGTGAAGTCTTTCTAGTGAGAAGCCTATGAGAAGTTCAAAGTCGATGATAGGAATACTTTGACTTTGTCCATCTCAACTGGTACAGCCCTCATGATCCCCCGACATGGAAAGATTACCCCCAAGGCATCCTTTAGGAGAGTGCCATTCGGCTCAAGAGGTATCTCATCCAAAAGTTTCCAAGCTATATACTCAGGGATGGTATTGGCTCCTATGGGGGATCGAGAAGGGCCTCTATGACATTTCACTTTATATAACTGGGAATAATTGAGGAAGGAGAAAGGATTTGGATTTCCCTTAAAGAGTGTCCTTCTTCCTTCATCCACTCCTTGTTCATGGCCTCTTGTAGTGTTTCTTCTTGGAAAGGCTTGGGAGTTGAAAGGGGTGTTGTAGGCTTCTTTTGCTAGAAGTAATTCGAGGTGTTTCCATGATCATCAAGTAGCCCATCCTCAAATTCAACGGACAACCCTAAAGGTAGGATTTCTTCTGCTTTTTGAGCGGTCTCAACAATAGAATCTAAAGATGAGATTGCTCTAGGTTTAAATCTAGCTGTTAAGGACGTAGGTTGGTTTGCCTTCCCACTGGATAAATTGTTGATCTTGTTCCTTGAGGATAGATCCAGGGTGCTCAACACAGAATGTTGCCATCACCTTATTGATAGGCTCACCCCTTAGCAGAGATTCTGTCAAAAGATTTTTTGATTGACATATCGAGACAAAAAAGGCTCCTCTCCCAAGTCTTATGTCAAAACTTCCTAGTGTCGGAACATCTGAGAACCACTTATCCAATGGATGCCCGATCAAAATTTGGAAGTCGTAGACCTCAACTATATGGAAGTCTAGGATAGTCTCAATATTTTCATGCTTCATGGGAACTCTTTGCAAGGTCCCTAATCCTTCTAAGGATTAGCCTAAGGCGTTCATGAAGGATTTGCTAATCAGTGAAAGGGGCTCACCACCTATGAAGGCTGGTACAATAGATTTTGACATGATATTGGCACTGATTATGAGACTAAAAAGAACACTCATCTTCATCTCTCTTATGTGAAATTGAATGGTTGAATAAGGAGGCATAATCCAAATTATATCGGGAGAATGGTTGAATAAGCACTCCCTCTCATTCTCTTGGAGGAAATTGTCCACTAGAGGGCCAGGAGGAGAGATGAGAACTGGTGGGTTCTTCTTACAAGAATAATTCGAGGTGTCCCCATGGTCTCTCAAAGACCTTCCTCAAATTCAAAAGACATTGGAACAAAAAAATGTCTTCCCCTAAGTTCAATTTCTAATGTCTCCTTGGTCGATGCATCAGAGAAAAGTCTCTCCAAGGGATGCCTGATTAAAATGTAAAAGTCATGGACTTCGAACACATGAAAACCAAGGAATGTTTCAACATCTTTGTGCCTTAAAAACACATTTTGCAAAATCCCATATCCCTCTAAAATGGGTCCAAAAGGATATTGAAGAAATTTGCAACTCGGTGCCAAGGGTTCTTCACCCAAAATGACAAAAGCGCAAGCATGAGAAATGACGTTGCCACCGATGGTCGGATTATAAAAAATATCAACCTTAACTCCTGTTGGTCGTACCTACGCACCGACTTATATACCGCAAGAGAACAGTGTACGATTGTAGCACTTTTCCCTTTAATTGAGTATTCCAAGGTTCATCGAATCCATTGGGACCTTAGGGATAATTAAACAAAGTTAACAGTAAATGATCTAGTCAAGGCTATTGTCGAAATCAGGTTGCATGAGTGGGAGACTGGCCAGCGCAAAGGTGCGCCAGACAGTAAATCTGTTGTTGCGCCGATCGGCGCAGGAGTTGAGCCGATCGACACACTAGTGAATCTAAGCCAAAGTGTACCAGACAGTAAATCTGTTGTTACGACGATCGGTGCAGGAGTTGAGCCGACGGCACACTAGTGAATCTAAGCCAAAGTGCGCCAGATGCCTTGTAAGCCTATGCTGTTAAGTGAGTAACCAGATATCTACTAGTGAGATCATAACCAGAAAGTCTAATTAAATAGTATCATAATGGGTAATTACATGGATCAATGAAAACCTATAACGAATAAGACCACCCTGCTTTTCGAGCGGCTCCCGATTTATCGCTGCCGAGAAAAAACCCTTAATCGCGCGAGTATCTTACCCTACTCAACAATCCAATAGTGCTGCACAGGCTTAGTGCTGTCACCGCTAAACCACACTACTGGCATCATCAAGCAACCATAATCAATACAATGTCTGAATACTATCCTAATCACCACGATGAAGATAATATCAACTTACTTAGCCTAGAACTAAGCAATTAGAATAAGCACATGCATGATTATAGAATTAAGATAGACAAATCACCAAAACCATCATCAACATATTCAATCATCCTTGAGATACATGGAGTAAGATTCATCCCCGTTGAGATGGCCTATCTTGATGGATCAACTCTTAACACCAATGGTTCTTGAAACTCAACTAGAGATCTATTCTAACGGGGCAAGCCCCGGTGGCTCTAACTCACGGATCTGGTGTCCCTCTGTCTCTGCGACCGGGGTTCACAAGTATTTACATGGGTTCTACTCGTAAAGGACTCGGTTTCTAGCAAATAAGGCGGTTGCGCCGATCGGTGCAAGCCGTGCCTTTTATTGTTTCTTCTCCGAGTCGGTTCCTCTGTCTTCCACAGCTGCCATGTGGGCCTTTTCCTTCGAGATAAAGTCTTGTACTGCACGTCGAGATCTTGAAGTTCCATAAATCTTCTTGAAGTTCCATAAATCTTCTAGACAAATATCTTCAAGTGTCTTGCACAGATAAACTTCCATAAACATGTAGAATGGCCCTCGGTCACTTCTGTGGGCCAAAACACCCTTGCGCCGATCGGCTCATGGACTGCGTCGATCGGCGCACTGGACTTCTTCAGTGCTTTTTGTCGGTTCTAGACTCCTGTCCTCTCCAGCATCACTTTAATCACCAATTTTACCTGTTTCTGCAATAAAGCTCCAAAACAAGGCATATACAAATATATAGAAAATATCATAGGTAAATGGCCTAAATTAGTATCAATTATGCTCTAATTGGGGTAATATTCACATATAAAAGGGGCACTTGGGAAGTGCCAACAGTTCCCTCACACTTAAACCTTTGCTCGTCCCGAGTAAAGTAAAAGAAAGAAAAATCAAAAAACATACTCTTTCTATCATAAAAGATATCTCAAATCAGCAAATGTTGAGCATTATTCTATTGTGGTGTATGTCATACTGGTATTCAGCAAAATAGTTCAAATATGGGCATAAAGCTTAAATTTCTCCCCAAAGCAAAAGATCATGTCCAACTCATAAATTATAACTTTTCCACACATGAAAATCACTTAAAAGACTATTGTGAACATAGAGAATCTATCTTCCAAATAATCCAAGGCAACAACTCATCTTTCAAATCACTCAACCTATATTCTACATCATAATGATCAAATAATATTAGTGTAAGGCTTATATGAGTAGCTAGGTGAGGTAATTCAAGGATTGCAAACATAAATCAATAATATATTGTAAAGCAGGGAGATTATTCTTCGTTGGAATTATAAAAACTTATCAAGATGGCCATTAAGAAAGAAAAATTTAAGAAAGGACTCACACTTTGGATATGTGGACATGTGCATAGCAAAAATTTGATCTTGGAAGATTGCACATGGTTGGAATGATTCATGGCTATATTAGAATGAATTTCGAGAATAAGCATGCCATATACCATCCCCCCACACTTAGAATTTTGCTAGTCCCTTAGCAAACAGCAGAGTTTTTTTTTCTGCTGCGTCGATCGGCTCAGGGTGCACCGATCAACTCTCAATCCAAATTCACCAACATTTGTTGGTATTTGATCCGTCTGGCGTCAACATTTATTCAAGAATTAAATATAGCCAGAAATATAGGATGTGGTCAAGGAATGATACTCAACAAGATGTTTTGGGTTTATGGTAGTGTACTCAGCGGAATTGAATTTTTGCATGAGTAATTCAAGGCTGGAAAAAGATACACAAAGAATTGCCATCTTAGTAAAGTTCATACCAAAAAGAATTAAATCCTAACCGAACTCAACCATCAATTTAATGTTTATCTACATATCAAAGGTTCATGAGTATTGCTCAAAATATGGCATTGATAGGTAAGGATCTTGAAAATAATAAATTCCGAAGTTCACAACATGAAAATTTATTTATGAAAATATTGGTACTAAGTTATCATCACAAACTGGACAACACAAGTGAAGCACATGGGTACTCAAGATTGCTCCACATAAGACATATTTGCTGAATAATCATTAAGTATAAGTTCAAAATTTTATTCAATGCTCAACATTATTTGGTCTTCATCAACACTTCTCAAGAAAGAATAAATAATTCAATTTTCCTAAAAGAGCATAATCGCCACCATTATATTAAGATCAAAACTCGAATACATGGTGATGATTTTCGCACACACTTGCATGAAAAGAAAACTACTACTAACACACTTGCATGAAAATAAAACTACTACTAACTACTACTAACACACTTGCATGAAAGTAAGCACACTCGATACATGGTTTCCCAACCCGCTCACACACACATAAGCGAATAAAGAAAAATATTGCAAAAGATAAAAGAAAACACAAACCGGGAAACCGATACACGTGCCAACTCCTGGGCACTCTAGCCATTCGAAAGTGGAGGCTTCGAACTCCTCCACCATCGCATCGTGGTTGTCCCTCCATTGGGACGTGGCTTCCTCCACGCGCTCGATATAGTGCATGTTGTTGTCGAGGTACCCCTGCATGGGCACGAAAAAGTCTGCACCGGGCACAGGAGGCACCACAGGTACACGCCCTTGGTACCTGTAGTCGATACCCATACTGAAGTAGGGAGCGCCGATCGGCGCGTCGCCTACGCCGACTGGCGCAGAGGCCTGTGAACCGCCCGCTGCGTCGCTTCACCCTGACTGGTACTGCTGATGCTCCTGGCGTGACCCCCAGGAGTCCCACTCACCGCCGGCTGCTGTAGATGTGTCCGGCTGTCTAACCCGCCCACGGCGGTCCTTGAGAACTTGGCCCCCCTCCAGGAGACCTTTCTCAAGACAATTTCCTCCCTCCAACTTGTGAGGAAGGGAGACCCCTAGCTCCGCACACGGGAGCCTCATGTTGGTGCCGTCGACATGGAAGCCGGCATGAACACTTCCCGTGACAATATTGCCACGAGTCATATTCTCGCCGATCTCCGTCGCTCACTTCCACTTGTCGTCGCGTCCTCCCAGTCCGTTGTCGCTGCAGACGAGGGCTACTAGGCGCTGAAGATAGGCCCCAAAGGCCAACTTCTTTCCCGCCTTGCCCCTTTTGTCGAACCAACCACGCACCATCACCGACATGGGCTTGCAGTGAGACGGGCTCACGATGGCGTTGAAGAGCCACCGCAAGTCCGCATCGGTGATGTTGCTGGAGTCGACCTTGTCGCATGTGCGCGCCGCCAACCACCGATGAAAGACTTGAATGGTCGGGTTGCGGATGTTGCCACGCTTCATCTACTCCACGAATGAGAGCCGCCTCCAAAAGGACTCCAACTCCCCACGTCCCAAAATGCCGGCGACGTCGGCGTCGAAGCCGAAGGCTTGAGCCGCCGCCTCCATGGTCACCGTGTAGCTGACATCGCGGACGCGGAAGTTGATGGCCTCGTTGCCGTAGTTGTCGGTGCCGAGCCTCATCGTAGAGGCAACCTCGGTGACGATGTCGTGGTTGTAGTCCATGGGGAGGAGGTGGAAATCCACCCAGCCGAGGTTGTCTAGCATCCTCCTTAAGTCCTCCCACATGTCGATCGTGGTGAGGAAGGTCTCGTCCAGGTCGAAGTTGGGGATGAACCTTCCCCTCACCGCGAGGTAATGCTGCTGTTCCTCTGCGCTCCGGAGGGTGAAGCCCTCCTCCACCGTGCGCGGCACGTATGCCGGCGGTGGTGGTGATGTGGGAACCCCACGGCTTGCCGCCGTTTGGCTCCTCATAGCACGCCCCGTTGGAAGGGACGCGCTGGAGACAGAGTGGCGGGCGCGGATCTCGTATGTCGCCGCCGCCAAGCCGGTGGATGCACCTCCCACCGACATGTCATTGTGAGCGTCAGAGCCACCCCTCACCGAGGAGTCACCGCTCGACTCGCCGCTGCCGCCGAAACTGCTTCCCCGGCGCAGCCTCTTGCCCAACTTGCCGACGGAGGAGCGGAGACGATCTATCTGCGAAAATTGCGGAACGTGTGCGAGATCGTGGGTACTGGGGAAGGTGGAGAGATTACCGGGATGATGTGCTGAACTGGGGGCGCCTAGCCTCCTTTTTATAGTGTGAGAAACATCCAGGAGAAGGAACCGCCGTAAAATTTCAAAATTTGAGAGCGCGCCGATCGGCATGGCAGTGCGCCGATCGGCACAATTCAAATTTTGAATGCTCTAACCACTCTGGTGCTTGATTCCCATCCTTTGTCGCTTCTCGGTACATCATGTTGGTTGGCAGGGGAACAGCACGGAATCCCGATGTATTGTTGACGGCGCCAATCGGCGCGGGCCTACGCCGATCGGCGCGCCATCTGTTTTTCAGCTTTTGGTCAATTCCGTGTCTCCTCTACACTGCACACCTGCATAGCAATCATACCTGTTCCTCAAAATCAATGCCTGCCACCTTTGTCGCCCATTTGGGAACCGCATGGGTACCTGCGCCGATCGGCGCAGAAGGGCGCCGGACGACGCAAGTCCCTTGCACCTCGTCTTTTGGTCCGGCACTGATCCTGATGCCCCGTGTTCATCTCTTTCACCTAATTTTTTCCTTTTTCCAATGTTCCTGTAGTATTGACATACGTAGCGGGGCTCATCTAGTGACCGCGCCGATCGGCGCTGACTCGCGCCGATCGACGCAATGTCCATTTTTGCTCCTGGCCCCTCGCTTCTTCAGTAGATGTTGCTCTTCATCCTTTCCTACGTCATTTAGCAACCATTTTGCACACAAAAATTAATTCAAAAAGATTTTTGATTACCTTGAAAATAGCTTCGTCTCTGAAAATTACTATGCTGGTTGATTTTTAGCACCCCTTCAATTCTGGGCGTCGCCAGCCTTCTGTCCTGACCTGGGCAATAATGCGCCGATCAGCGCAGAAGTGCACCGATCGGTGCAAGCTCTGTTCCTTCCTGTTTTTGGTCTTTTTTTTATTCCTACATTGTTAGTCTACAGTATGTATATACACAGTTTTGCACGAATAAACAGACAAAGCAAGAGCACACAAGAATTAAGCACACACTTTTCTATTTCTTTTATTCGGGAGGTTGTTTTTATCACAAGCAAGCAAATTAAAAACACCGGGTTGCCCTCCCGGCCAGCACTAGTTAACGAAATGAAATGGGTTGCCCTCCCACAAGCACTAAATAAGTTCTAAATCCCCTGATCATTGGGTTGCCTCCCAAGAGCGCTCTAGTTATTTAGAGGTCAAAGAGCTTGACCTCCCCGCAAACAATCAATCCCTAGTGTCGCGGTGCGGGATGTGAGGCCGCGACACTACAAGGTTCTCTTATCTCCATGGTTCATATAGCTTGCACGACCTATCCATACATCCCCTCCAATTACTTTCGACGCCACGTTGCCACGGTGTCTTGTATCTCTTCACTTCATCAATAGCACGACACTCTTCTCCCTTTGGATGAAATTTGAAAGAGTAGGGAGTCCCACTTATATCGAAGCTTATCTCACCACTCCCAACATCAATACTTGCCTTTGTTATCCTCAAGAAGGGTCTGCCTAAGATCAACGGCGTCCTCGTCCTCTTATCCATATCAAGCACAATAAAATCAACAGAGACGATATGATCTCCAATTTGAACAGGCACATCCTTAGCAATTCCATCAGGGAAGTGTACTGATTGATCGGCTAACTCCAAACACATACCCGTATGCTCTAATTCAGGCAAATTGAGACTTGTGAATATATGACGGGGCATAACACTTACACTTGCTCTAAGATCGCACAAGCACCTATCAAATATTCTTGTTCCAATTATGCATTTGATGCTTGGTGATCCAGGGTCGGGTTTCTTCTCTAGTGCAGCATCATTGATTGCTGCCGTTAGCTCCTTAGGGACCTTCACAACCTCCTCAGAAACTAGAGACTTCTTGTTTTGCATCATGTCCTTAATGTACTTGGCATAGGTGGGAACTTGGATAGCATCAGCAAAAGGGACATTGATGTAAAGCTTCCTCATAATATCGACGAACCTTACAAATTGCTTGTCGTGTTGCTACGCTCTTTCTGTCTTCGTTAGTAATTGAGTATCCAGGAATATGGCAGGGCCATGCTCTTCTATCTCCATGCCCATTTTCAAACCAGAGAGGTCAACCTCCTCCTCGTGCCGATCGGCGCTTTCAGGGAGCCGATGGCTGCCGACAGGATCGTCGCGTCGATCAGCGTTGGGTGTGCGCCCATCGGCGCGGGGCTTCCTTGCTCTTGCAGAGTGCTCTGGGTCTTCTGTTTGCTTTCTTGACCGCATAGCTATTGCCTTCAACTGTTCTGCAGACATCGTATTACCAGGAATAGCCCCTTTCTTGCATTGAATGGCTTGCGATAGCTGTCCCATCTGTTGCTCCATAATCTTGGTATGCTTCAAAATCTGCTCACTGGAGCTCCCAATTTCAATCATCTTGTCATTAATTCCCTCAAGGACACGATCAATTTCCTTGAATTTAGCTTGATTGTCCTTATTGATCCTCTCTTGAGCTTGGAAGAACTCATGACATTGGAGACGAAGTGGGATAGAATTTTGCATGGACGAACTAGGAGAGAAAGAACTCTTTTGTTGCTGATATTGGGGCTTCCATCCACTATTCTTCATATATTCTAGCATCTTCATCTCTTCAGGGCAATCATTCTGCATGTGACCAAATTCTCCACACTCACTACATGTGGAGCGTGATTCTGCTAGCTTGAGTGTCTCTTCCTTAGGGATATGAAGATTATTGTCCAACCTCCTTTGAATAGCATCGAGGCGATCTATAATCAAGTCTTCCTGAGTCTTCTCAATCACACTCTTCGCTACTCCTTTTGAAGGTTGCAAATTCTTTGAGCTTCTCTCACCATCCCACGATTGATTTTCAACTAGCAACTTGATCAAATTCTTAGCTTTGGTGGGGGTTTTTGACATGAATGATCCTACAGCTGAGGCGTCCAAGTGTTGACGTGATAAAAGATTCAATCCTGTGTAGAACTTCTCAACAACTTCTCCAACCGTCAGACCATGATAAGGGCATGCATCCATATATTCATAGTATATTTCCCATGCTTCTCTAATGCTCTCATCAATATTCTGTGTAAATCCAAGAATCTTATTTTTCAAAGCTTGAGTCTTACCAGGAGGGAAGTATTTGGCCAAGAATTCAGCTGCTAACATGTTCCACACCATTTTTGCTGGGTTTTCCAATCCATTGTACCATTGCTTGGGGCGTCCAACTAGAGAGAAGGGGAACAACCGGACATGTGCTTGGTCTCATGTCAATCTCGCTATCTTGAATGTGCTGCAAACCTCAAGGAAGTGTGCAAGTGATGATTGGGATCTTCCGAACCTGTGAACGGTTGTTGCGCCACTATTCCAACATATCTCTCCAATTGATACGGAAGTTGATCTTGAGCTTCTTGGAAATCTGTCTTGACAATACTAGTTAATTTTGCCTTGAGACGATTAACCCTAGGTACCTCTGCCATCTCCTCTTCTTCTTGCTCTTGAACAGGGTCTTCTCTTGTGAATAATACTCGAGGTGTTGCGTGGACTGCTTCTCCAGCTAAATCTCCAAGTGACTTGCTTCTCTTCTCCGTTGTTCTCTTCTTGTGAAAGAGTCTTTCTGGATCATCGGTGTAATTAGAGGGTTTGTTTGACTTAGGACCGTCCATACCTGTTAGTTTCACTTAACAGAATATATGTACTAGAGAGACAAGTAAAGCACAATGACTAAACACTAATACATCAAACAATGTACCACAAGATGACGGTGTACGATTCTAGCACTTTTCCCTTGACTTGAGTATTCCAAGGTTTATCGAATCCACTGGGACCTTAGGGATAATTAAACAAAGTTAGCAGTAAAAGATCTAGTCAAGGTTACTGTCGAAATCAGGTTGCATGAGGGGGAGACTGGCCAGCGCAAAGGTGCGCCAGACAGTAAATCTGTTGTTGCGCCGATCGGCGCAGGAGTTGAGCCGATCAGCACACTAGTGAATCTAAGCTAAAGTGTGCGAGATTGTAAAACTGTTGTTGCGTCGATCGGCGCATGATTACGCCGATCGGCGCAAGCTGTGTCTTCTCTGGTTTCTTCTCCGAGTTGGTTCCTCTGTCTTCCACAGCTGCCATGTGGGCCTTTTCCTTCGAGATAAAGTCTTGTACTGCACGTCGAGATCTTGAAGTTTCATAAATCTTCTTGAAGTTCCATAAATCTTCTAGACAAATATGTTCAAGTGTCTTGCGCAGATAAACTTCCATAAACATGTAGAATGGGCCTCGGTCACTTCTGTGGGCCAAAACACCCTTGCGCCGATCGGCTCATGGACTGCGCCGATCGGTGCACTGGACTTCTTCAGTGCTTTTCGTCGGTTCTAGACTCCTGTCCTCTCCAGCATCACTTTAATCACCAATTTTACCTGTTTCTGCAATAAAGCTCCAAAACAATGCATATACAAATATATAGACAATATCATTGGTAAATGGCCTAAATTAGTATCAATTATGCTCTAATTGGGGTAATATTCACATATAAAAGGGGCACTTGGGAAGTGCCAACAACTCCTATTATGAGGCATTGAATGGAATAAGAAGGGTGGCTAATACAAATTAGGTTCAAAGAAAATTCAACTCTTCTCAACCGCTCATTGCTCATGCTTGAAGTTGTCTCCTTCACCGTATCTTGGAGCAAAGGCTCCTTAAGAGGATTGGGAGAAGATATAGGAGTTGGTGATTTTTATTTACGGTGACAACTCAATGATTTCCCATGATCTTTTACTAGATTTTCCTTGAATTGGAAAAGGAGCTTGGAAGGTTGAATTTCTTCTTCCTCCATTGCTCGTGGTTCGGTTGATGTCTCACTAGATGAATCAATGGATGGACAAGGATTTGGCTTAGATTCAACTGGTAGGGTATCCTCAATGCTTGACAAAGCTTCCTCCTGAGGGGGCCCTCTACAGTCGTCTAGGAAGGAAGAGTTTTCTTGAATAAGGTCTAGGATAGCTCTTCCTTCTGCAAGCATCTTGTGGATGAACAAACCTCCGGCGGTGACATTGAAATATAGGGCAGACTCCTTGCTTCAACCCAAACAAAGGTGTTGCAACAACACGTGGTCAAGCAAAGACAAGTCAGGGCCGAAAGTGGTTAACAAGGAAACCCTGGCCCAGGCTGCACCTATGCATTCCTTCTCGCTTTGACAAAAGTCGAGGATCTCCCTTCCTATAGAGACGATACGTGACGTAGGATAGAATGCGAGACAAAAGTTATCCCGGAGCACTTTCCAATCACCATTCGTACTCCCAACAAAATGAGTGTACCATTGTTTCGCATTCTCCATGAGGAAAAAGGGACACGATTTCCACTTCAGAGTACCTTGAGTCATGCCTTTAATTGACACGCATGAACATAAATGCTCAAACTCTCACAAATGATGGAATGGGTTTCCGCTATTTAAACCTGAGAAGGATTGTTCCTGAACCATGGCTATAAAGCGAGGGCAGAGTTCAAAGACAGATATAAGAATTGGGTCCGCTAAGAGCGGTGGCCTGAAGAACTCACCCTTGGGAGTAGAAAGATCTTGAATTGATAGTCGCTCCATGGTAGAGATGGGGAAAGAAATAAACAAAATTAAAAAGATACAAGGATGAACGATGTTCAAAGATCAAATAACAACAGTTCCCCAACAATAGCGCCAGAAATCTTATTGGGTATTTCAACGACAATAGAATAAATCTGCAAGTGTACGGATACCGAATTATCTTTCACCCAGGAGTATTGCAAGGTATCAAATCCACAGGGAACGTGTGTGCCTAATCATTAGTTCTAGTTGGTCCAATCACACCAAGATAAATGTAGCGTTAGGTAGAAAGGATTCCTAATGGTTATAAAGACCTAATAAAGGTAAAATTACTACTAGGTTGCTTGCGTTGGGCATCTGGTTTTCCCTTGCATCCACAATACGACTCCTGCCAAGAGTCTACCGTGCAGCCGAACGTGGAGGATTTCAAAGGACAGATTGGGTCATCACTACCTACTGCCTACCTCAATACAATCAGTGTACTACGCAATAAACAAAGGCAACCTATGGCCTATACACCACGTCTACACTTTCAATTACTCCCTTAATCTCTAATTGCGATAATATAAGACTATGGTCTCTAACTAAGTAGAGCATTGAGTGAGCAAAGCAATTAAATATAAAACTTACTTAAAAAGGAAACATAAGTACCAAGAGAGGAATCGTGAAGGCTTATTAAATTCAAGCATTCATCGATGTACAAGCATGGAGAAGATCGCCGACAAGCCCGACGCTTCCCGAACTCCCCCTCAATCTCTCCCTATTTTCTAAGCACTTTGGTAGTGCTAGAACCTTTCGAGTGAAACGCTAAACTATATCTTCAGGTGTCTGGAGAGCGGAGGCACTCCCCTCCTTATATAGGGGCCCAAAGTCGGTAACTAAGGCGGTAACTCCTGCCCTAAGTGTGGGAACCGACCTTGGAAAGATGGTGGGAGACTGCTCGAGCAGGCCTGGGCCGAGTGGACCGTAATGTTGTTCGGCCGAACACTGGTGTTCGGCCAAACAACAATTGACGCCTCTCAGTCACAGCCTTCTCCATGACACTGAATTACTGTCCCCATTCGCCCCTCCACGTGTTAGGCCTTTTGGTATGTCAGTTTGCTCTGTTTATGGGCCCATGGATCCTTGTGTTGCTCTCTGATTGGCCAAAAGTGTGTTTCTCCTATTATGACATTGATTTTACATCAATTATGTGGGTAAATCTTCTGCAAACAAATATTCACCAACACTTATGGAATTCATTAGTAATAAACTCCTACCACTATGTTGGTTGTTTACTTATATAATTTTATGCAGGTATTTGACGGTCAGAATTGATACTTAGTGACCTTCAATAGTTGGTTATTTTTTCTTACTTTTAAACAGGTAATTGATGGTCAAATTTAGGCACTACTGGCCGTTAACAAACTCACCCACAGTTAGCCTTTGCTTGTCCCTGAGTGAAGGTCAAGGACTAAGGTGGATCAAGATTTCAAATGGCATGGTGCTAGCATGCAACTAATTCCAAGCCATACTTGTGCTGATTGATTTGAAGTGTCTACCACATTAGCTCGGGTGGTTGAAGAGTGGAATGCTATAGACTTTAATCATCTCAACTTCTATTGCTAAGTGATTTGTCTTTTTATATATTTCTTGAATAAATGCAGGCTATACTCCTCAATTGATTTCTCTCAAATCACTCAATATTTGTGTATGTGGATCCTCACCAAGGCTTTTCTTTTTGTCTCTTTTCATTTCTAGTTCTATAATTGGCTTTATTTGGAGCTCAGGGTAGGTAAAGAAAAGAAAGCATACCTATGCTTCATATGTCACCAAGTGCAAAACTAGATCCAAGCAGAAGAAAAATCATGAGTCATTAGCCAAGTATGTGCACACTTTTATGGATGGAAAGTGGAAGATGGATGGATACTTCTTTATGTGTAGACTCTCCCTTTCTCTAACCATTATTCGGCATGACTTATTCTTTTTTTCATATGCTCAATTATTGAGAGCAAGAATTTATTTTATTTTTAATAGCCATGCCGTCTACAGAAACAATTGAGAAAGAGTCATAACCAGATTTGTATGAAGCATTTATTTTGATGGTTGGGTGGAAGATGCAGTGCTAATCTTCAAGAATAGAAGTTTTAGCATGGTGAGTGTGCGCATAACTTGACCATTAAAAACATAACCAGTATCACACAAGGTCATAAGTTTGACAAGTTCAATAAAGACACAAGAATCATATGCATAAGATTTTCAATAATGTCTATCATTTCGCTCTGGTAGGATTTTATTTCAATCATTGAGGAGTAAGCACAAAGGTTTTAAATTTTCAAAAATAAGTCTCAAGTACTTTATGCAAAGAGAGTGAGCATCACATTATCAGACTATATCACACTAGTCAATAAGTTAGGTAACATGTGGTCCCTATAAATATAGTCCACTAACATACGGGTAAGAGCAAAGAATAAAGAGCATGTTGGCAAACCGTGAAATTTTTTTATAAGAGCGGGAGACATAATCAGGGTTGATTATAATTTTTTACTATTTTATCATTTTAGTTTTAAGAATATTAAATCAAAGCATCTAATAGGAAGAATAAGGGAGCAGACGCAAACCACAGAGTCGGAGAAAAATTAGGCCGAGTAGAGCCAGGACATGTTCGACCGGACACGGTTTTTTGACCGAACAGGGATATTTGGCCGAACATTCCTGGTGGCCAAGTGACCCTCACTTTGTTGTGGTGCTCCGTGCGATGATGTACATCATGTTTTTTATCGTGGGCATTTTTGTTTGACGTGGTAGGTCCCAAGGGTCTATCCTACACTTGTCCCATTTTAAGGATAGGTGAGTTTTTTATGGACAATGATTGAAAGAAATAACTAAATGAAAGAGAATAATTCCTCCATCTCAAAATGTAAGGATTTTTGGATTTGGTCAAAGTCAAACTTTGCTAACTTTGACTATCAATTATAATTAAATCATTGCATTGGATCATAAATCAATAATGTTGTTTGATATGTCTTGAAGCCAACTATCATATTCTGTAATTATTTATATTTCAAATAATTTAGTTTTGTAGATAATGTTAGTCACATATAAGAAGAAAAATTGACTTTTAGCAATGACATTGTTGTGAAAGTTGGCCATGTATTATGATTTCACAATTGATCATTACATCATATGGTGCATTGCATTTCAGTACAACGCTTAGTCTACTTCAATATACCAGATACAATGCTATAAAACACAAACACTGTAAGCCCAAAAAAAACACACACAAACACCGCTCCGTAGTCCTAACCATCCAGCACGAAGCAGCGGCGACGATTCAGATCCCGATCTCAATTCTGGCCTGACCACCTCGGTGAAGCCAGGACAGCAGGGCTGCTAATCCCTCCGGCTAGCAGTCTCCACGCAACACTGCTGGCGCTCGTTCGCACACCGGCGGCCACCGCAAAATATACCGGTTAGCTTGTTCCGTGCCGGTGTCCACAAACCCTAATTTCCCTCTTGGGAACCTTAGCTGCGCCGCTTAGGTTTTGCTGAGATTGGGATTGTCTTCTCTTCTGGTACATGATCGCTTATCGCTATCAGAATTCCTTTTCCCTAGATTTGGTTAGAATTTCTGGTGGAACAGATATGGGGTCACGGTCGATGCATTCAGCCCGGGAGGGCATGGAGCAGGGGGTCGCAGATCTCATAGGAAAGCTAAATCTGACTGCCGACGAGGAAGCGGTAGCTGATTTTAGCGATGATGAGTTAGTAGGGGAGGAAGTGGTGGTGGAGTGGGTGCTGATCGGGAAGGTTCTATCCCTGACGACTGTCCACGTAAACACAGTGCTGGTTGCAATGAGGCCGGCATGTGGTAACCCTTTTGGCCTGAAGGGAAGATCTGTAGGTGAGAAAAGGGAGAACCATTTCATTGTGGAATTTGGCAACCCTAACGATAAAGCAACAGCTCTGGAAGGATCACCATGGATGGTGGGCAAGCATGCTGTAGTTCTGCAAGAATATGTTGAGAAGCTTAAACCATCTGATATTAGTTTTGAAAGGATGGCAATTTGGGTTCGTATCCTGAATACCCCGTTCGGTTGGATGAACGCCTAGCATGGGATGAGGGTGATGAACTTAATTGGCAAAACAGTCAAAATGGATGTCAATGCCGATGGGAAGGCGAGCGTATCTTAGAGGAAGAGTGGAGATCGATGTAAACAAGCCTATTCGCAGAGGAGTGATGTTTAAAATAGTGGGCAACAAGCCGGAGTGGTTTGTAGTGCAATATGAGAAACTATCGTTCTACCGTTACTCTTGTGGCCTCATAGGTCACACGGAGATTGAATGCATAGTGCAGACAGAGAGAAATAGCGAGGGGAAGATGCCTTATGATCTACCCTTGAGAGCTTCGGATCATAGGAGAAGGAGAATGCAAAACTTTGCACAGGCAGCTGCAGAATCATTGGGCCAGACATCTTTGGATGGCTCATGGCAGGCTAGATCCTCCTCTTCCCGCTCGGGGGATGGACGGAATCTGAGACATGGAAAAACCAAGGACAAGACAGTGGATGATGAAGAGGTGTGCTCACCTATTAGGCCCAAGGGGCATGTGGAGAAGTCATCTGAACCAGGTGCTGCTCGCAAGCTCTTTAAAGAGATAGATAGGGATTGTGGAAAGAAGAAAGCTCAAAGCAAGGGTAAGGCTATTTCGGAGGAAGCTGAACAAATGGTGAGGAAGAGAAAGTCGAAGAGTGGGGGGAGAAGTGCGACTACCCCTGATTTGAATCTACCAGGTGAGGAGGCGGGAGCAATCGTACCGGTGAGGCTGGTGTCAGCTTGGGTGAACCAAATGTTTACCGGGCATGAAATTCCTATGGAGGAGGAGAATGAATTAATCAAGAAGCAGAACGTATCTGGGTCACACAATATTGCATCATTGGCCGGGGCTGTTCTGGACAGCTCCTGCCGGGCACAATGAAACTTCTATGTTTGAACTGCCGGGGTGTGGGCCAAACCGAGGCAGTTCGTGAAATCCGTAGCTTGATCCAGCTACACCCCCCATGGATAGTGTTTCTTTTGGAAACACGGTTGTTTGATGATAAGGTTGATGTTCTAAAGAAGGCCTTTGGCTTTCCGAATGGTTGTGAGGTTGGAAGCTGGGGTCGTGGTGGAGGTTTGGCAATGTTGTGGACACATGATGTGTGTGTGAAATTACAATCTTATGATACACTTCACATTGACATCATGGTGGTGGACCCGAGGACTGATGCGGAGCTGTGGCATTTCACCGGTTTCTATGGAGAATCCAAGAGAGAATTGTGGCACAGGAGCTGGGATTGCTTACGCACGCTAAATTCACGAAGTGATAAACCGTGGATATGCGCAGGCGATTTTAATTAGTGTTTGGATGCAAATGAATAGATTGGTGGGGCTACTAGGCCAGAACGTCAGATGGATGGCTTCCAGGATGTGGTGGCGGTGTGTGGTTTCTTAGACCTTCGCTATATAGGTCTGCCATACACATGGGACAATAGGCATCAAGGCGGACACAACATCAAAGGCCGCTTGGATAAAGCACTGGCGACTGCTTCTTTTGTTGATCTGTTCAGGAGTGTGAAGGTTTGGCATGTTCAGACCATAGCATCGGACCACTGCCCCCTGGTGGTAGAATGGATGGGAGATAATGCGAGCCCAAGGGGGAGAGGAGGTTGGAGGAGGAGATCTTTCCGGTATGAAAATATGTGGAGACGGGATCCCTCCTACATGGACACGGTACACGACACTTGGAACGGTGGCCTTAGGATTGGTGATATGGGGAAGCTCCAAACCTCGTTGGGAGCTTTGCAGGAATCACTGGCATACTGGGAGCAATCTATGTTTGGCCAGGTGAAGAAGGCACTACACAAATTGCAGGGAGAGCTGGACACAGAGCATAGGAAAACACTGCTATCAGGGCCAACAACAAAGGAAAAAAAGGCTCATGTCGAGGATTGCCGAGCTGCTGTCTAGAGAAGAAGTAATGGAGACACAAAGGTCACGAATTATGTGGCTCTCGAATGGGGATAGAAATACAGCCTTTTTCAAGCAATCTCAAGGGAAAGGGCGAAGAGAAATAAGATTGAAGCGCTACAAGCGGAGGATGGTTCATTGATTACCAGTCCGGGAGGGATAGCGAGGTGCGCGGTGGAATTCTACAAGGATCTATTCTCTGCACAATGGAACTCTGAACCAGAACTTGTAACACAATATGTACCGAGTTGGGTGTCTATAGAGATGAATGAAGTTTTAGCAAGACCATTCACTGAAGACGAGGTGAAGCGGGCCCTATTCATGATGGGCCCCGATAAGGCTCCGCGGCTGGATGGTTTTACAGCCGGTTTTATCAGTTGCATTGGGAGGTAATTGGGCCAGATATCACACGAGCAGTCCTCAACTTCTTGAATGGTGGTATGCTACCTGATGCTGTCAACCTCACCACTATTGTTCTGATACCCAAGGTTAAGCACCCCCAAAATATGAAAGAGTTTAGGCCTATTTCTCTGTGCAATGTGATCTACAAAATCTGTTCCAAAGTGCTAGCTAACAGGTTGAAGGTTTTTCTGGATGAGATCATCTCAGAGGAGCAAAGCGTGTTCATGCGAGGCAGATTAATCACGGATAATGTACTGGTGGCATATGAATGCACTCACTAACTGAAAAGGAAGAATGGTAAAAGTGGAGCCTGCGCAATCAAACTTGATATGGCCAAAGTCTATGATGGGGTTGAGTGGGGCTACCTGCAAAGTATCATGCAGAAATTGGGCTTCAATGAAGGTTTTGTCCAAATGATTATGAGATGTGTGACCATCGTAAGATTTGTGGTGAGGGTAAATGGAGGTTTAACAGAAGTTTTTAAGCCAACAAGAGGAATTAGGGAAGTTGACCCTATATCCCCTTACTTATTTCTTCTATGTGCAGAGGGATTATCATGTCTCTTGAAAGCAGTTGGCCCAGTGCATATTGCTAGGGGGGTCCGAGTGAGTATCCACGCCCCGTGGGTGTCGCACCGTCTCTTTACGGATGATTGCATGGTCTTCACAAAAGCATCGCAGAGAGGGACAAATCGACTATAGGAGATCTTAGAGCAGTATAGTAGAGGCTCAGGACAATTGGTCAATAAATCGAAGTCGACAGTCTTTTTCAGTGGGAATTGCACTGATACGATGAAGACTGAAGTCTGGGAAGCTTTACACATCGAGAATGAAGCATTGGTTGAGAAATATCTCGGACTTCCTACGTGCATTGGAAGGTCAAGTAAGGAGGCGTTCGAGTATATGCCAACAAGGATTCATGACCTAGTTGGGGGATGTAGTGGCAGGGATGCGAGTGGAGCCGGGAGGGAAGTACTGATTAAATCAGTTGCACAGGCAGTCCCAACCTACCCTATGAGCTGCTTTCTAATCCCCAAGGATACATGTAAGAAAATGAAGTCGGTCATTGCTAACTACTGGTGGGGTGGGGCTGCGAATAGCAGGCGGATTCATTGGCAAAGCTGGGAGCAGGTCACGAGACCAAAGATGCAAGGCGGTATGGGTTTCAGGAATATGCACTTGTTCCATCTAGCCATGCTAGGAAAACAAGGATGGAGAATTATGACGAAGCCGGATTCACTATGTGTGAGAGTCTTGAGAGGAAGGTACTTCCACGGCTCAGATTTCCTGTCTACGACTAGGAAGCGTCATGCAAGCCAAACCTGGAGGGCGATATTAGCAGGAGAGGAGGTTTTGAAGAAAGGGCTCACAAGGCGGATTGGCAATGGCACAACCACGAGAATTTGGGAACATAAATGGATTCCATACCATTTTGAGGGAGCCCGCTTACCCCACCTGATGGCCTCGGGGTGGAATTGGTGGCTGATCTTATGACGGCAAGTGGAGGTTGGAATGAACAATTGATCCGAAAAATCTTTATCGGCATGGATGCAGAGGCGATTTTGAGAACACCAATGATGGGGGTACCAGATGATGTGTGGGCCTGGTCGCATGAAAGACACGGGAACTATTCAGTCTGCTCAGCTTATAGAATGCTTTATGCACAAAAGCAAGCAGGGGAGGATATGAATCAGAGCTCCAGTTCAAGTAGCCAGGTGTGGAAACAAGTGTGGAGAATGGAAGTGCCGCCCAAAATACAAGTCTTCTGGTGGAGGGTAATTCATGAATATCTGCCGGCTAGACAGATCCTGAAGAGGCGTCATCTGGAGCGGATAGCAAACTATGAGGTATGTGTGGTGCAGATGAAGAATCCATTAATCATGTCTTGCTGGAATGTACAATGGCTAGGAGGTTTTGGGAGGCAATGCACGACATGACGGGGGTTAAGATACCGCATATGCACCCACAAACATGGGCAAGAGATCTCCTAGACCCAAGTTTTTGTCCTACGAGGGATGCCACAGTTATACTATGTGGTATGTGGTCGCTATGGACAGCTTGGAATCAAAGGAAACATGGAGAGAGACCGCCGCCGATCCAAGTCTCTGTGAACTGGGCAAAAGACACTGCGTATGACCTATGGAAAATTAAGCATCCGGTGTCAAGAGGACAGAGACAGAAAAAGAAACTCAAGTGGAGGAAACCCGAATTAGGGTGGGTGAAATGCAACGCAGATGCAGCCTTCTATCCAAATTCTAGCTCGGGATCCACTGGAGTAGTGATACGTGACTATAATGGTGTTGGCCTGGGAGGAAAAGCTAAATGGTACACATATGGGCTGGATGCGCTGACGATGGAAGCAAGTGCTTTCATCGATGGCATGGAGCTGGCGAGAGATATGTCAGTTAGGAACCTGGTGATGGAAACGGACTGCCAACAATTGATCATCCTCTGGAGTGGCGGAGAAAACCAGAGGTCAATTGTTAGTACACACCTGAGAAGAATGAAAAGTCTAGCTCAGGTTTTCAATAGTTTCAGGCTTGTCTTTGTAAGTAGAAATTGCAACCAGCTTGCACATGAGTGCGCTAGATTAGTATCCTGTGATCGTGAGGTGGTTCAGTGGCAAGATGTAGCACCACCAGTGATACAGGCAATGCTTGCTTTTGAATGTACTAGTGCCAATGGCTGATGAATGAAAGCTGGTTAACCTCAAAAAAAAAAAAGCCATTATGCTAGTATACACTTCAACAAATCTGTCAACAGCCTCAAAGAATGTGTTTTCCAGCTGGCCTCGTGACCTGCTTGGTATGCCAAAAGTAATGATTGCAAGAATTGACATCGCAAAGTATCTGTAATCAGTCCAAACAATGCAAAATTGGACCAATCTAGATCCTATCAGAACTTACCATGTTCGTTTAGCCTTCTGTGCAGATCTCAATTTCATGGGGTTGAGTGATTTCCTCTGCCACATCTCCTTCCTCGCTCAATCCCATGACTTCTCTATCAGATACTGTCTCCTTCAACTCCGTCAACCAACGCGGCTGAATCCACCACCAAAACCATCGGAGACTGGAACAAGGCGGCGCTCCACTCTCATTCAGCTCAAGCTGCGGCTTCTCTGGGGTTTTGTCAAGAACTGTATGCCCCAGCTATGCGCACCAAGCCGACAACAGGTCGCGCCCACCATGTGGCGTTACTGCCATATCCTGGGGCAGGCCTGCCGGTCAGGTCACATAGGCCATGGTCCTACGCGTGGTGCAGCTAGGAGAGGACCCCAACCTTTCAAATCCGACAGCCAAGGCCCATTAGTGCAATGAAAGTACGTACCCAAAGTCCCAAACAACCGCAGTGAGGCAACTGGCCGCGACCATTTGCAGCTCCAGACCTAGCGGCGATTCCTCTTCTCTCCTTTGGCGCTCGGTGGTTCGCTGCCTCCATATTTGCTCTCTTGCCGAAGTGCCGATCGTAGAGACAGGGAGCCGGCAGCTTAACTTGTCCGGCGGCACACCAATTGGTTGTGTGACAGGGTGCCGGCAAGCAGCCAGGCGCGATTGTGATCCCAATTGCCAAGGCAAATAGTTACGGCAACTTCTTTATCTTTTCAATCTGAGCTAGATGTATTTAGGAGCATAAAAAGTGATGACATTATTCATTTTCAAGGGCGAGAAGTATTTTGGAGCATACAAAGTGATGATATCTTATATCATTTTGAAGAACTGAACTTGTGGAATGCAAAATTACCTAAACCTCGTCATGTTAATGGTATGTTACAATGTTGATTAACAATGTATGCTCGATACATATTTGTTATTTTGCATCCTCTATTTTACTTGGTAAAAACTTTATTTGCTTCATATTTTTATCATATTTATATCTACATTGTGTATTGTTAAGTGTGATTTTAAAAAGAAAATTGCACTTTGTGGCAAGTTTTTTAGGCACTTAGATTTTGGCTGAAGTGTGCCCCGAGTCTTGACAAAATCCTAAGCCCGCCATATCCACCATCTGTCAAGCTCGAAGATGAAGAACACGGTAACGGAAGAACAGAGGGGAAATGAAATGAACGTGAAACATTTCAGAAAATAAAAGAGTTTTTAATTTTATTTTCAGGTAGGGAAATAGTGTTTTAATTCAACATAATTACAACCTGTCATTACTTTTCCAATACTACTCATACTACTTAAAAGGTTAATGTAGTATAAGTGTATCTATATTGTTAATTAGATCAAGAGAGATAGACACTGCCATAAAAATAATTTTCAGTAACGGCTGTAAGCGGTCTTCGTTACCGACAAAAGATTTGACATAAATAATCATTACCGATTATTATCCAAAATTGTGATGGACTGATGCCCACCACTAAAAATATATTAAAAAGCAAAAAAAAATAGTATCAGTGGCGGACAAATATCTGTCATTAACAGAGAAGAGCTCATCACAATCTAAGCAAAAGCAAATATGACGACAGGCCCAGCCTGGCTTGCCACCCACGAAGCCCTAGTCGAGCCTGTGGAGGTCGCCACGTCGGAGCTGGCCCTGGAGGTCGCTTGCTTGCGTGGAAGGAGAGGACCGGGGTTGAAAGATCTGGCGCCGTCGCCCGGTCCTTTGCTTGGATCAATGGTCGAGGACGGAACAACGCCGGAGAGGAATGGCATTGTAGGCCATCTGGAAGGGGTGCAGATCCGCCCCCACGCGCCTGTAGGGCCATCAGGAGAGGCACCACCGACCACCGGGAGGAAGGGGGGGGGGTGGGAGGGGCGCGTCGCGAGGGGCGCCGCTGCCGCCGCTCATTTTGTCGATTTGAGAGAGAGAGAGAGAGAGAGAGAGAGAGGTGCGTGATGCATGTGAAAGAGTGAAGATAGCAGGCTAGGGTTAAAGAGAGATTTATTTATGTGAACGTCTCATCTGAACCATAAAAAGTAGATCTTACGGTCATGGTTGAGTCATTTTTAATAATGGACATTGCTGACATCATGAAGAACCATTACTAATATTGAACAGTGTTGCTTGTTACTAATTTAACAACTTAGTGACGGTCAGACCTCGTAGGCCATAACTAGTAGCGGACAATATGATGCCCATCACAAATTGGATATGAGCTTTTATTGCTAAAAATCACTTTTGTAGTAGTGACGGTCCATACTAATTTCAGTGCATTGGAAGGGTGCTCGTCTATAGTTATCCTGCAAGATATGTAACAGAACCACCTTACCATGGAGACGATTCCATTGTCAGGATCTTTCTCAGTTGGCGACATGCACTGTGACACCGAATAGTATAACACATGGCTAAAATAATATATTTTGCAATGAGAACATAGATAGAGTGCAGAGTTTGTTATAAATCCAAATTTAAATTACAAACTAGAGTTTAAAAGTGAAGAAGTGAAATAGTCATACAATGATTAACGAGGTTTCGCACATGTTGGCGGCCTATAAAACCTGATATCGGCCACCAACCGGTCGGGAAATACAAGGTAAAGACCTAAGATCAATAAATATTTGTTTAAACTAATAAGATTCCATGAGTTTTAGTGAGATATTATCACACCCGGTTTTAAGGACAAAACCAGATGCTTAGTATATGTGTGCCCAAGACAAGTTTCACACATATCGATGGTAAAAGTGAATAACAGTATAACCAATGTCATTATTACAGCGTATCATTATTACATAAATAATTTCCTTCAAAGACTAAAATGACATTCTCGATGACTAGCAGCGGAAAGCACCATAACACCATAGGCAATCGACTGGGGGCACACTCACCTAGTAGTAGTCTTCATCGATGTAGTCCATCTCTCCATCTTCTGAGCAGCAGTTTATAGTACAACAACAAAGAGAAATAGCAAGGGTGAGCACTTTCCGTACTCAGCAAGTGGCGAAAAGTATGACATGCAAGTTTAATAGAAGAAATGCTAACACAATGGTTCATTTGCAGAAATAAGCATCTATACCTAAGACCATTCGAAAAGACATCCTATTTACTAAGTGAGTTGAATTACCAAACCCTATTTACTAAGTAGTTAATGCCAACAAAGGACTACGATTCACATAGAATCCAAAGCCACCAACTCACACAGAGTTAAACAGTTCACATAGAACACTATTCACTAAGATACCAATCAAACCAAACTTGGCGACCGACCAAGTTCACCCAACCATCCCTGCTAATCATCTGAAAGATCCATGCCTCTCATGACCGTGAGCATGACTATTATAACAGTTTTACACTCTGTAGAGGTTGCACAACTTTACCCACGGGTTGGTGATTTTGTCATTATGGAGTGACTAAAGTCTCCATGTTGCCTAAATCACACTACCATAGATGTGCGGCCAAGAGATCATCACAAGGTCTTTCAAAGAGCTTCCCAGGTTGCAAACAACCCACGCTAAGATTTCACTGTTGTGGAATTAAACCGTTCCACAGAAGCCCCCTCTGGCGTCATGGCTAGGAGTGAACCGTCCACCGCCTGAGTCCGAAAGTAAACCCTTCCGTCCTTATTCCCCAGCTGCTCGCAGAACTACAAAGACATCTCGGTACTCAGCCAAGCCTACCCATATCAGCTCTGTGCTTAGCGCTGCTTTTATGGTTACACGTTCCACGAACCTCTCCGTGTGATCCCAAGCAGGTACCACCACAATCCCATAGTACTGTACCGAGTACACGTGCATACCCACACCATGATCATCATCCTCCTGGTTGGATCACCCTAGTTCCATGTTGCTAAAAAGGATTACCCGTCCCTCATGATTATGTTCAATTGAACCATTAGTCAGGATTAATATTAGACACTTCCAATTCCTGACATAGCAAACTAAGCATGACGTACCCATACTAGTAAACTACATCAGAACCCAGGCGACAAGGAATAATATGGAACATTATAATAACACAAAGGATTCAATATTAACAAGCATGCATATAGATAGAGAGGAATGTAAAACATAGGTTCAAAATGCATCAAGGACACTTGTCTGGTTCCCCTTGCTGCTGCTCAAAGTCTTCGGGATGGAGATCTTGGAAGTTCTCTAACTGCGGATTGTCTACTGAACGTCACACCAGAAAGACAAGCATACAAACAAACTAAGAAACAATACACCACATAGTACCAAAAAGCAATGGAAACAAAACTATGAAAAAGTACATGTTGTTACGATCACGCGGGCGCAAGAATCGCCTTAATCCGAGTTACGATTCAAACAATTATTAACGTTTGAAGTTTTAGGGTTAAAATAGTAAAATCAGTGAATTATGATAAGATAGTGTGAATAAATAATATTCATCACTACGATCGCATTGGTGTAAGAATTTCTCAGTTTGGAGCTACGGTTGAAAAGTTATGGAGATTTGAAGTTTCAGGGTCTAACATGTAAAAACGGACAAGTCCAGGGACCTAGAAGTAATTTTAGAAAAGTATAGGGTTTAAACTATAAAATTTAAGTTAAAATATAATTTTAGTAAAGATTAGGGACCAAATTGTAATTTACAAAACATTTAGGCACTAAATTGTAAAAAGCCAGGACTAATATATAATTGCTAAGAAGTCCAGGGGAGTTTCTATAAAACTATAGGACTAAAAATAATTTATTAATAACTTAGGTCCCTGAATATAATTAACTAAAGGTTCCGCAGAAAGTTTGGTTTAACAAAAATCTAATATTATCAAACTTCACGGGCCTATAAGCAAAAGTCCAGCATTATTCAGGATTAACGGGATTTATTTTATAAACTAAAAACGCTAAAACTCCTATGGACCGGGTGCATGGGCTATGTGGACCGATGTTGACTAAGGGGTCCAAGGTCCACGGTGGACCCGGAGCATGCACATTCAGGGGCTTGTAATCCTGGCCCTCGGCTCTAGATCCGGCGACTACGGGGCCTCCGGCGGGGATGGGGGTCGCCGGCGATGAGGGAGACAGCGGTGGCCATGCGCGACATGCAGGAGCTCACGGGGAGGGAGCTCCGGGTCACGAGAACCGAAGGGGAGAGGGGAAGGCGTCGGAGAGCGGCGAGCTCACCGGGAGGCACGTGACGAGGTGAGGAGGCCGAGAGCGGCGGCTTCAAACGGCGGTGCCGGTGGCTTCGAGGGGCAGTGGAACGCGAGAAGGGAAGGGAGTGCGGCAGTAGGGGAAAAAGACAGCGTGGAGCGGGTCCTGCCCTATTTATAATGGCGCGGGACCTAGCTGGCTTGGCACGCACACCAAGGCGGCGGTTAGGGTTAGGGTTCGAGGGTGGCGGCGCGTGACGCGGGCGGGCTGGCAGGGTGCGCTGGGCTGAGAGGGACTGGGGAGGGGGTGGGCCGAGCGGGGCACGGGCTGCAAGGGCGGTGTGGCCTAGCAGGCCGGGAAGGGAGAGAGGGGGGAGGGAACATTGGGCCACGCAGAAGGGATTTGGCCTAGGCCAGGGGGAGGGGAGAGGACAGGAGAGGAGAGGGGTGATGAGGACATCACTCCTATGGATACACACAACAATCCTCGAATTCTGGACTTGCAAGGTCCAACGACTAGAGCTCGTGCACGACGACTAAATTTAGAGGTGAGCTCGTTCCTACGTTCTTCGCTATATGTTACTTTTGAGAATGGTTTGCTACCTAATGATTATTTTATGATTAGGAACCATGGAGAGGACCAGGAGATGATGGGAGAAGGAGTTGGGAACGTGGAGGACAAGCAAGGGCTTCGAAGCCAAAGTGGAGGCCCGATCAAAACCGTCTTCGAGTCTATTTTGGAGCCCGGGACCAGTCTGCACTAAAATGATCACCCAGGACGCATATGGACTCGAATTTGGATGTTCTACATATGCACGGAAATATAAGGAGAAGACCTTTCCAATGCCGCCGGTCCCATGTCAAATTCATCCGGAGTCATCGGGAATCGTCGAGACAAGAGAGGGTCCAGAATCTGTTTCGGTGCTGCGTCGCCTATTTTTGGCCTTTGGGCTTTGTATCTAGTTGAGCCCAATTTGGGGCACATCCAGAGGGTCTTGCATGACCCTAGGGTCTTCATATACAGCCGCCGCCACACCATTAGGGTTCGGGTTTTGCTTAGATCAATTCTGTTCATAAACAGTGTCGCCGTTCGTCGGTTTGTGAGATCCCAACTTCATGAGTTTAATCATACATCTACAATTGTGATGCATTCTTTGTTGTTCTTGCTTGTGTTCTTGATTCGCAGGTAGGGATTAGCCTTCTCGGCGAGGTCAATCGTGCTTGGATGATTGATAACCAGAGGAGACGTTGTGCTGTAATTGCGGGCTTCTGAACGTGTTGTTTAGAAGCCGGATCGATTTGTGTTTCACCTCCGCCCAAATCAAGATTTATCAGAACCTTTCGGAAGATTGTTCACATCAAGGGGGAGGGGAGAGTTGGGCCGAGCGCAGGACAAAAGAGAGAGGGAGGGGGAAGAAAGAAGTGGGCTGTGGGGGAAAGAATTTGGCCCAAGGCCGAAGGGAGAGGAATGAGGGGGAGATTGGGCCACGGGATGGGATTAGGCCCAAGAGCTGGCTGGGGATTTATTTTCCCTTTTTATTTTCCTATTTTTTCCCCTTAACTTCTATCTTCAACAAAATTGATTCCTAATCAAATTTTCAAATAACTTTTTGCACATAATAAAATCTTAATGCAACTATAGCGGCATGAATGCAACAAATAAATTTTTAAAATACCCCGTACTTGATTATTTTTTTAGAACATAATTCTTTTTCTTATTAAAATATTAATAATCTAATTAATTCTAGCAAAATTTTGAAAATCATGGTGTTACAGATATGTGTTTGCAGGTATAAAAGGGCCAAAATATGCAAAAACATGAAGAAACGCCCCGTCGGCCGATCACCACTATGAAACAACCATTATCACCGGTTGACAGAGTCATTTTTAGGCTGAAATCAGGATCCGGCCGACAGGGTCATTTACAGCTGAAATCAGCACATGACCGATTCTGCAAATATTCCACCAAGAAGCCGTTTTCTCCTCCCGGACGAAGACACGTGAAATATGATGAAGGAAACAAGGCCATCAAGTGGCATAACCGGGCGAGGTCCAAGGGGCAACCTGGCAAGGGTCAGCACCCGGCCAAAGCCGCCGCCCAGCCTAGCCCGCCGCCCGGCATGAGCTGCTGCCCGGCCCCCCTTGCCACCTGGTCTCAGCTGGCGACCCGAGAGTTGCCAGCCCATGAGGCCCACGAAGCCTACCAGCCCCAAAAATCAAGAGTAGGTGGGAACCTACTAAACAACCACCATCGGGACCAAATCCGAGCCATCCACGAAGAATCGGAAGGAAACCGACACGATTCAAAGGGCCGTCCGGCCTTGCCCACCGCCCGGCGGTGCATGCCGCCCGGCATGCCCGGCCGCCCGGCACACGTGGCCACCTGGCATGGCCCGCCGCCCGACGGACCGACTTCGGCCTACTGACTCCACTCCGCCTACAAATGCCTCCCAGCCCATCGCCACCTATAAAAAGAGGGGAAATTCAGGAGAAGATATCATCGAACAAAGAAACACATCAAGGAGTCCATTTCCTATTACTTGTGCTACTTAGTAGAGTAGGTTAGTGTCGGGAGTTAGAGTCTAGTCGAGAGCATCGCTCGAGATTCCAGAATCGCCTCGAAGTCTTGGTATGAGCACTCTTGTATCTTTTCTCTTTATGTAAGACTTATCGTTTATTAATATAAATATCTTTTCTTTTATATCTTGTTAAGTAATTATTTTAACTTAGTCATTTCCTTATGTTACATTGTTGCATAGTTCCTGGGTTTCTCGGTTAGAATTTAATTAATTTTAGTTCTTTGAGACTTAGACTTGGTTATTTCTGGGCTATTCTTCTGCTAGGCCAATGGAAGAATATCTAGTGAAGGCATAGGCGCGGTGCCTAAGTTAATGCTAGCTAGATTTGCATTCGTACCCACGGGCTGTGTGGTAGGCGGCAGGTGGTGATAGTCCTCTCCGTCCCTTTAGTAATCCACCACGTTCGGGTAGTCTCAAGGGAGGTTGACTAGTGATAGCGTACCCACTAGTACAGAGGTTAGTTATCGACCGATATTAGTAGATCGTTTTCGTGCCCCAAAGTGAGCTAACAGGTGAAAGACTCGAGGCTGTATCAAGAATTTGGAGTAAGTGCTCAACCCGAATAACTAGGATTTGACGCTTGGCTTAGATATATTAGGAAGATATAATTTAGGAATCTTAGACTTAGACTCGCTGTCCTCCCGGCTAGCTTAACCGTTCTCTTTATTTATCTTAGTGTGGATTTCTTATGTGTTGCTACCCCTACCATTGTTATTGAACATCCTTATCCCTGTCTCTGGTCAATTGGTATAATTCTTGTAGTTATTATCTTTGTTAAACCAAGATAATCTTACGCCTAGCTTCCCTGAGGAAAATAAATACGATACCTTGGAATACTCCTGAGTGAAATGCTGCAATGGTGTTTCGTGCGCTTGCGGATTAATTCATTTTACTCTTAAAGCATAACAAACGCCAACAATCATTTCGGGTGCCGTACCTGGAATAGTGATATTCTTGATGCGATGTTAAGAAATGTCAACAAGCATTTCTGGCGCCGTTGCCAGGAAAGCAATAGGCTAAGATATCAAAAATTTAACATTGATATTTCTATCAAGAAGTTACCGCTTTCCTTTGCGGGCTTACCCTTGTTCTGTTTATTTGTGGTGCAAACAGGACGCTTTATGATTGGTTTCGACCTACAAGACAACTACCACAATGATCCGAAGGCTTTGTTGAGGAGAGTGCGTCAGCGACTCACCCCTCCTCAGCCTGTACTTACTCTTGAAGCACCTCTGATCACACAGGCTCTTCAGCGAGTCCCGTCTATGTCCGCTCAACCAATTATGGCTGAAAAGACGATCTGTGACTACTCCGCCCCATCTACAGACAACATCTGCACCGGTTTGAAACCGAACCTGGTGAATGGAGGCTATCAGCAGAAACTGGCCTTGATTAACATGGTTTTGGCCAGTCCTTTCTGTGGCATGGCATCGGAAGACGCAAATGCCCACCGCCAATAGTTTTTGGCGTTGTGCAATACTTTCACCATGAGGGAACTGACCCCTGAAGCCATCCGCCTTTGCCTTTTCCCATTCTCACTCTTGGGGAAGGCCAAGCAGTGGTTCTACAGCAATCAAGAAGAGCTCACCACATGGGACAAGTGCTCCAATGCCTTCCTTGCCAGGTTCTTCCCGTTAGGCAAAACCAATGCCCTACAGAACAAAATTCGAAGTTTCCAACAGCTGACCGATGAAAGGCATGGGAATGCTTTCAAGAGTAGACTTTGGTGTGCCCACATCATGGCATGCAAGATTGGTTGCTAATCCAAAGTTTTTACCATGGGCTCAACCGTCCAGCTCGTAAGCAACTTGATGCAGCCGTTGGAGGTTCCTTCTTCTCTCTAAAGGTCAAAGAAGCCCAAACTCTCATAGAAAAGATGGTCGCCAACTACAGTGGCTATGATGAGAGGCAAAGCCAGCCGCAACCCAAGATGAGGGGAGTCCACCAAGTTGATGGTATTGACATGTTAGCAATCAAGATGGATAAACTTTTGAAGAAGATGGATTCGCCTCAGACTGCCCAATCCTTAGACTCTCGCATGACCCGCGAAGTCTGTGGCAATGTTGGACATATGGGAAGCCACTGCCCGGAGACTCAAGAAGAAGAAGTGAACTACCTCAACAACAACAACGGGTTTAGACCCCGCACGAACAATTTCAGATGGGAGTCCAAGCCAAACCTCTCCTTTGACAAGAATATGGGTAACTCTAGAAACTTCACTCGTAATGAACCTTCCTTCCATGATCTTGTTGTAGGACAATTTAAATCAATGAAAGTATTAGTAGAAAATTTATTGCCACTGATAAAGTCCTAGAAAGCATAGATTCTCGCATCGAAACTTTCACTACCTCTTTGCAAAACCAGCTTAGTCATAATAAAATGTTATGAACACAAATTGCTCAGCTAGCCGCTTCTATTGTTTAGCCCAACTCTGGCAAGCTCCCCGGTCCGCCAGAAGCTAGCCCCAAAGAAAATGTTAATGCTGTCACAACTAGAGGCGGAAAATCTACATAGGATCCGCCAAATCCTAATGATGCAGGGAAGGACAAGGAACCCAATGCAGAGTCAGAGGATGAAGAAGAAATTGAAGAGGCAAAGGCACCTCTCAAGAAGGCGCCACATGAGTTCTATGATACACCGGTGTTGCCATTTCCCTCTCGCCAACGCAAGCCAACAGTGGATTAGCAATTTGGGAAATTTGTAGAGGTAATAAAGAAATTATATGTCAATATACCGCTACTTGATGCCATACAAGTCCCTACCTACTCCAAGTACCTAAAGGACATCCTCAATAACAAACGTCCAATGCCATCCACTGAAATTGTCAAATTAACGGAGGAATGCAGCGCCGCCATCTTGAACTCTTTGCCTAAAAAGAAGCGAGATCCGGGATGCCCAACTATCCCATGTTCCATCGGGATGCAGCAATTCAACAACGCCCTTTGTGATTTAGGGGAAAGCATGAGCATCATGCCAAAGGTGGTGTATGACAAACTTAATGTCAATTCATTATCCCCTACAACAATGTGCTTGCAGCTCGCCAACCAATCAGTTCGCTACCCAGTGGGCATCACAGAGGACGTACTCGTGAAGATAAGGAAGTGTCTCGTTCCCGTCGACTTTGTGGTGCTAGATGTGGAGGCCGATGTGAAGACACCCCTTATACTAGGAAGGCCGTTCCTCAGCACCGCAAATCCCAACATTGACATTGGGGTTGGAGAAATCCACATTAACATTAATGGGAATGAAGATAAGTTTGCCTTCAAGCCCCGAATGGAACAATGCAATCAGATACTCATCTTTTATGGTAAAAATCCTAACATGGTGCAGAAAATTGAGGTATACCCAATGGCTCAAAAATCAGGCGCACCGGTGGTAAAAGTGAGCAACACACAATCACCGCCCAAAAAGAAGAACAAGCCACAAGAAGTAAAGGAAAAGTTTGCCGCCAAGCCCTAGAAAATCAGACAAGTATGGCGGAAGAAAGAAATTGCACTGACTGTGGAGAATTCTCCATCCACAGAAGGCACCGTGAAAAACTGAACACGGAGGACGTCTTGTTTGAGACGAAAAATCCAGACCCTTGTCGGAAGGTAACCGATATTTACCCCCCCCCCCTTCTCTTATACATACCACTAAATTAGGTTGCTTTTATTTCCTTCATTAAAATTAGCCAAATTTCCCGGTCGAGAGGTCAATTTTCATCAAAAACGACTATTCGGGTGATGATCCAGGACTATAACCCGGCCAGACAAATTTCAGCACCCGAGAGGTCATTTTTCACGAAAAACGACCCCCTGGCTGGGTAAGTTTTGTGCCGCCCGAACTCTAACCCTACCAGTCAAATTTCAGCACCCTGGAGGTCATTTTTCGTGAAAAATGACCACCCGGCTGGATGATTTCTGTGCCGCCCGGCAATACTTTTTCTCGGATTCCATGCTCTTGTGATGTAGGGATAATGGCAATGAGTGGAGGAGGTGTGGCCAGCACTTCCTTTGTGAAAAAAAAAATGTCACCTAGACCCCACTATGAGTAAAAGTAAATGAAGGAGAGCCACACATGTCACCTCACACTTTCACCACCCACATTCACCTGTCATCCTACTCCCCTAGGCCTCATGAGTGGCAGGATACTCATTGCAAACATCCAACTTTGGTCATTCCATTAATCCCACCTTGCTCCCCACACTATCAACAAAGTTCTGGCCAAAGGTAGCAAGTGGATCACATGGCAGATGGACCTAGCCCTCTCCCATCACCACCAAAGAAATAATGCAGCAAAAGGAGGATGAGGACCTGCCGCCTAGCATGGCCCGCCGCCTGGCATGGGTCGCCACCCGGCGTGCCCCGCCGCCCGGCGTGGGATGTTGCCATCCAAGCTTCCTTCAAGCCCATAAATACTGGGGCTCATTCTCCAAATACTTCACCCCTCAACCTTCAACTGAAAAAACTCTCTTCTCCCTCACATCTTTCTCCCTTTTGCACTCTCTCTTTCTTTTCCCTAGTTCCCCTTAGTAAGTGCACTTTGAACATAGGAATAAAAGTGTGCTGAAATAAAATCAACTAGAAAAAGATTGTTGCCTTCCTTGCACATTTGAACAACTAACACTTGGACTAGTAACTGAATGACTAACCACTAACCATTATTATTATATTGTCCTTCGGGTATTGTGTCCAAGTAACCCTTTTGCAGGAATGGCAAACATTTGGAGGGGCCTCTATACCAAGTTCAGCAGCACCTCAAGTCGTGGGAGACGCACCCCAAGTAAATGCTCAGAAGCTGAACACTCAGAAGCTTCATATGGGCTTGCTCTGAGTTACCACTCGGAATCAATGTCCATATTCGAGGCAGCAACGGTCGCAAGTGAACACGGAGGAGAACATGGAGAATTTGAGAAGTACATGGAAAGTAAAGAGAACATGGTGTTCAACGACTTCGACGAGCAAAGAAAGTTCACCGGCATACAAGACTGGGAGTTCACGTCCGTGCACAAGTTTGACCACAACTTCCTCGAGCGAATCGGCGTCCTTGCGGATTTTGAGCGCGCGCTCAACACGGCGGGGTGGTATGATTTCTATCACCTCAATTAATATGGTTCTAAATGGCTCACTATCAAATTTCTTTGCACATTGAAAGTTCATGCCCATGAATCAAACAAACTTGGCACTCTCTATGAATTTTGTCTTTTTGGTGAAACTTACGAACGGTCTTTAAATTAAATTAGCATTTATCTTGGTTTTGATCGTAAGGCCGTATTAGACATTGATAAAATTAAAGGTTTCACACCACAAGGACTTTGGACAAAGATACGAAATCATGTTAAGGGAAAGAATGAACTAGTGACATTCACAACCCATCGCTCCATATAATTCACCGTTTTGTCGCTCACTACCTAACCCCTCGGGGTGATATACGTTCGGTGAATAGTTTGGATAAAGCCTATCTCTATGCTGTAATCAAGAAGATTAAAATGAACCCCACGTTTTTCCTCATCAACCATTGGCTCATCTTGGCATTCAGGCAATAGGGACCCATTACTTTTACCCCTTTTGTCACTAGAATTGCCAGAAAGGTTGGCGCACTTCATAGAGCTAGAATAGATCATCTGCCTAGTGGGGAAGAACAAGAATGGCGACAACAAACAACAGAACAATGTTAGACAAACATCTCCATGATGGACCAACTGTTCCACCACTTCAACATCGAGTATCAACTGCCTCAATGAATGCCATCTAAGCTTAAATCTTGCAAAGACCTATGCTTGGGGAGGTACCTAAACCAAGGTGCGCTATTTGTTCTATCCTCACTCCCTCTTTCTCTAGTAGAGTCGCTTTGTTTCCTTTTGTATATAGCTAACTAAGAAAAATCCAAAAAATATTTTCAGTTTTGATAAAATTTAAGAAAAAAACACAAAAAGATTTTTTAGCTTTCAAGGAAAATCATAAAAAACTACAAAACCAAAAAGAACAAAAAGATTTCCCCTTACAAATAAAATTTGAGAACTTGGTCTCTACCTTGCCTATGGAAATGATGAATAGTTGCTCTATTAGCTCCCTTTGAGTCTCAAGTAGACAACCTCTACTCCTCATTTTTGTTGGTAATGGTAGACCGGCATGATGATAACGCTAGTCCCTCTATGTTTTAGTGGGTGCAAATTGGCTAATAAACACCAAGTCTAGTCGTTGGAGTTTATGATATGGCATGTTTTGGATGAGTCTGTGATTTCCTTATGATTAGAGTCCAATCATTTCTTTCAAAACCATGCTACAACAAAAACCCCCTACTTGGTGCACATCTTCCCTATGATAGACAATTTCCAACCATGGCTAAATATTGATTAGCAAAACCATATCTACGCCATTTATTGCATGCATTGAGTTTAGTTAGGATTTGATCCTTATGTGGGACTTGCACTTCCAAAGCCAATCATTTTCCTTCACGATATCTTTGAGTTCTCAAATTAATCATGCTTGGTTATGCGGTTTCCAAATCGGAATCATGCATCCACTGCACCAAGCATGTTAACTAAAATCTTTCTTTTTGTGAGCCTTTGATCCCATTAGAAAAATTATGGTCCTCCTAGACAATTTCTCAGAAAAGGTTTGCAAAAAAATTTGGAACCACTGAATTAGCTTCCTTACACCGTGAGAGCTAAAAAAAAGAAACAAAGAAAGAAAGAAAGAAAAGTTTATCAGCTCTCATGGATGTTCTATATCAAAAAGTTTCAAGGTTCATTCAAAAATAAACCTTTGAGCAAAAATGAAGGACCATTCTTTCTCTCTAGCATAAAAATCCAGTCTTTGGGATAAATCTACACCCAAGACCTTTGCAATTGTGCTAGTCTGTTCCTTTGCGTGAGTCCATTCTCTCCCTCTCCACTAGACATTATTTCTAAATGATTGGAATGAGGAAGTGCATTGTCTTTTCGCTAGGACCATCTCTTAGCTTAACAATACATGCATGCTAAATGTGCCATCCTACCAAACTTCACATAGTTAACCCAAACTTTTAGAAAGTAGGATGAGCATTTGGTAAGGAAATACACCTTTTAAGAGATGAGAGCCATAGTGAAGATTGCACCAAGACGGAAGATTTTCAATCTTATGCAGCATCACAAAAACCTTGGATTCATGATCAAGTAAGAGATTGCATGACAAAATCTAAACTAGTCATTCTAGACTTCAACCGCTTATGATAAGGTTATAAAATGCCAATAAGCCCTGCTGTACAATGAGAATGACTTAGTGACCAAATGGTGCTGGTTTACACTTACCCATATTGTGTTGGAGTATGTGTTTGTGCACTTGATACTTGCAGGCGCTAATATTGAAGCAACTCCTGATCCATCACATCTAAGTTTAATTTGCTCAGGACGAGCAAAGGCTTAAGCTTGGGGAGGTGTTGGCGGCCTATAAAACCTGATATCGGCCACCAAACAGTCGAAAAATGCAAGGTAAAGACTTAAGATCAATAAATATTTGTTTAAACTAATAAGATTCCACGAGTTTTGGTGAGATATGTGTTTGCAAGAATAAAAGGGCCAAAATATGCAAAAACATGAAGAAATGCCCCGTCGGCCGATCACCACTGTGAAACTGCCATTTTCACTGGCCGACAGAGTCGTTTTCAGGCTGAAATCAGGGCCTAGCGGACAGGGTCGTTTACAGCTAAAATCAGCACCCGGCCGATTCTGCAAATATTCCGCCAAGAAGCCGTTTTCTCCACCCGGACCAAGACACGTCAAATATGGTGAAGGAAATAAGGCCATCAAGTGGCCTAATTGGGAGAGGTCAAAGGGGCAACCCGGCAAGGGTCGGCACCCGGCTAAGGCCGCCGCCCGGCCCCCCTTGCCGCCCTACCTCGACTAGCCACCCGAGGTTGCTAGCCCATGAGGCCCACGAAGCCTACCGGCCCCAAAAATCAAGAGTTAGTGGCAACCAACTAAACAACCACCATCGGGACCAACTCCGAGCCATCCAAGAAGGGTCTGTCGGAAACCGACACAATCCAAAGGGCCGCTAGGCCTTGCCCGCCGCCCGGCGGTGCATGCCGCCCGGCACAAGTGGCCGCCCGGCGGACCAACTTTGGCCTAACGACTCCACTCCGCCTACAAATGCCTCCTGGCCCATCGCCACCTATAAATAGAGAAGAAATTCAGTAGAAGAGATCATCGAACGAAGAAACACATCAAGGAGTCCATTTCCCACTACTTGTGCTAATTAGTAGAGTAGGTTACTTAGTCGGGAGCTAGAGTCTAGTCGAGAGGATTGCTCGAGATTCCGGAATCATCTCGGAGTCTTGGTATGAGCTCTCTTGTATCTTTTCTCTTTTTGTAAGACTTATCCTTTATTAATATAAATATCTTGCCTTTTATATCTTGTTAAGTATTTATTTTAACTAAGTCATTTCCTTTAGTTATAATTATCGGGAAAAACATTGTTGCGTAGTTCACGGGTTTTCTGGCTAGGATTTAATTAGGTTTAGTTCTTTGGGACTTAGACTTGGTTATTTTTCGGCTATTCTTCCGCTAGGCCAATGGAAGAATATCTGGTGAAGGTATAGGCGCGATGCCTAAGATAACACTGGCTGGGTTTGCATTCGTCCCCACGGGCTGTGTGGTAGGCGGCAGGTGGTGATAGTCCTGTCCGTCTCTTTAGTAATCCACCACGTTCAGGAAGTCTCAAGCAAGGTTGACTAGCGATAGTGTACCGACTAGTACAGAGGTTAGTTACCAACGCATATTAGTGGATTGTTTTCGTGCCCCGAAGTTAGCTAACAGGTGAAAGACTCGAGGCTGTACCAAGAATTTGGTGTAAGGGCTCAACCCGAGTAACTAGGATTTGACGCTTGGCATAGATACATTAGGAAGATATATTTTAGGAATTTTAGACTTAGACTCGCAGTCCTCCCGGCTAGCTTAACCGTTCTCTTTATTTATCTTAGTGTGGATTTCTCTTGTGTTGCTACCCCTACCATTATTATTGAACATCCTTACCCCTATCTTTGGTCAGTTGGTATAATTCTTGTAGTTATATCTTTGTTAAACCAAGATAATCTTATGCCTTGGTTCCCTGAGGAAAATAAATACGATACCTTGGAATACTCCCGGATGAAATGCTACAATAGTGTTCCATGCGCTTACGGATTAATTCATTTTACTCTTAAAGCATAACAAATGCCAACAATCATTTCGGGCACCATACCAGGAATAATGATATTCTTGAACGGCATTAAGAAATGTCAACAAGCATTTCTAGCGCCGTTGCTGGGAAAGCAATAGGCTAAGATACCAGCAATTTAACATTGATATTTCTATGAAGAAGTTACCACTTCCCTTTGCAGGCTTACCCTTGTTCTGTTTATTTGTGGTGCAAACAGGATGTTTTATGACTAGTTTCGACCTACCAGACAGCTACCACAACGATCCAGAGGCTTTGTTGAGGAGAGTGCGTCAGAGACTCACCCCTCCTCAGCATGTACTTGCTCTTGAAGCACCTCCGATCACACAGGCTCTGCAGTGAGTCCCGTCTATGTCCGCTCAACCAACTATGGCTGAAAAGACGATCCGTGACTACTCCGCCCTGTCTGTAGACAACATCCGCACAGGTCCAAACCCGAACATGGGGAATGGAGGCTATGAGCTGAAACTGGCCTTGATTAACATGGTTTTGGCCAGTCCTTTCTGTGGCAAGGCATCGGAACATGCAAATGCCCACCTCTTAACAATTTTTGGCAGTGTGCAGCACTTTCACCATTAGGGATGTGACCCTTGAAGCCATCCGCCATCCGCCTTCACCTTTTCCCATTCTCACTCTTGGTGAAGGCCAAGCAATGGTTCTACAGCAATCAAGAAGAGGTCACCACATGCGACAAGTGCTCCAATGCCTTCCTTGCTAGTTTTTTCCCGTTAGGCAAAACCAATGCCCTGTAGAACAAAATTTCAAGTTTCCAACAACTGACCAATGAAAGCATCCCTGCGGCATGAGAACGCTTCCAAGAGTACACTTTGATGTGCCCACATCATGGAATGCAAGATTGGTTGCTAATGCAAAGTTTTTACCATAGGCTCAATCGTCCCGCTCATGAGCAACTTGATGCAGCTGCTGGAGGTTCCTTCGTCTCTCTGAAGGTCAAAGAAGCCCAAACTCTCAGAGAAAAGATGGTCACCAACTACAGTGGCTATGATGAGAGACAAAGCCAGCCGCAACCCAAGATGAGGGGAGTCCACCAAGTTGATGGTATTGACATGTTAGCAATCAAGATGGATCAACTTTTGAAGAAGATAGATTCGCCTAAGACTGCCCAACTATAGTGATATTCTTGATGCGACATTAAGAAATGTTAACAGCATAGAAGCATAATTCAGCCTTGATCGGTGTCATGCCATCGACACCGTGTCGGCGCACATAAGCCTACTCATCATCGTTGTTGGTGCAAAGCTCTCATTCAATGTTCCAACAATCTGGGTGTTGATGCTCCCAGTGCAACCTTCCACCATAGTGACAATGCTTGTCTTGGTCATCTTAAAACCACATAGAGCTATGCCCTGAGCAACTAATACTCAACAAGAGTTACCCGTCAAAAATGGCCAACTACAGCCGACTCTTAGATATGCATAGGCTGAAGGTAATGTTTTATATTGCCAAAAAGCCAGCCTAAGAATGAATCCTTATTTTAAGTTTTTAGCATCAAGTTAAGTTGATAAGTAGAATAATAAATTTAGTTTGCACTATATCTACAATAAACATGGTTGCAATACAAATATTTAACTACAGTACAACATCATTACATATCATCATCATGATTTTCTTATTACTATGTTCTAGAACAGTGATAAAGTGGTACTCATTACAGTGAGGGGCAACGATTTGAATCGATTTACATTCTATAGGAAAAACCTGTTTGCATGATCCATACAAGCAACCAGGAAGCCGCATGGAGCAACTTTTTGCTTCGGTACCGCAAGGTCTTTCGGGTCTAGGCTCCCCCGAGAAGGGTCCCCCAACACGATGCATCCTGGATGACATTCGTGAGTGGATTGCTCCCTCCTCTCAGCCCTAGTTCCACCAAAGAAAGGAGAAGGCTATCTTCTGACTAGGTAGTAGTCGTCTCAACGTCAGTTTACTGGGCCCATAACTCTAGCATGCAAAGAGTATGTTCAAACTTGATCCCATAGGACCGGACATGACATGGCCCATATGCAACACAGATAGGACTACCACCTTGAAGACAAGTTGTCCTTCTCTTACCACCTAGTTTGCTCGCCCGGTCCACAATTCCACTATAATCATTTCCCATGAGATAATTGACTCAACTCCGAGTGGGCTACATACCACTCAATGACTCATTGCCCTTATTAGGCATAGGCACTAACGTCCTGAAGCTATCCATAGGTAAAGGAAACCTACTGTAATACTAGAGTTTCAAACAACTCCTATAAACTTAAGGCACATACAAGCCTACATCACACAAACCAGTAATAAAATAAAAGCGGTAAAAACTGGTGGGATACACAGGAGGTTGCCCTGACCATGTTATTGGTTAGCTGGGTCGACACCTCCTTCTGGTTCCTGCTCCGACCTGGCCTCCACGTGGTTCACCTCATGATCTACAAGATCCAAACGTGATGTTGTGCATGAGAGAAGAATCATAGTAGTCTACTTAAATAAGACTGATAGGTATGATTAGTACGGCGTGTTGATTCGTTAAGTAAATATAAACATAAGGTAGAGGCATAGGGGGCGCCTTTAGTGTATTGATCGTACAAAACCACGGTCTTTGTGTGTGTGTGTTGATCGCGATCAATGTGGACGTGCAAGGCTCATGGGTAGTGGTATTGATAAAATTAATGCTTAGTGTATTGCGCCAACCTTCATTTAAAACCAAGTATAATGGATTTGTTTTTGAAGTGCAACTACAGATTAAATGAAAATATTACACTTGAGACACAAATAATTAAATTAGCATGTTTTTGAACATCAAATGAGCAGGAGTGATTTATTGTAATTAGAACATGCCAAGGGTGAAATTTGGACCAAGTTTCATGGAATGCATTGAGCCAATAATTTCAAATAATTAAAACAAAGCAAAGACCAAATAATTAATTGTGCCTAAATTACAGTGATCTAGAAGGTGTGACTTTGTAGAGGGTTCAAGCATGCAAAAACATGATTATTCACCAAGCTTTGTGAATTTATCAGCCCCATGGATTTATATATGAATTTATTAGTGTTGTGTCTATTTATTTTAGTTGTAATAAAAATATTGACATGCCAAGTGTTTTAGTGTTTTTCTACAATAGTATCTGTCTATGGAAACTCAAAGAAATTTAGTTTGTTCCAAAACGTACAATATTTGTTTTCCTATGCATTTTGCAATTTCTAGGAAATTACTAGGGTTATTTAATCATAGGAGAAATGAAAATAATTTATGGGCCAATCAGATCGGGGCAGCAACTCGACCCATGGTGCTGCTGCCGCAGTGGACCTGGCCCAGCCCAGCCAGTGCTGAGCGCGGTGTGCATGCGCGGTGGCACGAGCGCGGCGAGCGGCCGGGGCGACGGCAGGACCCACATTTGGCTCGATGGCGGTCAGTGGTGAGGGCGGATGTGCGGCGCGTTAGCCAGGAGAAGGTAGCTCACCGGGCTAGGGTTTTGGTGTTGGAGGGCGACGACGGCGGACGAGGTGGTCGTTCTGGTGACTGAACTGCATGGGAAGGAGCAGAGTGAGGCCGAGCGGGTGAGGGTGTTGGAGAGGTGAGAGCAAGAATGATTAATTGGCTGGAGGCTCACTAGGAGGAGGGTATCGACGAGGACATGGCGTTCGGAAGCGGGTTAGCGGTGACGATTAGCGGCGGCTCACGATACAGGGGGGGAGGGGGCAGAGTGATTGTTTGTGGATCTTGAGGCCGACGAGTTGCAGCTCCAGGCTACTACGCTGCTCATGCGGGGCAGTGGAGTGGCCAGGCGTGGGAGCTCGGACCCACACACGCTACCAAAGAGAGGGAGGGTGTGCAGGTGAGAGTGAGGCGCGTGAGTGGGGAGGGCCGACCATGCCGGGGCGGGGAGCGGGGGGGGGGGGGACAAAACCTCGAGGAGGGGGCATCAATCCGGATCATGCTGCGGCTGCCTGTATGTTTGTCCACTCGGCACCGAGCGATTCGGGGTGGGCAGGGTGGCGCCTGTGTGCTTCTTCACTGCAGCTGACAGGCAGGTCCCGTAGTCATTTGGTTTTCCTTTTTCAAATTTTGCAATGCGTAGCACCTTGTGATTTTCATAGGATTAAATCTAGGACTGATCAGTGGAAACCAAAAACATGGATAGGCTTCCCAAGGTGTGTAGAAAATTAAAAAACTAAGTTTGGACGTTGGATCATGTTGAAAATTAAATGGGAATTTTTCAAAGTGTGACTGTTTTGATATTTTGGCAATTATTTGGGCCACTAAATAAAGGAGTACAAATCTGAGAAATTGCTCAAACGTTTATTTCATTATGATCTACAATATAGATTTTTGACGTGCCTAGGTTATGTTGAAAAATTTGGGCTTGTAGTTCAAGTGACACTCAAATTTGTTTAAATTTAAATTTGAATTTGATCAATTTCAGCTCAAACTTTTATTCTATGCTCTCATGCTTGTGATGATGGTCCTAAGGTGTTGTGCTTGGAACTTCATGACAATCGTCTTGGGTACACCGTGTAATCATAGGATTCGCTCAATATACAACTATGCATACCTCTGCATTGTGAACCATGTTGACACGGGTATGAAGTGTGCTAGTTTAGTTAGTCGATCAACAATCACCCATATGGAGTCAAACTTGTGCGACGTGCGGGGAAGGACTACAATGAAATCCATGCTAATGTCATCCTACATATTTCCATTCAGGAACGCTAAGAGGTTGTAACGGACCAGCTTTGTTAAGGTGGTCAGCTTTTACTCGACGGCATGTGTCTAAATATGAATGTAGACAACGTATTTGTGATAAAAGTTTTTCATCTACAATCCAACACAGGGCATAGTACAAGTTAATAGAGTCTCAGTACATCAACTCGGAATATGTGGTCATCGAGTTACAAAAGCAATTCATGTAGGTAATCCCATAAAATACAGCAACCACGTGTGGATCGAAAAATGCTACCTACCTAGCCTGCCATATATGCACAGCCTAATCATGCCTACTACGACCTACTGTGCCCTATTCCTAGTTGCGCAAGAAGGTCTTGGGCGGTCTACTCCCGTCGGAGTTGGCTCCTCGTCGTCCACGTCAGAGTTATCGTCCATCACCTCCTCAAGGTCCTCCTCCTCCTCCGCAGTGGGTGCTATGGCTACTAGGTGCTGCTTCTGAAGGTCGTGATTCTCGTGCAGCAGGGTGTGGATATTGTCCCCCATCCCTCGGATGTCCGTTGTGCGTGGGCTAGCTGCTGCTGCAGGTGCTCGCTGTAGTTGGCGCGCTGCTGCATGATGTCACCACGTATATCCACCTCCTGCTCGAGGGTGTTGAACTGCTCAGTGATCTCAGCAATGCGAGCATCCCTCACCTCAAGAGTAGCGGTCAACCTCTAAATCTCCCTCTGTTGTGATTCAACCTATTCCTGCAGGTTGTTCTTTTGAATCTGAACCCGCTCAACATCATCCATAATGATCCTATTGCGACTGCTAGTCTCCTGGGCCAGGTGAAGTAGATACACGGAGTAGTTGGACACACGGTGGTACCCGCGTGATACTCCGGGTAGTCGTCGCGGGATATGCACCTCATGCACCTCCGCCAAATAGGATCCGCCTGGTGCCAAATGGGGTCCCACATAGTGCAGCCATGTTTCACCCATTGAAGTGAGTGATAGCTCTGTGGGCAATCCTCTCCAAGCCTTCCCTAAGGCCACAGCATGTCACCGAACTCTCCATCCCCACCAAGTCATGGCGGCGCGGGTGGGGAGAGACATTGATCTGCACCTCTGCAAAAGTCATGTTGTTGCGGTGGAACTCCCACTGACGGTAGCTAGGCTGGTCCTTGTAGCCCAGGCAGCATAGCATCTCCCACAGGCGGGTGGGAAGGCCACGGTGGTGGAGGCCGGTGGTGTAGCGCCACCCGTCGTGCTAGAGCTCCTCAAACCCGTAGCCTATCTAGAACATAAACTCAATGGTGAGTTATATAGAATGCAGATCAATAACAAAATAATATGGTGCTGATAATGATGGAGAAATTAAACCAATCAAATTTTTCACATTCCTAGGATGGATCAAAGTTACAGCTCCTAGTAGGTTCAATCTGTCCTACTGTACAGCGGTTACTAATCGTGACTTTCAGCGACCCTACGTACAGAATTATAAAAACCACTGAATACCAATATCGTAGAAACTTTTAACAACTTTCTAACGAGTATTTACACACCCTCATACGACAACAGGTTCAGGAGTTATATAATTTCTAAGTTGCATGTCGACCGGGTATGAGCAGAGGGAGTCCAATGTGAAAAATGTCTCAAAACCCTAATATGCAAGCTTCTACTCAGGAACGTTAAAACAACAATTTCGGAGATCTTTTTACACCCTTTCCAGGAAGTGGTCCTGCAGCTCTAGAAGTGGCCGGAGCAAAAAGTTATGCTAATTACATCGCAAGCTCTGAAATATGATTTCAATTTTTGACATTACATCGACGTGCTGACTCAGACCGACCAAAATGTCTGTCCGGAAACCTTCAAAGCAAAAAATCCTTGCTGGAAATACAGAGGGTTTGTTCATGATTCTAACAAGCACTAATTTGCATGATTTCAATTTTTGAGTGCCGAGACATACATATTTAGGTGAGTGACATGTTTGCTGAAATTTCAGTTTCTACATACTGACTTGACGCTTCAACATTTACTTGAATGCATATGCTTTTGTCCTATACGTCCATACAAAATAAAAGATTTGGTCGCGAATATAACCATACACATAGTCGGTGGTAGCCGATCTCTCAAGTCAATCGTATTCTACATGTTTATTACGCAAATCATGGTTAGCATACCTGCAGAAAATTCTAACCGACCACAAATAACAATATAGATAGATAGATAATCTATTTTGATAAGAATTTAAATACACTCTGTATCATTCCATACGAGCTGCATCCCAGGTAGGCTACTCCCTGGAGAAAAGTGACCATGATTGCATCAAGTTCCGAAGAACAAGGGCTCCTATTCAACCCACTTGGGTAGGGACACCTTGTGACAATCTGCTAACCAGAGAGGTACAAGCATTTTGTAACTTACCTTCTTACCTGAGCGTAGATGTGTCATTACAGAATAGTAAGTTTTGGAGTAATGTAATTCTAGGCCTAGATTGCAGTCAGATGTTAGTTTGCCACCTGTTCATAACTATTATACACCTTAATGGGCACGTCCTCACACGTTCGTAACAGGGTTTTCAAAAATATGTCTTTTACTATTATACTATTATCGAGATAGCTCTGATAACTACGCTGTAACAGAACCGTCTTTCCACGGAGATGATTCTATTGTGAGGATCTTTCTCGGGTGACAAGACATGTTGTGGTGCCCAATAATACAACACATGATAGAAATAATACAGTTTGCAACGAGAATATAGATAGAGTACAGAGTTTGTACATAAATTTAAATTTAAATTACAAACCAGAGTTTGAAAGTGCGAAAGTAAAATAGTCAAATAGTGATTAATAGGGTTTGGCGAAATAATAAAGATACAATTACCCTCTCATGGCGATACACAGAAGCATAAGCTGGCCATGAACGGAGTCTTGCCCATCGACATCATGCCAGCGCATATAAGCCTACTCCTCATCGTTGTTGGTCTGAAGCTCTCATTCAATGTTCCAACAGTCTAGGTGTTGACCCTCCTAGTGGAACCTTCAACCATAGTGACAATCCTTGCCCTGATCATCTGAAAACCACATAGAGCTACGCCCTGAACAACTAATACTCAGCAAAATGACCAACTACAGCCGACTCCCAGACATGCATAGGTTGAAGGTAATGTTTTATATTGTCAAAAAGTCAGCCTAAGAATGGATCCTTATTTTAAGTTTTTATCATCAATTTAAGTTGTCAGGCACAATAATAAATTTAGTTTGCACTATATCTACAATAAACATGGTTGCAATATAAATAATTAAGTACAGTACAACAACATTAAATCCCATCATCATGTTTATCTTGTTACTACATTTTGGAGCAGTGATCAAGTGGTACTCGTAACTGTGAGGGGCAACGACTCGAATTGATTTACATGCTGCAGGAAAAACCTAGTTGCACGATCCATAAGCACTTCCTGGAAGCCACATGGAGTAAGTTTTCGATTCGGTAGCACAAGGTCTTCTAGGTATAGACTCCCCCGAGAATGGTCCCCCAACGTGATGCTTGCTAGACGACATCCGTGAGTGGATTGCTCCCTCCGCTCAGCCCTAGTTCCACCAAACAAGGGAGAAGACTATCTTCCTACTAGGCAGTAGTCGTCGCTATGTCAGTTTACTGGGCTCACAACTCTAGCATGCAAACAGTACCTTCAAACTTGATCCCATAGGACCGGGCATGACGTGGGCCATATGCGACACACACAGGGCTACCACCTTGAAGACAAGTTGTCCTTCCCTTTCCACTTAGTTTGCCCGCCCGATCTCCATTTGTTATTCCATTCACAATTCCACCGTAATAATTTCCGACGAGATAATTGTCTCAACTCCGAGTGGCCTACATACCACTCAGTGACTCATCGCCCTAATTAAACATAGCCACTAACGTCGTGAAGCTATCCATAGGTAAAGGAACCTACTGCAATACTAGGGTTTCAAACAACTTTTATAAATTTCATGCACAGACAAGCCTACATCACACTAACTGGTGATAAAATAAAAGTGGTAAAAATTGGTGGGATGCATCAGGGCTTGCCTTGAGCTTGTTCCTAGTTAGCTGGGTCGACACCTCCTTCTGGTTCCTACTCTGACCCGGCCTCCACGTGGTTTACTGGTGATCTACATGATGTCGATTTGTTGATTAAAAATAAATATAAGGTAGATGCATAGGGTGGGAGCCTTTAATCTATTTCCTTCATTTACTCCGGAAATTTTATATGATAGTATTCAAAAGCACGGTGTGTGTATCCATCGTGATGGATGTGGCCGTGCAAGGTCATGGGTAGTGGTATTGATAAAATTAATGCTTCAGTGTATTGAGCCAACCTTAATTAAAAACCAAGTACAATAGATTTGGTCCTAAAGAGCAACTACAGATTAAATGGAATTATTACACTTGAGGCACAAGTAATTAAATTTGCATGATTCTTAACATCATATAAGGAGGGGTGATTTATTGTGATTAGAACATGCCAAGGGTGAATGTTGGACCAAGTTTCATTGACATGCATTGAGCCAATAATTTTAAATAATTAAAACAAGGCAAAGGCCAAATAATTCATTATGCCTAAATTAGAGAGATCTAGAAGGTGTGACTTTGTAGAGGGTTCAAGCAAGCAAAAACATGATTATTCACCAAGATTCATGAATTTATCAGCTCCGTGGATTTATATATGAATTTATTAGTAGTGTTGTATCTATTTATTTTAGTTTTTATAAAAAATATTGACATGCCAAGTGTTTTAGCATTTTTCTACAATAGTATGTGCCTAGGGAAACTCAGTGAATTTTAGCTTGTTCGAAAATGTGCAATATTTATTTCCTATGCATTTTGCAGGTTCCAGGAAATTACTAGGGTTATTTAATCATAGGAGAAATAAAAATAATTCTCGGGGCAATCACATCTGGGCCGCAACTCGGCCCATGGTGCTGTTGTCGTAGTGGATCTGGCCCAGCCCAGCCAGGGATGAGTGTGGCGAGCGTCCGGCGTGACGGCAGGACCTGCATTTGGCTTGATGATGGCCAGTGGGTGAGGGCAGATGTGCGGCGCGTTGGCCAGGGGAAGGTGGCTCATCGGACTAGGGTTTTGGTGTCGAAGGGCGACGATGTCGGATGGTGGCGGATGAGGTGATCGTTCTGGTGACGAAGCTGCACGGGAAGGAGCCGAGTGAAGTCGAGCGGTTGACGGTGTTGGAGAGGTGCTTGCATGAGCGATTAATTGTCTAGAGGCTCACGAGGGAGGAGGGAACCGAATCGGATGCGGGGAAGATGGTGGCGATTGGTAGCGGCTCGTGGTATGGGGGATAGATTGACTGCTAGTGGAGCTCAAGGCTGACGAGTTGCAGCTCCAGGTGATTGCTCTGCTCTTGCGGGGCAGTAAAGTGGCCGAGCATCGGAGCTCGGACCCGCGCAGCAATGGCAGCCCGCATGCGCTAGCAGAGAGAGAGGGAGGGATGTGCGGGTGAGTGGGGAGGGCCGACCAGGTGGGGGGGCAAACCTCGAGGTGGGGGCATTGATCCGGACCAGGGAGCGGCTGCCTATATGCAGGTATCCACACGACGCCGAGCGAGTCGGGGAGGGCGGGGTGGTGCCCATGTACTTCTTCGCTATGGCTGACAGATGGGTCCCACAGTCATTTGTTTTTTTTCTAATTTTCAAAGGATTAAATCTAGGGCTGATCATGTCACACCCCTGGTGTCATGGAGTCCTAAGAACCACACCTTGGAACCTTCCACACAAGCAGGAGGACTTAGAACAAAATTTTGAACTGAAATTTACCAAATTCAAATTTAAATTCAAGCAAATTTGAATATCACTTGAACTACAAGTCCAACTTTTTCAACATAGCTTTGACCCACCAAGAATACATGTTGTCGACCATGGGGTATCGAATTTTGAGGAATTGCTCAGATTTTTATTCCTTTATTTAGTGGCCTAAATAATTGTCCAAAAGATCAAAAACAGTCACACTTCAAAAACTTCCCATTTAATTTTCAACATGATCCAAAGTCCAAACTTATTTTCTTATTTTTTTTGCATATTCTGATGAACTTCATGGGGTCTATGAAATTAACAAAAGCAGCGAGTTTAAATTCTGAGAAAAGATTGAACTTTGTGGGTCCCACAAGTCAGCCTTACTAAGGAAACACACCCACCCTGCCCCGTCGACATGCGCTGAGTGGTTGTCGTTGTACGGGTGATAGCGCATTGCCGCGAATCGACACCCCCACACCAAGGCCATTGTCGTTCCGACTGCCCCCCCCCCCCCCCCCCCCCCTCCCCCACGCTCCCTCACTTTCCCTCTTTCCCATTTGCTCTCACTCGTTCTCTGGTCCCTAGCCTACCGCACGCCTGTCAAGGATGCACGGAGCTAAGCTCCATCGCCCCACCGCTGTGACGCGTCCCCACCCTGCTCGTGCGGCTTTGGCACTGCGCATCGATGACCTCCCCGCCCTCACCAAGTCGCGTCATCTCTCCCGAACCCGTCGCCGCCAATCGACGTCAAGGTCCTCAGCCCTGAGCACCGCTTAACCTCCTCGCCTGCACTTTTTGGTGGGACTCCAATCGATTACTCGCACATGCATGACCTCCTAGACCCAGCGAATCTACTCGGCCTCACTCGGCTCGGGTTCGTGTAGGAACCCCGCCGGAACGTCTTCACCCCTGTCGTCTATCCGCCCTCGAGCACCACGCCACCACCTCCCCACGAGAAAACGCTAATTCCAGTGAGCCCACTACCTATTTCCCATGTGCTGTCGCTCAAGCTGGCCACAGTGACCATGCCATCGCGCGCGCGCTGAAGCTTGCCGCCGCGCCTCGGCTCGGCTGATTGGCCATTGATCCAAATGGCCGCGGGCCGCCGACCACGCTCAGGCGAAATCTGGCCTAGGAAAGCCCCAGCAGGCCTCAGTCGCTGGGCCAAGCGGTAAATCTGGTCCAAAGAGCCAAAAACGACTTTTCATTTAGTTTTCTATTTCCAAAAAAATACTAGTAGATTGTAAAATGCCTAGAAAAATAATTATTATGAATTGTGGAGCAAAATAAATTTTGGTTTCCTTCACTGGACATGTATTATTGCAGACAAATGTCAACCCTCTTGCATGTTAGTATTTTTATCGGAACTAAATTAAAATAGACAACACACTAAATTAAAATAGACAACACACTAAATTCCAGTGAGCCCACTACCTATCATAAGTAATTCTTTCTAATTGGTAAATTAGTAGAACTTGGGATTTAAACCTAGGTTGTCATGCCTAATCATCCTGCATATTGAGCAGTGTTAGTTCTCTATATTTTAGTGGTAATTGAATTATTGCCTTTTTTCCTTGCTTTAATTAGTTAAATTTATTGGCCCAATGCATGTCGATAAAACTTGGCACAAAAATTCCTCCTGGCATGTTCCATTTACAGTAAATCACCCATGTGCACATAACTTCGAGAACCATGCTAAATTATTTAGTTGTCTTATAGGATTAATTTTTTCTAATTACTCTATACTGTACTATAAGGTTTTATCTCGTATCTACCTATTTCTTGCATAATAACATATCCAACACAATGGAAATATTATTTGATCAGTGCCCACTCACCATGTATCTTGCACGGTTATATCGGTCATGAAAACACACATACATCCCGTACTTTCTATGCCAAATCACCGTTTTATTTACTGGAGTCCATGAAGGAAATACACTAAACACGTTCACCCTATGCCTCTACTTCATACATTATATTCATTGGATCAATCAACCCCCCGTACTCATCATACCAGTTGGTCTTAGTTAAGTAGACTGCCATGAATCTTCTCTCATGCACAGCATCGCATCTGCATCATGTAGATACCGAGGTGAATCACGTGGAGGATGGAACGGAGCAGGAGATAGATTGGCAAGGAGGTGATCCTGCTAGTTAGGAACAAGCTCAAGGCAAGCGTCCATGCTTCCTACCAGTTTTTACCGTTTTTATTTTATCACCGGATAGTATGATGTAGGCTTGTCTGTGCATTAAGTTAATAGGCGTTATTTGAAACTCTAGTATTACAGTAGGCTTCCTTTACCTATTGATAGCTTCAGGACGTTAGTGGCTTTGCTTAATTAGGGCGATGAGTTAGCAAGTGGTGAAAAGACCACTCGTAGTTGAGTCATTTGTTACTAGAAAATGGTTATAGAATGGCCAGAATGGGATAACAATGGAGACCGGACGGGCAACTAGGTGGAATGGGAATGACAACTTGTCTTTATGGAGATAGTGCTGTTTGAGTAACTTAAGGCCCACATCGTGTTTGGCCCATGGGATCAAGTTTGAACATACTGTTTACATGCTAGAGTTTATGTGTCTAGTAAACTTACATAGCTATGATTACTGCTTGGTCGGAAGGTACCGTACTCCCTTTTTTGGTGGAATTGGGGCTGAGAGGAGGGAGCAATCCACCAACAGATGGCGGTACGGGACGCATCGTATTGGGGGACCCTTCTCAAGGGAGCCAAACGCGAAAGACCCTCTGGTGCCGTATGTGAAAGGTTGCTCCATGCGGCTTCCATAAAGCATGTATGGATCATGTAAGCAGGTTTCTCCTACAGGATGTAAATCGATTCGAGTCATTGCCCCTCACAGTAGAGAGTACCACTTGATCAGTCCCCCGGAATGTAGTAAGAAGAAGAATATGAGGAATGAGTTCAATATTGTTGTGTGTAAGTATTATTATTATTATTTCTATTGCAGCTATGGTTGTTGTAGTGATAGTGCAAACTAAATTTATCATTTTGCATGTCAACTCAAATTCATGCTTACACTTGAAAGATAAGGATCCACTCTTAGGCTGGCTTTTTGGGAACATAAATCCTACCCTGAGCCTATGCATGTCTAAGTGTTGGTTGTAGTTGGCTACTTTTGATGAGTAAGTCTTGCTGAGTATTAGTTGCTCAGGGCGTAGCTCTATGTGGTTTTCAGATCATCAAGGGAAAGCTGTCATTGTGGCGGAAGGTTCCACTAGCACGGCTAGCATCCTTATAAATGGCTGAACTTTATAGCGGCGGTTGACAATGCCAACCGCCTCTATTAAGCGCATAATAGCGGTGGTTGATAATGTACACCGCTGCTATACAAGCCGCGTTTGGATAGTTCCGACCCTCACTCGAACAGCGGCGGCCCGAAAATTTGGGCAAATCATGAAAATCAGGGCGGGGGGGAGGTTTTGAGTTTTTTTTTTTGCAGAAATTTGCTCTCTGAGGTAAGGGTAACTCATCCCATACATTTTTTCTGCTATTATTTTGAAATCAAGTTGAATTTTGCATTTCAAGTTTGTTAGGTTTTCATCAAATTTTAGCTAAATTCGTTTGATTTGTATGGTTCTATTGGGTTGTAGTTGAAGTTTATGAAGACATACATCATCTATTTTCATCACTGCACAAAAATATTACTATATCTAGCCTCTTTTATGTTAATGGGAATCTAGATCTAGTTTGGTTACTAGAAGAGAGAGAGAGTGTGTGTGTTAGGGCAAGAGGGATATTCATTTTTATTATTTCTTGATAAAAGTTAAAAATAATATATAGAATAATTTGTTGTTTGTTTTATTTTACCTTGCATAATATTTCTTACTTTATGTATTTACTATTCAATATATATATATATAACAAATGTTTAATATTTTTGTTACACATAATAAATTAATTAATTTAAAATACTTTTTTTTGGTTCTTGTTCAAGGTCGTCCACGATGGATAGATCTTGGATGTACGAGGCACCGAGACCGGGTCCAATATTTTTACGAGAAGTCTCTAAATTTGTCAAAGGGGCCGCACAACATGCTCGACGTGAAGGTACGACTGATATATATTGTCCGTGTTTTGATTGCAAGAATCAGAAGCTATGGAATGATATAGAATTAATCAACCCACACTTGGTACGGAGGGGTTTCGTTGAGGGGTACACGAGATGGACGAAACATGATGAGAACAGTGTAGTCGATATGGAATTTGATAAGCATGTTGAAGTTGAAGTCGAGGCTGTCAATTGGCCTAGTGCAGATGCGACGGAGTCCCCTGGTGAAGCTGATTCTGATGTTGAGGAGTTGTTATGTCACATTGAGCCGCACGTGTTGATCAATGCCGGTACAATAAAAGGGCTTGATAATTTTCATAGAATAGAGAAGGCATCAAAGGATCTATTATATAAGAAATCTAAGGGATGTGGTAAAGAGTTCATCGTGTTGCGTACTGTACTTGAGCTAATGAAGCTGAAGGCCATGCATGGCTGGTCGGACAGTAGTTTCACAGATTTGTTGGAACTTATTTCCGATGCGCTGCCAAAGCCCAACTTGATGCCAAGGACAACATACCTTGCTAAGAAGCTGATTTTCCCACTTTTGTTAGGCATGCAAAAAATTCACGCATGTTCAAATCATTGCATATTGTATCGAAAGGAGCATCAAGATGTTGTGAGATGCCCAAGGTGCAAACGCAGTCATTACAAGAGGAACAACAATTATGATAACGATGGTGGCGTGAAGAATACCAAAAAGGGAAGACAGAAGAAAAGAAGTTTTAATGTCAATGACAATGATCATAGTAAGGTTCCTGCCTTTGTCATGTGGTACTTACCCGTGGTCGATCGTACCAGACACTTGTTCGCCAACCCTAGGGATGAAGCAATGATGACATGGCATGCACGCAAGGGGGACAGTAAGCTCAGGCATCCCGCAGATGGAACGCAGTGAAAAAATTCGATGAGAATCATCGAGACTTCTCTGATGACCAAAGGAACCTACGGTTTGCATTGAGTACAGATGGGATGAACTCATTCGGTCAAATGAGGATCCGCATAGCACTTGGCCAGTGATACTAGCAATGTACAACATTCTACCATGGTTATGCCATAAGCGTAATTACCTACTGTTGACCACTCTTATATCTATGCCAAAGGAACCTGGAGACAACATAGATGTGTTCTTAGTACCATTGTTTGAAGACCTGCAGAAACTATGGTTGGAGGGGGTCCATATATGGGATGACTATCTAAGAGAGTACTTCATGCTCAGAGTAATTATTTTTTGCACGATAAGTGATTCCCTGGCACTAAGGGCGCTATCGGGGCAGGTCAAAGGAAAGATGGCATATTTCGTATGTGTTGATGATACATCTTATGTGTACCTTCCAGCATCCTAGAAGCTAGTGTATACGTGAAACCGCCGATTCTTACAAGCAAAACATAGGTATTGTGCGATGGTAGACACTTTGATGGAAAACTTAAGAACGACATAGAACCTCAACGTTGGACTGGCAGTGTCGTGTTTGACCTTATTAAAAACATCAGTGTTGTTTTTGTAAACACAGTGAAGGGAGTCAAAGAGGCAAAAGGTCTCATACCGTTTAAGAAGAAATCTATTTTCTTCGTATATTTCAATTTTTGGAAAGAATTGCAAGTGAATTATGCCTTCGACTGGATGCATATTGGGGAGGGTGTATTTGATAGTACTAGCGGACTTATACTCGACCAACTTGGTAAGACAAAGGATGGACTCAGCGCATGTAGAGATCTTGTAGAGATGAGAATAAGACCAGAGCTCCATCCGCAAGAAAGAGCAAATGGAAAGTACTTTCTCCCCCCGGTAGCCTACACTCTTACTATTGAGGAGAAAACAACATTCTGTAAGTGCCTCAGTAGGATTAAAGTACTGATAGGTTTATCATCGAATATCAAGAATCTTGTAAACATGGAAGAGTTAAAGATAATTGGGTACAACACTCATGATTGTCATATAATGCTTTCAATGTTTCTTTCTATTGTTATCCGAGCTGTGAAATCGCCATGGCTGAAGTTGGCTGTAGCTCGCCTTTGCTACTTCTTTAATGCGGTATTGAAGAAGGAGATAACTAAAGACGAGTTAAATGGCCTACGATCCCACATGAAGGAATCAATGTGCATACCTAATATGGTCTTCCCTCCATCCTTTTTCGATACGCTGGAACACTTCATGATTCATATTATTGACTAGATCTCTGCATTGGGCCCCGTCTTTCTGCATCAGATGTTTCCATTCAAGAGGTTCATGTATGTATTGAAATGCTATGTACGTACTCATTCACATCCAGAGGGTTCTATGATCAAGGGCTACACAACTAAGGAGATCATCGAATGTTGCTCAGATTACATTAATGATGGTAGTAGATCAATTGGTCTCCCCATGTCTCGTCATGAGGGTAGATTATCTAGAAAAGGTATCAAAGGACGTAGATCATTCGTCGATCATGACTTCAAATGAGTGGACCAAGCACATTTCAGCGTATTGCAACAGACGTACATCATTCGTCTGTGGAAGAGAAAATGTTGAGAAAGTTAGCTAACCGCCTGAGAAGAACTATGGTTACCTTTCACGCATACGACATTGATGGTTTTACCTTCTACACACAACAAAAGGGTAAGAAGAGCAAGTGTCAAAACGGCGGTGTTCGTGTAGAAGCCACAGACGAAGAGGACCAGATGACCTCGTATTACAGGTACATTGAGGGTATTACAGGTACATTGAGGAAATATGTGAACTAGTACGGAACAAATTTACAGGTTCTCATATTTAAATGCAAATGAGTGAAGCACCCTAATGGCATCGAGGTGGATGAATATGGTTTCACAATTATTGATCTTAACAATGTTGGTCACAAAGATGAGCCTTGGATACTTGCCAAGACCGTGGAACAGGTGTTTTATGTACTTGATCCAAATGACAAAAAGAAATACATTGTTGTTCAGGGTAAACAAAGAATCGTTGGAGTGGAGAATGTGGAGGATCGAGATGACTACAATCAATATGACGAGGTGACATTTTTTATAGATCCAAAAAAATTTAAAGTCTTAGAAGCAAGACGCTCCTTTGCCCACGGAATGCCCTACATGCGCACCGATCACTACAAAGGCAAAGTCGTTCAAGGCTAATTCAAGCATCATGTAATTTTATTTTTGAAGTATCGTTCATTAGGAGAACCTTGTATTATCTTCTACGTAACTTATGCTTATTTGAATATAAAGTGTAGGAGAACCTTGTATTATGTTCAAGGCTAAATCATTACAAATTGTTTTTTTTACTTCTAGGGATTTTCTGCAAAAGAACAAGGCTCTGGTTCATTTTTTGGTTGAAAATCACCTAAATCGGAGAGGTTGAAAGTTATGGTAGTTTGAAGTTTTAGGGACCTATTTGTAATTTTATAAAATGACAGGAATTAAAGCGTAAAAATATTAGGACTGAAATGTAATTAATAAAAAGTATACTATTGTTTTTGCCAAAGTTTCTAGGGACCTTTTCGTAATTATGAATAGTGCATGTCCTAACAAACGCATGAGCGCAAGAATGGCTTGAAATAGACACATGGTTGAGAAAATATGATTTCTTGAAGATGTAGGGGCTTAGATGTAATAGCATAAAGTTTCTAGGGACCTTTTTATAATTATGATAGTCATGTCCTAACAAACGCATGAGTGCAAGAATGGTTTGAAACAGACTTACGGTTGAGAAAATATGATTTCTTTAATATATAGGGGCTTAGATGTAATTGTACAAGGTTTCTAGGGACCTTTTTGTAATTATGAATAGTATATACGGGCCAAAAAAAATAAGAGGTATGAGAATATAAATTTTAAAAGTGTAGGGGTGTTTCTACAAAAGTCCAGTACCAAAACAAATTTTTTTTTACTTATAGGGTTTTTTCTGCAAAAGAACAAGGCTCTAGTTCATTTTTTGAAAATGAATAATACAAGTTTTTTTAAAAAAACGGCATCTTTGTAGCGGCGGCTTAAAAAGCCAACCGTCACTACTCTTTTGTAGTGGTGGTTGGTGTCTTGAGCCGCCGCTACAGATGCCACCCCTATTAACAGCAGGCGCGGCGGATCCCAAACCCTAACTCCTGGACACGATTCGCGACACCGTCAGGCTGCCCAACTCCACCGCCTTCTCCGTCACCGTTCGCCTCCTCGAGCGCTACGGCGTCGAGCCACCATCCTTCGCCCCCTCCCCCTCATTGACGTTGAGTGTGGGCTCCTGCCTCCGTCCTGGAGCACTGCCGCCGCGGGCTCCCTCCTCCGTCACCAAGCGCCGCCGCCACGGGCTCCCTCCTCTGTCACCGAGTGCCGCCGCCGCGGGCTCCCTCTTCCATCCCCGAGCGCCACCGCAGCAGACCCCTCCCCCCCCCCCCCCCCCCCAATCGACGACGCACACGTCGGCCTCCTCCCCCTTCTCGATGGCCTCCGCCTTCTCTCTGGTAAGCGCCACACCCTCCTCTTCCTCCCCTCTCCCCTCCTCTCCGACGCCCTCCTACCCGTCGACGACCCGGTGCACCCGCTCTGCCCCACGCCCTTAATCCCATTATTCCTTGCTTTGCTAGATGTGTCTTGCTTTGCTGCTTGTTGATAGAGTAGGAGAAGAAAACATGTTCAGAGCTCTCTTGTATGGCAAACATACTTGTGTTCCTGTGATAGAGTTCATAATATTTGCTAGCTGCCTGCTTGTGTCTTGTGTTCCTGTGATAGAGTTCATAATATTTGCTAGCTGCCTGCTTGTGTGCTGCTTCAAAATTGCAGTATGCATTATACATTTGTGTTCCTGTGATAGAGTTGATTATTGCTTGCTAGCTGCCTGCTTGTATGCGCTTCGAAATTGCAGCATGCATTATACATTTGTTCGGCAAGAAATCTGTGTGTCTACTTGCTTTCTAATTCCTAACTAAGTATGCATTATACATTTTGGAGTCCAGAATCTCTGCAGTTGTGCTCTGCTATCATGCTCCCCTGCGTTGAACTTTAACATCTTAGTGTACTGACATGAACCTATTGCCTATGACTGTGTGTTCACCTTTTAATGCTTGCTTGCTTATCCAAGTTACCTGGTGTTTGGAGTCCAGATTCTCTGCAGTTGTGCATTAGCATTGTTAATTAGTAAATTTGTGTGTCTACTTGCTTTCTAATTCAGTTAGCCTTAATATCATGCACCTAGTAGATGAATTCATGTGCTCTGCTATCATGCTCCCCTGCGTTAAACTTTAACATGTTAGTGTACTGTGATGAACCTATAATGCCTATGACTGTGTGTTCATCTTTCAATGCTTGCTTGCTTATCCACATTACCTGGTGTTTTGGAGTCCAGATTCCCTGTAGTTGTGCATTAGCATGGTTCATTAGTAAATCTTTGGATTTTCATAAGAAAATCATGTCACCTCTGCTAACTCTGAATCAAAGCTAAATACTATCTTGTTCTTAAATGATGAAACCTTGTTAACACATCCCTCTGAGATCAGCTAATGTGGATTGCTGTACTATATACATGCTTAGTAGCTTTTTGCCATCAAACCTTGCTGCCATGCTAGTAGTTTTTTTTTCTGCCATCCTAGGTTGCTGCCGTATTTAATTGTTTTCGTGTTATACTATAAGTTGGTGCTTATGTGGAAATACTAACTGTTATATGCCTCGTTATATGCTTATATCCCTATGTTGTTGCTGCCTGTTCCTGCCCTATGTGGATGCTAGTTTTTGTTGCAGTACTCAAATTTATTCTTGCTTGCTGACTATGATATATTTCACTATTGTACTCCCTGTTGTGCTAATTGCCACCATACTATATAGATGTGTAGTACTTTCTTTTTGCCATCATACCTTGCTGCCATACTTGTATTTGATGCTCATATGGTATACTAGCTAGTTGTATTTTAATGCTCATATGTCGCCTTCTTATATGACTATGTTGCTCACTGTTATAGTCCTATGTGGAAATGCTCACTATTATATGCCTCGTTGATATATATGCGCATATGAATGGATATATATATTTGCCTATGATATATATGCGCTATGAATGGATGGTACATATAGTTGATCGACCCATGGATGGTATTAATTATCTATTCTACGTAGGCAATCCAGCCATGCTCAATGATGAAAGCGAGCTAAGTGAGACTAGTCTAGCGACATGGACCATATCGTATGATATTGGATACATTTTGTTGTACAGGTGAAGGATCTTAGAGCGTTGGATGGCCGTAGATTCGGCAACTCACACTAGGAGCAAATTTTGACTTTTCTATTCTACTCCTTGTCTCTCTATACTACTTATCTATTCTACGTAGGCAATCGACTAATGCTCAATGATGAAAGCGGGCTAAGTGAGACTAGTCCAATGACATGGACCATATCCTAGGATATCGGATACATGTTGTTGTACAGGTGAAGGATCTTAGAGCGTTGGAAGGCCGTTGATTCGGCAACCCGCACTGAGAGCAAATTTTGAATTTTCTATTCTTCTCTTTGTCTCTTTGTACTAATATCTAATATAGGGTGTCAAAGTTTTCTCGTCATGGCGGCCGAGATGCCCTCTTAAGAGGAATATTTGTTAGAAGCAACAAATGAGAAACACGCCCTTGGAAGGGGGGTCGTCTTCAGACGATGAAGGATGAAGCGAACACTGGGAAGAAGCAGAAGATCCACATCCTCCACTACCAAAGAAACATCGATTGGAGAGCCCGGACCCTGATTACGTGTCTGAAGATGAGGTATCTTGTCAAAGATAATTAAAATCTACTACTTATGTCCTAGGTCCCTTGACGAAGTGCCCGTCGGCTATTTGTAGCAGAGGTTGTGGCAGATGAGGCCCTCGAGCAGCAAACGGAAGAGGTGTGTGCCTAAGTGTCCACACACAAACGCAAGCGTGGTCAGCGCTCCGTGAACAAGGCAGAGGGCATCTACGAGGTTACTGCACTAGACTCCAAAGATGGAGAACCAATTGAACCTGCTGGTATCAACGCCAAATGGCGGAACCGTTGTGGCAAAGTGGTGAGGGACCATTGCAAAATCACGTAGCAAGATTGGTGCCAAGTCCCGAAAGGTAGAAAAGACGATATATGGGTTGACGTCACGGTGAACATATGGTTCTAGCCAACAGATCTTGAGAGAGCCAAGAAGGCCATGATGTCCACTCTCAATCACATCTTTCGAGATTACAAGTCCAAGCTCAACTGCTAATACATCAAGAAAAATCAAACCCCATTCGACAAGCATGGAAATATCAGTCAGCAGGAATGGGATGAGTTTGTTGACCAGAGACGAGCAGTGCTTCGAAGGAGCTCAGTGAAAAGAAGATGGTTGAGCTGAACAAGCGGAACAAGTACAAGTCACGGTTAGGTCTGGGCGGATACAAAAAGAAGATTCTGATTTGGAGAGAGAAGGAAGCCAAGCTCCGCGCGGAAGGAAAACCTGATCCGTTACCAAACACCAATGAGCGTACCAGGATTGGGTATATGGTCGCTCCGACTTAACTAATAAAGGAGAGATTGTTGTGAAGGATCCCGAGATAGTTGAAGTCGTGCAAGCCTTGAAAGGTCCCATCATGACGCAGATGGAGACTGGTCTATTTACACTTGAGTATCACAAGAACGAGCTAACAAAGGCGATTGGGACCAAGGAACATGGTGGTCGGGTACAAGGAGTGTCATCATCGGCAACATGGAAAGAAGGCTTCTCCGAAACATCCTCACGCCTGTACAAGAAGCATATCTTGCACATAAAAGATCAAGGAGAGAAAGCCAAGGAAGATTGGAGGCGACAACTTCTTATGTTCGCTTTCGACAAAGAAAGTGGTCGTTTGGACCCTAACCTACAGGCTGCTAAGGATGCATCATTACGAGGTTCGTCCACATCCATGCAGCCATCCGTCTCCATGCAACAATCAATCTCCATGCAATCAGAAATCGAGGACATCACTGAGGATACTCCTTGCGAGTTGCATGTGCCATTTGGTTACAAGGGGAAGACGATGAGGGTTGCATCCGGCATGGCTTTTCCAGGAGAGACGCTCCATAACAGGGATATCCCCCTCTGTTACGTGCGTGTCATCGTGTCGAAACTAGTACCTGGCTATGAGGACAACGAGATCGAATGCCTGATATTTGAGGCGGGTATAGAAACTCTCCAAGATGCGCTCGGCTCTTTCATTATTTGGAAACACCGTGATGTTTTACTCTCCAAACGAGTTTCTCCACCCCTGTTGTCTGGGCACAGGTCCTTTCATGCGAGCTAGCCACTCCCGCCAGGTGGACAGCCGTCTCCAATGTCTGCGGCAGCCTCAGGAAACGAGCCCCAATTTCCTCATGCAGAAGCCAACTCGACTCACAGTCCTATAATCTATAGTGAAAACGAGCCTGTTCCGGTCATCGCTGAAGGAATAGTACAGACTACCCCTGTTGTCGTCGAGCCTCCATCAACAGTGACTGCGACGGTTCAAGTTTAGGCTGCAGTAATTCAAGTCCAGCCTATACCTGTTGTCATAAAGGCTCCAATAATCCCAAAGATGATTACTGGTTTTGATAAAGAGCCAAAGGACCTAAAAGAAAAAATGATGTTGATAAGTACTTGGCTGGATTGAAAAAACGTCTAGCATCCATAGGTAAGCTCATCCTGCAAGAACAAGATTCTTGGGATATATTATCGTACAACAATCAAATTTTGGACAATCCTGTGAACGATGTGGACTATCCGAAATTCATTTTCGATAAACCCCTTATATCAAAGAACATGTACAAGAACCTCCCGTGGGAGATGCGGAAGTTGCACGACTGGTACATGATGGCATCAAAGAAAGGGGTCACCGCAATCACTTGTAGGATTTCAAAAGAGGTGTTCAATGAAAAAGGCAAACAAATCCTACCCCTATTTTGGGAGGATGTCCATTCAATGTTTTGTCTAGACAAGATGGACGTTACCTTCATCACCTTATGGTGCATGTATGTGTCGCATTCGATCTACTTCGTATTTCAAGCATAATTTGATATATTATTTTATGCCTTTTTTCTTTGTAGCTTGAACTCCTTTTTCCAAAGAAAGAGGACCAACAGAAAAGATTAGAGGGTGGCCTACGTCAACCCGAACCACATCAACCAAAGCATGATCAACCCAATGGTAAATCCGAAAAACCACCCGGATAAGACACCGGCAGAGCTAACTACAATGAAGGCGGTTCCGCAAATGAAGCAAGGACTGATGTTATTAATTATTTATGCGACTGCTACTTGAAGTGGCAGGATAAAGAATGCATTATGGCCCCATACAACTTCAAGTAAGTTGGACAACTACTGTTTTCATCATCTATCATATGTTAAAGTTAAATCCAATCATAATTAACTTATTGACAACATTGTTGTAGCGATCATTGGATCTCTCTGATGATATTTCCCAAAGAAGGGTACCTTCTAGTGCTTGATAGTCTGGACTACGACAAGAAGTTATACAGCGACATTGTGCAACTCATAGATCGGAAAAAAATTTGTCTACGTATGTATGGTTTGATGATGTTAATATCATCTAATAATACGCTTTTGTTGATCGCTCAGTGCTTATGAGAAATATGTGGTAGCCGGAGGGCCATGCCATCCTACAAGGAAAAAGAACATGTACATCCTTATCGTACTATCCATTATTATTGAGGAGTCTTATAAGCATCTCATGCACGTTCTTATCGTACTATCCATTCATATAATTATCATAAGTGTAACAAACTTATGTTCTCTAATTTATAGTGTTATAAGGAAGTACAAGGAAGTGTGCATTATGGTTACTACACTTGTGTGTTCTCATCTGGCAGTTTCACTTACCTGGACCATATTATTGAGGAGTCTCAACAAGAGGTAAGTTGATTTAGTTTATGTATATTTTACTTTATTTTTTATTTTTGATATCTTATATATTAGCGGACTTTGCTCATGTGACACAGAAAGCTACAAGGACAAAGAAAGAATAGGCTGCAAAGATGAAAAGGAACGACAAGTTCAGAAAGGGTATGATTCCTGAATCCTGCGTTCACTTGAGTACAAATTCCATGGATTTAGTTGTAGCTTCTCTCTGTCATTTTATGTTGAGAGAGGTTATTAGTCCAGAAGAAAAGCGCTTTGATTCAAAGGGTTTACTAGCAACAAAACATAGGTCCCTTTGTGAGTGGGCTGGTTCGAGAGCACCATATGAGCCCAATGTTCCGGAGAAAGATGATGACTATGCATTAGGGTTCATATAAGACATTTTGTAATATCCATTGAACATTTTAATGAGATGTTGTATATATTCTGTGATGATATGTTGTAAATTTCTGTGATAAGATGTTGTAAATTTTTGTGTATGCAGAATCTGTGATTTCTGTATATATGCTGAATTTTATTTTTTTTGAAAATAACAAGTAGCGGTAGTTGAAGATGTCAACCGCCGCTACTACTAGAGCAAAGTAGCGGCGGTTGGTGATGTCAACCGCCGCTAATATTGGAACACAATAGCGGCGGTTGAGATCACCAACCGCCGCTACTAATGGGTTTGTAGCAGCGGTTTGTTTCGGCAACAGACCTTCCGCCACTACAAACGCTTATTTGTAGCTACATTTATATAGCGGCAGGGGGGTCTATCCGCCGCTACAGGGCTTTTCCAACCGCCGCTACAGGTCTTTTTTGTTGTTGTGTTTGGCAATTATTTGAGCCACTGAATGAAGGAGTAAAAAACTTAGAAATTGCTCAAAATTATGTTTCATCATGATCTACAACATAGATTTTTAGTGGGCCTAAGTTATGTTGAAACATTTGGACTTGTAGTTCAAGTGATACTCAAATTTCCTTAAATTTAAATTTGAATTTGATCAATTTCAGCTCAAACTTTTATTCTAAGCTCTCATGCTTGTGGTGATGGTCCTAAGTTGTTGTGCTTGGAACTTCATGACACCAGAGGTGTCACAAGATACATGGTTCATATTTGGATATACAACACATTTCTATCTTTATTTAGGCATCCATACATTGCCTAGAACATTCAAAACACACACAAAAAAAATGCACGTAACACATAAAGTGCTCATTTGCAGCATGTGTACTACTATTTATGGTCCCACATAGGAACCCTTATTGGCATAGTCGGTCGCACGGTACGGTACCCGCTCATGGGCATCTTGTTCTTATAGTCAATCGCATCTGCTGCTGTGGTGGGGGCATCTTCCACCTCATCGAACATGCCATAGGTAGCGTCCGGTGCTGCGGATGCTTGGAGCTCCATGGGTGTTGAGGACAAGGTTGTGGCGATGTTCACACTTTCCATGCTCTTATGTGTGCGGGCGCCATGTGCAGATGAGAAGAATACTGAGCATGAAAGTCGTGAAAGTCGATATTATGGTTGCCTAGGTCACGATGGCCAGCCTCTTTTTCACCCAAGACGATGCTCAAGGGTCCACGCAGCAGCGCGCATGACAGCACGATCCATGTTCAGGACCCTGCAGGAGTATGGATCTTGGCAAGTCTACTGCAGGGACCATCTATGCAGGTACGCACACTACTTGCTCGATCTAATGCTCCATTGCCTTGCCTCCTGAATTTTATTAATTTGTAGAGTTAATGAATCATATAAATATCAAACAAGGACCAATAACTGTAGGCAACGAGTTAAGCAACTTATTTTATCTTCAAACTTTTTAGTGAATACTTTCTGGTTCTTTTGATGTGGAGATGCATTCTGCTGCTAACGCAATAGTGCAATTACAATCTTTGATATCAAATTGAACATTGTGAAATTGTAATTCTATGACATTTTGAGTTTTTTAGGTTTGGTTACTGCAGTGAAAATCCTGGATCTTACCTCCCCCTTCCCCCTCCCTACATAAGCACACATCAGTTGTTCAGATTCCTCTGGTAATATTTCAGAACTATTGAATGGCATGGGATTAAGCACTGAAGGATTGAAAATTCTGGGGTGTTTGACAATTGTTACTCGCTCAGCACATAGCTGTAGAGTTTTTAACTATTATGGAGGTGTCCAGAAAGTCACCGCTCTTTTGAAAGGTAGAAGTATATGCATTATTAAACTGGGTATTATTATAAAAATTATAAATTCATTTTAATTCCTTTTGTGTTCCTTTTACGAATGCACATCACTAGATGAGTTGATTGCACTATTGCAGTCTACAGATCCATGTATCTTGTTCTGTTTATTTAAGTGAACTGGTACTTCTACACATTCACAAGAGTTTTATCAGTTAGATCAATATATAGAACCACCCTCGAGAAGCTGATATCTTCGTTTTACTGCTCTGGTATCCACTGCTTTACAGTTTTCTTGGGTGATTGATTTATATCTATTTTTCTACTAAATAACAAGAGCAGCATGCATAATTGTCAAACTCAAGCGTTGCTATTAATGAAGGGCAGGTGCTTCAAGCTCAGGGTACCACTGCACAAGGATCAAGACCATGAGAAAATAAACTTTACGACACAATCCAAATAGGTGTGTCTAGCAGTCCTACCATTTTTTGGTATTTACTTTTCATAATGTATGCATCAAACTGAAAAATAGAAACCATTGGGTATAATTACCTAATAGTGAATTATGTGTATAATCTTTTCATTCCTTATCTTAGTTAACTGGCTCTGTTGAAATGTGAGAATCTTTAATTTATAATTTTTTAAACTCATAATTTTTTGGAACACCTGAACTGCATATTATAGAAATGCTATTGAATAGTTGCTGATCTTTGGAGAAGGAAGCAACCTTCCTGCTATAATTGTTTGTTAGTCTCTTGAGTATCTATGAATTATGAAACCTATAATTTACTACAATCCAATTCTTTTGGTTCTGGCTTTCAGGTATGATTATAGATATCTGTTTTTTTTATTACTATAAAAAATTATTTATCAGTTTGTTGAAGGAATGGTACTGCGTGCCAATAACTTCTGGATACTCCTCCGGTCTGAAATTGCTGCCGTTTCAGACAGGAAGAATACACTAAAAGTGAACTAGCAAAATATGTCTGAACGACAGCAATAAAAGAACGGAAGAGTACCTTGCTTTGGAAGATTCTGGTAGTTGTTATTTTTATTAAAAGCTCCATACAATTTTCTCTCTTTGTTCAATCATACAGGATCTTTTCGTTTTTCTACTTTCATTTCTCTCGAACTTAAATACATGGTTGTTGATGAAAGAGACTTTTGTTATATGTTTCATATGCAACCAAAGTTATGAATCATTGTACTATCAAGTTGACTTTTAAATGAATGGACATTATAAATCTGTTGAGCCTTTGATATAGTGGGCCGAATAACCATTCTTTGTTCCTCAACGTGGCTAATTTCATTTCAAAATTATAGATTTGCTACATGGAGAAACCATAAGTCTAATTAGATGCTTGATAAACTCTTTATTATTAGGGTGAGACATATTCCTCTCTCTAGGTTCTGCAGAACAGTGCACTAACTGCAAACAGTGAGTTACATAATTATGTTGCCATCCTCAAGAGTTATTATTGGCTGGTCAATTCTTGAAACAATATAATGCCTTCTTGTTGCTGTTTAAGTAACAGCAAACACTAATATGATTGCAACAACCATTCATAGGCATGTAAACACTCCATGCTTTGTACTGAAAAATTCTGGGCATTTCAAATTTTCATATTCTTAAAAGCTGGAGTGGTGTGATATGTTTATCACTTGAAGTGGTGAGAATTGAACTGGCTAGCTCTTCCCTTGCAATGAACTGCTGTGCTCATTTCTGGCTAATGGAGATCTGTAGAGATTACCAAGAATTAGAAGCTTTCATTGGTGATCAATTGGTTTCTCTGCTCTATCTAGAACCAGACAGTACGCCATGTATTTCTTGACCATGTATCATGTGAACATTATCCTTAGCTTAGCCTTTTCCTTACTATTTCGCATTTTAGACCATTGCAAGTACTACTATAAAATGATAAGCGAGCATGGCTTTGCTTGTGCTGGTATTCCAACATTCTTTTAGCGAATATAAACGGTGGGACTTTTTGCTGTTGTCAAATTCTGGCATCAGCTGTGAGGAATTTCAGCCCTACACTTAACATTTTCATTCAGCTCTTGAAGTTATGCTATTACTCTTTTACTAATTAAACAAAAGTGGGGGAACAATGATTTAGAATATACAAATATAATGGTTGAATTAGCAAAGATTGTTCTGGTACAAAATGTTTGGTCATTGCATGTTTTCATTTGTGGGGCGGGCAACTAACTATATCTTGTATTTTTTTTTCCCTTATATCGAAGGTGTGGTCGACTAACTAATTATTTATACAAACTTTATTCTCTTTTTCTAAATGATTGGATGCTGCCATTTTCTTTCTTTTCACTTGCTTGAATTGATGTCTATATCCAGTGGCTGATACATTTATTGTGGGTTTACGCTATCCTAATTGCAGCAGAGGCCAGAAGAGAAGAGGAAAAGGCAAAGGGAATAAGTAATAGATCCATGGTTCCATGGCAACTGATAATCAAGATATTGTTCTGATAATGGTTCCATCGCTATGGCTCCCTTCATGCATAGATCATTTAAATGAATCTTCGTTATAAAAGATTTATTGAACTCTTTATGCGAATGACCACTATGTTCTCTTGGATGGCAGCCCGGCCCCATGGTTCTTCCAAGGTTATTGGCTGGATCCATTGTTAATGCAACCCTTGATTTACTGAAAATTCTATATTGTTCTGTGTAAAAAGAAGTATTTTTTTTGTGTGCCTTGGCAGTCTGGTTTATTGCATTCAAAATTCAAATCATCAACGCTGGGAACCCCAGCATATATTGCATCAGAGGTGTTGTCCCGAACATATAATGGAAAGGTGAGTTTATGCCCCGTACGAAAAGCATTCCTTTTGTTTTTCTTTTCTGTTAGCACCTTTACAATAGAGCACATAATTTATTTTATCTTGGTGTTGATTTTGTTTTGTATGAACATCACTTTGTTTTGTGCAAATACTAGAACCTGCACGGATTACTAGGACCTGCACGGATCAGCTAGCAACAAGTATTGTGATATTCTAGATGGAAGCTGCTTGAATTTGGCAAAAGTAGATATAGCTAAATATTTGGTAGTTGTACATATATAGTGTACATCATTTTGTTTTATGTAAACACAAGGACCTGCACGGGAGCGGCAAGTATTGTGATATTCCAGATAGAAACTGCTTGAATTTGGGCAAACGTAGATATAGTTAAATATTTGGTGGTTGTACATATATAGTGTAGGGATGGAAGGACATGTTGACATAGTATTATGCAAATGCTCACGACGAAGGATAGCTTTGGTCAAAATTATTTGTGCCCACTTGAGAAAAAAAATGTTATCCTAGATTTATTATGCTCATGCTCATTGTTAAGATGTATTCATACATTTGTTATTTTAAAGTGCTTTTTTTATCAATCATATACTCCCTCCCTTCTTAAATTGTCGTCGTTGTTGACTTATTTAGTTAATTTTGATCTTTCGTCATAGTTAAAATATTATTTCAAATATGCAAAATTTTAAGTTGTGCTCTAATTTTCTTTCATGATAAAATAAACTATAACAATATATATAATATTTTTTAAATTATTTTTGAATAAATTGAATGATCAAAGTTAATTAAAAAGTCAATGATGACAATAATTTAAGAACGAAGGAGTATTTTTGATGCATTTTAATTATCATGATTAAAAAATTATATGGCACATGTGCACAACTTTACGTGAACTCACCGTTGAGCTGTATATTTCTTCATTGTTTGTGATATGCGTCTTGATCACGAATGCAAATCATGATATTCTACCCTGAAAAGATTTTCTTCATTGTTTAAAATATGATCAATGATCCATATATTAATATTCCATCTTCAGATTGTATTTGTGAAAACTAAATATCATTGATCATTATTTTTTTGCTCATAATGTTTGTGATCTAAACCAATCATATGTTATTTATAATAGATACAATTGGTTTGTTTATTTGTTAACCTGATTGTCTTCAAATATCAACTTATATACAATAACCTTACTTTTACCGGTAAGGTTACCATTATATTGATATTCGACCGTGTAGTGTAAACTCCTCCCTATTCACATGTCTCTTAACATCAGATAAAGTTTTTAGCTAATTGTATATTCTTGATTCTTTGTACTAAAATAAAGATATATCAATAGTCTAACTTTAACACATATTTTCATTTAATACATCCAGGTAGAACAATAGTAACGTGCGTATCGCACATGCAAAAAACTAGTAAACTTTTAATAGACAATAATTACTTTTACGTTTTGATATGGACTATGGAGGGAGTAGACAAGGGGACATTGACTGTTCCTGTTTGTATCATGAAAAACCAGGATCTCGTCTTATGGCATGTCTCACCTGAACTATGCATGAGAATCAGATATATTTGGCATAATTATTTAACATAAGAAGTATAAACTCAGATGGTAATGAAATCATTTTCACCTCTGATTCGGAGTTTATGTAAATCCACATGAGAGAGACCGACCATCGTGCGACGGGGAGACTTTGAGAGAAACCATTAATTTGATAACAGTTGTTGGATATATAATGACCCCGCCAAATCAAAATCTGTAGTTATTTCGCGTGCCCACCTACTCCGATCGTTTCGTTTCAGTGCGAGAATAGATGAAGACTTGAGGTCAACCTTAGTCAATCGGAGGTCCCTATTGGTTGTCTGCTTATCATTGTGATATACTCGTAGTGGGCAAGGCAAAGTAGAGGCACCTTCCTCCAGTTCATACAGGCTTTCGCAGTGGTCACCCGTAAAACACGGACGCAGGCTCGCAGAACGTTCCACTACTGGGGTCATTTATATCTCCGACCAGGGGATACACTGACGCGCTCGGCTACTTCCAGTGTCGTCGTCAGTCTCTTACAATCATCTGTGTCATCATCCACGAACTGCCCGCCGAAGATGAGTAGGCCGCCGCCGGTGCTCCACACGGAGGAGCAGCCCGAGGACTCGTCGGAGTACAAGCTCCGCAGGCAGCTGCTGCTTCTGGCCATGCTCGTGGTCAGCGTCACCTACGTGGCCGGGCAGAACCCGCCAGGCGGCATCTGGAAGGAGGACGGGCCTGGCGGCGTGACGGCGGGGGAGCCTATCCTCCGGTCCACTCACTACCACAGATACCTGGCCTTCTTCTACTGCAACGCCACCGCGCTGGCCACCTCGCTCGTGGTCATCTTCCTCCTCCTTCTCAAGCACCCAAACAAGCTCCAGCTGACGTTCCTCCGGTTCATCATGGTGCTTGACCTGCTGGGGCTGATGGGAGCCTACCTCGCCGGAAGCTGCCGGGAGAAGCCGGCTACCGTTTACACGGCCGCGTTGGTCCTCGCTCTCTCCGCCTACGTCGGCGTCCACATCCTACAGGCTCTATCACACTCTCAATCTGCTGGATTATGGGACGGTGTGACAGAGCGGCATCCCCGTGAGAATGTAGCCATCATTCTCAGGCCAAAGGAACGCAGCAAGGTTCTCCTTCTGCTGGCGACTTTCCTGGCGGCCCTCACTTATGTTGCCGGGCTCAACCCGCCGGGAGGTTTCTGGGACACACTCGGAAACGGAGTGGAAACTGCCTACCGCCTGGGCGACTCGCTCGTCGAGGCGCACCACGGCGGCCACTTCAGGATGTTCTTCTACTGCAACACCACCGCGTTCATTGCATCCCTCTTCATCATCGTGCTGCTCCTCGGGAAGGATTTCAGCAGCAGGACCTCGCCATCGTTTGCGCTACAGGTGTTCGTCCTCGGCGCGCTGCTTGGTCTGCTGGCTGCCTACGCCGCCGGGAGCTGCCGGAAAACAGACAGTAGTGTCTATGTCGTCAGCATATTCGGCGCTGTTCTGGCCTTCATCTTCCTTGCCATGGTCATCATCATTTCTCTGAAGCGTCTATGCGGCAATCCGCAGAACCATAGCGCGGTACAAGTTAAGAATGACAGGTAACGTCGCGTGTGTGAATTAATTTGAACACTTCATTCATTTATTAGGACTATATATATCGTACACGAGGTACAAAATACTCACTGGTTGTCTTTAATAAAAAATATCCGTTCGTAATATTAGGATATAGAGCTTCATAATTACATTATTAATTAATGAGTTTATATTTATCTTCATGATAGAACTCTAACCCTATCAAATTATTAAAATATCATCCTAAAAAAATACGAACATCTGTTTTCAATCAGATTACTAATGTGATTTTATTCATGGTAATAGAATAAATTTATAGATATATTGGTCTTATTTTATTTGTTATTATTCTCAAACTGATAAATGCTGGCCAATAGTTATGGTTTTAGATTATCGAATATACCGTTGGATAAAGCTAATAGTTTCTTAAATCTATTCATCAGTATTTTCAGACAGTAAAACTCATCAATTCTTTTCCCAACTCGTTAGTGTTGTGAACGGCCCATCAAACCCAGGAATTCAAACAACAAACGGACAAGCCAGCAACAGCTTCGCTCTGGTGAGGAATGTGACAATCACAATGGATAGACAAACAAAGCAGGTGAAGTCACTTGTTCTGCTGCTCGCGAATCTCGTGGCAACCATCACTTACGAGGCCGGGCTGGACCCGCCCGGTGGCTTCTGGCCGGATGACCGCGACGGGCACGGGGCCGGCGACTCTATACTCATGTGGACGCATCCCATGCGCTACAAGGTATTCTTCTACTGCAACTCAATCTCATTCGTGGCGTCTTTGGTGGCCATCCTCATGGTTCAGAACACGAAGCTGGTTAAGAGCCGCACCTTGCTGGTGGCCATGATGTTGAACATGTTCGCCCTCATCGGCGCATACGCCGCAGGAAGCTGCCGGGATCTCCAGACCTCCTTTCATGTCCTGATCCTGGCTGCTGCCGTCCTGGTCTACGTGGTGATACATATCCTCTTCACCACGTTGGGGGCCGACGATACGGGCAGTAGCTTGATGTTGGAGAAGAAGCACAAGCGGTTGCTGCTGCTAGCCATCTTGGTCGCCACCATCACGTACCAGGTTGGGCTGACTCCACCGGCTGGTTTCTGGATGGAGGACGGCAAGCGCCATTCCCTGTACCACGCAGGCGATGTGGTCCTTCTCGACGGTTATCCACGCCGCTACAAGGTGTTCTTCTACAGCAACACGGTTAGCTTCATGGCTTCCATCGCAATCATCCTGCTCCTTGTCAACCCAAATCTTTCCCGGCTTGCCATACGGTGCTACGCACTCTACGTTTGCCAGGTTGCCGGCCTGTTTGGCCTCTTGGGCGCCTATGCTGCAGGGACCGCCCGGAGCGTGAAAACATCCATATATGTCTTCGTTCTCGTAGCCGCGGTGATTGCCTTCATTGTCGTCCACATTATAGTGTTTGATTTTTTTAAGAGACGCAGCAGGGAATCAAATGAACCAGCCGTGGCCGAAGAACAGCCCAGAGACGCCGATGAGGCGAACTACCGCGATGAAGTGTACGGCAAGACAAAGTACCTTATGCTGCTCGGAATCCTTGCCGCGAGCGTCACCTACGAAGCCGGCCTGGCTCCGCCGGGCGGCCAGTGGCAGGATGATGGCCATGGCGTCCAACGGGAGGCAGGCAACCCGGTGCTGCACGACACAGACCCGCGCCGCTACCACATCTTCTTCTACAGCAACTCCACATCCTTCGTCGCGTCGATGGTCATTATCACCCTACTGCTACAGGAGATACTCCGGAAGCAGAGCCGTGAGAATCGAATGTTGCTGCTGCTCGCGACAAACATAGCTGTCGTCCTGGACGTGTTGGGCCTCCTGGTGGCCTACGCAGCGGGCAGCACAAGGGAATGGGGTAACCTCCTTGTGCTGTCCTTCCTGATTGTGCTTCTCATGGCGGCGCACGTGGCCATATGGATGTTCAACGAGAGTCGCCGGTGCAGTGGCCCAGCAAATAGCACAAACGAGCGGCGGCAGACTCCGGTGATAGAAGAACAAGTTGAAAATGGTCATGATGACCAGCTTTCACATGCTCAAGAGACTTAATTAAGTAGCTGTGTTGTTTCTTTCTTATGTCTACTAGTGGTGTTCTTCCTGTATCTCGTGCACATGAATTGGTGACCTTTTTCAGAGGGTCCCCATTTAATAAAATTATAAGATTTCTAAGGCTTTCTACAGCAATTGCCCTGTGGATTATGGGATACACACTATCTAATTCCAACTCAGTACTCAATCTCAAAGTAGGAAGTCTCAATCTCAATCATTGTCTCTAATCTTTTAGTCCAGTGTTCCGGTTTCTTATGTCAAGCATCTATATGGAACCCCACTAATTTCTTACATCAGCACTCAGCTAATTTTAAAATACATATTCCATTTCCATATCGGAGAACAAGCAGTCAGGTAGGAATAAGCATGTCATTTTGATGCATAAATCAGTCGGATAAAGTAAGCAACCTATAGTTTTACAACAAATAAAACAATCAGTACAGTTATCAACGGCACACTGGCTTATCCCCTAAGCTCACAGCTTTCTTACAAATAAGAAAGTAGGTCAGAAAACGACCGGCAGGATAGTTCAACTTGTGAGATTAGGTTACCTCCTGGTACCGCAAGGCTTGCATTATATAGCCTGTCAATGAAGGTGAGAAGATTACAGACGTGATGCACACGGTAGGGTATACAACATCATAACAGGAAAATCTAAACAACAGCTTTACAGATATATATATGCTAATATCTATCTCCTAACACTCCCCCTCAATCATAACTTGCAACGGTTGAGATTGTTCAGAAAATCTTGAAGACGCTGAGTAGATATGGCCTTTGTAAACCCATCAGCAAGTTGATCACCAGAGGGAATAAATCGGATATCCAGGGTCTTGGCAGCCACGAGTTCTCGAACAAAGTGAAAATCAATTTCCACATGCTTTGTTCGACCATGAAAAACAGGATTCATCGAAAGATAGGTGCAAGGATCATGACCATTAAGGTCACCCCGATGTATGAATGTTTTGGTGATGAATGACAAACATGAAATGTGTGACTAATGTCTACACGAGTATGGTTCGTGTAGAAAACTTTTTCTACTCTATGATGATTGTTGATGGCTGCCTTGGCTATGGAGGACAATGACCGCAAGCATGGAGGCTTGTAAGCTTGATGAGGTCCAAGGGTTGATAGAGATGGATCAAAGCTAAAGACAAGCTATGGAGGAAGTGTTGGGAATACTTGTCTAGTTGTTAGGGCTTTAAGTCCATAGGAAAAACCGGACTATCATGGGGGTCTAGGTCATTTATCTTATGTCATGTCTAGTTGGTGATGTGCATGGATGCTCAGTGAAATCACATGCACTAGGTGACAGTGGGGAAGCCAAGGAGTTGTTTAGAGAAGCCAGAAAACGAAGTCAAGCGAGGACGAGGTGTTTCAGCTTCTGGACGTAGTGACCGGATAGAGGGGTCAGTTGAGACCGGACTGTACAGTCACTAGGAGACCAGAGAGAAGTCTACGAGGAAGTCTATCAGCGCGGAGACGTGTAGAGACCAGATAGTATGGTCTACAGACCGGACGGTCTGGTCTGTATGGAGGTTGCTCGGGACAGAGAAGTGCAGAAGATGGAGCTCTCTGGAATGGAGAGAGAATGTACAGACCGGACGGTCCGGTCAGTACAAGAGGTTGCAGGCACAGCGAAGCCAACGGCTCTGGGAGCCATTCCAGGAGTGACCGGATGATCTGGTCAGGCAGTGACCAGACAGTCCGGTCAGTGTGTCCAGAAAGGCAATCTCATGGAGCAACGGTTAGTTTGAGGTTGGAAGCCTATATAACTTCATTGCTGGGGTCTTGGAGACTACTCTTGGCCAGTGGAATTGCTTGGAGCATTTGGTGAGAGCCAAGAGGAAAAGAAGAGAGCACTAGCAGGAGATATTGCAAATCTTGAGAGTGCTAGTAAGAGTAACTTGAGCATTGATGCACATCTAAGGCTAGGGTGTCCTTGAGGGTGTGATCTAGGTTGTTACTCTTGGTCTATGGTGAGACCTATACCGGTTAGGTGTCAGTGATCGAGCCTATCGTGATTGGTTGTGAAGGCCGTCACACGTTTGTACACGATTTGAGCATGCCGGTGAAAGAGGCATCAATAGTGAGTGCCCGTGTCGGCTCGGGGAGTCCGGCAAGTTCTCGAGGGAGGCGAGCTTGTGCCTTGGTGGCAGCAATAACGCGCACCGTGTCTTCACTCCGGGAGTGATTGCGGGCTCGTGGGTGAGAACTCCACATTGGTGGTGAGAGGGACCGGGACTCCGGTGGGAGTGGTCCAACAAGGAGTAGGGGAAGGCGCCATCCTTACGAGATCTCGGGAAAAAATCATGAGCCATCTCTTACTCTACTCCTTACTATGATGCATTACTTTTCGCATTTACATATCGTGCTATTCATGCTTGTGTGGTTACCCAGCTCTAATTGATTACTTGTAGACTTGCATGAATAGGCTTCTCTACTTGCTAGTTGTGCTTAGCTTTCACTTGATCACTAGCATGTATAGGAGTTGTTTTGGCTTGATTGATCACCCTAGTATGTATAGTGCTACTCATGCTTGTGTGCTTATCTTGTTCTTGATGATCTAGTAGCTTTGCATGAGTAGGCTCCTTTGTTAGCTTGTTGTGTGCTTCCGCGTGTCTTTGATTACTAGCTTACATAGGAGTTGTGTGCCTCGTGTGTGATCCACTAGTATGCTTAGGTTGTGTTTTCTTTCATAGGATTACCTTGTTAGTGTGATCACCACTAGAATTGTGTAGGAGTTGTATTGAGTGGTCGGTTTTTGTATTCGACAATATAGGTACATAGTTTGAGTTCCCGATTCACCCCCCCCCCCCTCTCGGTCATTCGGTCCTTTCAATAGGTGGCACCAACGTTATCACACCACAAGCAAGCAGCTTTAGGATGAGAAATACCAAGCTCACGAAGGACAGACTGAACCCAAATAACTTCAGTTGTAACATTGGCCAACGATTTATACTCAGCTTCAGTACTTGAGCGAGACATAATGGCTTGTTTGCGAGCACTCCACGAGATCAAGTTAGGACCAAGAAAGACAACAAATTCACCAGTAGAGCGATGATCATCGGAGCAACTGGCCCAGTCGGCATCAGAGAATGCACTCACAAGAGTTGATGTAGCCTTTCGTATTTGGAGGCCAAGAGAGCCTGTACCCCGAAGATATTGCAGGATGTGTTTAACTACCGTGCAGTGAAGTGTTGTGTGACTGTGGAGATACTGGCACACTTTGTTGACAGCAAATGAAATATCAGGCCAAGTTATCGTCAAGTATTGTAAGGCACCAACGACACTTAGGTAATTAGAAGCATCAGCATGACTTAAGGGATCACCATAGCTCCGTGTTAGTTTCTCGGACACAGAAAGAGGAGTGTTGATTGGCTTGCAACGCAATGTACTCATACGGGACAGGAGGTCAGTAGTACACTTGTTTTGAGAGAGAGAATGATGTCGTCGGTGGCTTTTTATACCTCAATACCCAAGAAGTAGCTCAAGTCACCAAGATCCTTTAGAGCAGACTCTAGGTGCAAATTTTGTAGGAGTTTGTCAATTGCTTGCGTAGAAGAGCTGACAACAATAATGTCATCAACACAGATGAGGAGAAATATGGTGACATCAGTTTTGGAGAAGAAGTACAATGATGTGTCTGCCTTGGACGCAATGAAGCCAAGAAGTTGAAGTTTGGAGCTCAACCTGGAGTACCAGGCACGAGGGGCCTATTTCAAACCATAAAGTATCCAATTTGCACACAATCTGAGGATGAAGAGGATTAGCAAACCTGGGAGGCTGCTTCATGTGCATGTCTTCCTCCAGAACACCATGTAAGAACGCGTCCTGTACATTTAGCTGTCGAAGGTGCCAACCACGAGACACTCCAGTGAAGAGAATGAGACGGATCGTAGCAGCTTTGACAACGAGACTAAATGTATTCTCATAATCCAAACCATAACGTTGCTTGAATCCCTTGGCAACTAGGCGAGATTTGTAGCGTTCATCCCATTAACATTTTCTTAATCTTAAAGACCCACTTACAATCTATGATATTTGCATTGTTCTGAGCAACAACCAGATGGCAGGTCTTGTTATGCTAAAGTGCAGAGATCTCCTCATCCATAGCAGCCTTCCACAGCAGGTCACCAAGGGCTTCACGAAAATGTGTCGGTGCAGCCCCAGAACAGAGAAGACCATATGGGGTTGTGTCGTCCGTTTGAATGAGAGGTTGACGGATGCCATCCTGGAGATGAGTACATGGCCTAGAGATCACTAGGAGAGACGGTGTCGAAGGACCAGTAACCGGCACAATATCAATTGGAACCAGGTCAGGGTGGATAGAGGAACCAGGCACCGAGTCGGGCGAGGAAGGAGCTTCGAACGTCATTGTTGTTTGAGTAGGTGGTGTAGAGCCCAAGGCTGATGTAGACGGCAGGTACACAGGCGACGCACTAGCAAGATCATAGCCTAATTTCCCTATAGCAAGGCATAGACGGAGATCACGAGCAGGCGAGACAGGCATAGCTAGGGAAGGTTCCTGTATAGAATCAAGCTCACAATTAGGTCAGGGGCATTAGTCGCACATGGAGTTCCAATGTCCGTTGGGAGCAACATGGGATGAAGGAGCGAAATCTTAGCACACAATCGTGCTCCAGCATTGGGATGAAGTTTAGAGAAAGGAAAAATTTGTTCATCAAAACCAATGTCTGATGAGATATAGACATGGCCGAAACTAATGTCAAGACACTTATAGCCTTTGTGTTGATCACTGTACCCTAGGAAAGCACATTGCTTTGAGCGGAAGGAGAGTTTGCAAGCATTGTAGGAATGCAAATTAGGCCAACACGCACAACCAAAAACTCAGAGAAACTATAAGGATCATGACCATTGAGGTCACCCTAAGGTATGAATGTTTTGGTGATGAATGACAAACATGAAATGTGACTAATGCTACATGAGTATTGTGCATGTAGGAAATCCTTTCTACTCTACGATGATTGTTGACAGTGGCTTTGGCGATGAATGACAATGACCACAAGCATGGAGGCTTGGTGAGCTTGATGCAGTCCAAGGGTTGATGAAGATGGATCAAGGCTAAGGACAAGCTATGGAGCAAGTGTTAGGAAAACTTGTCTAGTTGTTAGAGTTTTGAGTCCATAGGAAAAGACGGACTATCAAGGGGGTCTAGGTCATTTCTCTTAGGTCATGTCTAGTCGGTCATGTGCATGGATGCTCAATGAAATCAAAGGCACTAGGTGACAGTGGAGAAGCCAAGGAGCTGCTCGAAGAAGTCGAAAAATAAAGTCAAGCGAGGACGGGGAGTTTCAGCTTCTGGACATAGTGACCGGATAGAGGGGTCAGTGGAGACCGAACAGCACAGTCACTAGGAGAATAGGAAATCCAAAGAAGAGACTCAGTGAGGAATCTGTCTGTGTTGAAGTCTAAAGAGACCGGACGGTCCGGTCTATGGACTTGCACAGGACAGAGAGAAAGCAGCGCTCTGGAATGTTTCTGTAGTGGAGAGAGAAACGGCTAGACAGTCTGGTCAGCTGACCATATAGTCCGGTCAGCATGGAGATCAGCAGTGGGTGGAGCCGTTGGAGCAGGATCTGCAGTGACCGGACGGTCCGGTCAGGCAGTGACTGGACAGTCCGGTCAGTATGCCCAGAAGGCTGATTTCATGGAGCAACGACTATTTGGAGGTTGGAAGCCTATATAACTTCATTGCTGGGGTCTTGGAGACATATCTTGGCCTGTGGAATTGCTAGGAGCATTTGGTGAGAGCCAAGAGGAAAAGAAAAGAGCACTAGGAGGAGATATTGCATATCTTGAGAGTGCTACTGAGAGTAACTTGAGCATTGATAAACATCTAAGGCTAGGCTGTCCTTGAGGGTGTGATCAAGGTTGTTACTCTTGGTCTATGGTGAGACCTAGACCGGTTCGGTGCCGGTGATCATGCCTCTCATGATTGGTTATGAAGGTCATCACATATTTGTACCCAGATTGAGCCCGCCGGTGAAAGGGGCATCGCTAGTGAGCGCCCGTGGTGGCTCAAGGAGTCCGGAAAGTTCTCGAGGGAGGCGAGCTTGTGCCTTGGTGGCAGTGGTGGCGCACACCATGTCTTCACTATGGGAGTGATTGCGGGCTCATGGGCGAGAACTCCGTATTGGTGGCGGGAGGGACCGATACTCCGGCGGGAGTGGTCCAACGAGGAGTAGGGGAAGGTGCCATCCTTCTGAGACCTCGAGAAAAAAAATCATGAGCCATCTCTTACTCTACTCCTTACTATGATGCTTTACTTTCCATATTTACATACCGTGTTATTCATGCTTGTGTGTTTGCCTTGCTCTTGTTGACTACCTAGTAGACTTGCATGAATAGGCTTCTTTACTTGCTAGTTGTGCGTTGCTTTCATACTCGATCACTAGCATGTATTGGAGTTGCATTGGTTTGGTTACTCACCCTTGTATGCATCGTGCTACTCATGCTTGTGTGCTCTAGTTCCTTATCTTATAGCATTGCATGAGTAGGCTCCTTTGCTAGCTTGTTGTTTGCTTTCGCATGCCTTTATTACTAGCTTGCATAGGAGTTGTACTGCCTTGTATGTTCCACTAGTGTGCTTAGGTTGTTGTTCCTTTAATAGGTTCATTATCTTGCTAGTGTGATCACCATTAGAATTATATAGGAGTTGTTTTGAGTGGTCAGTTTTAAGAATTGGCAAATTTGGTACATAGTGCGAGTTCCCGATTCACCCCCCCCCCTTCTCGGTCACTCGGTCCTTTCAAGTGATATCAGAGCCAGGTGCTCATCATAGGGCTTAACCGCCTTGATTAGTGACCGTATTGAGTTGGGATGTCATCCTATTTAGGGCCAGGTCATGTCTCATGGAAGGATCGCTTGAAAAGCTACCTAAATGCCATGATTCCGGATTAGTTGATGGAGACACTTGTGGACTTTGCCAATACCTTTATCGATGATCATGTGTATGATGATGATTGTGTGGATATGCCTAGTTCTAGTGAGTGCCTAGATTCTACTAATGATGATTTGATAGATTGCTCTACTAGTGTGCCTAATGTGATAAGTGATGATGATGTTTCTCTTGATCTTGCTTGCTCCACTAGCAGGACTAGGATTAATGATTGTGAGCCTTTTATTGATCATGCTAGTGATTCACTTTTCGAGGAATTCTTTGCTCTTCATGCTAATGAGAATGATGACTTACTTGACTCTCTTATTCTCTTGCCAGGATTGGAGCAACTACTTTCGAGCTTCCCAAGATTGTGATAGTCGAGAAGATCCTCACCTTGCTCTCTTGTAGCAAGCTCCTCTATATCATCCTTGATCTCATCATGGAGAAGGGTCTCTCCGTTGAGGATGTGATTGGGTTGCTCTTTGAGGATGAGGAGATCACCGCAAGCTGGATCGGGGAGAAGACTTCCAAGGCAAACAATGGAGCATCATTAAAGAAATGGAAAGAAGTAGCTTCAAGCTCAAACTTCTTTGATCCCTCCACAAGATTGCCTTACAGCAACTTCTACAACCCCTTCGGATCAAGACCTACACCAAGCTCTTCATCAAGCGCTTCATCATGTTCTACTCCAAGCACTTCGGGTGGACCACGCATTGGTGTGAGAGGAGCGTCGACCACAATGCTCACGCGATCATTGGAGATGATCAGTATCACCACTACGGCTCCGGCGCCTCCGCCTCCTCTGCCACGAGATCGATTTTGGCATCTTCGTCGAGCTCACCAATAGGATCTCATCTTTTAACTTGGTGAATTTTAAGAAATCTGAATGATGACCTTTGTGATACTCTCTTAAGCATCTATGATCTTGTGTGTAAGATAAACTCCTTCAGAGGTCTTCGGAGGGTTGCATCACATGAAGTGATTGACAAGCTCCTCCAACAAATCACAACTCCTGAGAGGGGTTTCTTACTAGAGGAGGTAGTCAACAGAAGGCATGAGCTCTCAATTGAGAGGGCAATGGAGATGATACTTGTGCTCCACTCACAAGTGGGACATGTGCTTGAGCACGTCACTGGCCTCTACGATCCTCCCCATTATTTTATATTGACCTCGACAATGTGCAGATGGAGGATGGTCATGGACATTGGAGGTATCGTGCTCATCACTATCCCATTAGGAGGAGACTTCAGGAAGGGATTGCAAGAATCCCTATCTATGAGGATGGGCTTATCATTCGACGTGATGAGGTTAGTGCTAGTCAATCAAGTAATGCTTTGGATACTAACCCTTATACCTCTAGTGCTTGTCTTATGGCTACTACCAGGGTCAACTACAAGAGTGGAGGTACCCACCGGATACTTGATAATGGGTGCACCCAACGCATGATCGGGAAGCCAACCATGTTCACCAACATTGATGAAGACGAAGACAATGAGAAGGTGACATTTGGGGATAAATCAGGGAGAGTTAGAGGATCAGGCAAGGTGGCCATTACTGAGAACCTCCATCTCTCCAAGGTCTTTCTTGTGGAACCCCTCAACTTCAACTCTTGTCTATTGGTCAACTCTGTTACATGGGTTTCAAGTGCACATTTGATGAGGATGGAGCAATGATTGAAAATAACAAGAAAGGGCTAGTATTTAATAGAGTGAGGCATGGGAACTTGTATGTCACCGACTTCAAATCAAGCAACATGCCACGAAGCACTTGCCTATTCACCAAGGCAACTAAGGGATGGTTGTGGCATAGAAGATTGGCACATGTTGGAGTGAATCAACTCAGGAAAGTGGTCAAGAGGAATCTAGTTGAAGGAATCAAGGATGTGACCTTTGAGAAGGATAGACTGTACAATGCCTGTCAGGCTGGAAAGCAAGTTGCATCTTCACATCCCACCAAGTCTTTCATGTCTACATCTCTTGTTTGGGCCAACACATTATAAGAGTCTAGAAGACAATCTATATTGCTTGGTGATTGTGGATGACTTCACAAGATACACTTCACCTTCTTTCTTGTGGACAAGTCTCAAGCAAGTGATATCTTTAGAAAGTTTGCAAGGAGAGCAAAGAATGAATTCAAGGCCAATATTGTGAAGATAAGGAGTGACAATGAGACGGAGTTAATGAACATAATATTGGAGGAATATTGTCACAAGAAGGGGATCAAGCATGAATTCACCGCTACTTATACTCCCGAGCAGAATGGGGTGGTGGAGAGGAAGAACAAGACACTCATCACCCTTGCCCGTGCTATGCTAGATGTGTATGACACTCATGAGAGGCTTTCGACTGAAGCAATCAACATTGCTTACTACACTTCCAACCGTGTATATCTCCATCGGCTATTGAAGAAGACACCCTATGAGCTATTGATTGGAAGGAAACTGAATGTTTCCTATTTTCGGGTCTTTGGCTGCACTTGCTACATTCTCAAGAAGCGAAGGAAGCCCGAGAAGTTAGAGAGCAGAATAGATGAAGGCATTCTTGTTGGGTACTCAGAGACTTCTAAGGCATATAGGGTCTACAACTCAGCCACTGATTGTGTGGAAGAATCCTATGATGTACAATTTGATGAGTCAAATGATTCTCAGAAGGGAGATGAATTCTATGAAGTGAACATTGGATATTAACCTATGAGGGAAGCTTTGAGAAACATGCCCGTAGGCGAGGTCTTACCCCACGAGGCCAATATTGGTGAACCCTCTACTCCACCACCTCAACCAACCTCCTCCTCCGAGGTGCAGGAACCAACCCAAGATGCCATTAACACACCCACTAGCTCCTCCCAAGATTCATTGAGACTGCATTCACCTACCCAAGAGGAAACCCAAGTGAAAAGTAAGCCGCTAGCCTCCTCACATACTTCTCCTCAAGCCACTTCTCCAAGCTCTTCACATGACACCCCCTCATCCATTCCAAGCTCTAGTTCCAAAAGAAGAAAGCATATGAGTGATTCTCCCACCTCACTAAGAATCAAAGACATTCATATTTAAAGAGAGAAAGCAATCCATGATGCACAAGATACTTCACCTAGACCTCCTTCCACTCAAGAAGAACCTCACCCTAGACCCACAGCTATCAACAAGGATCATTCTCGTGACTTGATCATTGAGAGTCCATCTCAAGGAGTTAGGACAAGGAGAAATCAATACAATCCAACCTATGTGAGTGAAGTAAATCTTGATGACGCAAATGTTGCAATTGAGAACTTCTCTTTTGTCTCTATGATTGAGCCCACAACCATTGATGAAGCTATGGATGATTACAAGTGGGTAATGGCTATGCAAGAGGAATTGAACAACTTCAAGAGATGCAAAGTTTGGAAATTGGTTGAGAGGCCCAAGAATCATAATGTGGTTGACACCAAATGGGTCTTCAAGAACAAACAAGATAAGAAAGGGGCAATTGTCAAGTACAAGGCTCATCTAGTGGCTAAGGGATATTCCCAAGTGGCGGGCATTGACTTTGAAGAAACCTTTGCTCCCGTGGCCTGTCTTGAAGCTATTTGGATCTTACTTGCCTATGCATCACACAATGGCTTCAAGCTCTATCAAATGGATGTCAAAAGTGCATTCTTGAATGGAGAGATCAATGAGAAGGTCTATGTGGAATAACCTCCAGGGTTTGAGGACCCTAAACATCCAAGACGTGTACAAATTGAAGAAAGCTCTGTATGGCCTCAAGCAAGCACCAAGGGCATGGTATGAACATTGGAGGAACTTCCTACTCAAGAATGAATTTACCATTAGAAGCATTGACAACACCTTGTTCACAAGGCATGTTGGGAAGGATCTCTTTGTGTGCTAAATATATGTGGATGATATCATCTATGGGTCAACCAATGAGAAGTTCAATGAAGAGTTCAGGGAGATGATAGCAAGGGAATTTCAAATGTCAATGATTGAAGAGTTGCATGTGTTCCTTGGTTTTCAAGTCAAACAATTAAGAGAAGGGAACTTCATCTATCAAGAGAAGTATACCAAGGATCCTCTCAAGAGATTCAACATGGAGAATTGCAAGCCTTTGCACACACCTATGGCGACAAGCAAACCCTTGGATGATGATGCAAAGGATAAACCGGTGAACCCCAAGCTCTATAGATCAATGACTGGGTCCTTTCTCTATCTCACCGCCTCAAGATCGGACATCATGTTTAGTGTGTGCTTATGTGCATGCTATCAAGAAAATCCAAAGGAGTCACAGTTGAAGGCCGTGAAGAACAAGCTTTGAGTTACTTGGGTATTCGGACTCGGACTTCGCAGAATGCAAAGTGAATTGAAAGAGTACATCAGGAGGTTGCCATTTTCTTGGAAGATCTCTTGTATCTTGGAGGTCAAAGAAGCAAAAACTCGGTAGCTCTATCTACAGCCGAAGCGGAGTATATGGCGGCGGGAGCTTGTTGTGCACAACTTCTCTACATGAGGCAAACTCTCTCGGATTATGGCCTCAACTTCACTCAAATGCCATTATATTGTGATAGTGAAGCGGAAATCAAAATGGCTCTCAAAACTAGAGATCATGGTCATGCAAAGCATATTCAAGTCAAGCATCACTTCATAAGAGACCATGTTGAGAAGAAGGATATTGAGTTGGTGAGTGTGCGGACTCATGAATAATTGGCGGATATCTTCACCAAGCCACTCGACGAGAATACCTTCAACAAGCTAAGGGGAGAACTTAATGTTCTCAACCTTTCAAACTTCACAAGAGTAACCCTAAAGCTTGACTCTTATAAATTTGTATAGCTTTGTTTGTTTTGTTTTTTGTTTGTGCCCTTGTTTTGTGTTTGTTTCTCTTTGCTTGTAGGTCAACTTTGGACATGGGTTAAGCTTGGTATGGTGGTTCATAGTGTGCCCAAAGGCTTTGAAGAACGGTCCATTGTGAGTAAGCTCGAGAAGGGGACAACTCGTCTATGGCACTTTGGTTTGTAGCCTTTCTCTCTCTTTCCTTTAGCATCGCATCAGGCATTTGTATACTTGTTGCATCTGCATTTGCACTCTTTGCATTCATGCATTTTGCATTGTGATACCTTACATGCTTCCAAGCATGTTTCTAGGGGGCGTTGTTTATTTATAATGTAAGCATATGACCCTCTAAATGACCACATAGTGATCTTTGTGCTTCATGCCCATTGAGTCATGTTCAAACGAGCTCTAAGGTTAAATCTACTCGCGCGGCTCAAAGACAAGTGACTCATACATTCCCAACACACTAATGACTAACCATTGCATCCTTGAGGAAATATTTTGTTGAGTCATGTGTGTAGGGAGAGCTATGGTGGAACACCATCATGGCCAAGGAGGAGCACCATGAAAGGGGAAGTTTCCTAACTCTTTCCATTAATTATTTGCTCCTTGGCTCTCTTGTGTTTTGTCTTTGTTTTTTTTTTGGTGATACGTGACAAAGGGGGAGATTGTAAGGATCATGACCATTGAGGTCACCCCAAGGTATGAATGTTTTGGTGATGAATGACAAACATGAAATATGACTAATGCCTACATGAGTGTTGTGCGTGTAGGAAATCATTTCTACTCTATGATGATTGTTGACGGCGGCCTTGGCGATGGATGAAAATGACCACAAGCATGGAGGCTTGATGAGCTTGATGGAGTCCAAGGGTTGATGAAGATGGATCAAGGCTAAGGACAAGCTATAGAGCAAGTGTTGGGAACACTTGTCTAGTTGTTAGGGTTTTGAGTCCATAGAAAAAACTGGACTATCAAGGGGGTCTAGGTCATTTCTCTTAGGCCATGTCTAGTCGGTGATGTGCATCAATGCTCAGTGAAATCATAGGCACTAGGTGACAATGGAGAAGCCAAGGAGCTGTTCGAAGAAGCAGACAAACAAAGTCAAGCGAGGACGGGGAGTTTCAGCTTCTGGACATAGTGACCGGACAGAGGGGTCAGTGGTGACCGGACTGTACGGTCACTAGGAGAATAGGAAATCCAGAGAAGAGACTCAACGAGGAATCTGTCTGTGCTGAAATCTGAAGAGACCGAACGGTCCGGTCTACAGACCGGACGGTCCGATCTGGGAACTTGCACAGGACAGAGAGGAGGCAGTGCTTTGGAATGTTTCTGTAGTGGAGAGAGAAACAGACCGGACAGCCCGGTCAGTTGACCGTATAGTCTGGTCAGCATGGAGATCAGCAGTGGGCAGAGCCGTTGGAGCAGGATTTATAGTGACCAGACGGTCTGGTCAGACAGTGACAGGACAGTCTAGTCAGTACGCCTAGAAGGCTGATTTCATGGAGCAACAGCTATTTGGAGGTTAGAAGCCTATATAACTTCGTTGATGGGGTCTTGGAGACCTCTCTTGGCCAGTGGAATTGCTAGGAGCATTTGGTGAGAGCCAAGAGGAAAAGAAAAAAGCACTAGGAGGAGATATTGCATATCTTGAGAGTGCTAGTGAGAGTAACTTGAACATTGATGCACATCTAAGGCTAGGGTGTCCTTGAGGTTGTGATCTAGGTTGCTACTATTGGTCTATGGTTTGTACCCGGTTTGAGCCCGCCGATGAAAGGGGCATAGCTATTGAGCGCCCGTGTCGGCTCAGGGAGTCTGGCAAGTTCTCGAGCGAGGCGAGCTTGTGCCTTGGTGGTAGCAGTGACGCGCACCGTGTCTTCACTCCGAGAGTGATTGCGGGCTTGTGAGTGAGAACTCCACATTGGTGGCGGGAGGGACTGGCACTTTGGCGGGAGTGGTCCAACAAGGAGTAGGGGAAGGCGCCATCCTTCCGAGACCTCGGGAAAAAAATCATAAGCCATCTCTTACTCTACTCCTTACTATGATGCTTTACTTTCCGCATTTACATACCGTGCTATTCATGCTTGTGTGTTTGCCTTGCTCTTGTTGACTACCTAGTAGACTTGCATGAATCGGCTTTTTTACTTGCTAGTTGTGCTTTGCTTTCATACTCGATCACTAGCATGTATAGGAGTTGCATTGGCTTGGTTACTCACCCTTTTATGCATCGTGCTACTCATGCTTGTGTGCTCTAGTTCCTTATCTTATAGCATTGCATGAGTAGGCTCGTATGCTAGCTTGTTGTTTGCTTCCGCATGCCTTTATTACTAGCTTGCATAGGAGTTGTACTACGTTTTGTGTTCCACTAGTATGCGTAGGTTGTTGTTCCTTTCATACGTTTATTATATTGCTAGTGTGCTCACCATTAGAATTGTGTAGGAGTTGTTTTGAGTGGTCGGTTTTAAGAATTGGCGAATTTGGTACATAGTGCGAGTTCCCGATTCACCCCCTCCCCCCCCCCCCCCCCTCTCGGTCACTTGGTACATAGTGCGAGTTCCCGGTTCGGAACCAGGGATGCGCTCAAGAGGTGTAGCAAAATTAATAACTTTTGAGGGGAGGCGGTTGATAAGATAAACGGCTGTAGATAAGGCTTCACACCAAAACTTTAGGGGCATACAGGCTTGAGCAACAAGGGAAAAACCTACTTCAACGATATGTCAGTGTTTGCGCTCGGCCAAGCCGTTTTGCTGATGTCTGTGTGGACATGAAACATGATGAGTAATGCCCATGCATTTGAAGAAAGGACTAAGCTTCTGGTATTCACCACCCCAATCCATTTGAATTATTATAATTTTGCGCCCAAACAAGCATTCGACTCTGAAATTCAGTGAAGTAGTGAAACACTTTAGACTTGAGTTTAAGCTTGTAGATCCAAACAAACATACTATAATCATCGATGAAAGAAACATAGTAATTGAAACGCCCCACAAAAGAGATGGCAGGACCCCAAACATCAGATAAAATAAGCTCTAATGGAGCGGCGGACACACGAGATGACCTAGAAAATGGTAGTTGGTGGGACTTTGCTTGCATGCAAGCATCACACACAGACTCGACATTGGCCGTAGCAGAGAAAAGCAATTTATTCTCATGAAGGACATGTTTAACTATGGGTAATGAAGGGTGACCCAACCGACCATGCCAACGCGCTGGAGATGGGATGGAGACACCAAGCGCAGACTTCCTTGGAGCGACAATGTCGGATGAAGGAAGGGGGTAGAGATCGGCTCTACACCAGCCTCAAAGAAGGAGATTCTTCGCGGCTTGATCCTTAACAAGAAAATAGTCGGGGTGAAATTCAAAATAGGCATTGTTATCATATGTAAATTTGTGTATGGAACCAAGACTCTTGGTAGCATTAGGAACTCTAAGAATACGATTAAAATAAAGATTGCGAGTAGGAGTATGGACTATGGAGCTACCAATATGACTAATGTCCATACCTGCACCAGAGGCAGTGTGCACTTGATCCGGGCCATTGTACCTCTCCTAAGTAGTCATCTTGTCGAGCTCGGTGGTGATGTGGTTAGTGGCTCCAAAGTCGGCATACCAGTTGGTATCAATGCCATAGAAGGAGACGGTACCCGCCATCTTTTCATCTTCTCTAGTGAAGTTGACATTAAACCTCTTGAAGTAGCGAAGGGTTGTGTGGCCCGTCTACTTGCACAGCTGATAGAGGGGCTTGTTGGACTGATTGCCGCCACGGTAGCCGTGGCTAGCACCACGACCTCCATTACCATCAGAACGGCCAGCACCACGACCGCTAGAGGCATCACCAGTGTGACCTCCACGACCATGGCCACAGCCACGAAGGGCAGCATTGGCAGAGAGATATTGGTGCTCTACCTTCTGGGCTTCAGTACGTGCTTCAGTGGTCAGCATCAGAGAGTAGAGGACGCCTAGGGAGATCAGATCTGAACGATCTCACACATTCTTGATGAACGGATTGAAATCCGCATCAAGACTAGCGAGGATGTAGGCAACAATGTCTTCCTCATCAATCTTCTTACTGGCCGTGGCCAGATCATCAGTAAAACCTGTCATCTTGGAGAAATATATCGCACACGACGAGTCGCCTTTGCGTGTTGTGGCTAACTTGGTGCGAAGATGCACAATCTGAGAACGAGAGTGCAAAGAAAACCTGCCCTGGAGCTTGGTCCATACCCGGGCAGAAGTTGTGCAACGGACCACCTGAGCCAAAACCTCGCAGGAAAGCGAGTTGGTGAGGTAGCCAAGAAGATGCTGATCTTGGCTCAGCCAGTTGGCAAGATCTGGATTGGCCACCTGAATGGTCTTCACCTTGTCATCGAGATCTTCAGTGGGAACAGTCGCCGCCGGTGTGGCAACCTTGCCCTCAAGGAAACCAAGCAGCTGAAAAACTTGCGCTTGCCACATCGAGAAGTTGTCTCGAGTAAGCTTCTCGGAGAGGCTGTGGGAGAGGAGGGCAGAGATGGTGGCCGATGGGAGGGGTGAAAGGGAAGCACCGCTGCCAGAGGCCATGGCGAAAAAAAAAGAAGCTAGATGTATTTGTGGAGGCTAGCTCTGAGATTAGGTTAAAGCGTGTATCTCCTAGTACTGCAAGGCTTGCATTATATAGCCAGTCAATGACGGCGAGAAGATTACAAATGTGATGCACACGGTAAGGTTTACAACATCATAACAGAAAAATGTATACAGCAGCTTTACAGACGTTAATATCTATCTCCTAAGAGCATCTTCAAAAGCTTCCCAAAAAATTAATCCTAAAAGAGTGGTTTTAGTAGCAGCCCAAAAATTATCAAAGAGAAGTTTTCTTGTCTCCTCCAAACTGCATCACAAAAACTTTTGATTGGGCCACGTTAGCATCTGGGACCACAACAACATTAATTCCTTTGTAAATACAAGAATTCGGGCCCCTAATTTTTCTCTTATTTTTAGCTACAAATAAGGAGAATTTAAGGAGAGAATAAATTTGTGAGTTATTTTGGGGAGCTGTTGGAGATGGTTTTTAAGATTAAATCCCATTAATTTGGTTTAGTGGGAGTTTATGGGCCTCTCTTGGAGATGCTCTAACACAACTAGTTTACAGTGAGTTGTCCAAGCAAACCTACACAATGGCCTAACATCTACAATAGCTCTTTAAAAACTCTCACTAAATCAAATTAATAGGATTTAATCTAAAAAATCATCTCTAATAGCTTCCTTAAACAACTCACAGATTTATTCTCTCCCTAAATTCTCCTCATTTATAGCTAGAAACGAGGGGAAGATTAGGGACCACAATACTTATATTTAGAAGGAAATTAATGTTATTGTGGTCTCAGATGCTGACGTGGCTTAATCAAAAGTTTTTCTGATCTATTTTTAGGGAGAACTATTATAGGAGACAAGAAAACTTCTCCCTAATAGTTTTTGGGCTGTTTCCAAAAACACTCTTTTGGGGTTAATTTTTTAAGAGCTTTTTGGACATACATTGGTCAGTTAGCGGATGTTGGTTTATTTCCCAACGCCAAATTGGACCCGAATAATAGTCGCGTCCCAGGTGATTGTTTGAAAAACTGACTGCTATCCGTGTTGACAACCGACTGCCTTATGGCGTTGTGGTTACTGAGGCACCCAAGTTGCCTGCGGCATTGGGTTTAAGGAGTTTTCAATTGCTGAGTTCTATGCTTGGAAGGCAAGACGGCCTTGGACGGGAAGAAACATGAGACGTGAAGCCGATGTATTGTTCATCTCAGATTTTATATTATTTAGAGCACTACTTTGATACTATTTTGTTGGGAACGTTGCCTGTCAACAAGTAATCCAGTAAATGTTATAGGCTACACATGATTGTTACAAACGACCTCGCCACCTCTTGTCTTGGCCAAGTATGTTATCGTAGATACATCAACGTGAAGCGGAGAGCTCGAAGCAGGGCTACTGCCTAGTGGATCGACATTACTGGTCACACACATACACACACATACACAACTAGGGGAAGAGTCTGTCCTGAATAGAAGTATAAAATCAATTCACGAAAGTTCGAGATTCACTTTGAAACTTTCTCATCCTGCACGCTAGCTTCTTCACTTAAATGCTTCAATTTTTTTTGAACGAATCGGCACAAGATAGTACCAATTTCATTAAATAAAGTAGGAATATACAAGAACACAGCCCTGAAAGGCTACATGTGCAGGGAAAAAAAAGAAAACGACATCAACAAAAACACTAACAAAGCAACAAGGACATACCTAATTCAACAACATTCATATGTAATAGCAACACAACTGTTATGAATAGCATTTGTATTTATTATAGAGCCACTAGGCCCAAATATATATATATACAATTTTGAAGAATATTCACTAACCCCCTTATACAGTAGAGATCACTACTATAGAATTGGTCATCAACAACGGTTCAAAACACCCCATCAGTAGGGGTTCTCAAACCATTGCTGATTAGGCGTTGCTGATAACATGATTATTAGCATCGGTTCCAGAACCGCTGCTGATAAGCACCTATCAACAGTGGTTCTGTCTACTGAACCGCTGTTGTCTACTGAACCGTTGCTAATATGTAGAGTATTAGCAGCGGTTCATTGTTGCAAACCGCTGCTGATATGTATTTTTCCAGGAAAAAATTAATTCTCTCGCTATTTTTGGTCCCAACAGAAATAATTGTCTCAATACATAATTCTACATGATCTCAACAGACAAGTCCACATATATATAAATGTCATACAAATTGACAAATAGATATGCCACATAATCATACAAGTCCACTTAATAGCACAAGTCCTAACATAAGTATCACATCATACAAAGTCCACAATACTAGTCTAACATAAACCTTACATGAACACAAAAGTCTTACATCAACACAAATTTGAACTCAGTTATTAACCTAGGAACATGAAATGTGTTTATTTCTTGAATGAGAGGTAGGGATAGAGCTCGATGGTGTTAATGAAGGGCGGACCTGTTCTGTCCTATTTGAAAACATGGTACTTACCAGACTCTGGAATAACATGCTCATTTATGAAACCTACAAGTTGTTCCTGCAGTGTTAGAATCTTTTGTGGAGTCAGAGGTCTTGTCCCCATTCTCTACAAGAAAGGAATGAGAGAAATTAAGTTTGAACTATGTATGTTTGAACTACAATGCAATATAAACAAAGAATCCATCTAAATGTTTTCAACATATGCATTAGCTTACCTCATCATGTTTTTTATGATCATTGGTGAAGTGAAGCATTGAATCACATACACAAAAGCTACACAAATTAGTTCCTTTTTCTTGCTTACTACAAGGATATGTTGTGAACTTGAATTGCTTTGTATATGGAAATACACGGACACCATTCTGTAGAAGACGTTTGAACACCCTATACATGCTTACACTTGTTTAGTTGTAAATGATAACTAGAATATGTGATACATAAATATGACAAAGTAGTTTACCGTTGTAGCATGTCTTCAATTTTTTTCCAGCCCTCTCTTGGCTTGTCTAACGAGTCCATCACAAAGACTTCAGTACAATCTAATTTAATGCCAAACAGGACCCAGTGAAAAATACATAAACCTAATAATAAGAAAAAGTTATTCGAACATGGTACGAGCACTTTTGTAGCTACATATATACCTAAAGTTGTAAGATAGAAATATGTAATTCTTCCTTTGGAAAGTAAGAATAAAGTTGAATATGTAATCCTCCGTGTGTTGAGGTTTTGAGTCCACCAGTGATCCGTTTACAAACATCGGGTCAAGATAAGCTTTATCAAAAATATTCTTGTCCACACATATTTTTATCTACATTCTATAAAGACATATGAAACAAGTGAAGTCATTCAATATGATAATACAATGATATACTATGAACCACATAAACATGAGACTTACAGTGACCACAAACATATGAGTTGTGCTCCAAGTGCATCAGCTTTTAATAGTTGATACATTTCATCCAACAAATCCACACCTCACCATCACCATGGAGGAAATCATTGTGCTTGTATTAAAATGCAAACATTTGTCTACCAGCCTTGGATTATTTCGTGTACCACTTATGAAATCTTTATGTTTGTGTAGATTCAAGGAACATAAAATCGTTGATCATTGGTTCACCAACCACAAACCTTTTGGATGTTGGTTTTGCAGTAGCAAGTTTTGACTCATCAAGGAGTTGTTCCTTTGTTATTCCGGCACTCTCAAGAAACTCTTTTTCTGCAGCGGCCTTTGCCAAAATTGCATCTGACTAATTCGTGCATGACTCTTTAGATATGAGGCGCTTATAGTCTGATTGCAGATTACGTTGTTTCAAACATAGTAGCATCTTACGTTCTGCCTCGTAAGTGGTAGCAGACTTCTCCTGAGGTGGTTGTTTCTTTGAAAAGAACTTTCTCACATCAGCACTCACTAATCTTTCATGTTCCTCATCGGTCTTCTCATAAGCTAAAGGAGATTGTGGTTTCTTACGTCGTGACGAAGTCAGCTTCCTCTTAGGGGTCGCTTGCAGCTATATTGTACACTGTTTCTTAGGTGGTGTTTGTTGTTGTGATGAAGTCGGCCTCTTTGGCGGTGCATCATGCTGTGATGACATTGACTTCTTAGGTGGCATCGTCGAAGGCATTGTTGCTCTTGATTGTGGCAATTTCCTTGGTGGGGACTCATCTATTTCCAGCAAAGGTGAAGTCACTCGAGCCTATTGTGGTGATGGATCATGCATATGTGCCCTAGGAGTTCCCGATGACTTTGACTCTGAGCTGCATTCCAAGTCCGAGTCACCAAACTCAATCTCGCGCCTATGCTATAGGACATAACGACCAATATTTTTCTTGATCTTGAATTCACCTTCGTCTCCAGGGTAGACCAACTTGCTTTTACGGTGGTCATGTTTTACACTGTCCAGATGCACCATGGCATACCTCTTTGGTATCGGATGATCATGGAAGAGAGTCCCTTCAACCAATGGCTCGGCCAACCCATAAGCCACCGTTCTTGCACGACCTAACACAGGCGTGACAAGCCTATATTGAGTGCTCTCTTTACTATCATCAATGGGATAGCGGTTTTCATCATTTTCAGGAAGTGTTGTGGACGCACAACTGCTATGACGCCCAGTAGAGGTCGCACCCAATGCATTTCCCTGGTTGGCTTCATGAAGTTGTTGGTCTTTCTCACGTAAAGCTGCAGCTAATTGCATAGCTACTGTCTCACTTACAATGGCCTCGATGTCGATAGGTATTTCTTTTTTCCTCTTTTTGCCGTAACTATCAGAGTTTGACTACAATACATGCTTCCAAGGTATGTTGCCATAGCCATGCATGTGGCCTAGATGCTCCTTAGATTTTAGTGGATAGCTTAGCTCATTGTTATCCCGGGATGGTTGAAATGTACCACTAGAAGACTCATCATGGGCCTTATCAATGCTCTCCACCAATCCCTTCGCTTCATCACTTTTGAAAGCTAAGTTTCCCTCTTCTGTTAAGTAAACCCCATGACCATACAAGTATCTCTTACTTCGTTCAGTATATGTTGCTGTCATAGGTGTATTACCCATATGAATTACTTTCTCTTCCATCTCCTGAAACGTAGTTGCTTTCCCCGCATAACCACGTGAGCCCGTTCTATGGGGGTATAAGTTCTTCTTTGCATTGGCCTTATTTGCTTCACTTATCTTTCTGGCTTCTTCTGAGTCCTTGTACTCTACGAGTGCCTTCCAAAAAGGCTTGAGTGTTGGATATTGATTAAAGTCTGGTGTCTTACCTTGCAAATGATATTGTTTGCACAACCTACACTTCATGTTCTTAAAAACTATGCCCAATTGGGTCATGGTTCTTTGTCGCACCTTTTCCATGTCACATCCTCTAGGAAACTCAAATTTTGCATCTAACTTCTTCCACATAGTTCTTGCTATGTCATCCAGAACTATGTACCTCTTATTCAAATTTTGGCCTCCTCTCCGGAGTCTATAAGTGATGGCCACATGATCTCTTACGAGTGTTCCGCAAGTTGTGCGCCAGGTGCTTGCTGCAGCATTGGGTTGTAACGGGTCCCTAGCATTACTAATTTCCGTGATGACATAACGTCCTCTAGGCTGTTTGTTGGGACTACGTCCACGCCTCACTTGAAATGATGTTTGTGTATCATCATTATCTAGATTCTGACCCTCAGCATCATCATTATCTTGATTACGACCCTCGGCATCATCATCATCTTCACTCTCCATGTTTTCTTCATCCTCTTGGTTCAAGTTTAGGTAATTGCTAGGGATACCATTATCTTCATCGACCTCAGCATCTGGCCCTTCAATGTTGTTGAAAGCCATCTGTGGTCCCGGTCCACCGCTTCCTTCTTGGGCAGCATCCAATTCGGCATCCGGCTCCATATCTGGCCCTCCTATCGAGGTGGTCGCTTGTGCACAACCCCTTGAGTTAGCACTTTCCTCTTCAAGGCGCCTTCGATGGCATGACTTTGTTCGTGCCATCCCTACATAATTTAAACATCTTAAACATAAATTGGTTTATCGGGCCGAGGTGGATAGGTTGGTCATTTCATGCATATCAGTGGTTTGGAATCTCTATTATATTTATTAAGTGATTCTATGATCAAATCTAAATCAAGAATAATGAATATGCAGACAACAATCAATGTAATCATAGAACTATTTCGTCGGCATGAAAATGACTCATTCAGCCATGTATCAACTAGAACACTAGAGGATGAGCAGAACATAAACTATTGTAGTGGTAGCCTCCACCGAAAGGCAGCAGTAATTGGTAACAAAAGGTAATACTGGATATACAAAATAATAAAAGGTAATATTGGATATTCAATCGCCTTTGCAGTGCTAGCTCAAGTCAAACATAGCTGCTGCAGTTTGCATATGTTTGGACTCAGATTCATTTTAGTATATAATTTTAAAATTCAGAAAGCAAGGATACATGTTTGATACATTTAGTCATCAATACTACCACGCAATTTTGAAGAACACGCAATTCAGTACGCAATTTTCAAAATTATCAAAATGAACCGCTGCTGATAAATATTATCAGCAGCGGTTCGCTAGAGCAGCAATTATTGGTTGGGCTAGTACTTTTTGAACCCTGCTGATAATCTTTTAGCAGCGGTTCTGGAGCAGCTGCTACTGATAAGGTGTTGTTTATGACCATTTCTGTAGTAGTGGATATTATAGAAGGGACATATACATCTAACACCCCCACCCCCTCAAACTCATGGTGGATCAACAACACTGAGTTCGGAGAGATAAAATCTATGTTGAGCCCTCATTTGTGCCTTGGTAAAAAAATCAGCCAACTGAAATTCCGAAGGCACATACTGAAGACCAACAACACCATCCTATACATGTGCTCATGTATAAAAAACATCAACTCCAATATGCTTAGAAAGTTCATGCTTTGCCGGATCACGAGCAATGCTAATAGCACCTGTACTGTTAGAAAAAAAGAGGAGTCGACAGTGAAACAAACACACCAAAATCCTCAAGCAACCACTATAACCAAGGAACCTCCATTGTCACAAGAGCCATGGCACACAACTCAGCCTCTGCACTCAAAGGAGAAATTGTTGTCTGCTTCTTAGTCTTCCAAGCAATGAGGAAACCACCAAGAAAAACATAATAGGCAGAAAGAGATTGACAATCAGAGGAATCACTAATCCATGTGGCATCACAATATGCTTGGAGCTGTAGAGAGCTAGAGCATGGAAAGAATAGGCGACGAGAGATAGTCCCACGTAGATAACTCAAGACACGAAGGAGGTGACTATAGTGAACCAAGGTGGGAGCCAAAACAAACTGACTCAAAATATGCACAGGATATGAGATATCACAACGTATAACACCAAGATAAACAAGACTCCCTACAATGTGATGATATCGAGTAGGATCAGCAAGAAGCACACCATTAGTGGAACAAAGATGAACATTAAGCTCGATGGGAGTCTCAACAACTCCATGATCAGTAAGAGAAGCACGATCAAGAAGATCATGAATGTACTTTTCTTGGGACAAATAAAAACCCTTAGATGTGGAGGAAACCTTAATCCCAAGAAAGTAACGAAAAGGACCAAGATTGGACATGAGAAACTGCTTAGTAACGCATGCCTTCACAAAGACAATATACTCAGGATCATCTCCAGTGATGATCATATCATCAACATAAACAAGGAGAAGAGTCCGATCACGTGAGGAAGTGTGCACAAAAAGCGCAGGATCATGGTTGTTGGCAGAAAAACTAGCAACAGTGAACACAGACGCAAAACGCTGAAACCAAGCACGAGGAGCTGCTTAAGCCCATAAAGAGAGCAACAAAGAAAAGAAACCATATCCTCGACAACAAAATACCCAGGCGATGGTTGCATATACACCTCCTTACGCAGCTCAACATTAAGAAAGACATTCTTGACATCAAGTTGAGAGATGGACCACTCACGAATAGAGGCCACAACTAGAAGAGTGCGAACTGTGGCCATGTGAGTGATAGGAGCAAATGTCTCATCATAATCACGCTCATGCTCCTGCTGAAAACCATGAACCACAAGACATGCCTTATAACGCTCAAGAGAACCATCAGAGTGGGTCTTAACCTTATAAACCCACTTACATGTGATCGGACAAACATGTGGGGGACAAGGTACAAGATCCCACGTGCCAGTGCGCTCAAGAGGACTAATCTCCTCTGCCATCGTGTGTTGCCATTCCTGATGAAGAATAGCATCATGATAAGAAGCTGGCTCAGAAAGAACGGTAGCAGCAAAACCAACAGGAGAGTACCGCTCAGGAAGCCGATGAGAACGATGCCCAGGAAGTTGTTGTCTCGAAGAATCCTCTAAAAGGTATACCTCAATAGGAGAAGATGGTGCATCAAAAAGTGATGACCCATTATGAGAAGATGACTCTTCAGCAAAAGATGGTTCATCAGAATGAGATGGCACATTAGAGGACGAAGACTCAACAGAAGAATCCTGAACACGTTGAGTATAGACATATGTCACTAGTGGCTTCACATAATAGTCAGGTTCCATAGAAATAGGAACCAAAGAAAACTCTCTAGAAGAAGGCACCAATGAAGAAGGCACAACTGGAGAAGGTGGCACCACGCGCATACTAGCAATAGAGGCATCAGGCAGTATCAGGAAAGAAAGTGGAACGATGATAAGGACATCACTCCTATGGATACACACAACACTCCTCCAGTTCTGGACTTGCTAGGTCCAACGACTAGAGCTCGTGCACGACGCATAAATTTAGAGCTGAGCTCGTTCCTACGTTCTTCGTTATATGTCACTTTTGAGAACGGTTTGCTACCTAATGATTATATTATGATTAGGAACCATGGAGAGGACCAGGAGATGATGGGAGAAGGACTTGGGGACATGGAGGACAAGCAAGGACGTGGAACCTAAGGTGCAGGCCCAATCAAAACTGACTTCGAGTCTGCTTCGGGGCCCAGGACCAGTCTCCACTAAAACGGACGCCCAGTACGCATACGAACTCGGATTTGGATGTTCTACATATGCGGAGATAGATAAGGAGAATACCTTTCCAATGCTGCTAGTCTCAGGTCAAAATTCGTCCAGAGACATCTGGAATAGTCAAAACAAGAGAGGGTCCAGAATCTATGTCGGTGCTATGTCGCCTGTTTTTGGCCTTTGAGCTTTGTATCCTGTTGAGCCCAATTAGGGGCACATCCAGAGGGTCTTGCACGACTCTAGGGTCTTTATATACAGTAGCCACCGCACCATTAGGATTTGGGTTTTGCTTAGATTAACTCTGTTCATAAACAGTGTCGTCGTTCATCGGTTTGTGAGACCCCAACTTCATGAGTTTAATCATACATCTGCAATTTGGTTGCATTCTTCTTCGTTCTTGCTTGTGTTCTTGATTTGCAAGCAGGGATTAGGCTTCTCGGCGAGGTCAACCATGCAACACCGGTTGACAACCAGAGGAGACATCGTGCTACGATTGCAGGGTTTAGAACGTGTTGTTCTGAAGCCGAATCGATTTGTGTGTCGCCTTCGACCAAATCAACTTATCAAAAACCTTTCGGAAGATCGGGAACCCTTGTCCACATCAGTCGACCAAATATGTAGGGGAAGTATCAAAAGAGGGACGAGGATAGTAAGGGCGTGACTCATCAAAAATAACATCCCGAGAAGTCCCCATCCGATGACTAACTAGATCCCAACAACGATATCCCTTATGCTTAGCACTATATCCAAGAAAAACACACTCAACAGACTGAGCGGTCAATTTAATGCGCTCACGAGGTGCAAGAAGCATGTAGCACACACAACCAAAGAGACGAAGGCTAGAGTAATCAGCCGTCTTGCTACAGAGACACTCAAAAGGAATCCCACCACAAAGGACTGATGAGAGCTGAATATTAACCAAATAATTGGCAGTAGAGACAGCCTCAGCACAAAAATTAGGGGGGGGGGGGGTGCAGAGGACGCGAGCATGAGAGAACGAGCAATCTCAAGAAGATGACGGTAGTTGCGCTAAGCGACACCATTCTGGGCATGAGCACCAGGACATGTAAACTGAGCAAGAGTATCATGCTCAGAGAGAATCTGACGAAGAGCTCCAGAAAGATACTCTCCCACAGAGTCAGCACGACAAACACGAATGGACGTGTCAAAATGAGTATGAATCATAGCAGAAAAAGTCTTATAGTAAGTTAAAGCCTCAATATGGTGTTTCATAAAGTAAATCCATGTGTGGCAAAAAAAATCATCAATAAATATGATGTAATAGCGATGACCTCGCTGGGAAACAAAAGTAGCAGGACCCATACATCAGAGTGAACTAAGTCAAAAGGACGACTAGGCATAGACTCACTAGAGGGATATAGAAGTTGAACCTGTTTACCTACCCTATAACCCTGGCACTGATGCAAAAGAAGAAGCATCACCAACAACATGTCCTAAGAGACCCGATGAACTAAAGAAGACAATTTTGATCCACAAATATGGCCGAAATGATGGTACCATTGAGCAAAAGACGAAGTGGAAGAGACAGCAGAAGCAAAGACACTAGAAGAAGCAGAAAGACTGGCAGAGGCAACGGAAGAAAGACGAAGCCAATCAAAATCCCAAAGACATTGGCCGCCATGACGATGATGACCAGCGCCAACTACAAGCGCATTGTGACGTTCCTGAATGCAACAAGAGTCATGAGTGCTAGACGATGACCAGCGCCAACTACAAGCCTAGGAAGAAAGGAAAAAGGAAAACGGCGCTGAGAAAGAAGATAGGGGTAGTGGGGTCTTTTCTTTTCCTCTCTTGACTGCCACTAGACGGAGATGGCACAGGCGGGAGCAAAAAATTGAAGCGATGGCAGTGAAGGGATCAAAACTTTTTCAGGGTAAATCAAGGATTTTGATAATATTCAACGACACACAAGGGATTCTCTCTATATAATAAGCAGACAACGAAAAGGAACCTCCAATTGACTAAGGTTGACCTCAAGTCCTCATCGTCTACTCTCCCACTGAAATGAAAGGAGCAGGTGGGAGGTGGCCATGCGAAATGCCTGTGGATTTTCATTTGGTGGCACTGCTTAGGGCTTAATTAAACGGGGTCATCATCCACGGTGGCCACTGCTATCAAATGGTATCTCTCATAGTCTCCCCCCTCGCACGCGGTCAACTGTCAGAGAAACAAAATAGCAGGCATCATATGGATTTACATAAACTTCCAATCACCTGATACAGAAATAGGTCCATTACCATCTCAGTTTATATAGTTTTTAAGCTCATTCAACCAAGCAGATCTAATGCATATTCTGGGATCAGGACCATGTGAGGAGATCCTGGTTCCTATTTCAGATATAAGCCTTGAACTTGGTTGTTTGGATCTCTCCAGCAATTAACTAACAGGATCCATTCCTGCTTCCCTTGTAATACACCTATGTCCGGATTAGGATCTCTAATTTTGAACAACAATCAGTTTTCTTGATATCCCAGAAAAAGACTTACAAGGGGGTTATCAGCTTCCTGGATGGTCTTCCAACTGTAAAAACTACTAACTCACTACCGCCGTCCTAATGTTGTATGGAAGTTAAACCAGTTAACATCGACTATAGCTGCAAACCTGTTTCATCTAGCTAGCCAATTGATATTGGATATCTGAAACAAATTAACTACATGGGTTTATCTGGACAAACCACTTTATTGGTAGCCTCCCAGATTCAATTTCACAAATTCAGATGATGGCCTACATAAACCTGTCGCACAATTCATAGTGGTTAGTTCCAAACTGTTGGCACGATACACAGCTTGCAAACTTTTGGGTCTATCCTACAATGATCTCACTGGTTGAATCCCAACGTTTTTTTTTAACCTACTTCACTAGCTTGACATGTCTTTCAACAAACAGGGCAGATACCGGGAGGCATTTTTGCCAACATCAGTGTGCAATCCTTGAAGGGAAATTACACAGGCTTTTGTGGTCCTATACGTCTGGGACTTGCTCCATGTAACTCTCACAGTCAGAAGTCATATGCTGAAGTTTTTGCTCCTTGCAATCATTACAACAGCTACGTGAAATTAGCAAATGTGTTAAACTCACTATGTACATGGAGTGCCAAAGCATGTTTGCTACAGCTATGTTCACATCAAGTATGTTCATTGATGCCGTTTTCCAGATGGCACCTTGTGGATTTTTACCATTCTCAAGTTACAAACGGCACCACCTGGATTTTTACCATTCACAATTTACAAACGTCACAAGTGATACAAAGCTAAAACAAACAGGGTGTATTGTTATTATGTTGCGGACTACAGTTCATTCAATCTAAACTATGGCAAAAACTGACAAATTCTAAGAGTGAACTTTCAAATTCTAACTTTTGAGGGGTTCCGATTGTGCAATCTAAGCCAAACCTGCTACCCTGTTTGTTTGCACTAGGAATTGTAGAAGCTGAATCTCAAAAACGGCAACGCAAACAAACAAGGCCAAATCTGTTCCACTCGATAATGACTACAGGCCCACTCAAACAAGGACTGTACCCCATTCGAAACTCTTATCTAGGGCAGAATCAGCAATGATCACCAGTAACAAGCAACATCATACTCATACATATACCACGGTCAGCAGCATGACAAGGTCTACGACAAGCCATTGATGTTCACTGGTTTCAGCACAACTCTTTAATAAGCTAGGGCATATTATAACACATAAGAGCAGCAGCATGACAAGGTCTACAGCATGATTATTCATTCATGTACCAACAGAAACAGTCTGCATGTCCATAAAACCCAACATAGATGATAAGCAGACAGGTCGCCTTGTCTTTAAATTGATGCTCCAGGTAATGAGGTTACTTTTTTGCACTACGCAGCTTTGTTCCCAGGGCCCTCTCAAGCTTGCCAATGATCTGCTGGTTGGGAATTGCCTTTCCTGACTCATACTCCTGGATAATCTGAGGCTTTTCATTGATCATCTGTTACAGATAGAATATACTTTCTTGTTAGAACCTCAAAAACTTCAGTTAAGAAAAACACCCTCAAGTTATAAGGTCTCATGACCGAACATGATACCTGAGCAAGCTGTGCCTGGGTCAGCTTCTTATCCAGCCTTGCTTGCATGATGTTTTTCTTCAGGTCACTTGAGACTCGCTCATCTAACATGAAGTATGAGAAGCATTAGTAATCAAAATCATCACATTAAGTAGAAAGTGTTCTGCAATTTACGACATAGAGCAATTTGGGATGACCCAGGAAACCTATATATCCCATGACAATTGAAGATTAGATTATCCTCTCACTATTATTTCTCCAATCAAAGCAGTTATCCACACTGCATCATAGCTAATTAGCATCTTCCTGATCATTATACATGAATCATTTCATCTACGAAGCAAACCTACACGGGATTTGTTTTGTGACTTTGGGTGGAACAGAATTTGAGTAATCTTAGACTGTTAGATGATCATTTGGTACCTATAGGGCACTCATCATATTCCTGCACACAAATTTAGAATAAATGATACACTGTACAAGTATCTCCTATATATACAAGAAAAGGTCCGGAACAAAAACACAACATCTAACAAAATCCGAAAAAATAAATAGAACTTCAGCTATGCTATTCCAATTTAGATTTTGACATCTCGGTGTGTTGATAGTCTAAGACAAAACGCAGTGTTGAACAATGTCCGATAAAAAGATTAACCCTTTAATGTATAATAAAGCATTGCAAGAGAATTTTAAACTTGTACAGATTGATTGCTAAAGGCAAATTGTAGCATGTCAAGGATTCTACTATAATAAAACACATCGCCTAGTAACATAACTAGTCTTCGCAATGGTTCAGATCTCTACATCAACAAGGTAAATCCCAAAACCATACTAAGTTAAATTTTTCCTTTAAAATGTGCCATTTACTTTTAATGACAAGCTGATGAAAAATGAGATCCTGTACACTCACGCACTCAGATATAATCTTGGTGCAGCTCAAGATATGACCTCATGGGTCCAAACTACACAGGTCACCATTTACCTAAGATTAAAAAGAATAAAAACATAGTACACTGAAAAGCCAACAAGAAACTACACTATTCTATGCAAATTGATCATCCAGACATCATATAAACAAAAACTAGCATGTTCAACATACTGAAAACTCTATGATAATGGCAGTTTTGGCCCAAAAAAAAGTGACAAACCGAACATTTTGTCTGTTAATGCTATAGGCAAAGTAACAACAGCTAACAACCAAAGTATTGTAACAACATCAAACTTGATACGATTAAGTAAATAATCCACTCTGTCAGGAGATATCTACGAGCCGACATAATAACGTAATTTTCCTCAATAGACTTGTGAAAATTATTAATCTGATGGCAAAGAAACAGTGATGCACATTGCATAGATATGAAGTACCATTACAGGAACAAAAATATTGATGTTGCAAAAAGTTGTGCATAAGAGTCATTAACAAAAGGTAAGAATGCAATGTGAACCCACAGGAGAGCAATCAGAATTCAGAACAAGGAAGTTACAAAGCTACTGCACTGGTTCCTGAATGTCTAGTTTCAAAACTTCCAAGCACCCAAGTTTAACTATATAGAGTAACGACGTGAACAGTGAAAATGTTTTCATGCAAAATATAATCTAATTGCATAAACCCTAAGTAAACTTTTCATTTTTGAAGCTCACTTCCAGAAAGACACAACAGCTTCTTCATGTTGACAAAAAAATGAATTCTACAAAGCAAGCTGATAAACATCAGGGCAAACTAGACGAGATGGTAGGGATATTGATCGAAGCTCACGGGCGAGGTTTTCAGTGTCATCATCAAGCCTCTTGGTGTTGAGGGATGTGCCGCTGGATGCGGCCTTGTTCGTCCCAGCGTTGTCTGCAAGCAAGAAAAATAATTGTTAAATGCGGGGAAAGGTAAAGGAGATCAGACCGGTTATTAATCAATCTCATCCGCAAGGACACGAAAATTCGTTGAACGAAACCTGTTAGAACCCACCAAACAAGATATCAACGCCAGCGAGCAATTCTTTACCAAGCACAAGCTAACAAAATCAGCTCAAACAACACTGATATCCCACATAAATACTTCAAAAAAACCGAAAGAAAACGAAACCCTAACATTCCAATCCAACCGCCACCTACCAACTGAACATCAGAAAGACGGATGAAATCGAACCAATCGCGAAACACCCAACCCCAAATCTAACTGCATCAAGCGAATCGCCAAACCCCCACCCCAAATCGAACTGCATCAAGCGTATCGCGAAACCTCAACCGCAGATTGAACTGAATCAAGCAAACCCTAGGACGCAAGCTTACACTTCTTCATGGTCTCGATCTCCGCGCCGGAGCGGCGGGCGGCGTTGACGGCCTTCTCATCCTTCTTGGCGGCGGAGGTGGGCGCCTTCTTCCGCACCACCACCGGCTCCCAGTCCTGCCTGATCGGCCCGATCCCCGCCATCTCTCTCGCTCTCTCTCTCTCTCCCTCTCTCCCTCTCCCTCTCGCTCTCTTTCGCTGACTCTCCGGTCCCACACGGCAGCCCCTCGCTCTTCTTCTGTCGCCGCAGACGCAAACGGGAAGTGGTGGAGGCGGAGGACCAAGAAGAAGATATGATAGGGGAAGAAGGTTCTGGAGTCGCAATCTGACGCGTACGGGGGATTCTCTTCTTATCTTGAACGAGATCGTGGAATGACAGGTAGGACCTGTTGTGGTGGGTCAGGTGTGTCAGTGACGAGTTTGTTGGTACTGGGACGTCGGTTGCGAGAGCGAGATCTTTTTATCTGTGTCTTCTTGTGGAGGAAGAAGACTAGGCCATTTGTCCGGATAAGGTTTGGGCCAATTATGAAACGGGCCCGTCCAAATGAAGTTTATATGGACGTGATTGGTTCCCAGCTCCCTTCGGGCCAGGCTCATTGCGTGCAGCATCTTCTGAGTACGCGCCTGTTTGGATGTCTGCATGCGTCTACGGGTCAGGCTGAAATCATGCAAACAGTGTCTCCGGGCCAGGCCCGACGCGTACACCCAAATCGGTCGTTCCTGCCGAGCCTGGCTGAGACTGCCGGCACGTGCGCCCACGTGATCGCTCGACTCACCTTCCTCTACGCTCGATTAATTTTCTCACCGGTCAAACTCGTCGCCGCCACCACCATGAGCCTGCTCCTCGTCCTTCCCCTCGTCGTCGGAGCCCGGGACGAGAAGACCAGGACGCCTCCTCCGTCGTAGGCCTGCTGTGCAGAAGGTTTCTTTGGCGTCGGCACCGTATTGAGGTGCCCCTACGGCACCGCTCCGCCAAGCACCAACGACGACCTCGTGGTTGTGCTGACTGCTGAGGCTGGAGAGTTAGTACCCTCCATGAAAATCATTGCCGTCGTCAGAGAGGAACGAAGATCTGAGAGCAGGTCAGAGTTTCATAGTTGGAGATTTATCAAAATTGAGATTCTGCAATTTAGGGAATTCTCCAAGATTTATCAAAATTGAGATTCTGCAATTTGAGGGATTCTCCACCGCATCGTCCACGGCTGAGGCAGATGAGGTGGCGACAGGAATGCGCCATCGGGCTCCGAGGCAACGGGAAGGAGCAACCGGCCTGTAATCGTCGCGACGGTGATAGAAGACGAGGTTGTGATGGCTCGTTGGAGTGGTAAAGTCACCTATCTGGATCGTGCAAGATACATATACCATCTTCATACAACCATCCAATCACAATCTCGAAAGAACCTGGCTCGTCTGTGAAATCAACCAAACATGACGAGTTGCATCACTTGAACCTGGTTTTTCTCAGCCTGGCTCCGCTCTCCAGCCAGGCCCGAGCTTCTGCGGGCATCCAATCACGTCCTATATTTTTGTAACTGACCTATGGCATCTCTAATGATTTAGACTATTCTTAAAAAAAAAATCTCTAATGATTTAGACAGCAGGTATTTGTAAGGTCGGTCAGTCGTGCTGTCTTTTATTTCACATTTATCAAAACTGCCACATTAGAGTGGTGTTTGGTTGATAAATTTGTAACGTAACCTGATTAGAGAGTTATCCTATTAGGATAGATAGTGTTTGTTTTAGCCTCGACCGTAATCGGGTCCACCGCAATTCGATACCGGCCTTCACAAAATTGATACCCATCTCGGAGGGGCGTAATGAAAACCGATTTGGCACTACCCGTCCTTATCTTCGCCCGCTCGCCCATGTTCATTTCGTTCTCCTTGCCACCGCAGCTACCGCTGACGACAAAGAGCTAACACAGCTCTACACAATTTCAATATTTCATCCTCTTCCAAATCAAGCTTCGGATGGCCACCACCATTGATGTCATTAGAACAATTGAAGGTTGAGGCAGCAGAACATGCGGATCTAATGAGTACCTTTGAGGTCGTAATGTTGGGAAGGAGCTGCCTCCAGCAATTGGTGAATAGCAGGAATCCTTGCAATGCTTATCGTGAAAAAATAAGAACGAGATTTGGCCATAGCTTCTCCTTTAATCAATGGCCCAACGTGCCGCCCTCTCCTTCCATCGTCACCCATGACTGTTCCACCTTGTTGTGCGTCCTGCGGCAATTGGCGGCAACGTTAATTGATGGCGCATGCGCGACTGCCAATAGCGGAGAGGGCAACGCTCTTCCTTGAAGATGGAAGCATGGCCCGATGCCCATCTGCACACATCCTGCCAACAATGGAGCAGGGCGATGCTTATTTTGGTAAGCCTTGTGTGTGCATTTCTTTGGTGTTCTGATTCCATTACCGATGATAACGAAAAAAGTTTGCAATCTCTTACATTGATGGCGATTACACGGTGGTTTGTTACCATTTGCGATTGCGTTACCACTCTCTAACCAAACAGCACCTACTCCCTCTGTTCACATTTACATGTCATTATAAGATTTTTAACTTTTCTCCAATTACATGTCATTATCACTTCCCAATACACCTTTCTATCTTTTCAATATAATATTTTCTTTTCCCACTATATCTCTATCTCTATTTCTCTCCTTCTCATTTTTAGTGCACCCATCTTTTTACTTCTCCTTATTTTCCATGTCCAACTCTAAAACGACATCTAAATGTGAACAGAGGGAGTAGATTTTTGCTCTTTGAAAGAAGAATGAAATTGTCCCTCTCAATATCTACTTTTATTTCACAGTTTCATATTGAAGGACCGAGAAGGCGACCAGAGGGGGGGGGTGAATGGGAGCCAGTAAAAATTCTTCACAAGAACTTGGCCTATGTTCCAATTACAACCCAAGCCAACCTCTAAACCGACCACCAAGACCACACACACCAACTTATGATGTGCTAACCCTAGGAGTGATCAACAACAACAGCGGAACACAGCGGAAACAAAGAAGAACTGCTAAGACTCGAAATAGTCAAGAAACACACACAAGGCAGATCTCTCTGGACTACCATCGGCAGTGCTGATCATAGCCATCAGCAGTGCCAGTTGGTACCATCGACAGTGTTGGTCACATCCATCGGTACTGCCGATGCAGGGTTCTCAAATCTCTGAAAAGCTGCGGTCGGAGCGCATCGGCAGTACCGGTGCAGGGTTCAGACTCAAGCCACCGGCAGTGCCGGTCACATTGGCAGTACCGATCCGAGTTCAGACCCACCGGTAGTGTCGGCCTTGGTCGTCGGCAGTGCCGATCGACCCCGACAGAACCAGAAATTGTGCTCGGGATTAGGCAAAAACTTGATCAAAACCTAATCAAACGAACTCCAAATGATGTGATTTTTGGACCAGATAATCCTCAACATATTACGACCCTAATCCTAGAAGATCCACTCAATTGGCTCAAGGAATCAATACGAATTTCAGATCTTATGCCAAGAACACCAAAAAGGGGAAACTTGAGAAATCCTTCAAATCGAAGGTGCTAGAGCTCTTCATTTGGTCAAGCACCCATGTAGGATTAGCCTAGCTCATCATAGCACTAAGATCCCCAAGAAATCCGCCCAAAAAACTCACTCAAAAATGAGATCAAAAATTCCCACAAAAATAGCTTCGAAAATAGAGAAAAGAGAAATTCGGGATTTAGGGAGAGAGGGAGATCTTGAGCACGAAAATAACTCTCATAACATAGAAACATGCTTACAAGATCTATGGATACAAGGCTAGGATGCCACCCTCTTCCTCCCACTATTTGGAAGAGAAAGAGATGTCTCTCATACACCCTCTCCTCTCCTCTATTACATGAAGACCTCTCCTAGCACTTTGAATGAATACCTAAGCCAAGGCTAATGGAAAGAGAGGCATCTCTTCCACCAACACTACCTCTCCTTATATAGGCCTAGGGTCCAAGACAACTCTACCCTTGACCTATAACTCATTGCCACCTACCACCAGGGGCAAAACCGTCCAACTCTTTTTTCTTCGCCCAAATGCCACCGAGCCTTTCACGTCTTTGCTTCGCCTCGACGCAAGCTCCGTGATAGTGCCACGTGCACTTCCAATCGCCGCCACCGGTTTTGAGGCCTAAACCGAGAAACCGCCTTGCACGCTTCTCAATGCACAACTTCTTGATCTTGACGCGTGTCACCTCGTCTCGTGATCCTCCTCGTCAGCATGTCTCTCCCACCTCTGGTCTATTGGAAGCCTCTATTTGCACCGACGTCCGATCATCTTTGACTTGGCCAACCTCGCCATCTTGATCACCACCCACGGTTTGAGGCTCAATCGTAAAACCGTCTGTGCTTCTTGCCTCTCCACGTGTACGGCATAGATCACCCTTGACTTCAACCGGCCTCCCGATCGTCTGGCCCCAAGTCTCCTACTTGTGCCCGATCCTCTCGCCGTTGACCGTCAAGTTGACTCCAGTGACCTACACATCATGAGACAAGCAAACATATTTCCCATCTCCTGCAAACTCTCCAACTCCATTACCAACTCTGGTTAGTAAACACCATGACATGCACAAACTCATGCAATCACCAGATTCCCGCATTTCAACTCAAACACAAATTCCGTCAAAGTCAATTACTCATCACATATTCCAAACCATGGCACATCTCAACATGGTTTCTCAATCTCCCCCTTGATGAGTACATTGACAACATCAAATGCACAAAGCTTAGAAATTTGAAAAGCGAAACCGAATAAGCACGTCCAAATGGCTAAAATCCAAAGAAAAGGTGAAAAGTAGTCATCTAGCATAAGAGGGATCACAAAATCAAGAGTTGACAAAGAAAGCCACTCGAGAACGCAAAGATTGTGAAAAGCGCATAACCAAGAGTTGACAAAGAAAGCCACTCAAGAACACAAAGATTGTGAAAAGCGCATGAAAAATGCTCAAGGACATGATATGCTCCCCCTCAACTTGTGGTAGGTCTCATGTAATGCAAAATGGATCATTTTAAGTTTCTTAGCATTATTTGTACATGACCCAATATTTCCCCCGCCCCTTTGGCAATGAACTCATTAAAGAGGCAAAAAAACAAGCAAACATGCAATGCATGAAAATGCAAACCTAAGGAGCTTCAACAATTATGCAAACAAGCATTTAACTTTGCTAATAAAAAACATAGAGCCATGAAGTGTAAAAGCAATAGCTCACAATCATACAAAGACCAAAAATAGATAGCAGGCCATAAACACCAAGAGCTAGACAAGCTAAGCAAAAAGATTGACTAGCTTAGATAGAATCAAATTTGCTCATTGTGAGAAAAGCTGCCACCACATGTGTAAGTACTCCTATCCAAGATAAAAACAAGCATCAAGTTAGTCAAAAGAAACTAGCCAGTCTCAATCTCAACCAAGACAACAAGCATTCATAGAAAATAAGCTCTACAAATGCTCATATATGCAACAGAGACTCATAAGAAAAGAGAAAAGCATTATTCTTATGTGATCTTCATGTATCTTCTAATCCATGCGGAGGGTCGCACGACTGGGTATGGCAAACACCCCGAGGCTTCGAAGTACAATGTTTGGATTTAGCATTTTTATGTTACTTCTAATCCATGCGGAGGATCACACGACTGGGTATGGCAAACACCACGAAGCTTCGAAGCACAGCCAAGTCATTTTGCAAATTAAAAGCATAAGGATAAGCATGCCTTTGCGGCAAAAGGAACAAACGCTCCCACAATGTTCCATCATGAGCTAAACATTTCCAAAGCCATATTTCACAAATACAAGGTGCCAAAGCCAAGATATCCTCTAGACTAGCCTCAACACAAGTCTTGATAGGGATAAAAGCAATTATACGCATGGTGAGAAAGTCTTAGCAAGATTAGTTCATAAGGTTCACAAGAAGCTAAGTTTATATTTGAGATTAGCAAGTTGCTTAAAAGAGTCTATAACAAGCCATCTAGAAAATCTAAGCATGGGAGATTACTATCACATCCACACAACTTAGCTCAAGCTCAATCAGAGCAAAGAGAAATGCAAGAAAGCATAAGAATCAAAGCTCATCTACCAATGCATATATTACATATGAGATGCAATGCAAAAAAGTAAGATGCATATATACAAGAGAACACCAACTGCCCCTCAAATGATGCCATCAGGATGGCAAACAACAAGCTCCCCCCCCCCCCCCCCCCGAAGAAAAATGAATTGTGAAGCATCTAGGGGCTTGGTAAGGATATCAGCCAATTGGTTTTTGGTGTCGATGTATTTGAGCTCAACATCTCCCTTCTCAATATTATCTCTCAGGAAGTGGAATCTCACATTTATGTGTTTGACCTTACCATGTTGGACTGGGTTTTTGGCTAAGCATGTGGCACTGGAGTTATCACACATGAGTGGAACACCCTTACAGGTTAACCCAGATCTCTCATGGTGGATACTATCCATTGGATTTGTGAGCAGCAGCTAGCAGCAGCAACATACTCAGCCTCTATGGTGGATTGGGCTACACTTTGACTGCTTACAAGAAGACCAACAGATCAAAGAAGTACCCAAGAGATGACAAGTACCAGAAGTGCTCTTCCTATCAATTCTACACCCAGCAAAGTCCGCATCCGAATACCCAATGAGATCAAGAAATAAAGATGCAGAGTACCAAAGACCTAACTCAAGGGTGTATTTGAGATAACTGAAGATGCGCTTGACAGCCTTGCGATGAGTCACCCTTGGGGAAGCTTGAAAGTGAGCACAAAGACACACGGCAAAGTGTGTGTCGGGTCTTGTCACCGTCAAGTACAAGAGGGAGCCAATCATGCTCCTGTACTCCATTTGGTCCACAGCTTCACAGTCTTCGTCAGGGTCAAGTGCCATTGTAGTGGACAGTGGTGTTGACAGCTGTCGAGAGATAATCTTGATAGTGATTCTTGGTATGCGTATGAGTATGAAAGCCAATGGATACAGGACACAGGGTTTATACAGGTTCGGGTCTTCCGAAGAATAACAACCCTACGTCTTGTTTGGTGTTCTTGTATTTCTAGGGTTCGCACCAGGTTAAGATCCCCAGTACGAGTTCTGATGGTCTGTAAGGACCCCCTGCCCTTCTTATATAGCCGAAGGGCAGTGGTTTATATGGTAATCTATCATTTGGTTACATTTGATTCTATCTATACACCATATCTCTTGACCTAACGTGTAGCCTACTCTAAACAAATATCCGAGTAGTTATCCTCTGGGCCTTAATCTCCAATGCTTCGTAACCGAGCCTCCGGCCCACTCGGCCATATTGCCGAGTGGTTTAGTATCCCGTTTATATATATATATATATATATATATATATATATATATATATATATATATATACCACAGTAGCCCCTAAGATCTTTCCAATTTTAAATACAAATCTTCAACTTATCTTGATACTTCTCAAAATTGAAAAGTGCTTCTCTTGCTATACATAAAAATACCCTTCCTTGATAGGTAATTAAAAAGGCATATTCTATGAGCATAGCCCCCAACTCAGAAGGTATTGAAACTTTTCTTAAAATGCCTTGTGAGTTCGAAATTAGCAATCTCAATCATCCATCAGATATTCTTATCCAATTACAGCCTCCAGTGCTGTAGCTATTTAAAGAAAATAACTTCTGAGGTAACACTAAGAGGGAACCGCAACCCCTAGGATTGAAAATTATTATTTCCTCCGAGTGATATATCAAAAATTAAGAACCGTACCCCCCAAGACTGGTGCTACCACTCCCTCTGAGTAGTTAGTAGAGCTTAATGCTAAGCAAGTGTAATGTAACCCCTAAGCTTAGAATCATTAGTCATCCGAGTGATTTTAATGATAAATCACCACAACAAAGGCATTATAGCCCCCAGTTATGGGACTTACCTACTATCCAAGTGATTTTAATATTAAATCACCAAGAACCCAAATTTCGGTATGCAATAAATGTTGTAAATAGTATCACCACTTCCCGTTTATCAGGGCGACAACCCATGAACCATTCCTGCCTGCTAGGTCAACCTATTATATATATATATATATAAGCGTGCACCCCTTCACCTTCTTCACTCAGTATTCCAGCCGCCACCATCGCCCCCCGCATGAACCCTAGATCTCAGATCCCCATTTCCTCCAGGAGATTTCTGCTCATCTCCATTTCTCCAAACACCGATTTCAATGGCACCCAAGCGCACTCACCAAAGCACCAAATTCCAGTTAAAGGAGCAAGCTTCCCCTGGCAAAACCGAAGATGAGGCAGTCTTCGACATCCCCATGGGAATCAGGGAGTTCCCAGTCTCCGCCATGGATGCGGAGAAGATCAACGGGCTCGTGATCGACGGAGTGCTCCAAGGTCAACAAACCAGGGATTGGATTGAAGCAATAGGTCAGAAGTTCCTGTAACCCCCAATAGATCATATCGCTATTTTTGCATCCTTTTTCTATCATGGATTTGGGATTCTGTGTAGTGATTTCTTTCGAGGGGTGCTGTTCTTCTATAAAATCGACCTTGTGAATCTAAATCCAAACTCGATTCTCCATATCTCTATCTTTATTCATCTATGCGAGGTATTCCTAGGATTGCCCCCTATTTTGATACTTTCAAAGAACTATTGTTCTGAAATCAAACAGTAGCAATGTGATTGGAGGCGCAGTATTTCAATTGAGGAATAAGTCAAAATATACCGAGTACCTCTTTGTTCGACGAACAAAGGGTGGCACGCAGATTGGTTTTACCATGGAAACCATGCACCCCCTTTGTCAGAGTTCACTGTTGAGGCTCCTGTGCCTTGGCCTGAATGGTCCGCGAAGGCGTCCCCGAACAAAAAGGCTCATGTCAATGCAATCTTAGAGCAAATTGTTGTGCTGAAATCAAAGGGATATAGTGGAGTGGACATTGCTTTGAGCTTCAGATATCGCCGAGTCCAACCCATCAAGAAGCGCCATGTCCCTGGTTGGAAGTTCAATCTCAACAGAGATTCCACAATGGAAGTGCCTGAAGAGTTACCAAAACAGGAATTAACACTTCGGCTTGAGAATATTTTTTCATCCTTGCTTGATTGGATCCCGGGGTCTGCAAAAGCGGGACATTATTCCAAGACCACCAGGAATGAAGTAAGTAACCACTACCAATCCTGTTAATCCCAATATTTTGGTGAACATCGAAAATAAATAACATGTCATATAAATTGCAGAAACTCGACATATATTCCTCAAGCCCCCCATTGCCTCCTATGACACGAGAAAAATCACCAAGTCGATAGCCAGCTCATAAGCGTCGTAAAGCTCAGATTGAAGAATCTGATGAAGACAAGTCTTTGGCGGAAAGATCTGCTAGACTTCAAGAAGAGGCAAAGAAAAAAGCTGCAGCCAAGTCATCAACCACTCGGCAAGGATCTAGAGGTGACGCAGAAGCCAAGTCTTCAAAAGAGAAAAAGCACCCGAGTAAGAAGAATACGAAGCATGCCTCCACTGAGGACACCCCTGATGCTGCGAAGGATGCGAGGCCATCTAATCCTCCACCAAAACTGTCAGAATTGAAGTTTAAACATCGGCCAAGGTAAGCGTGTCTAATGACCATAATTCTAATTTGTTATAAAACAACGCTGCTAATGGTTATATGTCATGTAGATCATCTGATACCACTTCTTCAGGCAACGCGACACCTCAGAGCACAGTTCCCAAAGAAGATCAATTGAAGACGAAGAACGGGACATCCAAGGATGATGCCTTTGATCACTCGGCTAAGAGGCCGAGTGACGTTAATGCTGCTCCAACATCCCCTCGGACAAGAAAAGAAACCAACAGGTCTAAGACCCCTTCTGTGTCGGATCTAAATGTACCGCGAACGACCACAACCCCTGGTACCTCTCCACCAGTCGACGAAGAAGAGCCTACCTTGGTTTTTGAAAAGATGCCGAAACCAACATATGATTATCCGATCGGCCCCGAAGAAGATGCCACGCCAACTCCAATTCACCGAGTGGTGAAGGAAGGAATCTCGAAAGAAACTATCCCCACCAGGACATTGTACCATATTGGTAAATTTGCCATTGCGGGCTTTGATGAATCTGATGAGCAAGAGGAACTGAAGACATTCGAGGGCTTCACCGAAAAAGCTTACCACTCGTTCCAGGTAAAAAGTTGGATGTATGCTTATTTTCGATTATTACTCAAGGAAATGACACACCTCTTTCTCCTATACTTTTATTGCAGCGCTTGAAGTCACACATGGCTAATAAGAGCAAACTTCTGCAACTTGTGGAAAGGACTTGTGCAAAAGCAATGGAGACCGAAGATCAGCTTGCCAAAGAGAGGCTTGAAGTCGGACGTCTATTCCTCGAGTTGAAGACACGTTCATACCAGATGGATGAACTTCAATTTAAATTGTCAGTTATGTTGTCAATAATTTACATGACATAAACAAAGTGACCTGTTAATGCATCACATTTTTTAGATTTTCTTATCGCAGAGTAATCTCACGAGCTTGCTTCTAAATGCAAGAATGAGGCTGACTCGGCAATAATGATTACTGAGTTGAAATGCTGTGTGAAAGCTTTGGAATCATCCTCAAGTATTATCGATGATTTGAAGAGTCAAAATCAAGAACTAAAAAAACAACTTCAAACTTCGGGTGAAATCAAAAGCAATTTTGAGAAACTAAAGGACGGCTTCAAAACCATGAAAGAATCCCAGGCTCATTGGAAAAAGAAGGCTGAAGGTATAATTTTACATGCCCGAAGGTGAAACAATATTCAAGAAGGCCGTAGTTGAATTAAATAAATTCAGAGGAACCTTCAAAGAGGTGGAAAAGCGGCCACTCTTGAAGCGGAAAAGGCCGACGCCGAAAAACATCTGAGAGGTAAGTTTTTGTTCCTATATTACCTGCGCCGCTGAGTCCATACTTGCAGGGAAATGTGTGATAATTATGTTCTTGTAGGGTCAAAAAGGGCTTATGAGCTTTTACAAAAGAAATTTATTAAAGGTGATAAAAATCTTTGCTGGTCTCTTACAGCTCTGCAAAAAGACACGGAGGTGGTTGCCCAATACATCATGCTGGAAGAAAAACCACCCCGGTGTCGAGATCTTCTCACTCGGCTACAAGAAGCCCCAAGCCGAGTGAAAGAGCATGCTCGGCGTATTGCAGGACTGGAGACGCTCAAGTATTGGCTATCGCCAAATCCCATATTCTAGAAATTAAACTAGATGTGGTTGCTGAAGGTTTTCATGAAGACCTTTCCGACGAACAATACAAAACTCTGGTAACGGAGGCGCAGGAAACTACAAACATTTTAATTGATCAGATAGAACTAGATCCATTACCAAAAGTGTTATGGTTTGTATCATTTTTATCAGATAGTATTTCACAACCAGTGATGGAATGAAATGTAATTCAGTATACCCTTAGGATCTAGATCCATCACCAATATTGTGATGAATTCTTGGGCCATGCTGCTTTGTTTATGTATTGTATGAACTCATGTTAAACACTCACAGCCAATACACAACGCACGTCAGCATTCTAAACAGCGTTTCTAATAACCGATATGAACCATGGAGACTAAGAACCCATTTGGTCAAGCATATGTGAATTAGGAAAGTTGACTCGGTCCACAACAAACGACATGAACCCTGGGGACTAAGAACCCACTTGGTCAACATGTGCGAGTTGTGGTAATACCAAGAATCAAAATTTGAGTCATGACTATATTTAATAAGGTAAGAGATTATTTCACAGAAATCATAAATTGTATGACAAAATTTCATGACCGCAAGATATATGTATTTATTAAAAAATACAGATATGTACAAATATAAACAAACTGTTGAAGCTAAGAATAGAAATGACGTAGTTGAGATATGTTCCAAGAACTAGGAAGGTCTGACCCATCCTCGCGCATCAACTGATATGAACCTGGCCGAGTGACCTCCTTTACGATAAAAGGTCCTTCCCATGGAGTCGATAGCTTGTGCTTGCCAACCGTAGACTGAACTTGCTTTAAAACCAGATCACCAACTGTGAAATCCCGTGACCTGATGTTTTTATCGTGATATCACCACAGGCTTTGCTGATACTTGGCCGACCGAACCAAAGTGGCATCGCGTTTTTCTTCCAACAGTAGGAGGTCATCACACCGATGTTTGTTGGAAATCTTTTCTTCATATGCTACCACGCGTGGCGAGGCGAACAATACTTCGGTCGACAACATTGCTTCGGATCCATAAACCAATGAAAACGGCGAGTGCCCCATGGCTCGACTGATATAGGTTCGAAGCCCCCATAGTACTGACGGTAACTCTCGAACCCAACATCAAGCATACTTCTCTAATCTATCAAATATGCGAGGCTTAATTCCGGCCATAGTACAAGAGGCCATTCGGCTGCTTGACTTGGCCGTTACTTTGTGGATGGGCGGTAGAAGCATAGCCAATCTTGAACCCCACCCTGTCCATGAAGTCCTTAAACTCTTGTGCCATGAACTAACTACTGTTGTCAGTGATGATCTTGTACGGAGCACCAAACTGAGTTACTATTTTGGTCATGAACTCGACGGCCTTTTTTGTGGAAATTTTTCCGATTGGTTTCACCGCAATCCATTTAGAGAATTTGTCCACTGCCATGAACAGATGAGTAAAACCTCCTTGAGCCTTCTGAAAAGGGCCAATGATATCTAAAGCCCAGACTGAGTACGACCATGTTATCAGGATATTTTGAAGTTCGATGGCAGGTACGCACATCTGGCGGGTGAAAAATTGGCAACCTTCGCATTTTCGGATGATATCTTTTGCATCGGCAATCGCTGTGGGCCAATAAAATCCTTGTCTCATTGCTTTGGTTGCTATAGTTGAGGAACCCGCGTGGTTACCACATATGCCGGCGTGGATTTCCTTTAATATGACGATGCCCTCCTCCCGTGATAAGCACTTCAACAGTACCCCATATGGGCTTTGTTTGTACAAGAGATTATTAATGGTGCAATATAGCCTTGACTTGAGGATGATACAAAGGGCTTCTTCTTTATCGGCAGGCAGTGTTCCACCATTTAAATACTCGATGAATAGAGTTCTCCAGTCTATTTCTTCTAAAACGACTTGCGGTGTTGCCTCTTTGCCTGGGATAGCCTGCACCACAATTTGCTGGGTCAGTACAGATGGTTTGTGTAGATCATCGAGAAATACTCCATCAGGTATTTTAGCTCTGCTGGACCCAAGCTTGGCCAGCACATCTGCATCCTCATTGAACTTCCGGAGGACGTGCTTGTACTCGATACCATCAAACTTGTCGTCTAGCTTCCGAACTTCAGTACAGTATGCTGTCATGCTTTCATCAGAGCAACACCATTCTTTGGTCACTTGATTGATTACAAGCGCCAAGTCGTCGAAGATACTTATCCGTTTGACGCCGAGTGATATGGACGTTCGCAACCCATGTAGGAGAGCCTCATACTCCGCTGTGTTGTTAGATGCGCGAAAATGCATTCGGAGGACATGGCGCGTCTTGACTCCTTCTAGGGATACTGGTACTACCCCTGTACTAGACCCCTCCAGTTGTAAGGAGCCGTCAAATGACATGGTCCAGTAGCTTGTTTCCTGTGGTGTCGGCGATAATTCGGACTCAGTCTACTCGGCGATGAAATCTAACAACGCCTGGCCTTTGATTGTGTCACGAGGCTTGAAGGTAATCTCATATGATCCAGGCTCAACAGCCCACTTGGCTATTTTCCCGATTGCATCTCGGTTGTGTAGCAGTTCGCCCAGCCCGAAGGATGTATTTTAGAATCCTGCTGACGAAAAACACCGGACGTTGCGTCCCGATTACACTAGCTTTTGGAGCTGAAAGTACCGTATTTTAGAATCTGATAAGACTTTACTGACGAAAAACACCGGACGTTGCACCCTTTGAGCCTTGCCATCTTCTGCTGTTCGACCGCCAGCACTGTGCTGACAACGTGTGTGGTTGCGGAGATGTACAACTGCAAAGTTTCCTTTGGTTTGGGGGGTGTCAACTCCAATGGGCCACTAATATAGGCCTTGAATTCTTCCAAGGCTTGCTGGGCTTCATCATTCCAGGCAAATGAATCCTGCTTCTTGAGTAGTCGGAAGAAAGGTAGTCCCTGATGCCGAGTCGTGACACGAATCGGCTAAGTGCTGCCATGCAGCCGGTCAACTTCTGGATGTTTTTCTGAGAGTACGGACGTCCCATCTGCAATATGGTCTGAGACCAAGAAACCGAGTAACTTCCTTGACGGGGCACCAAAGACGCATTTCTCGGGGTTCAGCTTCATGCTGTACTTTTGAAGGTTGTCAAATGTCTCGGCCAGGTCTTGTATTAAGTTGGTGGCGAGTCGGCTTTTGACCACCACATCGTCAATGTAGGCCTTGGTGTTCCTTCCGATCTCGCTGTCCAAGCATCGTTGCATTGTCCGCTGGTACGTGGCACCCGCGTTCTTTAGCCCAAAAGGCATCATTGTATAATAAAAAGCTCCAAAGGGCATAATGAACAATGTTTTTAGTTGGTCTGACTCGTTTAGGGGGATCTGATGGTACCCTGAATAAGCATGTAAGAAGTACAATAAAGTGCAACCAGCCGTTGAGTCGACCACTTGATCGATACGAGGGAGGATGAATGGATCCTTGGGACAGGCTTGGTTAAGGCCGGTGTAATCCACGTACATTCGCCACTCCTTATTATTTTTCCGCACCAATACTGGGTTAGCTAACCAGTCGGGGTGAAACACTTCTTTGATAAAACCGGCTGCCAGTAATCGTCCGATTGCTTTTCTAATTGCGTCCTTATGATCCTGCAAAAATCATCTAAGACGTTGCCACACAGGCTTAGCGCTCGATCGAACATGTAGTCTGTGCTCAGCCTTTTCCCTTAGGACACCCGGCATGTCAGAAGGTTTCCATGCAAATATGTCTTTATTACTACGAAGGAAAAGGATGAGTGTGCTTTCCTATTTAGCATCTAGATTGACCCCAATATTGGTGGTCTTGGATACATCACTATCATCTAGCTGAATCTTTTTTGATTCCATAGTATCTGCTTGCACCGTGGTCTTCAGCACATTTTTTAAAGGGGGATCGAGGTTGGTCTCTTCCGTGTTTGCAACCACCAGCTTCAACTCTGTGAGCTCCGACGCCATCATCGTCTTTTCCGCCAACTCACAACTCTGGTTGTCACAGTCATAGGAGGTTCGCACGTCCGAGTGCAGCGAGATGACTCCATTTGGCCCCGGCAGCTTCATGATCATGTATGGATAATGTGGCACGGCCATAAATTTGGCGATGGTTGACCGCCCAATAATGGCATGGTAAGTGGAGTCTAGATCCATAACCTCGAAGGTGATGCACTTCGTCCTGTAGCTCTCCCAAGTGCCAAATGTTACTGGCAGAGTGATCTATCCCAGTGGGACTGTCTGCATGCCAGGGATCACACCATGAAAGGGTGACCTGCTGGGCTTGAGGTCGGTCAAGGGTATGCCGAGCTCCTTGAAGGTCTTCATGAAAAGGTTGTCCAGGCTGCTTCCACCGTCCACCAGTACTCTATGGAGCCAAACTCTATTAACAGTCGGCAACAGTACTAGCGGGTACCTTCCCAGTCTAGGGATGTGATTCGGATGGTCCGACCGATCAAAAGTTATTGGGACCTCAGACCACCGAAGGTAGTGCGGGATTGCTGGTGATACCGAGTGAACCTCTCGGTAAAGGATCTTCTATTGGCGCTTCGAGTGAGCCATAGACCTACCACAGATATAGTTGACCTCGCGCTTGGGGTCTTGAAACTCTTCCTTCTCTTCATCTTCCTTGTCCGCATCCTTTTTGCCGCCCTTGGGAATCCAGGGACGCTCTTTGCAGACCTTCAGAGCATGGTGCGCGAAGCTCTTCAGCTTGAAGCATTCTTTGGCCTTGTGAGAACCATCATGCAGCAAACAAGGTCCTTCAAGCATTTTGTCAAAGTCATCCTGAGTGACCTGTCTTTTTCGGTTGGGACACTCGGTGTTGGCAACCGTTCTATCATGCTTTCGTTTCCTGTCACCGTCCTTGTTGTAATTGGACAGGCCCGACTGACCGCAATTTCGCGGCACCTCCTCCTTGTACTGATGAACTTGGAGGAGGGCCGAATTGCCGGCTGCATACTTATCGGCCATGGTGAACAGCTCCTTGGCTGTCAGGCTTCTGGCGGCATCCAATCTCCTGATCTTCTTGATTAAGTCATCATTGCGAAGCCCGCCCTATAAGGCAGCGATGACCTAAGCATCTGAGATGTTGGGGATGGTGTTCTTTACTCGGCAGAAGTGCTGGATGTATTTCTGCAACGGCTCTCGGTCCCGCTGCTTAATCCTGGCAAGCTCCCTGTGATTCTCGGGCCTGTCGAACGTTGCTTGAAAGTTGGTCGTGAACTGCCTGCACAACTCCACCTAGGAACTGATGGAATTGGCAGGCAGATTAGTGATCTAAGTTTTGGCTGCTGGGGCCAAACATACATGCAAATAATTGGCCATAACAAGGCTATCGCCACCGAGTGCTCGGATGGCCGTCGCATAGACATGGAGCCAATCGCGCGGGTCTGTCTTGTTATCGTATTTCTCAATGCCGACTGGTTTGAAGCCAGCTGGCCAGTTGACAGTTCGCAATTCTCGGGTGAAGGCCCTGATGCCGGCCTCATCATCGTAATCCTTAAAGGTGGGGGTTCGCTCCCGGTCATGACCAGCTTCTTGGCGATGTCTGTCCTCGTGCCGCCCATCGTTCCGTCAATCGTAGGGCGGCTCTCTCCTGTCATTGTGCTCGTAGTACCGGTCATCAACGAAGCCACGACGATGTCGTTCGTCTTCATATTCTCGGCGGGCCGCCTCATCCCGCTCTTGATGCCTATTGTCCAGCCGGACCCGGGCATCATGCGGTGGTATGCCGCTACGAAGATCAGCATGTGGGTTCCGATCATGGAAGTCCGTGATAGGCCATCGCCGTGGTTCAGTCGGAGGGGTCACCTGCCGATCGGTTTGTTGCTGATCTCTCCTTTTCTGACTGGGCATCGAGCTAGCAGTGCCTGACACTGATTTACTCGGCGTGGAACATGCATTGTGCATCTCTAGTTCAGCTATCGCCTTAATGTGCGCTTTCACCTTGTTGACTTGTGGTGTCAACTCTGGGCTTACTTGGAGCACCGGCTCTAATGAGTTTAGCAGGGTTGCCGCAGCTGTGATGTTGTGCTACGGGGTCTTGAAGACCTCCTCACCCTCCAGTTGTAAGGTAAGGTCACCCATGTCTAAATTCTGCACGATCCGAGATCTGTTTTGACGAGCGTCCAGTCATCGGAGCGGAGGAGTCTCGGCTTCTGGGTCATCGTCTTCAAGCTCGGTCTCCTGCCCGTCCTGAGGATTTGCATCTGCTACTACCCCCGTGCGGCGCTTGCCGCGGATGTCTCCCTGAAAGTGCCTCCTCTTGGGGCAGCTGGTACTACCATGAAGACCTCACAGTAATCCGACGAGCAGCTTTCAGAATCACTCGGCTCTTCGATCAAGTCCCGGATTGACTCATGGTTGACGCCGATTGTAGCTACTAATCTTGACCCAAGGAAAAAATTGGGATCTTCATCTGTGTCTTCTATGTACGGAGTCAGGAGATCGACCGCAGTCGGATCCGAGTTGGCCAAGCTTGCCGATCAGTCCATGGTGGGCAACGCTAAGAGGGAACCCAGGAGGGTTTCCACCTGGAGAACCCTCGCTGTGTTGTTGAGGCCGAGCGGGAGCCGGCAAATCGGGCCGATCTCGCGGTCGGCCAATGGAGCTTCGTCGGCACCTAGATTTAAAGGTGTGGCGGCTACCGGAAGTTTCGCCAAGCATTGCTTGACGAGGCTCCCGTTCTCATCAGCAATGAAGCTGAAGGCGCCAACGCGGATATAGTCTCCATCTATTTCAACGAAGTTAAACTCAACACTACGCCTTCCTGGCGCGCCAACTGTCAAGAGATAATCTCGATAGTGATTCTAGGTATGCGTATGAGTGTGAAAGCCGATGGACACGGGACATAGGGTTTATACAGGTTCAGGCCTACCGAAGGATAACAACCCTACGTCCTGCTTGGTGTTCTTGTATTTCTAGGGTTCGCACCGGGTTAACATTCCCAATACGAGTTCTGATGCTTTTTAAGGACCCCCTGCCCTCCTTATATATCCGAAGGGCAGTGTTTTACATGGTAATCTATCATTCAATTACATTTGATTCTGTCTATACACCATATCTCTTGACCTAACATGTAGCCTACTCTAAACAAATATCCGAGTAGTTATCCTTTGGGCCTTAATCTCCAATGCTTCGTAACCGAGCCTCCGGCCCACTTGGCCATATTGCCGAGTGGTTAAGTATCCCGTATATATATATATATATATATATATATATATATATATATATATATATATATATATATATATATATATATATATATATAACAACGGCTTCAAATTGACCATGTCGAACTTCTTCAGAAGATCCTTTATGTACTTGGCTTGATGTATGAAGGTGCCTTGCTTGCATTGCTTGATTTGAAGTCCAAGAAAGAAGGTGAGCTCGCCCATCATCGACATCTGAAATTCACTTTCCATAGCTTCCTAAAATCTAGACACAAGAGCATGAGAGGAACCACCGAAGATGATATCATTAAGAAGTCATTGCCATGCTTTAGAGTGAACAAGGTTTTCTCAACACACCCCATGACATACCCGCGCTCTAGCAAGAAGGTCTTAAGCCTAGCATACCATGTCCTAGGTGCTTGCTTTAGCCCGTACAAGCCTTCTAAAGCTTGTACACACGGTTTGGGTATTTGTGGTGCTCAAAGCCAGGTGGTTGTTTCACATAAACCTCTTCCTCTATGAAACCATTTAGGAAAGCACTCATGACATCCATTTGGTAGAGTCTAATGCCCTTAGAGGCAGCAAATGCAAGCAAGATCCTAATGGCTTCTATGCGTGCAATCCTTTGCAACAAGCCTAGGCTTGTTTCTCACAACCTCACCATCTTCCCCATGTTTGTTTTTGAACACCCACTTAGTTCCTATGACATTGACACCAACAGGAGGCTCTACTAGGGTCCACACTTTGTTTCTCTCAAAGTTTTCTAACTCCTCATGCATGGCATTAACCCAATGTTCATCAGATAGTGCGTGTCCAACATCTCGAGGTTCAAAGGTGGCGACAAAGAGAGAATTGGTAAAGCAGGCGAGATGTGCAGACCTTGACCTTGTTGTCCTCTCATAGAGATTACCAATCATTTGTTGAGGTGGATGTTGACGCTGAATGTGGTGAGGAGCCTCTCTCTTAGAGCGTACCTCCCCCTCAACCATAGCTGAAGCTGGCTCGACAGCTGTTGAGGTCGATGTAGAAGCTTCTGGACCCTCTACTGTTGTGGTGGAAGTAGTAGGAACAAGCCCAGATGTGGGATGGAATGACTCATCATCGTCATCATCCAAGCCCTGTAGGTCCTCTTCTACAAAGATACTCTCCTCCATCTCCTTGTTACCTGCAATCTCAACCACATTGCTCGCACAAGAGTTTGATTCATCAAAGGTTACATTGCAGGACTCTATGATGGTGTTAGTTTCCAAATTCAAAACTCTGTAGGAATGGTCATGAAGGGTGTAGCCAAGAAAGATTCCATCAGAAGAGTTGACTCAAACTTATCAAGATTGCCATGCTTGAGAATGAAGCACTTGCAACCAAAAGCACGCAATTGAGAAACAGATGGCTTCCTCCTAAAGCGTAGCTCATAGGAAGTCACATTAAGAATTAAGCGTAAGAAAACCCGATTGGAAACATAGCAAGCAGTGCTAATGGCCTCAGCCCAGAACCACGTCGGAGTCCTATGCTCATCGAGCATCGTCCAGGCCATTTCCACCAAGGTTCTATTCTTTCTTTCGCCCACACCATTCTGCTAAGGGACACGAGGTGCTAAAAACTGATGCTCAATACCATGCTCAAGGCAAAAAGCATCAAAGGAGGAGTTCTTGAACTCGGTGCCATTATCACTGCGGATTGCTTGTAATGCACCAGGGAGTTCCTTGAACAACCTCAAAGCTAAGCTCCAAAAGTGATGAAACACTTCATCCTTTCTCTCAAGAAAGTAAACCCAAGAGTAGCGAGAGTAGTCGTCAACATTCACAAGAACATACCACTTCCCACCCGCCGAACGAACCCGAGAAGGACCAACAGTGTCCATGTGAAGCAACTCTCTAGGACGTTCAGTCATCACCAAATTAATTGGTGGATGAGAAGTGTCTCATTTTCCCATGACGACAAGGAGTACAAACCAAATCCTTATTAAATTTGAGCTTAGGCAATCCTCGGATCAACCCTAGGCCACTCAAGCGACAAAACAAGTCAAAGCTCATGTGACCTAGTCTCCTATGCCATTTCTAGAGCTCACAAGAAGATTGAGCAAATAACCACTTGTGAGAACTAGGAGAGACAACAAAATCAGCCTGACAAACTTTCCTAATGCTAGAAATTCCACAAACCAAAGAGCCATTCAAATCAAAAACACAAGAAGCATTTTTCTTAAAGCGCACTTCCAAACCAACATCAAGCAATTGAGATACAGAGAGGAGATTGTACTTGAGATGCTCAACCAAACCAACATCTGAGAGTGAATTTTTCATTTACCTTTACCACGCCTCTTGTCTTCACTCTCCCTCTCTCGTGATCTCCAAAGGTCACATACTCCCGGCGCTTTAAGGGAGTAAGGCTGGAGAACCACTTTGCATCTCCGGTCATGTGGCGCGAACATCCGGAGTCCATCAACCATTTGTTCTCCAAACCTCCACCTGCTTCCTACAAAGAACAAGAAGGAAAGATTGATGACTCAGTACTGGTGTTAGAAAGAAAACTCTTGGATAGCCAGCACTGAACCACGCGACCAGCAGGGGTTATCACAGTTCTTTGCACATTACCACTCGAACGCATGGGATGAGAACCACGATGGGGAAAGTGTGGCTTGTCAAAGCGTCTCGACTCAAACCTATGGTTGTGAGAATAGAAATCATCTATGTGAAAGCCAAATCCACATGAGTGACACTCACCACGATGGGGAAAACGTGGGGCGCCAAAGCGCTGCTGCGCAAAACCTCTGTTTCGTGAATCAAAGCCACATGAGGAATGACCCTATCCATGATAGGCACGAGAAAAAGTGAGAGGATGAAAACCAACAAAATCATCATGATGCACATTCCTAGTTAACTCAGCTTGCATCCTCTCAATCCTCTTACGCCTATAACAATACTCATCCAAGTGACCCTTACGACCATAGAACATGCAAATGTAGACACTCTCATGTTTAGGCTTAGCTTGGATAGTGGGTTTGGGTTTTGGCTTCTTGGCTTGCTTTAGGTTGAAGGAAGGATTGGGGTTAAGTGGATAGTATGTGTCAGTGGGTTTGATGGATTGTTCCTCATCCTTGTAGCTAGAGCTAGACAGAAACTTACCCACATTCTCACTCTCCTTGTCATACCTCTAAAATCCCAAGCCCAAGTTGTAGGTTGACCTACTAGCTCTTTCTTTTACTCTTGCCTAGTCACCCTCAATCTTCTCCTCACTCACTAGGGTTCTTTGGAGACGAGAGATGAGATAGTTTTTTCTTGGGCTAGGTTTTTGTTTTCCTCTCTTGTGATTGCAAGCTTATCCTTAAGAGAGCCACATACTACATAGTGTGGTGGAAGAACTTTCGAGCGAGTCTCATCTAGCAGCTTGGACTTGAGCTTTTTGACTTTGAGGGTTTGAGCTTCCAACTCATTAGTGAGCTTGGGGCACTTCTGACACGCACCCAAAAGAGTTGGTCTAGCTTTGAATTCATCAAGCTCTTTAAGGGCACTCTCAAGCTGTCTGGCAACTTGAGCATGCACACTTTCCCTTTGTCTGAGATCATTCATCACAACTTGACAAGACTCACACTCAACATCAGCATTTTTAGCAACCTTGGACCTAAACGAAGTGATCTCATACTCAGCACTCTCCAACTTAGACTTAAGCTCTCTATTCTCACGAACAGTGCTACGAAGCTTATCATCTTGCATGAGAAAAACATCACGCAAATGATCAAGTTCAAAAGAGAGCTCATGAAGAGTGGGAGGTACCTCGCTTGTGTCAGAGTTGGAGCCAGAGTCGGTGTCATGATCATTCTATGCCATGAAGCAAAGCCCAGTGAAGTCGTCCTTCCTCTTGACTCGTGGCTTCTCGACCTCCTCCTCCGAGCTTGTAAGGCCTTCGCTTGATGTGAGGTCAACATTGCTCAAAGCAGCAATGCAGGTGCGTGCAACGGCCTTGGTGAACTTTTTGGAGTTCTTGCCTTTCTTGTAGAAGCGGTTCTTCTTCTGCTTGAAATCTTCAGTGTTCTTGTCATGGTACCCGGCCTTCTTTTTCTTCCTGGGGCAGTCAACAATGAAGTGTCCCGGGTCACCACATTTGAAGCAGGTTCTTGAACCACCTCCTCTTCTCTCCTTGCGGTTGTTATAGAACTTCCTGAACTTCCTTGTGAGCAAGGACAACTCCTCGTCAGGAGTGCACTCCATTTGTTCATCGAAAGCTGCAACAAGAGAAGAAAGAGCAAACTCTAAAGAAGACTTGTCAAGTGAGGAGTTAGTTCCATGTTGACGGTCCTTAAATGCAAAATATGACCGTCGTTTACCCGCAAGAATCACACAATTTGATCACTACCTTAGTGGTAGGAATTTACTGCTAATTATTTCCACAAGTTTTGGTGACTTTGTGTATGCAGGAAGCAACCCATGGAGTTTAAATAAAATTTAAGGAAATTCAAGGAGAAAGCACACTTCCGGCCAATCAGGAGCAAGCACATGGATTAAGGAGCCCACCTTCAGCGCTTAACCGACGTAACTCCCCGTAATACCGCGCAAACCGTTGTCAGGGCCCACAGGACAGCCACCTGGAGAAAGCACAGGCCAGGAGGGGCCACCCCCAGGTCGGCCGACCTGGTCAGATCGGGCGACCTGGCCGGGCGCCCTCTCCGCCCGGGCTTCCACGTGTTGGCTCCTCAGGACTCCCTGATGGCGGTTTGGGGGGATTCCGTGGCGGTTACTCCTCTGAAACCGACGTTAGGAGGCTATAAATAGAGGGTGAGGGCCTTCACTCCAACACACACTCAAGATTGAAGATTTAGTGCTCCTCTTGCAAAGGCCAAGTGCTACTTAGCTAGTGCTTAGATTAGGAAGAGAGTGGAGTAGAGTTCGGAGGAGGCTTGGGCTTGTCTTCGCCTTCTCCACGCTTGTACTTCGACGACATTTACCAATCATAGTAAGTGTCGAGATTTCCCCTCTTGCAGTTTACTTTGTACTTTAATTAAGTTATAGTTCTAGCTTGTGAGCTCGTTCATCGCTCTAAGTTCTTAGGGTGCCTTAGCCTGAATATTCGTTGCTAGAAGGTTAAGGTAGTAATCGATCGCATAGACGTGGTGTCTAGGCAGGAGGTTACCCTTGATTATTCGTTAGTCTACTGGTTCGTTGAGGTAGGCGGCAGGTGGTGACAGCTCTGTCCGTCCTCTGAAATCCTCCCCGCTAGGCTAGTGCGTAGGCTCTTGGCGGAAGTCGCCTGTGGATGCAGGGGTAAGTCCGTGCCCAACGCGAGCAAACTAGAGCATAGCTTAGTTAACGTAGGAACCTAACTCTTGGGACATCCTCTCTGTCCTCTACCTATCTTAATCAATCTCTGTGTCCTTGGGTGATTTAGTCCAACGATAGACACACACGTTCCTCGTGATTCGATACCCCGGAATACTCTGGGTGAAGTGCTACATCGGTCTTCCGTGCGCTTGCGGATTTATTCGTAGACGTAAGAAAAACCAACATTCCATAAGAAGCACCACTGTGACTACCCTTTCGAGAGCTAGAAAGCAAAGCCATGCTAGAAGCAGGATTAGCAAGATTAGGATGAGACTTCCTAGACAGTTCATGAGATTTTAGCTTGCTATACAGCTGCTCATAGTCCTGGGTATTAAAATCAGCAGTTCTTCTAGTGCAGCAATCTTAACCCCCGAAGCATTTTCATCTTGAGAATACAATAATTACTTAGCTCTATCATTATCATTGTACACAAGGTTACCACAAGCCCACAAGTTGCACATAATGGCCTCAAACCTACAAAAAGTGTCATCTAGTGAATCGCTAGGTTTTTATGCAAAGCTTTGGTACTGTCTAGTGTAAGAATCCTGCTTCATAGACTTGACTTGATTGGTACCCTCATGGTACATGCAAAGCTTTGCCCAAATAGCATGTGTAGTATCAAGATCAGCAACACGGTCATGTTCATTCCTACCTAGAGCAGAAAGCAGGATATTGACAGCTTTGGAGTTGTTTTCATACCTGGTTAACTCACTTGCAGATGCAGTGTTGAGGTCTACTGGTATGGCATACTCCTGCTCAACTATCTCCCAAATTGCACGTCCTTGGCTTAAGAGATAAGCCTTAGTCCTTGACTTCCAGTAGGGAAAGTCCTCTCTATCAAACATCCAGAGCTTGACCGCACGCTTCTCCATGTCACCTTCGGATGACAAAGCCGGTGAAGGTCAACTAGTGATCAAACTGGCTTTGATACCAGTTGAAGGACCGAGAAGGCGACCAGAAGAGGGGGGGGGGGGTGGTTGGGAGCCAATTAAAATTATTCACAAGAACTTGGCCTATGTCCCAATTACAACCTAAGCTAACCTTTAAACTGATCACCAAGGCCACACACATCAACTTGTGATGTGCTAACCCTAGGAGTGATCAACAACAGTAGTGGAACACAACGGAAACAAAGAAGAACTGCTAAGACTCAAAATAGTCAAGAAACTCACACAAGACAGATCTCTCTGGACCACCATCAACAATGCCGATCACAGCCATCGGCAGTGCTGGTCATATCCATCGGTAGTGACAGTGCGGGGTTCTCAAATCTCTAAAAAGCTACAGTCGGAGCGCATCGGTAGTGCCGGTAGTGGCTATCGGCAGTGCTAGTGCGGGGTTCAGACTCAAGCCACCAGCAGTGCTGGTCGCGACATCGGCAGTACCGATCCGAGTTCAGACCCACCGGCAGTGCCGATCGACCCTGGCAAAATCAGAAATTATGCTCGGGATTAGGCAAAAACTTGACCAAAACCTAATCAAACGAACTCCAGATGATGCGATTTTTGGACCAAATAATCCTCAACACATCACAACCCTAATCCTAGAAGATCTACTCAATTGGCTCAAGGAATCATCACGAATTTCAGATCTTGTCCCAAGAACATCAAAAAGGGGAAACTTGAGAAATCCTTCAAATTGAAGGTGCTAGAGCTCTTGATTCAGTCAAGGACTATGTAGGATTGTTCTAGCTCATCATAGCACTAAGATCCCCAAGAAATCCGCCCTAAAAACTCACTCAAAAATGACATAAAAAATTCCTACGAAAACAACTCCGAAAATAGAGAAAAAGAGAAATTTAGGATTTAGGGAGAGAGGGAGATCTTGAGCATGAAAATAACTCTCATATTATAAAAACATGCTTACAAGATTCATGGATACAAGGCTAGGAAGCCACCCTCTTCCTTCCACTATTTGAAAGAGAAAGAGATGTCTCTCACACACCCTCTCTTCTCTTCTATTATATGAAGATCTCTCCTAGCACTTTGAATGAAGACCTAAGGCAAGGCTAAGGGAAAGAGAGACACCTCTTCCACCAGCCCTACCTTTCCTTATCTAGGCCTAGGGTCCAAGGCAACTCTACCCTTGACCTATAACTCATTGCCACCTACCACCAAGGGCCAAACCATCTAACTTTTTTTCATTTGCCCAAATGCCATCGAGCCTTCACGTCTTTGCTTCACCTCGATGCAAGATCCATGATGGTGCCACGTGCATCTCCAATCGCCGCTACCGGTTTTGAGGCCCAAATCGGGAAACCGCCTTGCATGCTTCTCAAGGCGCGACTCCTTGATCTTGAGGCGTGTCACCTTGTACCGTGATCCTCCTCATCGGCAAGTCTCTGTCGTCTCCAGTCTATTGGAAGCCTCTACTTGCATCGACGCCCAATCACCTTTGACTTGGTCAACCCCACCGTCTTGATCACCACCCACGATTTTGAGGCTCAATCATGAAATTGTTCGTGCTTCTTGCCTCTCCACGTGCATGGTATGGATCATCCTTGACTTTACCCGGCCTCCCGATCGTTCGGCCCCAAGTCTCCTACTTGTGCCCGATCCTCTCACCGTTGACCGCCAAGTTGACTCCAGTGACCTACACATCATGAGACAAGAAAACACATTTCCCATCTCCTGCAAACTCTCCAACTCCATTACCAACTCTGGTTAGTCAAAACCATGACATGCACAAACTCATGCAATCCCCAGATTCCCGCATTTCAACTCAAATACAAATTCTGTCAAAGTCAATTATTCATCACATATTACAAACCATGGCATATCTCAACATGGTTTCTCACATATGTTTGATAGAACATTAATTATTCCGTGGTTTGATGATCAAATGTGACATATAAATTGTGAGAGATGTAAGGAACAAGTCTCAATCCACTTTCATTCGCCTTTCATCCTCTAGAAAAGAGTGTAAATAGTCTTTCATCTAGATGAAATGCAATTCCAAATGAAAGATCCATTGAGACTGGCTTAAGTATCTTAAACCTCATAAACAGACAATCAGACAGAAAATACTACTCTCATGTATGAGCACATAAATCATGATGATTTAGTATATATTAGATCTTTGTAGACTATTCTATTATTTACTTACTAGAAGAGTGATTTTATTGTTACTCAGACTAAATAAATTGTAAAAAGTACTTTTAAACCTGGAATGTAATTTTCTAGTTTTAAAAACTAAAACTTAACAAATTGGGGCTTAAGGACTGAAATGTAATTTCTATATACATCCTTCTTCCATAACTAAGGGACTAGCTTCTGAAAACAATCTTTGAAACGAATTTTTGTGCAAAGTGCCATTGCTAAGGGCCAAATCAGAAAGATAAAATCACTATCGTCTTTCAGGGGAATTGGATTTTTACCACTCATAAACGGATCCGTCCTAAAAACATCATGACTAAGCGGCCATACCAAAAATACCATCACCGAGTGTACTTTTGCCCAGATCGACGCTATCCAGGCCTTTTGGCTAGATTTCTTTTTTTTTTCCCGGCTGGAAATGCACTTGACTAGACCAAAGTGTCCTTTGAACTACATGGGACAAAATCAATTTCGTGAAAAGAAACTGGCACGACGGGAGGGTGCCCGCGGTCGAGCAGGTCAGGCATGGCGTCATGCGGGCGAGCTGGGCGGGCGGCGAACCAAGCAGTACGACGACGGGCGGGTAGGTGGCGGGCTGAGCAGCAGTGCGGGTGAGCGGGCTGAGCAGTGCGGCGGCGGTGAACCGAGCAGTGCGGGCGGGCGGCGAGGAGCAGCAGTGCGGCCCGGCAGCGAGGGCGAGCAGTGTGGGCGGTGACAGGGGGGCAACGGCCAAGCAGGGCTGTCAAGCAGTGGCCGAGCAATGCGGGCCGAAGGCGGGCACGTGACATGGAAGGTGGTCAGCCTTCCCCACCGGCGTCTTCACGTCAGGCGGCTGGCTCCAATGGGATTCACTGCAATAAAAAGGGCCTATAGTGGTGACACCTAAAATAACATAGCGGCAGATATAAAGACACCCGCCGCTACAGTAAATAAATAATTTTTAGCTGTGGTTGACATTAAAATAGATTTTTAACTATGGTTGAAAATCTGAACCGCCGTTATAAATAATATTTGCCACGTCAGCGATCCTCTACTTTTTTTCTCAGTCAATCAATGTGCATGACACGGATGAGTGTTTTCTCTAAGACCCTCTCTCTCTCTCTGTTATTATCTCTCCACGCTGAGTTCCTCCACCTTCTCTCTCTCCTTCCGCTTCCTTCCTATCTCTCACGGAGTTCTCTCTGCGCGTGGTGGCCTCGTGGCGTACAGATCTGGCGGCAGGAGGCGTGCGACGGCCTCATGGCCAGGATCCGGTGGTGGGAGGCCTTGCCGCGGCCTCGCGTGCGGCGGCAAGAGCCCAGGCGGCGGGAGGCTCGCTTGCGGTGATGACGGGGCCACCTCGGCGAGCTCCTCCCCTTTGTGCCGTCTCCCCCACCCCTCGGGTAGCACCGCCCCTCCTCCACGGCAGATCTAGCGCAGCGGACTCGCGTGCGGCGGCATGAGGACGGGCGGTGGGAGGCTCGCTTGTGGCCGAGATCTGGCGTGCGGCGGCAGGAAGCCGGGCGACGGGAGGCTCGCTTGCGGCGATGATGGGGCCACCTCGGCGAGCTCCTCCCCTTTGCGTCATCTCCCCATCCCCTCGGCCAGCGCAGCCCCTCCTCCATGGCAGATCTAGCGCCGCCCCTTCTCCTCCACGATAGATCCGACGCCACCCCTCCTCTTCCTTGCCAGATCCGGCGAGGGCGTCATGGGTGGCGGCTTTTTTTTTTTATGTTGGCTAGTAGCGGCGGGTGACATCTTCACCCGCCGCTATTGATGTGTTTTTTAGCTATATATGGTTTGGTCTGTAGGTTGTCCGTAGTTGTAAATTATGATTTTTAGCTGTGATTACGTAGCGGCGGTTGGGCAGACTCGCCGCTACAGTAACTTTTCGACCACCGTTAAAGGGCTATTTTGTGATAGTGATTCTTCCCAGCCCTTGATCTACTTCAACGAGATGCAGCCCAGGGCACTTTGGTTCCATTAGGTACGTTTCCAGTGGAACAAAAAAGAAAAAGAAATCCGGCCAAAAAGTCTGGATGGCGTCGGCTGGCCAAAAGTCCACTCGGTGGTGGCATTTTTGGAATGGACCGTTTAGTCATGGTGTTTTTAAGACGGACACGCTAATGAGTGGTAAAAATGCGATTCGCCCTCGTCTTCCCATCTGGAACAAAGCTTGGTCTTGCAATGTCACATGGAGCATTTGGCTAACCTCGGCCACATGGAACTGCTGTTCGACGACCAGTGCAGCTTGGTGCTTAGCGAGAGGCACGTCACGGGGGCAGGGCGGGTGCAGCGGAGCCGGCACGCAGCGGCCGACGCAGCATATGGCGGACGGGTGACTTCTTGCTAGTGGCAGGCCCAAATGCAAGAACCACTTTGACAACTTTTAGTATAGATGTAATAAGTTTTTGAGTATAATATTTTAGTTTTTGAGTATAGATGTAATAAGTTTTACAGTTTTAGAGGTCAATAGTATTGCTAAAAGTATAACTATTTTAGAGTTTTTACAACTTCAGATCTATTTTTTCTTGACACTGGCTTCTAAATCCATAATTTTTTAATACATTGGTTTTGAAAAAAAATTACAACATTCAAATAGGACCTTTAGTGTGTGTGTTTTTTAAGACAATATCGATGCATCCACTTATATATATATGCATGAGTAATTACCCATTTGGAATCATGTCCATATACCCTATCTTTATAAACACGTATATTCTGTCTTTATGAGCGGTAATAGAAGACTGAATCTGCTATGACACTTATATATACTAGTAGTGATGCATGTGCGTGCCGAAATATCGAACACGAATTTAAATCAAAGATAACGAATATTCTCTGGATAATAAATGAACTAAAATTATCAATGTAACTCGTTTCAAACAAACCGTTATAGCAAATTAACCAAAGGCAACCAAAATCACATTGATAAATCCCAAGTATAATTCCAAAAAATGAAAGAAGATAGAGATTTCTACCTCCAACAGTGTTTAACATTCTCAACGTCGTTCTTAACAACTTATGTTATCATAACATTCATTTTCTTTGAGCTTTACATGTCATCATCTGAGTTTGCAAAAGTAACAACAAAATCGTCATCTTAGGAAGCTTTTTTCCTCTCTCGTGTTTCATGGTAAGCTGCTACTGAGATTGATCTAGAGGCTTTCTAAAAATGATGCATATTCAGAACATATATTGGCAGGGAAATCATGCAATATTTTATCTAAAATACAGACATATGCAATGGACAGCCCATGCTAATGCTACCGAGACAACAACAAAAAAACAATATTTTTTTATGATCAAACAAGGAATGAGGTAAAATCTTAACTGATAAACATTATATTTGATCAGAAAGTACAATAACTTGTAACAACATTCATATCTCACTAAAACTATATGCTCTCTCAATCTTATCTCAGTTTCGACACCAAGTCGACGTAGCATCACAAATTGAAGATAACTTCTATTTATTTAATAGTCAAGGCGAGGTGACACATCCTCCCTTCGAGCTTCCAAGTATGCTGTATTTCCATTTTTACATGCATACGAAAGAACATCCCATAAGTATTGTTAGATTGACAAAACTAAATACTTAAAACATGAACTCTGTTGCATCCCATATGAACTCTGGTGCACTGGTAATCAAGTTAATACAACAAGAAATATGTTATAAGATTATTTATCCACATAATTATCAAAGTCATTAGACTCGTACAATGATTTATCCATAAAACATAAACCGCGCTGGTTTTGTGGCACCAAGATTAACAAAAAATCAACAATCACAACAATAAAAAAGGCCTGTAGCGGCGGTTGAAAAGGCACTGTAGCGGTGGGCAGGCCACCCCGCCGCTACGCAAACGCAGCTACAAATTGCGTTTGTAGCAGCGGGTGGTCTGTCGTCTAAATAAACCACTGCTACAGACATATTATTAGAGGCGGTTAAAGATGTCAACCGCCGCTATTGTTAGTCATTTGACATCATCAACCGCCGCTACTATTGGCTATTAGTAGCGGCGGTTGTCAATATCAACCGCCGCTACTTGTTATTTTTAAAAAAATTTTAAAATTTAGCAAATATACAGAAATCATAGATTCTGCATACACAGAAATTTACAAATCTCATAACAGATATTTATAATATCTCATCAAAGATATTTATAATCTCATCACAGATATTTATATCTCATCATAGAATATATACAACATTGTCATCAAAATGTTCAATCGAGCTTACAAAATGTTTTATATGAACGCTAATACATAGTCATCATCTTTTTTCGACACATTAGACTCATATGGTGCTCTTGAACCACCCCACTCACAAAGGGACATATGTTTTGTTGCTAGTTCACTGTTTGAGTCAAAGCACTTCCCTTCTTGACTAATTACCTCTCTCAACATAAAACGACAAAGAGAAGCTACAACTATATACATGGCATTTGTACTCAAGTGAACACGTGACTCAGGAATTATACCCTTTTTGATCGCGTCGTCCCTTTTCATCTTTGCAGCCCATTCTCTCTTTGACCTTGTGGCTTTCTGTGTCACATGAGCAGAGTCCTCAATGATTTGGTCCAGGTAAAGTAAAATGGACATAAACAAAATTAACTTACCTCTTGTTGAGACTCCTCAATGAAATGGTCCAGGTAAGTTGAAGTACCAGCCGAGAACACACAAGTGTAGTAACCACAATGTACACTTCCTCGTATTTGCTTATTGCACTATAAAGTAGATAACACAAGTTCATTACACCTACGATAATTATATGAATGGATAGTATGATAAGAACATGTATAGTCATACCCAAAATTTATGACGGAAGTACATCTTCTTTTTCCTTGTAGGATGACATGCCTCACCGGCTACGACATATTTCTCGTAAGCACTGCGCGATCGACAAAAGCTTATCAGTAGATGATATTAACATCATCAAATCATATACACATAGACCAATTTCTTACCGATCTATGACTTCTAGAATGTCATCGTATAAGTTCTTGTCTTAGTCCAGGCTGTCGAGCGATAGAAGGTACCCTTCTTTCGGAAATATCATCAGACAGATCCAATAATCGCTACAACAATGTTTGTTATCAACAAGTTAATTACGATTAGATTTAATTTTAACATAGGATACATGACGAAGGAAGTAGTTGTCCAACTTACTTGAAGTTGTAAGGGGCCATAATGCACTCTCTATCTTGCCACCTCATGAAGCAGTCGTACAAGTAATTTGCAACATAAGTCCTTGCTTCTGTTGTCAAGACCGTCTTCATTTCAGCAAGCTCTATCGGTGTCTTATCCGGATAATTTTTCAGATTTAGCATTGGGTTGATCGAGCTTTGGTTGATCCGGCTTGGTTGACATAGGCCACCCTCCAATCTTTTCTATTGGTCTCCTTTCTTTGGAAAAAGGAGTTCATACTACAAAAAAAAGCATTAGATCATATATGGAATTATGCTTGAAATACAAAGTAGATCGAAACGACACTTACATGCACCACAGGGTGATGAAGGTGACGTCCATTTGGTCTAGACAAAACATCGAGTGGACATCCTCCTAAAAAAGGTATAAGATTTGTTCGTCATCTTCGTTGAACACCTCTTTTGGAATCCTACAAGTGATTTTGGTGACCCCTTCCTTTGACGCCATCATGTACCAGTCGTGCAACTTCCGCATCTCCCATGGTAGGTTTTTGTACATGTTATTTGATATAAGGAGTTTACCGAGTATAAATTTTGGATAGTCCACATCGTCCGCAGGATTCTCCAAAATTTGATCATCGTATGATAATACATCCCGAGGATCTTCTTCTTGTAGGACGAGCTTGCCGGTGCTTGCTAGACGTTTTTTCAATGCAGCTAAGTACTTATCAACATCACTTTTTGCTTTTGGATCCTTTGGCTCTTTGTCAAATCTGGTAATCGTCTTTGGGATTACCGATGCCTTGACGACAACTGGTGCAGGCTGGACTTGGATTATCGGAGCCTGAACTTGAACACTCTGCGGAAGAGGCTCGTTGTCACTATAGATTATAGGACTATGAGTCGAGTCGGCTTCTACATAAGGAGATTGGAGCTTGTTTCCCGAGACTGTCGCAGACATAGGAGACGGCTGTCCACCTGTATTGATTGGCTGGCTTGCATGAAAGGACCCGTGCCCAGACAACGGGGGTGGAGAAACTCGTGGTGAGAGGACAACATCACGGCATTTCCAAATAATGAAAGAGCCGAGGGCATCTTGGAGAGTTACTATACCTGCCTCAGGTATCGGGCATTCGATCTCATTGTCCGCATAGCCAGGTACTATTTCTGACACGGTGACACGCACGTAACCTGGGGGGATATCCCTGTTATGGAGCATCTCTCCTAGACATGCCGTGCCAGATGCAACCTTCATCGTCTTCTCCTTGTAACCAAATGGCACATGCAACTCACAAGGAGTATCCTTAGTGATGTTCTCTGTTTCTGACTGCATAGGGACTGATGGTTGATCGAAGATGGATGGTTACGTGGAGACGGATGGTTGCGTGGATGTGGACGAACCACGTAAGAAGGCATCCATCACAGCCTGCAGGGTTGGGTCCAAACGACCGCTTTCTTTGTCGATAGCAAACATAAGAAGTTGCCGCCTCCGATCCTCCTTGGCTTTATCTTCTCGCTCTTTCCTGTTCAATGTATGCTTCTTGTAGAGGTGTGAGGATGTATCAGAGAAACCTTCTTTCCATGTTGCCGATGATGACACTCCTCGTACCCGACCACCATGTTCTTTGGTCCCAATAGCCCGATGATGACACTCCTCGTACCCGACCACCATGTTCTTTGGTCCCAATAGTCTTCGCTAGCTCATCCTTGTGATACTGCGGTGTAAACAGACCAGCCTCCGTCTACGTCGTGATGGGACCTTTCAAGGCTTGGATGACCTCAACTGTCGCGGGATCCTTCACAATAATCTCTCCTTCATCGGTTAACTCAGAGCGACCATATACCCAATTCCTGGTACGCTCATTGGTATTTGTCAAAGGATCAGGTTTTCCTTCTGCGCGGAGCTTGGCTTCCTGCTCTCTCCAAATCGGAATCTTCTTTTTGTATCCGCCCGGACCTAACCGTGGCTTATACTTGTTCCGCTTGTTGAGCACAACCATCTTTTCACTGAGCTCCTTCGAAACACTGCTCTTCTTCTGCTCAACAAACTCATCCCATTCCTACTGACTAATATTTCCATGCTTGTCGAATGGGGTTCGATTTTTCTTGACGTATTGGCAGTTGAGCTTAGACTTGTAATCTCAAAAGATATGATTGAGAGTGGACATCGTGGCCTTCTTGGCTCTCTCGAGATCTGCTGGCTGGAACCGGATGGTTGCCATGATGTTAGACCACATATCATCTTTTCTGCCATCCGGGACTTGGCGCCAATCTTGCCACGTGATTTTGCAATGGTCCCTCACCACTTTGCCGCAATGTGGTTCCGCCATTTGCATTGACACCAGCGGGTTCAATCGGTTCTCCATCTTTGGAGTCTAGTGCAGTAACCTCGTATATGCCATCTGCCTTGTTCACGGAGCGCTGACCGCGCTTGCGTTTGTGTGTGGACCCTTGGGCAGGCACCTCTTCCACTTGCTGCTCGAGGGCCTCATCTGTTGCAGCCTCTGCTGCAAATAGCCGACGGACACTTCGTCGAGGTCCCTAGGATATAAGTAGTAGATTTTAGTTTACAAATTAGTTGAACAAATGAGAGAATTATCTTTGACAAGATACCTCATCTTGAGACACGAAATGAGGATCCGGGCTCGCCAATTGATGTTCCTTTGGTAGTGGAGGATGCGGATCTTCTGGTTCTTCCCAGTATTCGCTTGATCCTTCATCGTCTGAAGATGACCTCGCTTGTGAGTGCGCCTTGAGGGCGTCTTCCTCTTGAGAGGGCATATTGTCCGCTATGACGAGAAGACTTTGACAGCTAATGTTAGATATGACGACTAGTTTAGAAAACAAGGAGTATACACCTTTTATTATTGAGCATAGAGACAAGGAAAACAAAAGAAAATAATAGAAAAAATCAAAATTTGCTCTCAGTGCAGGTTGCCGAATCAACGGCCTTCCAACGCTCTAAGATCCTTGGCTCGTACAACAACATATATCCGATATCCTAGGATATGGTCTATGTTGCCACACTAGCCTCACTTAGCCCACTTTCATCATTGAGCATGGATCGATTGCCTACGTAGAATAGATAAGTAGTACAGAGAGACAAGGAGAAGAATAGAAAAATCAAAAGTTGCTCTCAGTGCAGGGTTGCCGAATCAACGGCCTTCCAATGCTCTAAGATCCTTGACCTGTACAGCAGCATGTATCCAATATCCTAGGATATGGTCCATATCGCTACACTAGCCTCACTTGGCCCCCTTTCATCATTGAGCATCGATCGCCTATGTAGAATAGATAAGTAGTACAGAGAGACAAGGAGAAGAATAGAATAGGACTATCGCATAGGTATCATGAGCAAATATATTAAAGGCCGCAAGTAATATAGCATATATATGGCCGCAAGTAATATGGCATATGTATATCATCATATATATCATAGGCAGCAAGCATATGGCAACAAATTAAATATATGGTAGCAAAATGGCAGTGACAACAGCAGCAGTGCACATATATATAGCAGAAAAATGAACAACAACAGATACCACTAGCAGATATCAGCAACAGCAGATATCAACAACAACAGTAAAAATGAACCATATATATCACTAGCAGATATCAACAACAGCAGCAAGCTAAAGATCGACAACAAGTATATGACATATATATCATCATATATATCATAATAACAGCAGAAGTGCACATATATATATAGCAGAAAAATGAACAACAGCAGATATCACTAGCAGATATCAGCAACAGTAGATATCAACAACAGCAGTAAAATGAACCATATATATCACTAGCAGATATCAACAACAGCAGCAAGCTAAAGATCGACAACAAGTATATGGCATATATATCATAACAACAGCAGCAGTGCACATATATATAGCAGAAAAATGAACAACAACAGATATCACTAGCAGATATCAGCAACAGCAGATATCAACAACAGCAGCAAAATGAACCATATATATCACTAGCAGATATCAACAATAGCAGCAAGCTAAAGATCGACAACAAGTATATGGCATATATATCATCAAATATATCATAACAACAGCAGTAGTGCAGATATATATAGCAGAAAAATGAACAACAGCAGTAGTGCACATATATATAGCAGAAAAATGAACAACAGCAGATATCAGCAACAGCAGCAAAATGAACCATATATATCACTACCAGATATCAACAACAAGCAGCAAGCTAAAGATCGACAACAAGTATATGGCATATATATCATCATATATATCATAACAACAGAAGCAGTGCACATATCTATAGTAGAAAAATGAACAACAACATTGGTTCAGCACAGCAAATATACAAAGCATAGCACTGGAGGTGGTTCAGCACATAGCACAGAGCACATGAGCATAGAGCATAGAGCACAAAGCAAGACTAAAGGGCGCACCTGGTCGTCGACGAGCAGGAGTGTGTTGGACAGGAGGGGAGAGGGGAGGAAGAAGAGGGTGCGGCGCTTACCAGAGAGAAGACAGAGGAGGGGGAGACCCTCGTGGTATTGGTCGTCGACAGGCAGGAGTGCGTCGGACAGGAGGGGAGAGGGGAGGTAGAAGAGGGTGCGGCGCTTACCAGAGAGAAGATGGAGGAGGGGGAGTCCCTCGTGGTATTGGTCGTCGACGGACAGGAGTGTGTCAGACAGAAGGGGAGAGGGGAGGTAGAAGAGGGTGCGACGCTTACCAGAGAGAAGACGGAGAAGGGGGAGTCCCTTGCGGTGATGGTCGGCAAGTTTGAGGAGGGAGGACGCCGGCGCACGTGTTGTCGATGAGGAGGGAGTCCACGACGGTGATGCTCGGGGAAGGACGAGGGGGCTCGCATGGTGATCGTCAGAGGCGGGGCTCGGGGACGAGGAGGGGGCCCATGGCGGCGGTGCTCGGGGAAGGTCGAGGGGGCCCGTGCGGCAACCGTCGAGGCGGGGCTCAGGGACAAGGAGGGGGGCCGTAGCAGCGGTGTCGGAGAAGGACGAGGGGGAGGGCGGTGGCGCTCAGAGAGGCACTCGGGGAGGGGGTCGGCGGCGGCGGTGCTCGGGGACGAGGAGGGGGCCCGATGCGGCGGCGCTTGGGGACGAGGAGGGGAGGGCGGTGGCGCTCAGAGAGGCGTCGGAGAGGGCATGAGGAGACAGAGGGCGGCGACGCTCGGAGATGGCGGCGGAATTGGGCAGCGTCACGGCATACGAAAGCAGATTCCGGGATTAGGGTTAGGGGTCCGCCGCACGTTGCTTATATAGGGGGGAGTCCTTATTAGTGGCAGTTCACAAAGCACACCGCCGCTACAAAGGAATAGCGGCGGGTGGCTATGCGAACCGCTGCTAAAAAGCCGTGGTGTTTTTTCTTTTATATAACTGGGGAGTCCTTATTAGCGGCGGTTCACATAGCACACCGCCGCTACAAAGTAATAGCGGCGGGTGGCTATGCGAACCGCCGCTAAAAATCCGTGGTGTTTTTTCTTTTATATAATAGGGGAATCCTTATTAGCGGCGGTTCACAAAGCACACCGCCGCTACAAAGGAATAGCGGCGGGTGGATATGCGAACCGCCGCTACAACCCTATTATTGATTTTCTTAAAATTGTAGTATTGATTTTTTTATAAATAATATCTTAGCCCTGTAATTTTATAAAAGAACCCCTGAGTTCATTATAATTAATTATATTTTACTTTTGTATTTTTACACTTAGGCCAGGTCCTAAACTTTTGCAGAAACAACCCTATACTTTGAATTAATTACATTTCAGTCCTAATATTTTTACACTTTAATTCTTATCTTTTTATAAAATTACAAATAGGTCCCGAAACTCTTTTATATTTACCTTTTAGCCGCTCTAACTTCAAACTACATGATGCTTATAAAAATAAGTTACACAATCTTTATATTCAAATAAACATAAATTACATAGAACATAATACAAGGTTCGAATAATAAAAGATACTTAACAAAATAAAATTACATGATGCTTGAGTTATCTTTGAATGACTTTTCCTTGGCAGTGATCGGTGCGCATGTAGGGTATTCCGCCAGCAAAGGAGAGTCTTGCTTCCAAAACTTTAAAAATTTTTGGATCTATAAAACATGGCACCTTGTCATATTGATTGTAGTCATCTCGATCCTCCACATTCTCCACTCCAACGATTCTTTGTTTACCTGGAACAAAAATGTATTTCTTTTCGTCCTTTGGATCAAGTACATAAAACACCTGTTCCACAGTCTTGGCAAGTATCCAAGGCTCATCTTTGTGACCAACATTGTTAAGATCAACAATTGTGAAACCATATTCATCTCTCTCGATGCCATTAGGGTGCTTCACCCATTTGCATTTAAATATAGGAACCTGTAAATTTACATCATAATCTAGCTCCCATATTTCCTCAATGTACCCGTAATACGAGGTCGTCTGGTCCTCTTCGTCAATGGCTTCTACTCGTACACCACTGTTTTGACACTTGCTCTTCTTAGCCTTCTGTTGGGTGTAGAAGGTAAAACCATTAATGTCGTTTGCCTGAAAGGTAACCATGGTTCTTCTCGGGCGATTAGCTAACTTTCTCAACATTTTCTCTTCCACGGACTCGCCACTTGAAAGATCTAGGGAGCTAAACCATGATGTGAAAGAGCGCTTGTGCTCTTCTATGATCCATTTATCCGTTGCATCCTTGTTGTTCTAGTGGAGCTCTAACAGATGTTTCTCAAAGTACGGTTCCACAATCTACGTCTATTGCAATACGCTGAAATGTGCTTGGTGCACTCGTTTGAAGTCACGATCGATGAACGATCTACATCCTTTCGTACCTTTTTCGGATAATCTACCCTCATGACGAGACACGGGGAGACCAATTGATCTGCTACCATCATTAAAGTAATCTGAGCAACATTCGATGATCTCCTCAGTTGTATAGCCCTCGATCATAGAACCCTCTGGATGTGAACGAGTATCTACATAGCGTTTTAATACATACATGAACCTCTCAAATGAAAACATCTGATGCAGGTAGACGGGGCCCAATGCAGAGATCTGGTCAACAATATGAATCATAAAGTGTTCCATCGTATCAAAAAAGGATGGAGGGAATACCATCTCAAGTATGCACATTGTTTCCTTCATGTGGGTCCGTAGGTCATTTAACTCGTCTTTAGTTATGACCTTCTTTGATACCACGTTAAAAAAGTAGCAAAGGCGAGTTACAGCCAACTTCAGCCATGGTGATTTAACAGCTCTGATAGCAATAGGGAGAAACACCGAAAGCATTATGTGGCAATCGTGAGTGTTGTACCCACTTATCTTTAACTCTTCGATGTTTACAAGATTCTTGATATTCAATGAGAAACCAGTCGGTACTTTAATTCCACTGAGGCACTTACAGAATGCTGTTTTCTCCTCAATTGTAAGTGTATAGGCTGCCGGGGGGAGAAAGTACTTTCCATTTTCTCTTTCTTGCGGATGGAGCTCTAATCTTATTCCCATCACTACAAGATCTCTACGTGTGTTGAGTCCATCCTTTGTCTTACCAGGTTGGTCAAGTATAAGTCCACTACTACTGTCAAATACACCCTTTCCAATATGCATCCAGTTGAAGGCATGATTCACTTCCAATTCTTTCCAATAATTGAAATATACAAAGAAAATGGATTTCTTCTTAAACGGCGTGAGACCTTTTGCCTTTTTGGCTCCTTTCAACGGCTTTCCAAAAACAACAGTGATATTTTTAACAAGGTTAAACATGACTCTGCCAGTACAACATCAAGGTTCTGTGTCGTTCTCAACTTTGCCATCAAAGTGTCTAGCCATCGCGCGATACCTGTGCTTTACTGGTAAGAATCAGCGGTTTCGCGTATACACTAGCTTCTAGGATGCTGGAAGGTACACATGGGATGTATCATCAACGCATATAAAACATGCCGCCTTTCCTTTGACCTGTCCTGATAGCGCCCTTAGTTCCGGGGAATCACTTATCGTGCACAAAATAATTACTCTGAGCGTGAAGTACTCTCTTCGATACTCATCCCATATATGGATCCCCTCCAACCATTGTTTTTGCAGGTCTTCGAACAATTGTACTAATAACACGTCTATGTCATTACCAGGTTCTTTAGGCCCAGATATAAGAGTGGTCAGTAGTAGGTACTTGTGCTTATGGCATAACCATGGTGGAATGTTGTACATTGCTAGTATCACTGGCCAAGTGCTATGCGGATTCCTCATTTGACCGAATGGGTTCATCCCGTCTATACTCAATGCAAACCGTATGTTCCTTTCCTCATTAGAGAAGTCTCGATGATCCTCATCAAATTTTTTCCACTGTGTTCCATCTACGGGATGCCTGAGCTTACCGTCCCTCTTGCGTGCATGCCATGTCATCATTGCCGCATCCCTAGGGTTGGCAAACAAGTGTCTGATGCGATCGACCACGGGTAAGTACCACATGACTAAGGCAGGAACCTTACTTTCATCACTGTCATCGACAATAGAACTTGTTTTCTTCTTTCTCCCCTTAGTTGTATTCTTCACGCCACTATCGGCGTCACAATCGTTGTTCCTTTTGTAATGACTGCGTTTGCACCTTGGGCATCTCACAGCGTCCTGATGCTCCTTTCAATACAATATGCAATGATTTGGACATGCGTGAATTTTTTGCACGCCCAACGAAAGTGGGGAAATCAGCTTCTTAGCAAGGTATGTTATCCTTGACAACAAGTTGGGCTTCGGCAGCGCATCGGAAATAAGTTCCAACAAATCCGTAAAACTAGCATCCGACAAGCCATGCATGGCCTTCAACTTCATCAGCTCTAGTAGTACGCAACACGATGAACTTTTTACCACATCTCTTAGATTCATCATATAATGGATCGTTTGATGCTTTCTCTATTCTATGAAAATTATCAAACCCTTTAGTTGTACCGGCATTGATCAACACTTGCGGCTCAATGTGACACAACAACTCCTCAACATGAAAATCAGCTTCACCAGGTGAATCCATCGCATCCGCACCAATCGAATTGACAACCTCGACTTCAACTTCAATATGCTCATCAAATTTCATATCGACCATACTATTCTCATCATGTTTTGTCCATCTCGTGTACCCCTCAACAAAACCCCTCCACACCAAATGTGACTTTATTACTTCTATATCATTCCACAGCTTCTGATTTTTGCAATCTAAACACGGACAATATATATCAGTCGTACGTTCACGTCGAGCATGTTGTGCGGCCGCTTCGATGAATTTGGAAACTTCTCGTAAAAATATTGGACCCGGTCTTGGTGCCTCGTACATCCAAGAGCTATCCATCACGAACGGCCTTGTACGGAAACCCAAAAATTATTAAAATTTATTAATTAAATATGTGTGACAAAAAATTTAAACATTCACTATATCTATATATATATATATATATATATATATATATATATATATATATATATATATATATATATATATATATATATATATATATCTATTGAATATTACATGAAGTGAAAAATATTATGCAAGATAAAATGAAACAAACATCAAATTATTTTATATATTATTTAACTTTTATCGCCATCTAGCCAAAAAATATTAGAAATTAATTAATTAATTAATTAATTAATTAATTAATTATGTGTAACAAAAAATTTAAATATTAACTAAATATATAAACATTGAAAAATAATATACATGAAGTGAGAAATATTATGCAAGGTAAAATAAAACAAACATTCAATTATTTTATATATTATTTAATTTTTATCAAGAGATAATAAAATAATTAACATCCCTCTTGTCCTAATACTACTTTCTCTCTCTTTTAAAAACCAAATTAGATCTAGATTCCCATTGACATAAAACAAGCTAAATATAATATTTTTTTTGTGTAGTGATGAAAAGAGATGATGTATGCCTTCATAAACTTCAACTATAACCAAGTAGAACCATCCAAATCAAACGAATTTAGCTAAAATTTGATGAAAACCTAACAAACTTAAAACCCAAAATTCTACTTGATTTCAAAATGAGAGCACAAAAAAACCAATGAGATGAGTTTCCCTACCTCGGAGAGCAAAATTCTGCAAAAAAAAATGAACTCAAAACCTTTCCCCCTTGATTTTCGTGATTTGCCCAAATTTTCGGGCCGCCACTGTTCGAGTGAGGGCCGGAGCTGTCCAAACGCGGCTTTTATAGCCTGGGCACTTTATAGCGACGGTTGGCATTGTCAACTGCCGCTAGTATTCTCTACATAGCTACGGGTGACATTGTAAACCGCCGCTATAAACCTGGACCATTTATAGCGACGGTTGATAATGTCAACCGCCACTATAGGGGGGTCTGTAGCGGCGGCTCACACCGCGGCAGGCCCCCCTAGGCTCTGTATGGGCGGCTCACTTTGGGCCACGCCGCTGTGGCCTTTGGGCTGCCGCCGCTATAGAGCCTATTTGTGGTAGTGAATAGAAATGTGACAGACCAATTGCTGATGCAATTTTATTCATTAAAAAAATGATGTATGGTTCAATATTCAGCAGTAAAGTGCCATTCAGGTTGATCAGAAACTAACATACTCTGCTTACTTCTCGCTTTATACCACCATAATACTGGTCAGAAAAGAATAGTTTACATGATAAGCTTTCATTACATGGGAACATTCAAGTTAGGTACATTATATCTACCTAGTAATTGGGTAATGGAATTTGTTCCAGAGCATATAACACACACACACACACACACACACACACACACACACACACACACACACACTAGCTGGAAGGAGGAATGCAAGAGACTACTATATATTGTTTTATTCAGTAGCAAGGAAGCTGGATTATATATGACGACTTGTATTTCACATTTTTCATTTGAGTGTTCCATGCAATGCGACATAGTAATAAACAACATCGCAATACCTGGTTTAGCTATCTTTCCAAGAAAATCACTTATTATCTCCTTCAGAATGATAGAAAGATGAATGATTCAACAAAATCCACAATTGTCACATGCAGGTATAAGAAAGAACCAGTGGTGAGATTATAAACCGTGAAATGGGACTGGTTCATTAATTTTTGAATGAAAACAGTAATGCAGAAGCTTAACCAATATTTAGTTAGCGCATGTTTTTTTTTTCTGAATTTCAAGTTCAGACAATCATATTGTACTGTTAATATAGACATAAAGGATGCAAATAACATCAGTCAAAGTCGAGTACTCGAGTAGCCTTTTTACTATAATGTTCAAAATCCTCATGTAGTGAAACCAAATTACATACTACAACATCAGAATAGAAACCTATTGGCTATAGAGTATTCGGATGGTTCAAGTTATATCAGACAGGATCACCAAATTAATCATATAATGCACCAATTATGACAAGATGATACATAGTATCGGATTAAAAAAACACATGGTAATTTACCTCAGTGTAACACTTAACATGATAAGGCTGGGTATTCTTCAGCTTGCTCCTCAACCATCAATATAGAAGCACTTAACATGATGATCTGGAAATAAGACATTGATATTTTCAATTAACAGGTCACAAACCATCCTTTTCACACATTTTGGAACGTACCTTGAACAAACAAAATGAATATACTAACTATAAAATCTAAGAAAAAAGCTGCCATATGCATCGTTTGAAAAAAATAGAGTACAAAAAAGGCATCAAGATGGCATTGCACCCACCAACTAATGCATACTGGTCTGAGCACCAGGGCCAGAAGTCTTGGTCTTATTTCCACGGTAGCATGAAGCTTAGTATGAAGAGCAGTGATTCCCAGCTCCTGTAACAAATGAAATGAAATTGAGCATCAACTGAACAAAAAGAGGTGTTTGCTAATTGGTACGATACCTTACATCTTTGAGTAACATCCTGTGAAACAAACATAGCTCATAAGCTGACGATTCACTACAATCCGCTTTAACCTTCATGCCACTTAGACAATGCAACAGTGGTTATGATAAGATAGTGGGGGAAAACTAAAAGTATGGACAATGAACAACTATAAAGAACTACATTTTTTTTCAGATAAAAAAGTATTCGTCGTCTTCATCCTTATCTTCACTTTCATTCAGACCCGCCTCATCACTGCTGCATATTGAAAAAAAGATAAAAAATTGTTGATCAGTCGCTTGCACAGGCTTGACATGCGCGTTCTGATGTGTAGAAGCAGCCGGACATTCATGCTTTTACTCTGTCTTGTTTCAGGACCTAAAGATTCAGACAGCAAGCAATGGTCCTTTGCTTCAGATTGCAAGGACAGTGAGTGCTCATCGGCTCAATCGAAAAAGAACCACCTTGTCTGCAGTAATTTTCTATCACAGATTCCCTGTCAAAAACTTGTGCTTGCTTGTTATTTTAGTTAGTTTCACTAATCTCATAGCTTTGCATGGTTTCAACAGCTGCTTGCTAATGCTTGTGTCTCCACTTAGTGGTTAAGGTAATTTCTGTAGCAGATATTCTCTCTTGTTTATCTATCACAAGACTATTTTGCAGATTGTCTTTTCTTTCATCTAATTATAGTTTGGATCTCCTGTGTAACATGCTTGAAGGTAGTAGGTGAACTCTGAAGAATCTCACATGACAGCTGTTCAATTGAACTAACCTGATGTAGTAGAATGCATAGTTTTATTCTTAGGCTATATAGGCATAGAATACATTGTACATTTTCTAGAGTTCAAGCGCTGTAACATCAATAGTTTGTGGCTGTTATAAGCTGCATAGTGATACTTGAATTATGTAAAACTATCTGATGTATTTGAATGAGCTGAAAGGATTTAATAATTCGATGTTGTGGCTGGAAATTGCAATTTAGATCCTGTTTTTTTTATTTTCCGAATGTGTATCAGAGACGGGTTTGTAAATTGTGTCTCTGAAAGCACCAGGGACGGATTTTTGGAAAAAGGTCGCTGAAGGTTGGTGATGGTCTTAGAAAGCCGTCACTATAGACTTTAGAAATCCGTCCCTAAAAAATAGAGACGGGTTTTGAGACGGGTGAGGGTAACGTCTGTGGGTTGGTGGTTTTTAGTGATGGTATATTCCTGTCTCTAAAGGTCCACTTTTAGAGACGAAAAATCTGTGACGGGGCGGAAATACATCGCTATTCTGTTTAGAAATCCGTCTCTAAATACCCGATTTGACGTAGTGAGAACCAAACCATCTGGTTACGTGTAGTCATTACACTTATACCATGCCAAAACATCATGGGTGTTCTTCGATGGATGCAGTGTTTCGACAGTGTTCGACCTGATGGAAGTCACATTCAAAGAAGGTGTATTAAAACAGTTTAACTGCAACAATACTCCCATCAGCTGGACAATCGAGGTTGCTACAGTAGTGTATCAAACAACTTACATGTTGCAATCGGTTTGGCAGGAAGCTGAACCAAATGACAGATGTGGCAGAGTTGTAGATTCAGATAACTGTAATTGATTCTCCTTCACAAGAAGTGTTTCCTCCCCTAGAATGCTACATCATAAAATGGAAACTGGTCTTAACCCCAAACACTATTGTATGCTATGCCACATCGTAGATGAATGCTTGGATGGAGTAAACAAAAAAGATTACCCTTTGTTTGGGCAACCTTCCTTCGATCCCAAACTGGCCATCAGTTGGCTGCTAGCCTTTCTCTCTCTGTCCCTCTCGGTGGCGGTGGCTCCGTGGTGTCCTCTCTCTTTGGCTCTGCTCAAATAACATTATATTGATTTCCCAACTGTTAATTGCAAAATTGAGATTTAGCAAGAAGCTATTCTTGCTAAATCGACATGATCTTGAACAATTTTTTCTAAATGAACAACTACTGAAGTAGTGCCAAGAAGAGTTGGGATCAAACAGTTGGTGCTGCTTACCAGTGCTGGAGATCTTCCAGTTAGTGGTGGCGGCCTGCATCGATGACACACGTCCCCATAGCCAGAGGAGCAGGCGCCTCCTCAGCCTTGCTACCCTGATGCTGGTGCTCGTCAAGGAAGCGCTGGCTCATGGAGTAGAAGAGTTTGAGGGCGGGCAGCGTGCCGTAGAGCTCGAGGATCTCGTGGCAGCTGAACCCGAATCCCAGATCCACGCGCCTCTAGGTCATCGTTCATCAGGCTCCGCGCTCGCCCCCCCCCTCCCCCGTCGCCGGTGGCCCAGGAGACCGCATAGCTCAGGGACGATGACCCCTCTTCCTCGCCAGCAGCGACCACAAAGGGCGGCGATGCACAGCGAGGCCACAATAAATCAAGTGTGTATTGTTGCAACCTTCTTGTAGTAGGTTTCATCACCAAAAGTGCCAAGGTGTCAAGTTGATGTAGCTCCCATGTTCTCAAGCATAGTGTGACCATCGTTCTTTTTAATCTTCACCTGAAAAGGTTAGTGACCAAAAATACCCGAAGACAAATATATCCTAAAAACATATGCTTGCAATTATTAAATAAGGAAAAAGGAATGATAATCCGTGCCATCTCTCGGCAGTGCTTTGCTTATAGTCAGAAGCTCAACTAAGGGGACTTCATGTTGCAGCTATCATTGGCGATGTAGTTCCCATCTTACCGCCAATTGTTGATGATATATCAATGCAGTCTTAGCTGCAAGGTTAGTGCCAAAATGCAACTACGAGATTTGTAAAATTTATGATAAATAAAAACATCTATAACCATCCTTCTAAACATTTTACTAATGAGGGCCTTAAGGTGGTTGTAGTCCTCATAGGTGCCCTTAACAATAATTTTTATTGACTTTAGAGATTGCTCATATGAGCATGTATCTTATGGTTGTTCAAGAAAGAAGCTCTCATGCTCATCAATTAAATTACTTCCTCCTATCTCTAAAGTCAATATCTCTAACAATCCAATGGTCCAAAGGTTCTTCTCCTCAAGAATTTCATCGAGAAAGCTTATCGGTTATTTTTCATCACCGTAGAGAAGGAAATATTGAGGACCAAGGGAAAAATGCTTAGGCAAGAAGGACGACGACTCGGTTTCAAAATAATTGAGAGTTTCTCCCAAATTGTCTCCTCCTTGGATGCAATGCTTCGCGTTCTCATAAAGAATAAACCTCGGTGATGCGTGTTGGGAAACATACATCACCTCCTCAAGCGGGGAGTGCTTGAGATGAGGCCTCACCATAAGATTTTCTAAGCAATGGGCATTGGTGGCGAAAGCAATTTTCCTAAGCTCTTCATTTAGGCTTCCTTGAGATGCATCCTTATGCTGAAGGCTTTCTAGTAGGAAGCATATGAGAAGTTCAAAGTCGATGATAGGAAAGACGTGGAGCTCTAGGTGAACTTCGACTTTGTCCATCTCAACTGGTACAACCCTCGCGATCCCCCGACACGGAAAGGTTACTCCCAAGGCATCCTTGAGGAGTGTGTCATTTGGCACAAGATGTATGTCATCCAAAAGTTGCCAAGCTATGTAGTCAGGGATGATATTGGCTCCTATGGTGGGATCATGAAGGGCTTCTACAACACTTCCCTTTATATAACAGGGAATGGTAGAGGAAGGGAAACATATTTGGATTTCCTTTGGAAAATGTCTTTCTTCCTTCAACGACTCCTTGTTCATGGACTCCTTGAGGATTTCTTCTTGGAAAGGCTTGGGAGGTGAACGGGATGCCATAGGCTTCTTCTGCCAGAAGTGATTCGAGGTGTTTTCATGTTTATCATATAGATCTTCCTCGAACTCGACTAGCAACCCTGAAGGTAGAATTTCTCCTACCTTCCGAGTGGTTTCAACAGTAGAATTGAATGGTGAGATAGCAATGGGCTCGAATTCAGTTGTGAGAGACCCTCGAGGGTTGGCTTGCCTTCCTCCTAGGTAAATTGTTGATCTTGTTCCTTGAGGATAGATCCAGGGGGCTCAAAAGGGAATGTTGCCATCACCTCATTGATTAGCTCGCCCCTTGGGTGATATTCTGTCAAAAGATTTTCTGATTGATAGATTGAGACAGAAGATATGCCTCTCCCGAGTCTTATATTGAGACTTCTTAACTTCGATCCATCTAGGAATAACTCGTGCAACGGATGTCCGATCAAAATTTGGAAGTCATAGACTTCAAATATATGAAAGTCTAGGATAGTCTTAACATTTTTGTGCTTTATGGGCATATTTTGCAAGGTCCCAAATCCTGCTAAAGATCGGCCTAAGGGGCTCAGGAAGGATTTGCTAATCAGTCCATGGAGCTCACCACCTATGAAGGCTGGTGCAATGGATTTTGATAAGATATTTGCACCGATTATAGGACTAAAAAGAACATTCACCTTCATCTGTCTTATGTTGCATTGAATGGTTGAATAAGGAGGCCTATCCAAATTATATCAGGAGAATGTTCTCCCTCATTCAACCATTCGTTTCTGGCATGGCAAAGCCCTCCCTCTTATTCTCTTGGAGAAAATTATCCTCTAGAGGATCGGGAAGAGAGACGAGAACCGATGGGTTCTTCTTGCAAAAATAATTCGAGGTGTCCCCATGGTGTTTCAAAAGACCTTCCTCAAATTTAAAAGAGAACTCAAGAGAATTTCTAATTGAGACATAGGAACAGAAAAATGTCTTCCCCTGAGTTCGATGTCTAGTGTCTCCTTTGTCAGTGCATTAGAGAAAAGTCTCTCTATGAGATGCCTTAAAATGTCAAAGTCATGGACTTCGAACACATGAAAGTCAAGGAGAGTTTCGACATTTTTGTGCCATAAAGACACATTTTGCAAAATCCCATATCCCTCTAAAATTGGTCCGGAGGGACATTGAAGAAATTTGCAAGTCCGTGGCAAGGGTTCCTCACCCAAAATAGGAAAAGTGCAATCATCAGAAATGATGTTGGCACTGACGGTAGGATTATAAAGAAGATTCACCTTCACTCCTCCTATGAGGCATTGAATAGAAGAGGAAGGGTAGCTAATCCGAATTAGGTTTGGAGAAAGCTCATCCTCTCTCGACTAGTCATTGCTCGCGGTTGAATTTAACTCCTTCATCGTCTCTTGGAGCAAAGGCTCCTTAAGAAGACTGGGAGAAGATACAGGAGTTGGTGATTTCTTTTGATAGTGACAACTCGAGGATTTCCCATGATCTTTTACAAGATATTCCTTGAATTGGAAAGAGAGCTTTGAAGGTTGAATTTCTTCTTCCTCCATCCCTCGTGGTTCGGTTGAGATCTCACTAGATGAATCAATGGACAGACAAGTATTTGGCTTAGGTTCAACTAGTGGGGTGGCCTTAATGCTCGACAAAGTTTCCTCCTAAGGGGGCTCTCTACAGTCGGCTAGTGTTGACTTTTGCTAAGCCATATTAATAAATCATTCCCGGCACGGGGCCAGAAACGGTTCACTAATATGTCCCAGAGTCAAGTAGGTAAAATCCGCAAGCGCACGGAGAATACCGCTGTAGCATTTCACCCGGAAGTATTCAGGGTATCGTATTTGTTTATCCCAGAGGAAGGTTATGATCAAGAAGCGTTACTAACATATAAGATCATGTTAACAATTAGCAAGGATATCTAACTAAGACAGGCGGGTACATGATAATAACCGGGTAGTGTGACACACACAGAAGATTCCTACTAAATAAATAAAGTCTAGTGGAGGAAAGACTAGGCTAAGCTACTCCTACTATACATTCCTATACAGTTGCATAGCCTAAGTAGAATACATACAGACCCACACTCAGGTTCAGCAGTCAATAGTATAGCACTTCAGGCACGGACTTACCCCTGCATCCACAGGCGACTTCCGCCAAGAGCCTACGCACTAGCCTAGCGGGGAGGATTTCAAAGGACGGACAGGGCTGTCACCACCTGCCGCCTACCTCAACGGACCAGTAGACTAACGAATAATTGATGCAAATCAGTCACCCAAGTACCATACTTGCATGACCAAAGAGCACTCTGCCCCTCCGCGATTACTATTAACGAGGCAGAGCTACCGTACAAATACGATCACCAAACCCATGCTATACTTTATCAGCTAAAACTAAGCATAGAGACTATAACATATAAACTAGACTATAGTGATGGTATATAACTAGCATGACAATAGTAGTATAATAAATATAAACTACTATCACACAAGTAGACTATACTATCACATATATGGATCACAAAATCAAACAAGAAACTCATGACCCAAGCACAACTATATAGAAAAGATATATATATTGATAAGAGCAAAGTCTTACAAAAGGGAAAAGATACAAGAGCCATACCAATTCCAAGTGAAGACTTGGGACTAGAGAGCTCTAGACTCAGCCTAACTCCACTAAAACTCCAAGAACTACTACTAGCAAGAGAGAAATGCTTCTTGTGGTGTGTGTTGAATGTGAAGGCACACCCTCCTATTTATAGCCTCAATAGGTCGGCAAGGGAGCGTAACCGCCACGGAAGGCATCTCAAACCGTTATCAGGAGTCACGGAGGAGCCAACACGTGGAAGCCCAGGCGGAGAGGGCGCCCGGCTGGGTCGGCCGACCTGACCAGGTCGGCCGACCTGGGGGTGGCCCCTCCTGGCCTGTGCTTTCTCCAGGTGGCTGTCCTGTGGGCCCTGACGTCGGTTCCCGCGGTATTACAGGGAGTTACGTCGGTTAAGTGCTGCAAATGGGCCCTTCAATCCGTGTGACGTCCATGTGGCGCTCTCTGATTGGTCGAAAGTGTGTTTTCTTGCCTTTTGAGGTGTTTCCTTCACATTTCCTCCTGCATGCACAAAGTTCTCCAAGTACAAGTGGAACTATATTATTGTGCTAAAGCATGCGTGTATGAAATGCCAAATTATCCTTTATTTGAGTATAGTTGACGGTTGAAAATGGTACTTAACAGCCGTCAACAAACTCCCCCAAGCTTACCCTTTGCTCGTCCCGAAGCAAAGATAAACTTAAGTTGTTGATCAGGAGTTGCTACAATGTCCTACTCCTCAATAATACTATGCGCACAACAAGGTACTCTTCCTAGAATTAAATATGTTGGCACATAACTTACCCATTTACCTCGATCCATGGGGCTTTTACACCTCATTGTCTTGGGCGGTTGAGAGATAGAACAATTGCAGGGCACCAATCACTTGCTCTAGATTCCGCTATGTTATTCCGGAGGTTTTCAAAAGATTTTGAAAATAAAAACCAAGTTCCTCAAATGATTCTCTCGGATCACTCAATATGTGTATGATTCCTCACCAAGGCAAAGTGTTGCCTATAATCACCTACTTCTAAATAAGGCTTTATGTGGAGCTCAAGGTAGGGATATATGAAGCACTCATGTTCACATAATATTGCTATGTCAAAAGACCGGATCCAAGAAAAAACATCAATTCAAACAATCTTGATCAAGATGTGCAAGTGTGTGGGAGAACGGAGGAATGGTGGATGGGAAGAAATAACTCCTTTTTGAATTTTCCTTCTCTCTTTTGGAGTTTCTAGGCTATGGCTATCTTTTGCTTGCTCTCTTTTTTGAGCATTTTTTTTTTATTTTTATTTTTATATAGCCATAGTCCTAGTTTGCAATGAATACTTTGAGAGAGGAATTTTGCAATAGATATATGGAGTGTTTCTTTGGATGGATGGATGGATAGTGGCTTTCTTCCGGTGTAGAAGAATAGCTCACGGTGGATATGGTGGATATGGTGGATATGGCGGATGCTATCTTCTTGATTTAGAAGGATAGCTCATGGCGGTGGATGTGTGTACATGATCTTGATCAAGAAAGCATGAAAAGAGTTCCACTAGGGTCACAACAATTTTGACTAAGCTCAATGTGAAACAAGCAGCATATGTGTAAAGGTTTTCAAATGTAAACACTACATATGGCTGTGGTGGGAATTTCATCATTGAGGAACTTATCAAATTGTCATTTTGAAAAATAAAACTCCGGAATTCAAGCTTTACGTTGAGCAAGATCATAGCAGCCCTATCTATCATATCATACCTCTCAACAACTTAGAACTAGAGAATGCATATGCTACCCACAAGATTCAAGTTCAAGGCAAGATTTACCAACAAACCTAACTCTTGAGAGAGTACTAAGTTGTCAACTAGCTTTAGAGAAGAATAAAGGACAGAGCAACTATTCATCATCTCAACATAGGAAAATTATACACATTCATACCGCGCATGAAAAAGGGAAATATTTTTGTTCTTTTTATATTTTGCAAATTTTTATGGATTTTCAGATTTAGCAAATGCAAGAAATAAAGGGAAGGGGAAAGATACAAGTTACCGTGAGAAGGGGGGTCCTCCCCCAAGCTTGTTCTTGCTCATATCTGCTGGTTCGGGTCGTAGCCTTGGGAGCGGAAGAAGGCATCCCAATTGTTCTGATTCTGAGCCATCATCGCGTTCAGCTGGCGGAATTGGTTGTCGCTGAAATTGACGGAGGATGCTTGACTCGTGCTTGCACGAGTGCTTTTTCTCTGCTTGATTCCGGCGACTTGCTTCATTCGGTTGAACATGGCTGCACACAAGAACAAACACAAGACAAGAACAAAAACAAGATCGAACAAGTGTTCGGGTGAGCGTTAGTGAAAATGACAAACCCGAGCTTCTCCGAAATTGGTTTTCTTCTCACAACAACTTGCAAATGCACTAAAACAGAGGGGAAATATTTTTTTTGGGTTTTTGGGGCTGTAGTAAAGTTGAAGAACACGAAATTTTGGGAGAGCAACAAGTGAGCAAAGGAGGGGAGTGAAAAATGAGCTTGGAATGGTGAAGCTCCCCCTCCTGGGCGGTTTTTATAGCCAAGGAAGCAAGATGGCCGTTAGAAAGAGACAGAGCAACGGCCATATAGCCGTTGGGAGAAAGGAGCACAGGAAAAGGTGGGGCCAGGGGGTCGGCCGACCTCACCAGGTCGGCCGACCTGGCAGGTGGGCCTCCTGGCAGCCCCCTTTTTCCTATGTGTTCCCCAACGGCTAGGGGATTTGTCCCCTGCTGCCTTTTTGCTCAAAAAGCTCGACAAAAAATCTTTTCAAAATGGAAAGCCCAAAAACCTATTTTCTAAATTTTCAAAAATGCAAATGAGTTTTGAAAAATTCCAAGGTGGCTGGAAAAATTCAAAAATGCAGAAATGCAGTGGTCGGAAAAAAATCAAAATGTGGTGGAAAGCAAATATGCAATTAAAAGAGCAAATATGGATAACTACCGGTTTAACCTCCCGGCGAGGACTCACCTTTTAAAGTCCGACGAGCGGGACTTTTCTCCGGCGTTCAGCTCGATGAAGCGTTGTCCGGTCCCGGAGATGAAGACACGGATGATGCTTCTTGTTTCGTTCGCCACACCTTCTTGGTCTTTGTTGCGGTCGGTGGCTTCTCGGGCTTCGGAGGCTGCGGTTTTGCAGGCTTCACACCCTGTTTCTTTGCAGACCTCGGAGGTTGCTGCCTTGTGGACTTCGGAGGCTGTTGCTTAATGTGTGACCTTTGCCTCCTTGCCTTCATCAGTTGTTGCTGTGCAGCCTTTTCCTTCTCAAGGAAGTTCTTCATGAATGTGATGAGGCTGTCCTTCTTTTTGAACGTGTTGCAAATCTCCAGGAATTGCTGGAGATGAGCACTAGCGTCCTCATTGGCTTTCCCACAGAATGGGCTAGCCTACACCATGGTGATGAGACCGGTCTTGATCTCGAAGTTCGCATCTCCCACATTGCCAGCTGGTCCCGTAGGGATGTTGGCAGCGGAGGGAGCGGAGAACTCGCGGAGGGTCTTGTCGGCCATTTGCTTAGAGCTTGATGGTGCGGGAATGACAGGTTCGATTGGCCGAGTCTCCTTACGAGGAGGGGTGAGCCTAGCTCGTGTCCTTCTCAGGAGTGACTCAGGATCTTCATTGAAGTTTGTCGGCAAGTCGAAACCAGTCATACACTACCCTGTTTTCATACAAAATGCAGAAAACAAAGCAAGGTTAGCCTGCCTAGGAGATAGCCTTAATAATTGCAACACTACTATATACATTAGTAATTTTTCTTAGATCATACGCCTTCCCCGGCAACGGCGCCAGAAATGCTTGTTGACTTTTGCTAAGCCATATTAATAAATCATTCCCGGCACGGGGCCAGAAACGGTTCACTAATATGTCCCAGAGTCAAGAAGGTAAAATCCGCAAGCGCACGGAGAATACCGCTGTAGCATTTCACCCGGAAGTATTCAGGGTATCGTATTTGTTTATCCCAGAGGAAGGTTATGATCAAGAAGCGTTACTAACATATAAGATCATGTTAACAATTAGCAAGGATATCTAACTAAGACAGGCGGGTACATGATAATAACCGGGTAGTGTGACACACACAGAAGATTCCTACTAAATAAATAAAGTCTAGTGGAGGAAAGACTAGGCTAAGCTACTCCTACTATACATTCCTATACAGTTGCATAGCCTAAGTAGAATACATACAGACCCACACTCAGGTTCAGCAGTCAATAGTATAGCACTTCAGGCACGGACTTACCCCTGCATCCACAGGCGACTTCCGCCAAGAGCCTACGCACTAGCCTAGCGGGGAGGATTTCAAAGGACGGACAGGGCTGTCACCACCTGCCGCCTACCTCAACGAACCAGTAGACTAACGAATAATTGATGCAAATCAGTCACCCAAGTACCATACTTGCATGACCAAAGAGCACTCTGCCCCTCCGCGATTACTATTAACGAGGCAGAGCTACCGTACAAATACGATCACCAAACCCATGCTATACTTTATCAGCTAAAACTAAGCATAGAGACTATAACATATAAACTAGACTATAGTGATGGTATATAACTAGCATGACAATAGTAGTATAATAAATATAAACTACTATCACACAAGTAGACTATACTATCACATATATGGATCACAAAATCAAACAAGAAACTCATGACCCAAGCACAACTATATAGAAAAGATATATATATTGATAAGAGCAAAGTCTTACAAAAGGGAAAAGATACAAGAGCCATACCAATTCCAAGTGAAGACTTGGGACTAGAGAGCTCTAGACTCAGCCTAACTCCACTAAAACTCCAAGAACTACTACTAGCAAGAGAGAAATGCTTCTTGTGGTGTGTGTTGAATGTGAAGGCACACCCTCCTATTTATAGCCTCAATAGGTCGGCAAGGGAGCGTAACCGCCACGGAAGGCATCTCAAACCGTTATCAGGAGTCACGGAGGAGCCAACACGTGGAAGCCCAGGCGGAGAGGGCGCCCGGCTGGGTCGGCCGACCTGACCAGGTCGGCCGACCTGGGGGTGGCCCCTCCTGGCCTGTGCTTTCTCCAGGTGGCTGTCCTGTGGGTCCTGAGGTCGGTTCCCGCGGTATTACAGGGAGTTACGTCGGTTAAGTGCTGCAAATGGGCCCTTCAATCCGTGTGACGTCCATGTGGCGCTCTCTGATTGGTCGAAAGTGTGTTTTCTTGCCTTTTGAGGTGTTTCCTTCACATTTCCTCCTGCATGCACAAAGTTCTCCAAGTACAAGTGGAACTATATTATTGTGCTAAAGCATGCGTGTATGAAATGCCAAATTATCCTTTATTTGAGTATAGTTGACGGTTGAAAATGGTACTTAACAGCCGTCAACAGCTAGGAAAGAAGAGTTTTCTTGGATAAGGTTTAGGATAGCTCTTCCTTCTGCAGGCGTCTTGTGGATGAACGAACCTTCAGCGGTGACGTCGAGATATAGGGCAGCCTCATTGCTTAAACCAAGACAAAAGTGTTGCAACAACGCGTGGTTGGGCAAAGACAAGTGAGGGCCGGAAGTGGTTATGAAGGAAAACCTAGCCCAGGCTGCACCTATAGTTTCCTTCTCGCTTTGATGAAAGACGAGAATCTTCTTTCGTAGAGAGACAATACGTGTTGTAGGATAGAACGCGAGACAAAACTTATCTCGGAGCACTTTCCAATCACCATTTGTACTCTCAACAAAATGAGTGTACCATTGTTTTGCATTCTCTTTGAGGGAAAAGGGAAACAATTTCCACATGAGAGTATCTTGAGTCATGCCTTTGATCGATAGGCATGAACACAAATGCTCGAACTCGCGCAAATGATTGAACGGGTTTTCACTATGTAAACCTAAGAAGGATTGTTCCTGAACCATGGCTATAAGCCAGGGCACAGTTCAAAGCCAGATGCAAGAATTGGATCTGCTGAGAGCAGTGGCTCGAAGAACTCGCCCTTCGGAGCAGATAGGTCTTGAATTGATCATTGCTCCATGGTAGAGATGGGGAAAGAAATAAAGAAAGATAAAAAGATACAAGGGCGAACTAGGTTTGAAGACCAAATAGCAACCGTTCACCGGCAACGGCGCCATAAAGCTTGTTTGGTATTTTAACAATAACAAAATAAATCCGCAAGCGTACGAATACCAAGTAGCTTTCACACAAAAGTATTCCAAGGTATCGAATCCACAGGGAACGTGTGTGCCTAATCTTCAGTTCTAGTTCATCCAAGGACACCAAGATAAATGTGGCTTTGAGTAGAGAGGATTCCTAATGGTTATAAGGTCCTAATTAAGGTAAGAGGACTATTAGGTATCTTGCATTGGGCATCCGGTTTTTCCCTGCATCCACATGCGATTCCAGCCAAGAGCCTACTGTGTAGCCGAACGTTGAGGATTTCAAATGACAGATAGGGCTGTCACCACCTACTGCCTACCTCTAGCAATCTGTGGACTACGCGATAAACAAAGGTAAAGTATGGCCTAGACACCACGTCTATGCTTTTGACTACGTCCTTAATCTCCACATGTGATGATATAAGACTCAGGTCTCTAACTAAATAGAGCGTTGAGTGAGTAAAGCAACTAAGTATAAAAATCACTTAAAAAGGAAACTTAAATACCAAGAGAGGAATCACTAGGACTTACTAAATATGGCAAGCATCCATCAAGGTACAAGCGTTGAGAAGAGGTGGACAAGCCCACTCCTCCTCCAGACTTCCCCTCACTCTCTTCCTATTTTCTAAGCACTTTGGCAGTACTAAAGCCTTATGTAAATGAAGCTCTTAACTATTCTTGAAGTGTGTGGAGAGTGGAGGAACTCCCCTCCTTATATAGGGCCCAATGGCGGTTCCTAAGGCGGTAACTGCCGCCCTAACCGGGCCAACCGACCTTAGAAAGGCGGTAATGGGCGACACGTGGAAGCGGAGGACGAGAGGGCCCACCCCATGGTCGGCCAAACAGGAGTGTTCGACCGAACATGAGTCGGTTCCTTTCGTACCCCACTTTCTCTAGGTCTCTAAGAAGTGGGTCCCATTGTCGTTTATCCCCGTTAGGCACCATGGAACGTCGGTTCACTCTGTTTATGGGCCCGTGGATCCTTGTACTGTGCTCTGATTGGCTGGAAGTGTGCTTTCTCCCTTGATGACATGGATTTTTCCTTAATTACGTGGGTAAATCACCTACAAGCAAATATTCACCAATACTTGTGGAATTCATTAGTAATAAACTCCTACCACTACGTTGGTTGTTTACTTTTATAGTTTTATGCAGGTATTTGATGGTCGGATTTGGTACTTAGTGACCGTCAAGAGTAATTGCCCTTGCTGAAACACCCGGGTTACTGTTGGCGGTTACTAAATACCAAATCCGACCGTCAAATACCTGCATAAAACTATAAAAGTAAACAACCAACATAGTGGTAGGAGTTTATTACTAATAAATTCCACAAGTGTTGGTGAATATTTGCCAGCAGGTGATTTACCCACGTAATTGAGGGAAAATCCATGACACTAAAGGAGAAAGCACACTTTTGACCAATCAGAGCACAACACAAGGATCCACGAGCCCACAAACAGAGCAAACCGATGCTCCACAGGTCCTAACGGGGATAACTGACAATGGGACCCACTTATCAGAGACCCAGAAAAAGTGGGGTATGAAAGGACCTGACTCATGTTCGGCCGAACATGGTGTGGGCCCTCTCGTCCCTCATTTTCACGTGTCACCCGTTACCGCCTTTCTAAGGTCGGTTGGCCCGGTTAGGGCGACAGTTACCGCCTCAGGAACCACCTTTTTAAGTAAGTTTTATACTTAGTTGCTTGGCTCACTCAGCGCTCTATTTAGTGAGAGACCTTAGTCTTGTACCATTGTAGCTAGAGATTAAGGGAGTAATTAAAGGCATAGATGTGGTGTCTAGGCCATAGGTTACCTTTGTTTATCGCCTAGTTGTTGACTTTTGCTAAGCCATATTAATAAATCATTCCCGGCACGGGGCCAGAAACGGTTCACTAATATGTCCCAGAGTCAAGTAGGTAAAATCCGCAAGCGCACGGAGAATACCGCTGTAGCATTTCACCCGGAAGTATTCAGGGTATCGTATTTGTTTATCCCAAAGGAAGGGTATGATCAAGAAGCGTTACTAACATATAAGATCATGTTAACAATTAGCAAGGATATCTAACCAAGACAGGCGGGTATATGATAATAACCGGGTAGTGTGACACACACAGAAGATTCCTACCAAATAAATAAAGTCTAGTGGAGGAAAGACTAGGTTAAGCTACTCCTACTATACATTCCTATACAGTTGCATAGCCTAAGTAGAATACATACAGACCCACACTCAGGTTCAGCAGTCAATAGTATAGCACTTCAGGCACGGACTTACCCCTGCATCCACAGGCGACTTCCGCCAAGAGCCTACGCACTAGCCTAGCGGGGAGGATTTCAAAGGACGGACAGGGCTGTCACCACCTGCCGCCTACCTCAACGAACCAGTAGACTAACGAATAATTGATGCAAATCAGTCACCCAAGTACCATACTTGCATGACCAAAGAGCACTCTGCCCCTCCGCGATTACTATTAACGAGGCAGAGCTACCGTACGAATACGATCACCAAACCCATGCTATACTTTATCAGCTAAAACTAAGCATAGAGACTATAACATATAAACTAGACTATAGTGACGGTATATAACTAGTATGACAATAGTAGTATAATAAATATAAACTACTATCACACAAGTAGACTATACTATCACATATATGGATCACAAAATCAAACAAGAAACTCATGACCCAAGCACAACTATATAGAAAAGATATATATATTGATAAGAGTAAAGTCTTACAAAAGGGAAAAGATACAAGAGCCATACCAATTCCAAGTGAAGACTTGGGACTAGAGAGCTCTAGACTCAGCCTAACTCCACTAAAACTCCAAGAACTACTACTAGCAAGAGAGAAATGCTTCTTGTGGTGTGTGTTGAATGTGAAGGCACACCCTCCTATTTATAGCCTCAATAGGTCGGCAAGGGAGAGTAACCGCCACGGAAGGCATCTCAAACCGTTATCAGGAGTCACGGAGGAGCCAACACGTGGAAGCCCAGGCGGAGAGGGCGCCCGGCTGGGTCGGCCGACCTGACCAGGTCGGCCGACCTGGGGGTGGCCCCTCCTGGCCTGTGCTTTCTTGGGGAGGCTGGCAGGTGGGTCCTGAGGTCGGTTCCCACAGTATTACAGGGAGTTACGTCGGTTAAGTGCTGCAAATGGGCCCTTCAATCCGTGTGACGTCCATGTGGCGCTCTCTGATTGGTCGAAAGTGTGTTTTCTTGCCTTTTGAGGTGTTTCCTTCACATTTCCTCCTGCATGCACAAAGTTCTCCAAGTACAAGTGGAACTATATTATTGTGATAAAGCATGCGTGTATGAAATGCCAAATTCTCCTTTATTTGAGTATAGTTGACGGTTGAAAATGGTACTTAACAGCCGTCAACAAACTCCCCCAAGCTTACCCTTTGCTCGTCCCGAAGCAAAGATAAACTTAAGTTGTTGATCAGGAGTTTCTACAATGTCCTATTCCTCAATAATACTATGCGCACAACAAAGTACTCTTCCTAGAATTAAATATATCGGCGCATAACTTACCCATTTACCTCGATCCATGGGGCTTTTACACCTCATTGTCTTGGGCGGTTGAGAGATAGAACAATTGCAGGGCACCAATCACTTGCTCTAGATTCCGCTATGTTATTCCGGAGGTTTTCAAAAGATTTTGAAAATAAAAAACCAAGTTCCTCAAATGATTCTCTCGGATCACTCAATATGTGTATGATTCCTCACCAAGGCAAAGTGTTGCCTATAATCACCTACTTCTAAATAAGGCTTTATGTGGAGCTCAAGGTAGGGATATATGAGGCACTCATGTTCACATAATATTGCTATGTCAAAAGACCGGATCCAAGAAAAACATCAATTCAAACAATCTTGATCAAGATGTGCAAGTGTGTGGGAGAACGGAGGAATGGTGGATGGGAAGAAATAACTCCTTTTTGAATTTTCCTTCTCTCTTTTGGAGTTTCTAGGCTATGGCTACCTTTTGCTTGCTCTCTTTTTTGAGCATTTTTTTTTCTTTTCTTTTCTTTTTGCATAGCCATAGTCCTAGTTTGCAATGAATACTTTGAGAGAGGAAATTTGCAATGGATATATGGAGTGTTTCTTTGGATGGATGGATGGATAGTGGCTTTCTTCCGGTGTAGAAGAATAGCTCACGGTGGATATGGTGGATATGGTGGATGCTATCTTCTTGATTTAGAAGGATAGTTCATGGCGGTGGATGTGTGTATATGATCTTGATCAAGAAAGCATGAAAAGAGTTCTACTAGGGTCACAACAATTTTGACTAAGCTCAATGTGAAACAAGCAGCATATGTGTAAAGGTTTTCAAATGTAAACACTACATATGGCTGTGGTGGGAATTTCATCATTGAGGAACTTATCAATTTGTCATTTTGAAAAATAAAACTCCGGAATTCAAGCTTTACGTTGAGCAAGATCATAGCAGCCCTATCTATCATATCATACCTCTCAACAACTTAGAACTAGAGAATGCATATGCTACCCACAAGATTCAAGTTCAAGGCAAGATTTACCAACAAACCTAACTCTTGAGAGAGTACTAAGTTGTAAACTAGCTTTAGAGAGGAATAAAGGACAGAGCAACTATTCATCATCTCAACATAGGAAAATTATACACATTCATACCGCGCATGAAAAAGGGAAATATTTTTGTTCTTTTTATGTTTTGCAAATTTTTATGGATTTTCAGATTTAGCAAATGCAAGAAATAAAGGGAAGGGGAAAGATACGAGTTACCGTGAGAAGGGAGGTCCTCCCCCAAGCTTGTTCTTGCTCATATCTGCTGGTTCGGGTCGTAGCCTTGGGAGCGGAAGAAGGCATCCCAATTGTTCTGATTCTGAGCCATCATCGCGTTCAGCTGGCGGAATTGGTTGTCGCTGAAATTCTGCCATTGCTGGGTGTCGGTGACATGTTGCGTGAGAGTTTGTTGCATGCTCTCGGTGCGCAAATCAATGTCGTTCACCCTCCTTGTCAACTCGGCCATCCCATAGTTGAGTTCACGGAACCCACGGGATGAGAATGACCGAGTGGCAAAGGATGGCGGTCCGCTTGAACTTGATGACGTCTGCATGGGGTAATCGTACTGAGATTCCCATGCTCCGGCCTGCCATGTTGATGCACCCGCCTCGTCCTGTGGCGGGGGCTGCTCCCATACCGGATCTCCGGTCGGAGTGCGAAACTCCGGTGTAGGCTCCATATGCCTACGGGAACGTGTCGGTCGCCCTGAAACACTATGCCTGCGAACTTCTCCCACTGGCTCAAGTGGGAGGGTTAGTGCCCGACAGTGATACAAACGAAGACCCGGGTTAGGTAACGGGAATTCATTTGTATACCCGGGAAAGTGATAGATCAAGGCATTATTTGGACCATGTTTCAAAGTATGTCCTTGCACAAAATAGTCCTCGCCTAGAAATTCTCTATCTACCGTCAAATATTCAACATGAACATTCTCAAGCAGACCACACTTCTGCACAATGCGAGTAACTAAAGAGGTGCACTCAATTGGTCCTGTGAACTTTATATTGTCTAACCATTGATCAATCATGCATTCCGTGGGTGACACCCTAATTTTCTTAACCATGGCATAAAGTATTTTCAATTCATCTTGCCGGACAACCCTAATGTCACCTCGAGGAAACAAGGTCATAGCCAACCACACATGCATAAATCTAAGTGTAGGATTATGGATGGCACTTGTTCTAGGCTTGGGACCCCACTCGTTTCCGGAAATCTTTTTCCAAAAACTTTCTTTATGGAACCCCTTTAGCGCTTTATCTAAGTCTAGCCTACATTTAGGATTTAGACCTAGCATAGCATGAAGATCACCCCATGTGACCAAGCGCTCTTGCCCAAACAAGCGAAAAGAAATGCCTTCATCATACTTTCTAAGGGTGCATAAAAACTGCATAGTAAGCAAACGAGAACTCGGCTCATCTACTTCTACGAAATTTAGCCAACCCATAGTGCGAAAAATAGAGGCAAATTCTTCTCTCATACCTATTTTCTCGAGGAAGTCCGGATCGAAGCGTCGGGTGTGGGCGAATGGCCGCTCTCTCATGAGCGCGATGGCTTGGCCCTCGCGGTCGTCCTTGATGTCGAGATGCTCCTCGGTGATGAGCAAGGCTGGCCTTTCCTCCGGAATTTCAGCTTCGGGGTCACCATGCCCCGGACTTGGTGTGAGCTCGACGGAGGATGCTTGACTCGTGCTTGCACGAGTGCTTTTTCTCCGCTTGATTCCGGCGACTTGCTTCATTCGTTTGAACATGGCTGCACACAAGAACAAACACAAGACAAGAACAAAAAACAAGATCGAACAAGTGTTCGGGTGAGCGTTAGTGAAAACGACAAACCCAAGCTTCTCCGAAATTGGTTTTCTTCTCACAACAACTTGCAAATGCACTAAAACAGAGGGGAAATATTTTTTTGGGTTTTTGGGGCTGTAGTAAAGTTGAAGAACACGAAATTTTGGGAGAGCAACAAGTGAGCAAAGGAGGGGAGTGAAAGATGAGCTTGGAATGGTGAAGCTCCCCCTCCTGGGCGGTTTTTATAGCCAAGGAAGCAAGATGGCCGTTAGCAAGAGACAGAGCAACGGCCATATAGCCGTTGGGAGAAAGGAGCACAGGAAAAAGTGGGGCCAGGGGGTCGGCCGACCTCACCAGGTCGGCCGACCTGGTAGGTGGGCCTCCTGGCAGCCCCCTTTTTCCTATGTGTTCCCCAACGGCTAGGGGATTTGTCCCCTGCTGCCTTTTTGCTCAAAAAGCTCGACAAAAAATCTTTTCAAAATGGAAAGCCCAAAAACCTATTTTCTAAATTTTCAAAAATGCAAATGAGTTTTGAAAAATTCAAGGTGACTGGAAAAATTCAAAAATGCAGAAATGCAGTGGTCGGGAAAAATCAAAATGTGGTGGAAAGCAAATATGCAATTAAAAGAGCAAATATGGATAACTACCGGTTTAACCTCCCGGCGAGGACTCACCTTTTAAAGTCCGACGAGCGGGACTTTTTCTCCGGCGTTCAGCTCGATGAAGCGTTGTCCGGTCCCGGAGATAAAGACACGGATGATGCTTCTTGTTTCATTCGCCACACCTTCTTGGTCTTTGTTGCGGTCGGTGGCTTCTCGGGCTTCGGAGGCTGCGGTTTTGCAGGCTTCACAGCCTGTTTCTTTGCAGACCTCGGAGGTTGCTGCCTTGTGGACTTCGGAGGCTGTTGCTTAATGTGTGACCTTTGCCCCCTTGCCTTCATCAGTTGTTGCTGTGCAACCTTTTCCTTCTCAAGGAAGTTCTTCATGAATGTGATGAGGCTGTCCTTCTTTTTGAACGTGTTGCAAATCTCCAGGAATTGCTGGAGATGAGCACTAGCGTCCTCATTGGCTTTCCCACAGAATGGGCTAGCCTACACCATGGTGATGAGACCGGTCTTGATCTCGAAGTTCGCATCTCCCACATTGCCAGCTGGTCCCGTAGGGATGTTGGCAGCGGAGGGAGCGGAGAACTCGCGGAGGGTCTTGTCGGCCATTTGCTCAGAGCTTGATGGTGCGGGAATGACAGGTTCGATTGGCCGAGTCTCCTTACGAGGAGGGGTGAGCCTAGCTCGTGTCCTTCTCAGGAGTGACTCAGGATCTTCAGTGAAGTTTGTCGGCAAGTCGAAACCAGTCATACACTACCCTGTTTTCTTACAAAATGCAGAAAACAAAGCAAGGTTAACCTGCTTAGGAGATAGCCTTAATAATTGCAACACTACTATATACATTAGTAATTTTTCTTGATCATACGCCTTCCCCGGCAACGGCGCCAGAAATGCTTGTTGACTTTTGCTAAGCCATATTAATAAATCATTCCCGGCACGGGGCCAGAAACGGTTCACTAATATGTCCCAGAGTCAAGTAGGTAAAATCCGCAAGCGCACGGAGAATACCGCTGTAGCATTTCACCCGGAAGTATTCAGGGTATCGTATTTGTTTATCCCAAAGGAAGGGTATGATCAAGAAGCGTTACTAACATATAAGATCATGTTAACAATTAGCAAGGATATCTAACCAAGACAGGCGGGTATATGATAATAACCGGGTAGTGTGACACACACAGAAGATTCCTACCAAATAAATAAAGTCTAGTGGAGGAAAGACTAGGTTAAGCTACTCCTACTATACATTCCTATACAGTTGCATAGCCTAAGTAGAATACATACAGACCCACACTCAGGTTCAGCAGTCAATAGTATAGCACTTCAGGCACGGACTTACCCCTGCATCCACAGGCGACTTCCGCCAAGAGCCTACGCACTAGCCTAGCGGGGAGGATTTCAAAGGACGGACAGGGCTGTCACCACCTGCCGCCTACCTCAACGAACCAGTAGACTAACGAATAATTGATGCAAATCAGTCACCCAAGTACCATACTTGCATGACCAAAGAGCACTCTGCCCCTCCGCGATTACTATTAACGAGGCAGAGCTACCGTACGAATACGATCACCAAACCCATGCTATACTTTATCAGCTAAAACTAAGCATAGAGACTATAACATATAAACTAGACTATAGTGACGGTATATAACTAGTATGACAATAGTAGTATAATAAATATAAACTACTATCACACAAGTAGACTATACTATCACATATATGGATCACAAAATCAAACAAGAAACTCATGACCCAAGCACAACTATATAGAAAAGATATATATATTGATAAGAGTAAAGTCTTACAAAAGGGAAAAGATACAAGAGCCATACCAATTCCAAGTGAAGACTTGGGACTAGAGAGCTCTAGACTCAGCCTAACTCCACTAAAACTCCAAGAACTACTACTAGCAAGAGAGAAATGCTTCTTGTGGTGTGTGTTGAATGTGAAGGCACACCCTCCTATTTATAGCCTCAATAGGTCGGCAAGGGAGAGTAACCGCCACGGAAGGCATCTCAAACCGTTATCAGGAGTCACGGAGGAGCCAACACGTGGAAGCCCAGGCGGAGAGGGCGCCCGGCTGGGTCGGCCGACCTGACCAGGTCGGCCGACCTGGGGGTGGCCCCTCCTGGCCTGTGCTTTCTTGGGGAGGCTGGCAGGTGGGTCCTGAGGTCGGTTCCCACAGTATTACAGGGAGTTACGTCGGTTAAGTGCTGCAAATGGGCCCTTCAATCCGTGTGACGTCCATGTGGCGCTCTCTGATTGGTCGAAAGTGTGTTTTCTTGCCTTTTGAGGTGTTTCCTTCACATTTCCTCCTGCATGCACAAAGTTCTCCAAGTACAAGTGGAACTATATTATTGTGATAAAGCATGCGTGTATGAAATGCCAAATTCTCCTTTATTTGAGTATAGTTGACGGTTGAAAATGGTACTTAACAGCCGTCAACACTAGTCCACGGATTGCTTGAGGTAGACAGTAGGTGGTGACAGTCCTATCTGTCCTTTGAAATCCTCCATGTTCGGCTACGTAGTAGGCTCTTGGCTGGAATCGCACTATGGATGCAGGGGAAAACCGGATGCCCAATGCAAGCAACTTAGTAGTACTCTTACCTTGACTAGGACCTTACAACCATTAGGAATCCACTCTACCCAAAGCTACATTTATCTTGGTGTCCTTGGTCGAACTAGGCAGAAGATTAGGCACACAGGTTCCCTGTGGATTCGATACCTTGGAATACTCCTAGGTGAAAGCTACTTTGGTATCCGTACGCTTGTGGATTTATTCTGTTGTCGTTAAAATACCCAATAGTTACCCAGCCCGCGCCATCTATAGGGATGATGGGCTCTGACTCATTGATGGAGGACAGGGGCACGCCTCGATGTAGCAACTACAAGCATGGAGACCAGGACAGTGGGACCTACGAAGACCGAAGACCACGCCATCAACCAAAGTCCACGCCCCTTCGCCACGGCTTCACCAACTCCATGCACACGTTCTCCCTCTCTCTATCTTTATGTAACATGGCCCACCCCTTGAAGTATAAAAGGGAAGGGCCGTGACCCTAGATAGGGGGACTCTCCAAATAAAAACACTGGCACTCACACTCATCGAGACTTGGAGAACTCTCCTCTCTCACAACAAATGTACACCCCGGTGCAAGTAACATAAGCAACTACCCGAACTGGATGTAGGAGCACTCCTCAAACCAGTATAATCCCTTGTGTCCTCTTGCATAGCCATCACTGAACTTATGTGCGTATCCCCTAGACAAATTCAACTAGCCGGTCGATCAAAACACAGACAGTTGGCGCGCCAGGTAGGGGCCTTTGCGTGTTTTGATCGTCTTTTACCACTAGTTCGGATTGCTGACTTCACCACGTTCTAGGCTCTCGGCACTTCGGTGTTCTTCAAGAGCCTGGAGTTCATCTCTATGGCGGATCAGATGCTGGGTCGTGTCAGCGTGCCAGCGCTGCCCATGTTTGCAGTCACCCCGACCGCTTTTGAGGCGCCATCGGGGTGGTGGCTGGAAGACAAAGGCAGCATGCTGGATTTCATTGTCACAGTGAAAGGAACGCTCAATCTCGTCAACGAGCTGGCCCTAGAACCCACTCCGGCCAATGCCACCGGCCTTAGGGCTGAGGCGGAAGACACCTAATCTGAGCCCGCGAGACCCCGGGTTTCTGACAACCCCCTGCTACCGACTGAGAGCTACAACGATCAGCTGTGGTATTTCCTTGATCATTTCTTGGGCCCCATACCTGCCCATGACAACCTTCACTGTGCCGTGTTCGCACTTGCAAAAATCCATCGACTGCTCCTTGGAGGTGAGCCCCTTCTCCCGGACCTCGTCAATGAAAACCCCCAAGAAAGTTTCCCGTGCGGCCTGCATAATGTCGCGTGGGCTCTCTAGGACCTCACCATCCACCATGGTGTTTCGACCGCTGTTGATGGCTGTTAAGTACCATTTTCATCTGTCAACTATGCTCAAATAAAGGAGAACTTGGCATTTCATACACGCATATTTGTTTACAATAATGTAGTTCCACTTGTACTTGGGAATTATTTGCATGCAAGAGGAAATATGAAGGAAACAGACCCAAAATGCAAAGAAACACACTTTCGACCAATGAGAGAGCACCAACTGGACATCCCATGGATTGAAGGGCCCATTTTCAGTACCACACCGAAGGAACACACAAAACAACCCTGACATCTAGGATGAAGACCCACCTAGCAGCCACCCTAAGGAAGCACAACCCAGGAGGACCCAGCCACAGGTCGGCCGACCCCCCTAGGTTGGCCGACCCAGGCATGCGGCCTTTCCTCCTGGGCTTGCACGTGGGGCAGGGATATTCTTGGTGGTTACTCCTGTTTGCCGACCTATAAAGGCTATAAATAGGAGGGTGTGGCTTTACACTCACACACACACCACAAGAAGAATTCCTTCTCTTGCTACTTAGTTGTTCTCAAGTCTTAGTGGAGTTAGGCTGAGTCTAGAGCTCTCTAGTTCTTCAAGTCTTCTCTTGGAGAAATTGGTATGGCTCTTGTATCATTTTCCTTTTGTAAGACTTTGCTCTATTTAATAAATGTCATCTTTAAATATAGTTGTGTTTGGGTCGTGAGTTTCTTGTTTGATATTGTGATCCATATATGTGATAGTATAGCCCACTTGTCTGATAGTAGTTTATATTTATTATACTACTATTGTGATGCTTGTTATATACCATTACTATAGTCTAATTTATATGACATAGTCTTTATGCTTAGGATTCATTGTTATGACATGACATGGGTTTGGTGATCATATTTATATGATAGCTCTGCTTCGTTAATATAACCATGGAGGAATAGAGTGCTCTTTGATTATGCAAGTATGGTACTTGGATAATAGATTTGCATCAATTATTCGTTAGTCTACCGATTAGCTGAGGTAGGCGGCAGGTGGTGACAGCCCTGTCTGTCCTTTGAACTCCTCCATGCTAGGCTAGTGCGTAGGCTCTTGGCAGAAGTCGCCTGTGGATGCTAGGGTAGGTCCATGCCTGAAATGTTATGTTATTAACTGTTGAACCTGAGTATAAGCGTGTATGTGTATAGAACTAAGGCTATACAACTGTATACTATACAACTGTATATGACAGTACTGTAGGAGTAGCTCAGCTTAGTTCTTTCTCCACTTGGCTTTATTTATTTATTTATATTTGAGATAGAATCTTCTGTGTGTCACACTACCTCATCCTTATCCATTGCTTGCCTGCCTTGGTTAGATGATCCTTATCAATTCGCAATGTAAATATGCGCATAAGTAAGCCTTCTTATTCATTGCCTTCCTTTGGGATAAACAAATACGATACCCTGAATACTTCCGGGTGAAATGCTGCAACAGTATTTTCCATGCGCTTGCGGATTTTACCTAATTGACTGTAGGACATATTAATGAAGCATTTATGGCACCTTGCTAGCGATGATTTATTAGTATGGCTTAGCAAAAGTCAACAAGCTTTTCTAGCGCCGTTGCCGAGGAAGGCGTATGATTAAGAAATTACTAATGTACATATTTATGTTACAATTAGAAGGCCATCTCCTAAGCAGGCTAACCTTGCTTTGTTTTCTACATTTTGTATGAGAACAGGGTAGTGCCTTTCTTCTGCTTTCAAGAACTAGCTAAGCTTTCATAAAATGCTTCAAACCCAATTAGCTCAGTTAGCTGCTGCTGTTCCTCCTATAGAGTCAGGGAAAATCCCGGGGCAACCCGAGACTCCCTTAGAAAATGTTAATGCGGTTACCATGAGGGGAGGTAAATCCACTTGGGACCCGCAATATCCTAACACTATAGGAAAGGAAAAGGAGAGCACACAAGTTGAGAAGCCAGCGGAACAAAAGGAACAAGAGGCGATGCCACTAAGGAAAATGGCTCCACAAGAGTTCTATGACATGAACTTCATGCCATTTCCTGAAAGAAAGAGGAAGCCGATCGTGGATGAGCAGTTCACACGCTTTGTTGAAGTAATCTAGAAGCTGCACATCAACGTGCCCTTGCTGGATGCGATGCCAGTACCTACGTACGCTCGCTACCTCAAGGACCGCATCAGCAATAAGCGTCCGATGCCGACCACGGAGATTCTCAAGCTTACGGAAGAGTGTAGCGCTGCTATACTCAACCGGCTTCCCGAGAAGAAGAAAGATCTGGGCTGTCCCATGATCACCTGCTCGATCGGGACACAGAACTTCGACCATGCCCTGTGTGATCTCAGGGTGAGCGTGAGTGTCATGCCGAAGGACATCTTCGACAGGCTGAACTATACAGCCTTATCCCCCACGCTGATGCAGCTCCAGCTGGCCGATTCCTCGGTCCGCTACCCGGCGGGGATTGCCGAAGATACTCCGGTGAAAATCTAAGATTGCTTCATTCCCATCGATTTCGTGGTACTCGACATGGATGTCGGTAAGGAAACACCGCTCATCTTTGGGCAGTCGTTCCTCAGCACTGCGGATGCTCGCATTGATGTTGGAGCCAGAGAAATCCGTTTCCATATCAATGGCAAGGAGGAGAAGTTCGATTTTCGGCCACGGAAGGAGCAATGCAATATGATCCGCATCAAGTATGGGCCAAACCTGAACAACATCAAGGAAGTCGAAGTCATGCCCTCAAAGAAGGACAGCCTCATAACATTCATGAAGAACTTCCTCAAGAAGGAAAAAGTGTCACCACGACGGGTGACAGTGAAGAGGTCAGAGCCGCGTGCCAAGCCACAGGCTCCGAAGTCTGCAAAGCCGCCGACCACACCGACAAAGAAGACCAAGAAGGTGTGGCGAGTGAAGCAAGAAGCATCATTCGAATCCTTATCTCCGGGACCGAACGACACCACATCGAGCTAAACGCCAGAGAAAAGTCCCGCTCGTCGGACTTAAATGGGTGAGCCCTCACCGAGAGGTTAAATCGGTATTTATCCATATTTATTTTCTTCAATTCCATATTTGCTTTCCATCATGTTTAGATTCATTTCCAACTTTTTCATTTTGCATATTTGAATTTTTTCAACCATCTTGCACATTGGAATTTTTCCAATCATATGCATATTTTAAATAAATATATATATATATATATATATATATATACAAATAGGTTTTTTGGGTTTGTCTTTTTGAAAAGAATTTTTGTCGAGCAATTTGAGCAAAATGGCTGCACCCATTGGGGAACATCATGGAAAAAGGAGGGAGCCAGGAGGGTCCACTAGCAGGTCGGCCGACTCCCTGGTCCCACCTTTTTGTCCCCTGCTTTTTCCCAATGGCTCTATAGCTGTTGCTCCGTCCATTTCTTGCTGCCATTCTGGTGTTTGGGCTATAAAAACTGACCAGGAGGAGGAGCTTCACCATTCCAAGCTCATTCTTCACTCTCCTCCTTTGCTCACTTTGTTGCTCTTCAAGATTTCGTGTTCTTCACTTAGCTACTGCCCCCAAAACCCAAAAAATTAGTTCCCCCCTATTTTGTGCATTTTCAAGTTGATTGTGAGAATCAAAATCAAGTTCGGGAGGGTTCAAGTTCATTTTCACTAACGTTAATCCAAACGCAAGGTCGTTCTTGTTTTTGTTTGTTCTTGTGTGCAGCCATGCTCAATCGAATCAAGCAAGCTATCGGGGAGGGGGGGGGGGGGGGGGAGAAGAGGAAGAGTTCTCGGCCAAGCACGAGCCAAACGTCCTCCATCGAGCTTACCCCTAGTTCGGGACATGGCGACTCCGAAGCTGAAATTCCAGAGGAAGAAACGCCGGCCATGCTCACCTCGGAGGAGCACCTCGACATCGTCAACAACCGTGACGGTCAAGCCATCAAGCTCATGAGAGACTGGCCGTTCCCCCACACCCGACATTTTGACCCGAACTTCCTCGTGAAAATAGGGACAGCATCTCCAAACGATCAACCCGACCACGGAGAAGCATGACGGCCACACCGGGGTTCCAAACCCCAATCGAAGGTACGGGTTGGGATCAGCCCCCACCACCGGACAAGGCCGGAGGATCATCATGGCAGGCTGGTGCATGGGGATCTCAGCATGACTACCCCATGCACACATCATCAAGCTCGAGCGGAGCGCCATCCTTTGCTAACCGGTCATTCTCATCCCGTTGGTTCCGTGAACTCAATTTCAAGATGGCTGAGTTAACAAGGCGGGTGGACGACATCGACTTGTGCACCGAGAGTATGCAACAAACTCTCTCGCCGCACGTCACCGACACCCAACAATGGCAGAATTTCAGCGACAACCAATTCCGCCAACTCAACGCGATGATGGCCCAGAACCAAAGCAATTGGGACACCTTCTTCCGCTCCCAAGGGTATGATCCGAACCAGCAAATGTGAGCAAGAACAAGCTTGGGGGAGGACCCCCATCTAACGGTAACCTGTATCTTTCCCTTGTTTTCATTTTTGCATTAGAAAATCCAAAAATCCAAAAACAAATATAAAATCTGAAAATCAAAAAAAATGAGAAGATGATAAAAAGACTAAAAATATTTTCTTTAGCTTTTTCATGCGTGGTATGAATGTGTATAGCTTTCCTATGTTGAAATGATGAATAGTTGCTCTGTTTTATTCCTCTCTAACATTGGTTTACAACTTAGTACTCTTCCAAGAATTAAGTTTGTCGGATAAAATTTTACCTTGAACTTGAAACTTGTGGGTAGCACACACATTCTCTAGTTCTAAGTTATTGGGAGATATGATATAGTGAATAGGGCTGCTATGATCTTGCTCAAAGTAAAGCTTGAATTCCGGAGTTTTATTTTTCAAAATGATAAATTGATAAGTTCCTCAATGATGAAAATTCCTACCAAAGCCATATGTAGTGCTTATTTGAAAAACCTTATACATATGCTTCTTGTTTCTCATTGAGCTTAGTCAAAATTGTTGTGACCCTAGTAAGACTCTTTTCATGCTTTCTTGATCAAGATCACATACACACATCCACCGCCATGAGCTATTCTTCTAAATTAGAAGATAGCAGCCACCATATCCACCACCATGAGCTATTCTTTTACACCGGAAGAAAGCCACCACCACTTCCATCCACGTAAAATAAATACTCCATATATTCATTGCAAAAATTCCTCTCTCAATTATCATTGCAAACTAGGAATATGGCTATGCAAAAAGAAAATAAATGGATGGTCCAAAGAAGAGCAATCAAAAGATAGCCATGTCCTAGAAAAATTCCAAAAGAGAGGAAAGAAATTCAAAAAGGAGTTATTCATTCCATCCATCATTCCACCATGTTTCCCACACACTTGCACGTCTTGATCAAAATTGTGTGAATTGATTTTTCTAGGATCCGGTCTTTTGGCATAGCAATAGTATGTGAACAAGTATGCCTCAATTATCCCTACCTTGAGCTCCACATAAGCCTTATTAGAAGTAGGTGATTTTAGGCAACACTTTGCCTTGGTGAGGAATCATACACTTTTGAGTGATCCGAGAGAATCATTTGAGGAACTTGGTTTTATTTGCAAAATCTATTGAAAACCTCCGGAGTAAGATAGTGGAATAGAGAGCAAGTAATTAGTGCCCTACAATTGTTCTATCTCTCAACTGCCCAAGACAATGAGGTGTTAAAAGCCCCATGATGATCAAGGTAAATGGGTGAATACTGTGCCAACATATTTAATTCAAGGAAAAGTATCTTTGTTGTGCACTTAGTATTATTGAGGAGTAGGACATTGTAGCAACTCCTGATCAACAACTTAAGTTTTATCTTTGCTTCGGGACGAGCAAAAGTTCAGCTTGGCGGACTTTGTTGATGGTTGTTAAGTACCATTTTCATCCGTCAACTATGCTCAACTAAAGGAGAACTTAGCATTTCATACACGCATATTTGTTTACAATAATGTAGTTCCACTTGTACTTGGGAATTATTTGCATCAAGGAGGAAATATGAAGCAAACACACCAAAAAGACAAAGAAACACACTTTCGACCAATAAGAGAGTGCCAACTGGACATCCGATGGATATAAGGGCCCATTTTCAGTACCACACCGAAGAAACACACAAAACTACCCGACATCTAGAATGAGGACCCACCTGGCAGCCACCCTGAGGAAGCACAACCCAGGAGGGCCCAGCCACAGGTCGGCCGACCCAGGCATGCGGCCTTTCCTCCTAGGCTTGCACGTGGAGGCTCCTTGTTGATCCCTGAAAGCGGTGGGCAGGGATATTCTTGGCGGTTACTCCCCTTTGCCGACCTATAGAGGCTATAAATAGGAGGGGGTGGCTTTACACTCACACACACACACACCACAAGAAGAATTCCTTCTCTTGCTACTTAGTTGTTCTCAAGTCTTAGTGGAGTTAGGCTGAGTCTAGAGCTCTCTTGTTCTTCAAGTCTTCTCTTGGAGAAATTGGTATGGCTCTTGTATCATTTTCCTTTTGTAAGATTTTGCTCTATTTAATAAATGTCATCTTTTCATATAGTTGTGTTTGGGTCATGAGTTTCTTGTTTGATATTGTGATCCATATATGTGATAGTATAGCCCACTTGTCTGATAGTAGTTTATATTTATTATACTACAATTGTCATGCTTGTTATATACCATCACTATAGTCTAATTTATATGACATAGTCTTTATGCTTAGGATTCATTGATATGACATGACATGGGTTTGGTGATCATATTTATATGATAGCTCTGCTTCGTTAATATAACCATGGAGGAATAGAGTGCTCTGTGATTATGCAAGTATGGTACTTGGATAATTGATTTGCATCAATTATTCGTTAGTCTACCGGTTAGCTGAGGTAGGCAGTAGGTGGTGACAGTCCTGTCTGTCCTTTGAACTCCTCCACGCTAGGCTAGTGCGTAGGCTCTTGGCGGAAGTCGCCTGTGGATACAGGGGTAGGTCCGTGCCTGAAATGTTATGTTAATAACTGTTGAACTTGAGTATAAGCATGTATGTGTATAGAGCTAAGGCTATATAATTGTATATGATAGTACTGTCGGAGTAGCTTAGCTTAGTTCTTTCTCCACTTGGCTTTATTTATTTATTTATATTTGAGATAGAATCTTCTATGTGTCACACTACCTCGTCATTATCCATTGCTTGCCTGCCTTGGTTAGATGATCCTTATGTTTTTGCAATGTAAATATGTGCATTAGTAAGCCTTCTTATTCATTGCCTTCCTTTGGGATAAACAAATACGATACCCTGAATACTTCTGGGTCAAATGCTAAAACGGTATTTTCCGTGTGCTTGCGGATTTTACCTAATTGGCTCTAGGACATATTAATGAAGCATTTATGGCACCTTGCCAGCGATGATTTATTAGTATGGCTTAGCAAAAGTCACTAACCGTCGCGAACGATGAGTTCATGGGTGTAATCAAATGACACCCCAAGTCTCTCTTTGACCTCCTCGACCAGGGGTCCGAGGAGAGCTCCGACTCTGATAGTAGTGCTGGGAGCCATGACCCCACATGCAAGTGCCATATGGCACAACTTGCACCCACACCCGAGGTGGGTTCCGTCGGTGGCTCTACGGCAGGTGGCTCTGCAACGGGCGATGCCATGGTCCCCGTGGCCAACGCTCCCTCGATGGGCGCTATCAGGGAACCAATCGTGGACGTGCCCGTGCGTGATGCAGCGGGCGCTCGGCCTGGACTCTGGCCGGACGACGTCAGTGAGAGGTTGCAAGTATGGCGGCGGGAAGTCGAACAAGACAAGCACTAGCTGGCGAACGAGCAAGCTACGATCGGTTGTGACCTGGCTCGGCAAGGCATGAGAGGACACGCTCGTGCCACGGTTTACGATGCCTATCAGCGTATCATCAATGATGAATAAAAACTGCCATAGTTCGCTAGGGTGGGGTAGAATATTGCCACCACAATAGGGCTGTTCTAAACGCTCCCGCCACCCGTGATGCCGGACGCCCAGTAGGCCCAGCGGGATGTCAAGGTGCTGCTAGTGAAGGCTGCTGAGCTTCAAGCTGAGAGCTCACTCTGACGTGTGGCTCTATCGAGTTAGCAGATCACCACCTCCCGTCAAGCGGGAGGAAGCAACACCGGAGGCTCGCGCCTCACCATGGCCAAGCAGAATCTTCTAGCAAGGGGCAGAAATAGGAAACCCCCGATCCACGAGCGGATTGGGGCCTCGCGCGATGAGCGCTCAACCCTATGCATGTGTCTCCATCATGAGGAAGAAATGAAGGAAGAGAGGGTCCGCCAACTGCGTCGGGGTAGGTGGTACAGCGACACCTATGAGGACCGCAGCTAGAGCCCCAACACGTCGAAGCCGCTGGACTTTAGCTCGTGCATCCGTAGTGTAGACTTCCCTCCGCGTTTCCGTCCCCAAGCGATGGTGTCCAAGTATGCTAGGGAGACAGACCCCGACCTTTGGTTGGAGGACAATTGTTGGCAGCCGATAAAACCCATAATCAGCCACCAACCGGTTGGGAACTGCAAGGTAAAGACCAAGGTTTAATAAATATTTGTTTAAACTAATAAAGTTCGATGAGTTTTGGTGAATAATGTGTTTGCAGGTATAAGAGAGCCAAAATATGCAAAAACATGAAGAAACACCCCGTTGGCTGATCATGACTGTAAAACAACCGTTTTCACCAGCCGACAGGGTCGTTTTCAAGCTGAAATCAGGGACCGGCCGACAGGGTCATATACGGCTGAAATCAGCCACCCGGCTGGTTAACCGGGGTCGTTTTTCAGGCTGATCACCCGACCTGGCCGATTTTGCAAAAACACTTCACCGTGATGTCATTTTCTCCTCCCGGATTAAAAATGATGAGATATGGCTAAGGAAATTGAGGCTAACAAGTGGCCTAACCAGGAGAAGTCACGGGTTGACCCAAAGGGGGTTGGCACCCGGCCAATGTCGCCGCCAGGCCGAGGCCGTCGCTCGGCCTGGTTAGCCGTCCGGCCTGGCTTGCTGCCCGGTTTGGCTTGCTGCTTGGCCTGGGTTGGCCACCTGGGGTTCCCAGCCCAATGAGGCCCATGAGGCCTACCGGCCCCCAAAATGAAAGAGGCTGTGGGAACAGACCGAACAACCGACTTCGAGATGAAATCCAAGCCACCCGTCCTGGGCTGCCGCCCGATGGTGCATGCCGTCCGGCATGCCCGGCCGCCCGACACACGTGGCCGCCCTGCATAGTCCACCGCTCGGCGTCCCGACTTCGGCCAACCGAATCCTCATCGCCTATAAGTACTTGCCGACTCATTGCCATGGAGGGAGGTTGAAGAATTTAGGAAGTAGAACATTTTTTTCCAAAGATTTTACCGAAGTAGAGAGTGTGTAGGAGAGGGAGTTCAGGATGTTGGCTCCTTCATCCCGTGCCTCGGGGATGAAGCTCCTGCGAGAGTAGTCTTCTTCGTCTTCGAGGCTGGGTAACATGTAGCTTAACTCTGTTCAAGTAATAAAGTGAGTTCTTCTATTCCTTTTATCTGGGAAATCACCGTGCATAACCATTTATTGCTTTAGTAGCATTAATTTGTTATGCTTATCAATTCTAGAGCTGGTATGAAAGTCTAAGTGTAAACACGGTGTTTAGACTTAGTTTTCCTGGGATTGCATTCATCCCCACGGGCTGTGTGGTAGGCGGCAGGTGGTGACAACCCTGTTCGTCCAATATTGTATTCCACCATGTTCTGGAAGTCTCAAGCTGGGTTGTCTAGCGTTAGCATACCCACTAGTACAGAGGTTAGTTACCGACCCATATTAGTGGAACGTTTTTGTACCCAGAAACAGATAAGTCAAAATAGGACCTCATTAGATTACTTAGCAAGAGTTTGCTACATAAGATTACCCAGCCCGAGGACCTCTTCTCCCTACAGAAATTACCCTCCTCCAATTTTACGCCACCTGGACTTGATAGATTAGGTGTGATACACTTCTCGTTCCCCATGGAAATTGATACTCTAGAATACTCCCGGGTGAAAGCTACGTCGGCATCTATACGCTTGCAGATTTCCCTTTTAGGCATAAGAACCGTCAATAAGCTTTCTGACACTGTTGTCGGGAAACGGTAGCTATGCCACTCCGAATCCTGTCTTGTCTGCTATTTTTCTTCTTTATATCTCGCCCAATTCTCTTTTATGGAACCACTCTCCATCAGCCAGTTCTTGACCCCCAAGGCTGAGAACTTGGAACCTCTAGTCTCTGCCCTACCAATAGAGACCCAAAATTATGAGATCCGTCTAGAACTCATACTCTTGATCCAGTCGACACCTTTTCTAGGCAAATGCTCCGAAAATCCTTATGCTCACCTTCAGCAGTTCGAATTGGTCTACTCCATCGTAAACATCCTTGGTGTCCATAAAGATACATTGAGGTGGAAACACTTCCCTTTCTCATTAAAGGAAGTAGCAGAAACCTGGTATACTCATCATGTGGAGGATGTCGAAGGAAGTTGGCCTTCCTTGAGAGAATTTTTCTGCAAGAAATTCTTCCCGCTCTCAAAAATAATCGAACTACGAAGGAAGCTAATAAATTTGAAGCAAAAAGACCATGAACCACTTGGAGCTGTGTGGGAGAGGTTGCTATCCAACACTACAGTTGGCCCAGATTTAGGACTACCCGAATGTATGCTCTTGCAATATTTCATTTGGGGGCTTAAGCCTGAGAGTGCAAGGTTTCTAGATATAGCCGCTGGAGGTGCATTTGTGTACACCACGCCTATTGAGGGGAAGAGAATTCTAGCCAAAATCCTTCATAACCTTGAGGATTATCAGCCCATACCTTTAGAAAATCTTTTAGAGGGCATACAATTAGCCGATCTCTCCCCAGTTTACACCATGCCAGTCTCCCCTATCATAAAAGAGGTCGATTGTACCACAACGTTTGACACTCTGGACCCATACCTTTTCCGTCATGAATCACCTTTCTCTCTACCTGAAGCAGAAATTGAATCGTTACCTCTATCCAAAATCTTTGAGGAAAACGAGGAGTTCTCAACAATCGAAAATGTCTGAACAATGCCTGTAGAAAGAAGGATGGATTTCACCCCTGTGGAACCGGAGGAACCTAATGAGGAAGAGAAAGATATTCGGAAAGAACAACTCTTTATCCTGTCCTTGATTTTGAGTCAAGAATGGACAGAAGAATCTCAAGTTGAACCCGATCTAGTCATTTTTAGAGCACAAGTTCCAAAAATTTCATTTAAAAATGGACGATTTCACCACGCAGAAACCTATTATGATCTCAAAGCCCAAATTAACTTTATGACAAAATCAATTGCGGCCACCTTATCCCCCTCTGAAATATTGAAAGAATCTTCAAAGATTCATCACTTTGAAAAGGGAGCCCACTCATGCGAAGGGATCATCCTAGCCATTGAAGTAAACATCAACGGCAAGCCCTTTGCCCTAGATTTCCATATCTTCGATGTGCCAGGGGAAACTTTTGCAGTAATTGGGATGCCTATAATGCACCTAGCAAGTTCCAAGGGAGAGGAGCTGCTTTTTTCGCTCGGGGAATCCTCGTATATAATAGATATCAAGAGATCATTGAACTTAGCCTCTGAGCCATCTCACAAGCGAAATATTATGGAAGAAATCTTGTGAACTAACATTGTGAATGACTCCCAATCTAATGAGCTAGACGAAGCGGCCCAGAAATTTACGGAGGAGGAGCAAGAAGATAGCTTTGTTGAGCTTGATAAAAATGAAGCAACAGCACCTCCAACAATTGAGCTCAAACCGCTCCCCTTTGGTCTCAAGTATGCCTTCTTGCACAATGACAAAAACACACCCGTCATAGTGAGTGACCAGTTCTCCCCCAATGAAGAAGCCAAGTTAGTCATTGTACTGGAAAAGTATAAGTCAGTCATTGGGTACTCCCTAGCCAACATTAAAGGTATAGACCCCAATTTCTGCACTCATCGTATTCCCATGGAACCAAATAGTAAGCCTATAAGAGAGCATCAAAGACGGCTTAACAATGCAATGCGGGAAGTGGTTAAGAAGGAGATTTTAAAGCTTCTCAAAGCCGGAATCATTTACCCAATCCAGGATAGCCAATGGGTTAGCCCTGTCCAAGTTGTCCCCAAGAAGGGAGGAATGACAGTCGTCCAAAATGGGAGGAATGAATTGATCCCCCAACATAGAGTTACGGGTTGGCGCATGTGCATAGATTATAGAAAGCTTAACAAGGCAACCCGTAAAGATCATTACCCACTCCCCTTCATAGATGAGATGCTTGAGTGCTTAGTGAAGCATTCATTCTTCTGCTTCTTGGATGATTTCTCTGGGTTTCACCAGATTCCCATCCACCCAGACGACCAAGAAAAGACAACCTTTACTTGTCCCTATGGCACCTTCGCATACCGACATATGCCTTTTGGGCACTGCAATGCACCTGCCTCTTTCCTAAGATGCATGATGGCCATCTTCTAAGACCTGATAGAAGAAGTCATGGAAGTCTTCATGGACGACTTTTCTGTCTATAAAACAACGTTTGAAACATGTCTTAAAAATTTGGAGAAGGTCTTAACAAGATGCAAGGAGAAAGACCTCGTACTTAACTGGGAGAAGTGCCATTTCATGGTTAGAGAAGGTATTGTCCTAGGACACAAGATCTCATCAAAAGGGATAGAGGTGGATAAAGCAAAAATAGAGGTGATAGACTCTCATCCATCACCCACAAACATCAAGGGAATCCGGAGTTTCCTCGGCCATGCCGGATTCTACAGGAGGTTTATCAAGAATTTCTCCCAAATATCCACACCCTTGACGAGTCTCTTAGCCAACGACGCCCCGTTTAACTTTGACAAAGACTGTATGGTAGCTTTCAAGACACTAAAGAAAGCATTAGTCACCGCCCCTATCATCCAGCCACCAGATTGGAATTTGCCCATTGAGATCATGTGTGACGCAAGTGACTATGACGTCGGGGCAGTCCTAGACAATGCAAAGACAAAAAGCACTATGCAATCTCTTATGCAAGTAAGACCCTAATAGGCCCTCAGCTCAACTATGCCACCACTGAGAAAGAGTTATTAGCAGTCGTCATTGCCATAGATAAATTTAGATCTTATCTTGTTGGGTCAAAAGTCATCGTATACTCAGGTCATGCGGCCCTAAAGTATCTTTTGACAAAGAAAGACACCAAGCCCCACCTCATTTGTTGGATCCTTCTTCTCCAAGAATTCGACATAGAAATCCGAGATAAGAGAGGGGTCTAGAATTCGTTAGCAGACCACCTCTCTCGCCTACAAGTGTCCAATCAAAATGATTTGCCCATAGACGACTACCTCAAAGATGATACACTTCTGAAAGTCTCACTAGTAGACCCATGGTATGCAAACATTGTTAACTTCATTGTAGTCGGGTACATACCCCCTAGGGCTGACTGCAAGAAGATCATAAAAGACAGTCGGATACACCTGTGGAATGATCCTTACCTTTTTCGAGTATGCTCAGATAGTTTGCTAAGAAGATGTGTACCCATACAATACTTTGAAAATTCTGGAAAGATGTCACTCATCCCCCTATGGAAGGCATTATGGAGCATTCCGTACAAATGCTAAGGTATGGCAGAGCGGATTCTTCTGGCCTACCATGTACCAAGATGCAAAAGATTTTGTGCGGCGATGTCCCAGGTGCCAAAAACATGGAAATATCTACTCAAGAGACGCTATGCCTCTCACTAATAATCTACAAGTGGATATTTTTGATGTTTAGGGAATTGACTATATGGGACCCTTCCCAAACTCAGAAGGATATGAATACATCTTAGTGGCTGTGGACTACGTCTCGAAATGGGTGGAAGCAATGCCATGTAGGTCGGCAGACTCGAAGCATGCCACCAAGATGTTCAATGAGATTATTTTCCCACGGTACGGGGTACCGTGAGTAATGACAAGTGATGGAGGTTCCGACTTTATTGACCACACCTTCAAAAAGGCCTTAAGCAGGCTAGGGGTAACCTCCAACAAGCAGATTAAGAACATCTTACAAAAGACAGTCAATGAAATGGGAAAAGCCTGGGCACCCAAACTCCATGAAGCACTCTGGGCCTATAGGACAGCCTACAAAACTCCCATAGGGATGACACCATATCAACTGGTTTATGGTAAAACATGTCATCTACCAATGGAGATGGAATTTAAAGCACATTGGGCTATAAGGAAATGGAGCATGGACCTAACCGCAGCAGGAATTAAGAGGCAAATTTAGTTGGCAGAATTAGATGAATGGAGGGAAAAAGCCTACCATAGCACCAAACTATACAAAGATAGGACCAAGCGGTGGCATGATAAACGAATCCGCTCCAAAGAATTCAGGGAAGGATATTATTATTCAAATCTCATGTTAAACTGTTTGGTCATGGTAAACTTAGAAGTAAGTGGGAAGGCCCATACACGGTACTCAATGCTTCTTCCCACAGGGCCATTACCTTGCAAAGTGATGATAGAAATATCTTCAAGGTAAATGGTCATAGGCTTAAAATCTTTTTAGAGCTAAAGAAACCTAAGTTCGAGCAAATAGATGTCCTCGAATTCAGCCCTACTTAGATAACCCATTGCATCCATGGTCTAGTCCTGACCTTAACGAGAACCCGTGTTTTTATTTCAATCTAAATAGAAAAGAGAAAAAAAGGGAATGCCACGTCCAACCCCACACCGGGACTTGGCAGGCTTCGGCCCAACCTGACCGGGCGTGATGACCCACCGGGCGGCCAAGCTTGCCGGGCGGCCTGCATCTCCCTCGGCCTCAAAGGCCTAAACCCCATCATAGGGTTTTGCCAACCCCGCCGGGCAGCCAAGCCCGCCGATCGGCATAACACGCCAGGTGGCAGCAACAGACTTTCCAATGTTTGCCCCGCCTTCACGGCAAACCCGGAAGAGCCTCCACCGGCTCCATCCCTATCTGAACATAGGTTTAGATGTTCTTTCCCCTTAAAAGACCCCCAGGCTAAGATCTCTTCACATTCAATGAAACCCATGGCCCAATCCCCTGAGATGGACAAAAATAGTGCCTCCTCGACCACACCCCGAGCACCTCAATCAAAGTCCGGCCGGAAAACATGGCTCCCCCAACAACCGTCTTGCCCGGTGCCTCATTCTTGAAGAAATTTCTGACGATGAGCCTCCCCAGCCCCTGGCCAAGATCAGGCCGATCGGGCCATCTTCTCCACCGCCGGGCGACCTTGCATGCTAGGCCGGGTGGCGGCTCCCGCCGGGCGGCCACGCCTCCTCGGATGGGTAGTAGCCAGCACCGAGACCGTCCCCTGAGCAGCCAAGTGGTAGGTCCCGCCGGCCTGCATCACCCGCCAGGCCGGGCGGCAGCTGTGTACCCCGGGGTCTCTCCCCCTTGCGCGCGATCAGGAAGGGGAAGCAGTTTCATCATGCAACCCCATCCCATGCGACCACGGGCCAGCTCGCACCCCGCAAAGCCACTGGAGCTGGATCTAGCTCACCAAATCTCCCTACGCGGACCCCTCCGGTCGGTACGGGGGTTATGCACCGGGCTGCCATTCAGATGGAGGAAGGGATGGCCTTGGTCCGCTATGAGCAGATCCGCAAGCAAGTGGTGTCTTGCTCGGAAGAAACCTCTGGAAACGGTAGTCCCCCTCCATATGTCGTTCGTGGTCATAAAACAACCACCGACTTTGGAAAGGGGCCATACCAAAGGGTTCCACCAGGGGTTATCACTTAGTCCACTGATTCCACACCCCCTATGCCTAGGCGCCGCCATTCTCCACAACCAATCCGTGGACCGCCTGGACGAATGGAATTTAGTGACCCAAGTGATGATGAGTCAGGCGCTCTATGGAAGGCATTGAAGGGGCTGCGGCAGCGGGTGGACAAAGTTGAAGATCGGATGGGGGAAGAGCACCTAAGGCGAGAGGTGCTTGAAGATGATGTGGAGTGGCTGCACAAAGGATTAGGGTCTAGGATTAAGCACGTAGCCACGGCGGCTGGGCACCCCGACGCCTACTATATCCCTCGCCCATAGGGTCCTTTTAGATTTCCTTTGGCTGTTAGTTTATTTCCTGCATTTTCCTTTTATTGTCGCCATTCCTTCTAGTTAAATCCCTATGTTTTGTTTTTAATTTTATCAATGTAATGAACCAGGACCCTACAAATAAAATTTAGACTTGTTTGTGTGCTCAATTCAAAGTAAATTCTCCGATCTATGTGGCAACACATAGGTCGGATTTATTATCTCACAAACAGTCCAGTCTTGTAACAAAACAGAAAATGGGAGGAACCAGCGGCACAACGGATTGTCGCCATTCCTTCTAGTTGAAGTCCGCCGGGCGGCAAACCACGTCAAGCGGCAAACCTCGCCGGGCGGCCTAGCATGTCGGCCGGCAGAACAGGCCGGGCGGCCAACCCCATTGTGCGGCAGCATATGCCGAAGCCCCGGTGACCTGACCTCGCGACCCGGTAGAACCGCCACCCACCATGGTAAACGCCATCTAAGCTCAAGTCTTGCAAACACCTAAGCTTGGGGAGGTACCCAAAACAAGGTGCGCCATTTGTTCTACCTTTTCGCCCCCTTTCTGTAGTTGAGTCGCTTTAATTTCTCGTTTTTGAATAAAATTAAAAGCTTAGTCTCTACCTTGCCTATGCAAATGATGATTAGTTGCTCTATTAGATCCCTTTGAGTCTCAAGTATACAACCTCTACTCCTCATTTTTGTGGGCGGTGGTAGATCGGCATGATGATAATGCTAGTCCCTCTATGTTCTAGTGGGTGCAAAATGGCTATTGAAACACCAAGTCTACCTGTTGAAGTTTATGATATGGCATGTTTTAGATGAGTCTCTGATTTCCTCATGATTAGAGTCCAATGATCTCTTTCAAAACCATGCTGCAATAAAAACCGCCTACTTGGTGCACATCTTCCCTATGATAGAAAAAAAATTCCTACCATGGCCAAATATTAATTGCAAACCTACCTTCATGCCATTTATGTGTGCATTGAGTTTAGTTAGGATTTGATCCTTATGAGGGACTTGCACTTCCAAAGCCAATCATCTTCCTTCGTGTGATCTTTGAGTCCTCAAATTAATCATGCTTGGTTTTGCAGTTTCCACATCGGAATCATGCATCCGCTTCACCAAGCATGTCAACCAGAAATCTTTCTTTTTGCGAACCTTTGATCCTATTAAAAGATTATGGTCCTCCAAATTGCTTAGAAAAAGTTTGCAAAAATATTTGAACCATTGAATTAGCCTCTTTATACCATGAGAGCAGGAAAAAAGAAGCAAAAGAAGAAAGAAAGAAAGAAAAAGAAAGGAAAAATTTATCAGCTCTCATGGATGTGCTATATCAAAAGGCTTCAAGGTTCATACAATAATAATAATAATAATAATAATAATAATAATAATAATAATAATAATAATAATTAATAATAATAATAATAAATAAGTAATAAAATATTTCTTTGAGCAAAAATAAAGGACCATCTTTTGTCTCTAGCACAAAATTCTAGTCCTTGGGATAAATCTGCACCCAAGACCTTTGCAATTGTGCTAGCCCAATCCTTCGCGTGAGTCCATTCTCTCCCTCTCCCCTGGAAATTATTTCTAAATGATTGGAAGGAGGAAGTGCAATGTCTTAGCTTAACAATATATGCATGCTAAATGTGACATCCCACCAAGCTCCACATATTTAAACCAAACTTTTAGAAAGTAGGATGAGCATTTGGTAAGGAAATACACCCTTTGAGAGATGAGAGCCATAGTGGGAGATTGCACCAAGAGGGAAGATCTTTAATCTTATGCAGCATTACAAGACCCTTGGACTCATGATCAAGTAGGAGATTGCATGACAAAGTCTGAACTAGCCGTTCTAGACTTCAACCGCTTATGACAAGGTTATAAAATTCCAAGAAGCGCCGCTATACATTGAGAATGACATAGTAACATAGTTGTGCTGGTTTACACTTGCCCATATTATGTTGGAGTATGTGTTTGTGCACTTGATACTTGCAGGGCGCTAATATTGAAGCAACTCCTGATCCATCACTTCTAAGTTTTAATTTGCTCGGGACAAGCAAAGGTTTAAGCTTGGGGAGGTGTTGGCAGCTGATAAAACCCATAATCGGCCCCCAACAAGTCGGGAAACGCATCATAAAGACCAAGGTTTAATAAATATTTGTTTAAACTAATAAAGTTCCACGAGTTTTTGTGAAATATGTGTTTGCAGGTATAAGAGAGCCAAAATATGCAAAAACATGAAGAAACACCCCGTCGGCTGATCACGACTATGAAACAGCCGTTTTCACCAGCCGACAGGGTCGTTTTCAGGCTGAAATCAGGGACCGGTCGACAGGGTTGTACACAGCTGAAATCAGCCACCCAGCTGGTTAACCGGGGTCGTTTTTTGGCTGATCACCCGACTTGGCCGGTTTTGCAAAAACACTTCACCGTGATGCCGTTTTCTCCTCTCGAATTAAAAATGATGAGATATGGCTAAGGAAAAGAAGGCTAACAAGTGGCCTAACCGGGAGAAGTCACGGGCCGACCCAGAGGGGGTCAGCACCTGGCCAAGGTCACCGCCCGGCCCAGGCCGTCGCCCGGCCTAGTTTGCCGCCTGTCCTGGGTTGGCCACCCGGGGTTGCTAGCCCAATGAGGCTCATGAGGCCTACCATCCCCCAAAATGAAAGAGACGGTGGGAACCGACTGAACAACCGACTTCGAGACGAAATCCAAGCCGTTCGAGAGGAGTCGGTCCTCAACCGACACGATCTAAGGGCCGCCCGGCCTGGGCTGCCACCCAGCATGCCCGGCCGCCCGACACGTGGCCGCCTGGCATAGCCCGCCGCCCGGTAGACCGACTTTGGCCTACCGACTCCTCATCGCCTATAAGTACTTGTCGGCTCATTGCCACGGGGGGAGGTGGAAGAATTTAGGAAGTAGAACCTTTTTTCTCCAAAGATTTTACCGAAGTAGAGAGTATGTAGGAGAGGGAGTTCAGGATGTTGGCTCCTTCATCCTGTGCCTCAGGGATGAAGCTCCTGCGAGAGTAGTCTTCTTCGTCTTCGGGGCTGGGTAACATGTAGCTTAACTCTTGTTCAAGTAATAAAGTGAGTTCTCCTATTCCTTTTATCTGCGAGATCCCCGTGCATAACCATTTATTGCTTTACTAGCATTAATTTGTTATGCTTATCAATTCTAGAGCTGGTATGAAAGTCTAAGTGTAAACACAGTGTTTAGACTTAGTTTTCCTGGGATTGCATTCGTCCCCATGGGCTGTGTGGTAGGCGGCAGGTGGTGACAGCCCTGTCCGTCCAATATTGTATTCCACCACGTTTGGGAAGTCTCAAGCAGGGTTGTCTAGCATTAGCGTACCCACTAGTAAAGAGGTTAGTTACCGACCCATATTAGTGGAACGTTTTCGTGCCCCGAAGCAGATAAGTTGATATAGGACCTCATTAGATTACTTAGCAAGAGTTTGCTACATAAGATTACCCGGCCCGAGGACCTCTTCTCCCTATAGAAATTACCCTCTTCCAATTTTACGCCACTCGAACTTGATAGATTAGGTGTGATACACTTCTCGTTCCTCGTGGAAATCAATACTCTGGAATACTCCCAGGTGAAAGCTACGTCGGCACCTGTACGCTTGCAGATTTCCCTATTAGGCATTAGAACCGTCAACAACTATCGCCTTGCCTACCAGGCGGGCGGGGCAGTAGATGACTACACCATCATTCGTAACCTGCCACTATACCTCGCTGATTTGGCACGGGTGTGACTCGAGCACCTCCCCGAGGGCCTCACCTACAATCGGTCCGACATGAGGGACGTCTTTGTCAGGAACTTCTAGGGGACTTACGTCCGACCAGGCAACGCCTAAGACCTCTAGAACTACTAGCAGAAGTTTGGTGAAACCCTCCGTGACTAGATCAAGCGCTTCTCTATGAAGTGCTACAAGCTGCCCAATGTTGGAGACGCCGATATCGTAGGCGCATTCCTCTTCGGTACCATGTCTGAGCAGCTCATCCATGAGCTGGGGCGCAAGGGCACTCGAACGACTCGAGAGCTCTTGGATATTGCCATGAGCTTCACCTCTGGTGAAGAGTGAGTGGGGGCAATCCTCAACTGCAACCCGGAGGGCAAGGGCAAGCAGCCAGGCGAAGGAGCCTCCGACCGTCCCAAGAAGAAGAAGAACAAGACGCAGCGAGGCCGCGAATGGACCGTGGCAGCAGTCGATCACAAGGCTCCCAAGCCGTCGACTGGCGGGACGCCAAACCACTTCGAGAATAAATGGAATGGTCCATGCCCTAATGATGAGTTCCCTGTGAGGCATCTACTCAAGGACTGCTCGTTCTTGAAGAAAATCCTTAGGGGAGAAGGTAAGGGCAAGGATCCGAAAGCGAAGGCGGACCCGGCTGAGAATGACGATGACGATACCAACAAGAGAGGGTTCCCAAGCACAAAATCTTGTCTCATGATCTTCCCAGGTGCCGAGGTGCGTGGGAATTGATGCTCGGCCATGGTCGAGCGACGCAAAGTCTTCATGGTTGAACCCGCGACCCCCTCTTTCTCTGGTGGTCAGAACTCCCGATTACCATCGACCGTTTGGACCACCGGAGTTACGTCCCACGACCAAGGTGGTACCCGCTCATGGTCGACCCTATCATTGTCGAGACACGTCTCACCAATGTGCTGATGGACGGAGGCACCAGCCTCAACATCCTCTACGCCAAGGCCCTCGAAGCCATGAGGATCGACATGTCACGTCTTCGCCCCGCAGGCGCTGTTGGCAGCCGATAAAACCCAATATCGGCCGCCAACCCGTCAGAAAATGCATGGTAAATACCTTAGTTCCATAAGACTTTATTTATATTAATAAAGTTCCATGAGTTTTGATGAAATATGTTGTTGTAGGTACAAAAGGGGAAAAATATGCAAAAACATGATGAAATATCCCGTCGGCCAATTATGACTGTGAAACAGCCATTTTCCATCGTCCGACATGGTCGTTTACGACAGAAATCAGGACTCGGCCAACAGGGCCGTTTACGGCTGAAATCAGGACCAGACCTACAGGGTCGTTTAAGGCTGAAATCAGCCACCCAGGCGATCAAACCGGAATCATTGTCTGGCTGATTATTCGACTCGGTCCATTCTGCAAAACACTCCACCATGATGCCTTTTTCTCCTTTCAGACACAAAATGATGAAATATGGCTAAGGAAAGAGGGCCATCAAGTGGCCTAACCGAGAGAGGACAAGATGCAACCCGGCAAGGGTCAGCACCCAGCCAAGGCCACCGCCTGGTCTAGCTTGCCACCCGGCCTGGCCTGCCGCCCGGGGTTGCAAGCCCATGAAGCCCAGGAGGCCTACTAGCCCCAAAAGAACAGAGTTGGTGGCAACTTACTAAACAACCGCCATCGGGATCAAATCCAAGCCGTCGGGAGAAGGTCGATCGGGAAACCCACATGATCCAAGGGCCGCCCGGCCTTGTCCGTCGCCCGGCGGTGCATGCCACCCAGCATGCCCGGCCGCTGTTGACGGCTGTTAAGTACCATTTTCAACCGTCAACTATACTCAAATAAAGGAGAATTTGGCATTTCATACACGCATGCTTTATCATAATAATATAGTTCCACTTGTACTTGGAGAACTTTGTGCATGCAGGAGGAAATGTGAAGGAAACACCTCAAAAGGCAAGAAAACACACTTTCGACCAATCAGAGAGCACCACATGGACGTCACACGGATTGAAGGGCCCATTTGCAGCACTTAACCGACGTAACTCCCTGTAATACCGCGGGAACCGACGTCAGGGCCCACAGGACAGCCACCTGGAGAAAGCACAGGCCAGGAGGGGCCACCCCCAGGTCGGCCGACCTGGTCAGGTCGGCCGACCCAGCCGGGCGCCCTCTCCGCCTGGGCTTCCACGTGTTGGCTCCTCCGTGACTCCTAATAACGGTTTGAGATGCCTTCCGTGGCGGTTACGCTCCCTTGCCGACCTATTGAGGCTATAAATAGGAGGGTGTGCCTTCACATTCAACACACACCACAAGAAGCATTTCTCTCTTGCTAGTAGTAGTTCTTGGAGTTTTAGTGGAGTTAGGCTGAGTCTAGAGCTCTCTAGTCCCAAGTCTTCACTTGGAATTGGTATGGCTCTTGTATCTTTTCCCTTTTGTAAGACTTTGCTCTTATTAATATATATCTATTTTCTATATAGTTGTGCTTGGGTCATGAGTTTCTTGTTTGATTTTGTGATCCATATATGTGATAGTATAGCCTACTTGTGTGATAGTAGTTTATATTTATTATACTACTATTGTCATGCTAGTTATATACCATCACTATAGTCTAGTTTATATGTTATAGTCTCAATGCTTAGTTTTAGCTGATAAAGTATAGCATGGGTTTGGTGATCGTATTCGTACGGTAGCTCTGCCTCGTTAATAGTAATCGCGGAGGGGCAGAGTGCTCTTTGGTCATGCAAGTATGGTACTTGGGTGACTGATTTGCATCAATTATTCGTTAGTCTACTGGTTTGTTGAGGTAGGCGGCAGGTGGTGACAGCCCTGTCCGTCCTTTGAAATCCTCCCCGCTAGGCTAGTGCGTAGGCTCTTGGCGGAAGTCGCCTGTGGATGCAGGGGTAAGTCCGTGCCTGAAGTGCTATACTATTGACTGCTGAACCTGAGTGTGGGTCTGTATGTATTCTACTTAGGCTATGCAACTGTATAGGAATGTATAGTAGGAGTAGCTTAGCCTAGTCTTTTCTCCACTAGACTTTATTTATTTGGTAGGAATCTTCTGTGTGTGTCACACTACCCGGTTATTATCATATACCCGCCTGTCTTGGTTAAGATATCCTTGCTAATTGTTAACATGATCTTATATGTTAGTAACGCTTCTTGATCATAACCTTCCTTTGGGATAAACAAATACGATACCCTGAATACTTCCGGGTGAAATGCTACAGCGGTATTCTCCGTGCGCTTGCGGATTTTACCTACTTGACTCTGGGACATATTAGTGAACCGTTTCTGGCCCCGTGTCGGGAATGATTTATTAATATGGCTTAGCAAAAGTCAACAAGCATTTCTGGCGCCGTTGCCGGGGAAGGCGTATGATCTAAGAAAAATTACTAATGTATATAGTAGTGTTGCAATTATTAAGGCTATCTCCTAGGCAGGCTAACCTTGCTTTGTTTTCTGCATTTTGTATGAAAACAGGGTAGTGTATGACTGGTTTCGACTTGCCGACAAACTTCACTGAAGATCCTGAGTCACTCCTGAGAAGGACACGAGCTAGGCTCACCCCTCCTCGTAAGGAGACTTGGCCAATCGAACCTGTCATTCCCGCACCATCAAGCTCTGAGCAAATGGCCGACAAGACCCTCCGCGAGTTCTCCGCTCCCTCCGCTGCCAACATCCCTACGGGACCAGCTGGCAATGTGGGAGATGCGAACTTCGAGATCAAGACCGGTCTCATCTCCATGGTGCAGGCTAGCCCATTCTGTGGGAAAGCCAATGAGGACGCTAGTGCTCATCTCCAGCAATTCCTGGAGATTTGCAACACGTTCAAAAAGAAGGACAGCCTCATCACATTCATGAAGAACTTCCTTGAGAAGGAGAAGGTTGCACAGCAACAACTGATGAAGGCAAGGAGGCAAAGGTCACACATTAAGCAACAGCCTCCGAAGTCCACAGGGCAGCAACCTCCGAGGTCTGCAAAGAAACAGGCTGTGAAGCCTGCAAAACCGCAGCCTCCGAAGCCCGAGAAGCCACCGACCGCAACAAAGACCAAGAAGGTGTGGCGAACGAAACAAGAAGCATCATCCGTGTCTTCATCTCCGGGACCGGACAACGCTTCATCGAGCTGAACGCCGGAGAAAAGTCCCGCTCGTCGGACTTTAAAAGGTGAGTCCTCGCCGGGAGGTTAAACCGGTAGTTATCCATATTTGCTCTTTTAATTGCATATTTGCTTTCCACCACATTTTGATTTTTCCCGACCACTGCATTTCTGCATTTTTGAATTTTTCCAGTCACCTTGAATTTTTCAAAACTCATTTGCATTTTTGAAAATTTAGAAAATAGGTTTTTGGGCTTTCCATTTTGAAAAGATTTTTTGTCGAGCTTTTTGAGCAAAAAGGCAGCAGGGGACAAATCCCCTAGCCGTTGGGGAACACATAGGAAAAAGGGGGCTGCCAGGAGGCCCACCTGCCAGGTCGGCCGACCTGGTGAGGTCGGCCGACCCCCTGGCCCCACTTTTTCCTGTGCTCCTTTCTCCCAACGGCTATATGGCCGTTGCTCTGTCTCTTGCTAACGGCCATCTTGCTTCCTTGGCTATAAAAACCGCCCAGGAGGGGGAGCTTCACCATTCCAAGCTCATCTTTCACTCCCCTCTTTTGCTCACTTGTTGCTCTCCCAAAATTTCGTGTTCTTCAACTTTACTACAGCCCCAAAAACCCAAAAAAATATTTCCCCTCTGTTTTAGTGCATTTGCAAGTTGTTGTGAAAAGAAAACCAATTTCGGAGAAGCTCGGGTTTGTCGTTTTCACTAACGCTCACCCGAACACTTGTTCGATCTTGTTTTTTGTTCTTGTCTTGTGTTTGTTCCTGTGTGCAGCCATGTTCAAACGAATGAAGCAAGTCGCCGGAATCAAGCGGAGAAAAAGCACTCGTGCAAGCACGAGTCAAGCATCCTCCGTCGAGCTCACACCAAGCCGGGGCATGGTGACCCCGAAGCTGAAATTCCGGAGGAAAGGCCGGCCTTGCTCATCACCGAGGAGCATCTCGACATCAAGGACGACCGCGAGGGCCAAGCCATCGCGCTCATGAGAGAACGGCCATTCGCCCACACCCGACGCTTCGATCCGGACTTCCTCGAGAAAATAGGTATGAGAGAAGAATTTGCCTCTATTTTTCGCACTATGGGTTGGCTAAATTTCGTAGAAGTAGATGAGCCGGGTTCTCATTTGCTTACTATGCAGTTTTTATACACCCTTAGAAAGTATGATGAAGGCATTTCTTTTCGCTTGTTTGGGCAAGAGCGCTTGGTCACATGGGGTGATCTTCATGCTATGCTAGGTCTAAATCCTAAATGTAGGCTAGACTTAGATAAAGCGCTAAAGGGGTTCCATAAAGAAAGTTTTTGGAAAAAGATTTCCGGAAACGAGTGGGGTCCCAAGCCTAGAACAAGTGCCATCCATAATCCTACACTTAGATTTATGCATGTGTGGTTGGCTATGACCTTGTTTCCTCGAGGTGACATTAGGGTTGTCCGGCAAGATGAATTGAAAATACTTTATGCCATGGTTAAGAAAATTAGGGTGTCACCCGCGGAATGCATGATTGATCAATGGTTAGACAATATAAAGTTGACAGGACCAATTGAGTGCACCTCTTTAGTTACTCGCATTGCGCAGAAGTGTGGTCTGCTTGAGAATGTTCATGTTGAATATTTGACGGTAGATAGAGAATTTCTAGGCGAGGACTATTTTGTGCAAGGACATACTTTGAAACATGGTCCAAATAATACCTTGATCTATCACTTTTCCGGGTATACAAATGAATTCCCGTTACCTAACCCGGGTCTTCGTTTGTATCACTGTCGGGCACTAACCCTCCCACTTGAGCCAGTGGGAGAAGTTCGCAGGCATAGTGTTTCAGGGCGACCGACACGTTCCCGTAGGCATATGGAGCCTACACCGGAGTTTCACACTCCGACCGGAGATCCGGTATGGGAGCAGCCCCCGCCACAGGACGAGGCGGGTGCATCAACATGGCAGGCCGGAGCATGGGAATCTCAGTACGATTACCCCATGCAGAAGTCATCAAGTTCAAGCGGACCGCCATCCTTTGCCACTCGGTCATTCTCATCCCGTGGGTTCCGTGAACTCAACTATGGGATGGCCGAGTTGACAAGGAGGGTGAACGACATTGATTTGCGCACCGAGAGCATGCAACAAACTCTCACGCAACATGTCGCCGACACCCAGCAATGGCAGAATTTCAGCGACAACCAATTCCGCCAGCTGAACGCGATGATGGTTCAGAATCAGAGCAATTGGGATGCCTTCTTCCGCTCCCAAGGCTACGACCCGAACCAGAAGATATGAGCAAGAACAAGCTTGGGGGAGGACCCCCCTTCTCACGGTAACTTGTATCTTTCCCCTTCCCTTTATTTCTTGCATTTGCTAAATCTGAAAATCCATAAAAATTTGCAAAACATAAAAAGAACAAAAATATCTCCCTTTTTCATGCGCGGTATGAATGTGTATAATTTTCCTATGTTGAGATGATGAATAGTTGCTCTGTCCTTTATTCCTCTCTAATGCTAGTTTACAACTTAGTACTCTCTCAAGAGTTAGGTTTGTTGGTAAATCTTGCCTTGAACTTGAATCTTGTGGGTAGCATATGCATTCTCTAGTTCTAAGTTGTTGAGAGGTATGATATGATAGATAGGGCTGCTATGATCTTGCTCAACGTAAAGCTTGAATTCCGGAGTTTTATTTTTCAAAATGACAAATTAATAAGTTCCTCAATGATGAAATTCCCACCACAGCCATATGTAGTGTTTACATTTGAAAACCTTTACACATATGCTGCTTGTTTCACATTGAGCTTAGTCAAAATTGTTGTGACCCTAGTAGAACTCTTTTCATGCTTTCTTGATCAAGATCATGTACACACATCCACCGCCATGAGCTATCCTTCTAAATCAAGAAGATAGCATCCACCATATCCACCGTGAGCTATTCTTCTACACCGGAAGAAAGCCACTATCCATCCATCTATCCAAAGAAACACTCCATATATCCATTGCAAAATTCCTCTCTCAAAGTATTCATTGCAAACTAGGACTATGGCTATGCAAAAAAAAAAAAAAAAAAAAAAGAAAAAGAAAAAAAATGCTCAAAAAAAAAGAGAGCAAGCAAAAGATAGCCATAGCCTAGAAACTCCAAAAGGGAGAAGGAAAATTCAAAAAGGAGTTATTTCTTCCCATCCACCATTCCTCCGTTCTCCCACACACTTGCACATCTTGATCAAGATTGTTTGAATTGATGTTTTTCTTGGATCCGGTTTTTTGACATAGCAATATTATGTGAACATGAGTGCCTCATATATCCCTACCTTGAGCTCCACATAAAGCCTTATTTAGAAGTAGGTGATTATAGGCAACACTTTGCCTTGGTGAGGAATCATACACATATTGAGTGATCCGAGAGAATCATTTGAGGAACTTGGTTTTTATTTTCAAAATCTTTTGAAAACCTCCGGAATAACATAGCGGAATCTAGAGCAAGTGATTGGTGCCCTGCAATTGTTCTATCTCTCAACCGCCCAAGACAATGAGGTGTAAAAGCCCCATGGATCGAGGTAAATGGGTAAGTTATGCGCCAATATATTTAATTCTAGGAAGAGTACTTTGTTGTGCGCATAGTATTATTGAGGAGTAGGACATTGTAGCAACTCCTGATCAACAACTTAAGTTTATCTTTGCTTCGGGACGAGCAAAGGGTAAGCTTGGGGGAGTTTGTTGACGGCTGTTAAGTACCATTTTCAACCGTCAACTATACTCAAATAAAGGAGAATTTGGCATTTCATACACGCATGCTTTATCATAATAATATAGTTCCACTTGTACTTGGAGAACTTTGTGCATGCAGGAGGAAATGTGAAGGAAACACCTCAAAAGGCAAGAAAACACACTTTCGACCAATCAGAGAGCACCACATGGACGTCACACGGATTGAAGGGCCCATTTGCAGCACTTAACCGACGTAACTCCCTGTAATACCGTGGGAACCGACGTCAGGGCCCACAGGACAGTCACCTGGAGAAAGCACAGGCCAGGAGGGGCCACCCCCAGGTCGGCCGACCTGGTCAGGTCGGCCGACCCAGCCGGGCGCCCTCTCCGCCTGGGCTTCCACGTGTTGGCTCCTCCGTGACTCCTAATAACGGTTTGAGATGCCTTCCGTGGCGGTTACGCTCCCTTGCCGACCTATTGAGGCTATAAATAGGAGGGTGTGCCTTCACATTCAACACACACCACAAGAAGCATTTCTCTCTTGCTAGTAGTAGTTCTTGGAGTTTTAGTGGAGTTAGGCTGAGTCTAGAGCTCTCTAGTCCCAAGTCTTCACTTGGAATTGGTATGGCTCTTGTATCTTTTCCCTTTTGTAAGACTTTGCTCTTATTAATATATATCTATTTTCTATATAGTTGTGCTTGGGTCATGAGTTTCTTGTTTGATTTTGTGATCCATATATGTGATAGTATAGCCTACTTGTGTGATAGTAGTTTATATTTATTATACTACTATTGTCATGCTAGTTATATACCATCACTATAGTCTAGTTTATATGTTATAGTCTCAATGCTTAGTTTTAGCTGATAAAGTATAGCATGGGTTTGGTGATCGTATTCGTACGGTAGCTCTGCCTCGTTAATAGTAATCGCGGAGGGGCAGAGTGCTCTTTGGTCATGCAAGTATGGTACTTGGGTGACTGATTTGCATCAATTATTCGTTAGTCTACTGGTTTGTTGAGGTAGGCGGCAGGTGGTGACAGCCCTGTCCGTCCTTTGAAATCCTCCCCGCTAGGCTAGTGCGTAGGCTCTTGGCGGAAGTCGCCTGTGGATGCAGGGGTAAGTCCGTGCCTGAAGTGCTATACTATTGACTGCTGAACCTGAGTGTGGGTCTGTATGTATTCTACTTAGGCTATGCAACTGTATAGGAATGTATAGTAGGAGTAGCTTAGCCTAGTCTTTTCTCCACTAGACTTTATTTATTTGGTAGGAATCTTCTGTGTGTGTCACACTACCCGGTTATTATCATATACCCGCCTGTCTTGGTTAAGATATCCTTGCTAATTGTTAACATGATCTTATATGTTAGTAACGCTTCTTGATCATAACCTTCCTTTGGGATAAACAAATACGATACCCTGAATACTTCCGGGTGAAATGCTACAGCGGTATTCTCCGTGCGCTTGCGGATTTTACCTACTTGACTCTGGGACATATTAGTGAACCGTTTCTGGCCCCGTGTCGGGAATGATTTATTAATATGGCTTAGCAAAAGTCAACAGCCGCCCGGCACACGTGGCCGCTCGGCATGGCCCACCGCCCAGTGGACCGACTTTGGCCTACCGACTCCACTTCACCTACAAACACCCCTTGGCCCATCACCACCTATACATAGTGGAGAATTCGGGAGAAAACACGTGAATGAAGAGGCAACACATCAAGGAGACCACTTTCCCACTACTTGTGCCACAATGTAGAATAGGATAGTTAGCTTGGGAGTTAGAGGCGGGTTGGGAGTTAGAATCGGGTTGAGAGCTTCTCCTCAGGATTCCGGATTTGTCTTGGAAGCCTTGGTACAAGTTCTCTTGTATCTTTTCTTTTATAAGACTTATGTCTCAAATATAAAGATGTTTGTTATTTTATTTATCCAAGTCTAATAGTGATTTGTAGTTGTTTCCTAGTTGCACCTTTTGAGAGTGTTTCCATGATTTACATGTTCACGGGTTTCCAGGCTGTTGACGGCTGTTAAGTACCATTTTCATCCGTCAACTATGCTCAAATAAAGGAGAACTTGGCATTTCATACACGCATATTTGTTTACAATAATGTAGTTCCACTTGTACTTGGGAATTATTTCCATGCAGGAGGAAATATGAAGGAAACACACCCAAAAGGCAAAGAAACACACTTTTGACCAATGAGGGAGCGCCAACTGGACATCCCATGGATTGAAGGGCCCATTTTCAGTACCACACCGAAGAAACACACAAAACTACCCTGACATCTAGGATGAGGACCCACCTGGAAGCCACCCTGAGGAAGCACAACCCAGGAGGGCCCAGCCACAGGTCGGTCAACCCCCCTAGGTCGGCCAACCCAGGCATGCGGCCTTTCCTCCTGGGCTTGCACATGGAGGCTCCTAGTTGATCCCTGAAGGCAATGGGCAGGGATATTCTTGGCGGTTAATCCCCTTTGCCGACCTATAAAGGCTATAAATAGGAGGGTGTGGCTTTACACTCACACACACACCACAAGAAGAATTCCTTCTCTTGCTACTTAGTAGTTCTCAAGTCTTAGTGGAGTTAGGCTGAGTCTAGAGCTCTCTAGTTCTTCAAGTCTTCTCTTGGAGAAATTGGTATGGCTCTTGTATCATTTCCCCTTTGTAAGACTTTGCTCTATTTAATAAATGTCATCTTTTGATATAGTTGTGTTTGGGTCATGAGTTTCTTGTTTGATATTGTGATCCATATATGTGATAGTATAGCCCACTTGTGTGATAGCAGTTTATATTTATTATACTACTATTTTCATGCTTGTTATATACCGTCACTATAGTCTAATTTATATGATATAGTGTTTATGCTTAAGATGCATTGTTATGACAAGACATGGGTTTGGTGAACATGTTTATATGATAGCTCTACTTCGTTAATATAACCATGGAGGAGTAGAGTGCTCTTTGATTATGCAAATATGGTACTTGGATAATTGATTTGCATCAACTATTCGTTAGTCTACCGGTTAGCTGAGGTAGGCGGCAGGTGGTGACAGCCCTGTTCGTCCTTTGAACTCCTCCACGCTAGGCTAGTGCGTATGCTCTTGGCGGAAGTCGCCTGTGGATGCGGGGGTAGGTCCGTGCCTGAAGTGTTATGTTAATAACTGTTGAACCTGAGTATAAGCGTGTATGTGTATAGAACTTAGGCTATACAACTATATATGAAAGTATTGTAGGAGTAGCTCAGCTTAGTTCTTTCTCCACTTGGCTTTATTTATTTACTTATATTTGAGATAGAATCTTCTGTGTGGCACACTACCTCGTCATTATCCATTGCTTGCCTACCTTGGTTAGATGATCCTTATCAATTCGCAATTTAAATATGTGCATAAGTAAGCCTTCTTATTCATTGCCTTCCTTTGGGATAAACAAATACGATACCCTGAATACTTCCGGGTGAAATGATACAACGGTATTTTCCGTGCACTTGTTGATTTTACCTAATTGGCTCTAGGACATATAAATGAAGCATTTATGGCACCTTGCCAGCAATGATTTATTAGTATAGCTTAGCAAAAGTCCACAAGCATTTGTGGTGCCGTTGCTGGGGAAGGCGTATGATTAAGAAATTACTAATGTACATATTTATGTTACAATCATAAGGCCATCTCCTAAGCAAGCTAACCTTGCTTTGTTTTCTACATTTTGTATGAAAACAGGATAGTGCTTTTCTTCTGCTTTCAAGAACCAGCTAAGCTTTAATAAAATGCTTGAAACCCAATTAGCTCAGTTGGCTGCTGCTGTTCCTCCTGTAGAGTCGGGGAAAATCCCGGGGCAACCCGAGACTCCCTTAGAAAATGTTAATGTGGTTACCACGAGGGGAGGTAAATCCACTCGGGACCCGCCATATCCTAACACTGTCGGAAAGGAAAAGGAGAGCACACACGTTGAGAAGCCGGCGGAAGAAAAGGAACAAGAGGCGATGCCACTAAGGAAAACGGCTCCACATGAGTTCTATGACACGAACTTCATGTATTTCCTAAAAGAAAGAGGAAGCCGACCATGGACAAGCAGTTCACATGCTTTGTTGAAGTAATCCAGAAGCTGCACATCAACGTGCCCTTGCTGGATGCGATGCAAGTACCTATGTATGCTCGCTACCTCAAGGACCTCATCAGCAACAAGCGTCTGATGCTGACCACGGAGATTGTCAAGCTTATGGAAGAGTGTAGCACTGCTATACTCAACCGGCTTCCCGAGAAGAAGAAAGATCCGGGCTGTCCCACCATCATCTGCTCGATCGGGACACAGAACTTCGACCATGCCCTGTGTGATCTCGGGGCGAGCGTGAGCGTTATGCTGAAGGACGTCTTCGATAGGCTGAACTATATAGCATTATCCCCCACGCTGATGCAGCTCGAGCTGGCCGATTCCTCGGTCCACTACCCGGCAGGAATTGCCGAAGATATTTCAGTGAAAATCCAGGATTGCTTCATTCCCATCGATTTCATGGTACTCGACATAGATGTCGGTAAGGAAACACCGTTCATCTTTGGGCGGCCATTCCTCAGCACCGCGGATGCTTGCATTAATGTTGGAGCCGGAGAAATCCGTTTCCATATCAATGGCAAGGAGGAGAAGTTCGATTTTCGGCCACGAAAGGAGCAATGCAATATGATCTGTATCAAGAATGGGCCAAACCCAAACAACATCAAGGAAGTTGAAGTCACGCCCCCAGAGAAGGACAACCTCATAACGTTCATGAAGAACTTCCTCGAGAAGGAAAAAGTGTCACCACGACGGGTGGCGATGAAGAGGTCGGTGCCGCATGCCAAGCCACAGGCTCCGAAGTCTGCAAAGCCGCCGACCACTTCGACAAAGAAGACCAAGAAGGTGTGGCGAGTGAAGCAAGAAGCATCATCCATGTCCTCATCTCCTGGACCAGAGGACACCACATCGAGCTAAACGCCGGAGAAACGTCCCGCTCGTCGGACTTAAATGGGTGAGCCCACGCCGAGAGGTTAAATCGGTATTTATCCATATTTATTTTCTTCAATTCCATATTTGCTTTCCATCAGGTTTAGATTCATTTCCAACTTTTGCATTTTGCATATTTGAATTTTTCAACCATCTTGCACATTGGAATTTTTCCAATCATATGCATATTTAAAAAATATATATATATAAAAATAGGTTTTTTGGGTTTGTCTTTTTGAAAAGAATTTTTCTCAAGCAATTTGAGAAAAATGGCTACACTGGCTAGATTCACTAGCCGTTGGGGAACATCCTGGAAAAAGGAGGGTGCCAGGAGGGCCCACTGGCAGGTCGGCCGACTTGACTAGGTCGGCCGACCCCCTGGTCCCACCTTTTTGTCCCCAGTTTTTCCCCAACAACTCTATAGCCGTTGCTCTGTCCATTTCTTGCTGCCATTCTGGTGTTTGGGCTATAAAAACCGACCAGGAGGAGGAGCTTCACCATTCCAAGCTCATTCTTCACTCTCCTCCTTTGCTCACTTTGTTGCTGTTTAAGATTTTGTGTTCTTCACTTAGCTACTGCCCCAAAAACCCAAAAAAAATAGATCCCCTCTGTTTTGTGCATTTTCAAGTTGATTGTGAGAATCAAAATTAAGTTCGCGAGGGTTCAGGTTCGATTTCACTAACGTTAACCCGAGCGCAAGGTCGTTCTTGTTTTTGTTTGTTCTTGTGTGCAGCCATGCTCAATCAAATCAAGCAAGCTGTCGGGGGGAAGATGAGGAAGAGTTCTCAGGCAAGCACGAGCCGGACGCCCTCCGTCGAGCTTACCCTGAGTTCGGGACATGGCGACTCCGAAGCTGAAATTCCGGAGGAAGAAACGCCAGCCATGCTCACCTCCAAGGAGCACCTCGACATCATCGACGACCGTGAAGGACAAGCCATCGAGCTCATGAGAGACCAGTCATTCGCCCACACCCGACATTTCGACCCGGACATCCTCGAGAAAATAGGGACAGCGTCTCCGAACGACCAACCCGACCACAGAGAAGCATGACGGCCACACCGGGGTTCCAAACCCCAATCAAAGGTACGGGTTGGGATCAGCCTCCACCATCGGACGAGGCCGGAGGATCATCATAGCAGGCCAGTGCATGGGGTAGTTCCGTGCCTGAAGTGTTATGTTAATAACTGTTGAACCTGAGTATAAACGTGTATGTGTATAGAACTTATGCTATACAACTATATATGAAAGTACTGTAGGAGTAGCTCAACTTAGTTCTTTCTCCACTTGGCTTTATTTATTTATTTCTATTTGAGATAGAATCTTCTATGTGTCACACTACCTTGTCATTATCCATTGCTTGCCTACCTTGGTTAGATGATCCTTAATAATTTGTAATGTAAATATGTGCATAAGTAAGCCTTCTTATTTATTGTCTTCCTTTGGGATAAACAAATACGATACCCTAAATACTTCCGGGTGAAATGCTACAACGGTATTTTCCGTGCGCTTGCGGATTTTACCTAATTGGCTCTAGGACATATTAATGAAGCATTTATGGCACCTTGCCAGCAATGATTTATTAGTATGGCTTAGCAAAAGTCAACACCGGCTAGGACTTAATTGAGTCGCCTTCCTGAGTAAGGGTTTTACATTTAGTTAATTTTTCATCTGTTCTTCCGCAAAGATCGACAGAAAAATATCTAGTGTGAGTGTAGGGTGGTGCCTATGTAAATGCTAGCTGGTTATGCATTCATCCCCACGGGCTATGTGGTAGGTGGCAGGTGGTGACAGCCCTGTCCGTCCCTTTAGTAATCCACCACGTTCAGGAAGTCTCAAGTAGGGTTGTCTAGCGATAGCATACCCATTAGTACAGAGGTTAGTTACCGACCCATATTAGTAGATCGTTTTCATGCCCTGAAGTGAACAAAACATGAGTCGTAGAATCGCTAGTAAATGGTGCAGCTCTAGAAGCAAAACTTAATGCTTGTCTTGGGAATTTTAGAACATCATTACTCAGGAAATCCAACTTGACTCATTGTCCTCCCAACTAGCTGTACTTTTCTCTATTAAATACCTGTAGTGTGGTCTTCCCTTGATGCGTCCACCATATTACCCACTCATTATCCTCATCCCCGCCGTGGTTGGGTTGGTGATTTCCTTATAGACATAAGATTGTTAACTCTCGATACTCTTACGCCTTGCTTCCCTGAGGAGAAATACGATACCCTGGAATACTCCTGGGTGAAATGCTACAATGGTGTTCTGTTCGCTTACGGAATTAATTAATTTTATCTTTAGAGCGTAGCAAACGCCAACAGGCGCCTCGTTCCACAGGGTTGTACCGGTAACTCAGGTCGTCCCCCTTGGGCAGATGGACCCGCCCGTCACATTCGGAACTCCATCGAACTTTTGGATGGAGACCGTCATGTTCGAGGTGGTTGGCTTCCTGTGAGCCCACCACGCCATCCTGGGGCAGTACTACTACACAGAGTTCATGGCCATCCTCAACTACACCTACCTGAAGCTCAAGATGCCTAGGCTGAAGGGGGTCATCACTATTAGCATGTCGCTCTAGCACACTTATCAGTGTGAAATGAAGAACTACGACCTTGCCATAGCCAAGCTTGCAACGACCGGAGAGATCACGGCCATCCACGAGCAAAGCGTCGAGGACGCGCCATCAACCAGCTGCAAGGCCGCCTCTTTCGAGCCGACCGATGGAATGAAGGAGGTGCAGATCAAACCCAAGGGCGACAAGGGGAAGACTATGAGGATTGGCACATCGCTCATGGCCAAATAGGAAGGCGAGCTTATCCACTTTCTCTGTGCAAACGCTGACATGTTCACGTGGAAACCCTCGGACATGCCAGGCATTCCGAGGAAGGTCATCAAGCACTCCTTGAACATCAGGCCAGGATCTAAGCCGGTGAAGCAACGCTTGTGATGATTCGATGAGGAGAAACATAAGGCAATCAAGGAGGAGATCGCAAAGATTCTAGCAGTCGGGTTCACCAAGGACGTGTACCACCCTAAGTGGGTAGCTAATCATGTTCTTGTACGTAAAAAGAATGAGAAATGGAGGATGTGTGTTGATTAGACTAGCCTGAGTAAGGCTTGTCCGAAGGATCCTTTTCCTTAACCGCACATCGACCAAATAGTTGACTTGACCTCGAGGTGCGAAACCCTTTGCTTTCTCGACACGTACTCTGGGTACTATCAGATTGCAATGAACTAATCCGATCAACTCGTGACCTCTTTCATCACGCGGTTCGACTCTTACTGGTACGTGACAATGCCCTTTAGTCTCAAAAACGCAGGGGCTACCTTTCAGCGCTGCATGCAGAAAGTGTTTCAATTACCTAATCGGATACAAGGTCGAGGCTTATGTGGACGACATCTTAGTCAAGTCCAATAGATCCGACATGCTCGTGTTGGATTTAGAGCGCACCTTTGCTAAGTTCCGTGACAATGACATCAAGCTTAAACCCGAGAAATGCATTTTTGTGATGCCGAAATGCATGCTCTTAGGATTTATCAATTTGGAATAGGGCATCGAGGCTAACCCCGAGAAGATATCAGCCATCGACCGAATGGGGACGATTTAGAACCTCAAAGGGTTGCAGCACCCCACGGGGTGCTTCGCGGCGTTGAGCCGCTTCATATCGCTCCTTGGCAAGTGAGTGCTGTCGCCCTACAAGGTTCTAAAGAAGTCCGACCGGTTCGAGTGGATGTCCGAGGCGCAAACCGCACTCAACCAGGTCAAGCGCATCCTGAGCAATCCCCCGACACTTACCCCATCGACCCCGAGTGAGCCGCTGCTGCTCTACATTGTGGCGACGACCCATGGCGTCAGCACCGCACCAGTGGTCGAGCGTGGGAAGGAGGGGCAGGTACTCAAGGTCCAGCACGCCGTCGACTACGTCAGCGAGGTGCTCTCGGATTCGAAGACACGGTACTTGCAGATCCTCAAGATCCTCTACGACGTGATGATCGCAAGACAGAAGCTATACTAGTACTTCGACTCGCACCCTATCCATGTGGTAAGCTCATTCCCCTTGCGTGAAATCATTTAGAATAGGGATTTTGCCAGCAAAATGGCAAAATAGGCACTTGAACTGATGGGACACAACAACACGTACTTCCCACAATCGGCGATCAAATCCAAGGTGCTCGTGACTTCATGGCGGAGGGGACTGAGGCACAGCTCCCCGCCCCCCCCCCCCCTTGCTCCGGTCGATCAGGAGTATTGGGTCATGTACTCGATGGCTCGCTCATGAAAACAAGGGCCGATGTCGGCCTCATCTTCGTCTCTCCCATTAGGGTACGTATGAAATATTCAATTCGTTTACATTTCCCCGCATCAAATAATGTGCCAAATATGAGGCCCTGCTAAACAGGCTCAAAATCGCCATTGAACTCGGCATCCGATGACTCGAGATCCACGGCAACTTGCAACTCATGATCGAACAGATCAGAAAGAGTCGAGTCGCCGCAGCGACATCATGGCGCTCTACTACCAAGAGGTTCACAAGCTAGAGGGCAAGTTCGATGGGATCGAGCTCAAGCATATCCCTAGGTGCCTCAACGAGGCGGCCGACTCGTTGGCCAAAATGGCGTCCAACCATGAAATGATCCCACTAGGAGTTTTCGCCAATGACCTACTCGTGCCCTTGATCCGACCCAAAGCCATCGAGGAACTCAACAAGCCGGACGCGGGGGCTGAATGAGCCTCAGCCCCACAAGGGGCTGAGATCATGGATATCGACCAGCCTGTTGAGCGGATTGACACATCGATCGAATCAATCAACCCCGCGGTCAAGCGAGCTGATCTCCCAGGCAAACAGGCCAAACCACCAATCGTATTGGCGGACCCCGTACATCGACTACCTCACTCGAGGCACGCTCCCCATCGATGAAACCGAGGCAAAGCGCATCTACCGTCGCGTGAAGTCTTTTGTCTTGGTCGATGGAGAGCTATTTAAGCGCCGTGTTACCAAGATTATGCAACACTGCATCACCACTGAGGAAGGAACTAAGCTCTTCAAAGACATCTATGGAGGGGTCTGCAGCCACCATGCCACGCCCCAAACCCTCGTTCGCAATGCCTTTCGGCAGGGCTTTTACTGGCCCACTGTTGTGGGAGATGCGACTCACATCGTTTAAACCTACGAAGGCTGCCAGTACTATGCCCTCCAAACACACATGCCGACTCAGGCTCTCCAAACCATCCCCTTCATGTGGCCCTTCATAGTCTGGGGCTGGACCTAGTCGGGCTGCTTAACAAAGCGCCCAAGCCATTATCCGATCTGAGGAAGCAGCCAAGTCCTTCCTCCACATTATCCACCGATTTGGAGTGCCGAACTCCATAATCACGGATAACGGCACATAAACAAGTTCTATGATGACTACCACATCCGGGTCGACTGGGCCGCCGTCATCCACCCTAAGACTAATGGCTAGGTCGACCGAGCGAACAATATGATTTTTCAGGTGTTGAAGCCTCGAATCTTTGACCCTATCATGATTTTCAACTGCTTGAAACAATTCTGCGGTCGATGGGTGGCTGAGCTCCATGTGGTACTTTGGGGTCTTCGGACGACTCAGGGTCGAGCGACAGGCTTCACACCTTTCTTTTTTGTCTATGGATCTAAGGCAATCTTGCCCATGGATCTTGACTACAGTGCATCCTACGCTCTTACAACAACTAAGGCAACGAAGCATCACTCGAGGATGCAATGGACCAACTCGACGAGGCTCAAGATATCGAGCTCCTCCACTCGGCCAAGTACCAGCAAGCTCTGCGCCGCTACCACGACCACAATGTAAGAAACAAAGTTTTCATCATCGACGACCTCATTCTATGCAGGGTTCAAGACAACAGGGTTCGACACAAGCTCTGACCGCCTTGGGAAGGACCATTCATCATCGCTTGAGTGATCCAACCCGGCTCCTACAAGGTCAAGACTTTGGAGGGCATGGAATTCAAAACACGCTTGGAACATATCACAATTGCGTAAATTCTATCCCTTATATTATGTTGATTTTAATTTCCATGCATGTCGATTAATCTTCAGTAACCCTCGACCCCCATCTAGGGGTCGAGGGTCACTCGGGGGCTTGGAGGCGCACCACACTTCGCACTCTTTTTCTGAAAAAGTTTGCAAGACCTTCATCCCAGGACTCAACCGTAGCGTCAAATAAAGTAAGCCACGGACAAAAGAGACTCAAAGTCCACTCGGTCGGACAGCCCAACGTCATGCAGGCCCCAGCGGCCATGGCAACAGCGATCTCCGATGTGGCTAAGTCTTAAGAGGCCTGAGGGCTAAAACTTTACAAGTCAAAACAAAGAGAAGGGGCCGAACAGGTAAACCTAATTTAATGCAAAACTAAAATTGTTTAAGGACCAGCACGAGTCAAACAAAAGCAAGCAAGCATGAGTCTTAAACTATTACATAATTTCGAGCATGATGACCCATTGTCCAAACGAATAACCAAAATCAAAATACATCTACTAACTAATTTCCTTCATCAACCTTGGGAGCACCTCCTCCTCAGATGCACTTGCTAGGGCGTCCGCGTGAGGATGGGTGGCAGCACAGATCACGTCCATCTCCTTAGTGGTGTGCCCTTCAATGTAGCCGGTGCTCACCGCTTTGAGGTTGGCCTCGACGCAGTCAACATGGGTGGCAAACATAGTGAAGGCGGTGCATACGCTGAAATGCACGCCCCGCTTGATCCACTCATGGCCCATAGCCATCAATATCCCGGCCCTCTCAACAAGAGTAGAGTCGAGAGGCAGCCTGGCCTGGAGTTCCCGCGCCAAACGTCCTAGCTCGGCGCGCAGGGCATCCTTCTCCTCAACTTTTTCGTGAAGGGACCCTTCCGCCACCGCCAGCCTCGATCTAAACTCTGCACAAAAATCACTAAAATCAGATAACAAGAGGCACAACAAATGAATCTGCAACAATCAAAGAGAAACAAAGAAGATGTTACCTTCCTGTCCCCAGCGGGACTGCTGCAGCTACGTGAGATGGGCAGTCGGGCCCTCAGCGGAGGCTGCTGCCGCCTTATTCGCCGCCTCACGCCATGACTTCTCCTCCTACAATGTAAGAACAAGCTTCTCGACCTCAGCGGCACTTGCCGCCGCCCTCACCATGGCGTCGTCCCACTCCCTATGCATAGAGACGAGGGCATCCACTTCTTTCCCTGATCGGAGCTCGGCTTGCTGCAGGGAGGCCTCTAGCTCCAGCCACCTGGTGCCTAACTCTTCATTGCGATGATGCTCCTCCTACAACTCTTGACGGGCAGTAGCCAAGTCCCGCAAGGTCGTGACAAGCGACGCCCCGCATTCATGCTTCACTGCATTGCACAACACGGCGAATTGGAGCACGAGGGGCTCGCACGACTCCTTCATCCTTTCCACCTCGTCCAAGACGAGCGCTCGCTCGGTGGGTGTCAACAACAGATCGGCTCGCCTATTTGGAGTCACGCCGCCCGTCACACCAGTGCCGTCCGGGACAGCGGCCATCGCACCGACGGCGCCCGGGGTAGGGCCCATCGCATCACCAGTCCCAGGCATAGCAGCCATCGGAGAGGCGCCGCTCGGAACGCTACCCTTGGTTTGGCCGGCCTCCGTCACTGACACGCTCGTGTCGGAAGAAGCTGCGGCTGTCTCAGCCTCGTGCACCCTCTCTTGGGCCGTGACATCCTCCTTGAGCTTCTTCGCCTCACAAAGGCGTAGCCAGTGAGGATTCTTGCCCGCAACTCAGCGCTTCTTGCTCGGCGTGTCATGACCTGCCACCATTTCATAAGCCTGGTTCTCCACGACAGGAACGGAGGACACTGCCCCGGTCTCGGCCCCGAACAAAGGATCTTTGACCCGCGGTGGCTCGACTTCCACCACAAGCTCGGACGGTTCAGCTGCCTGCTCAGCCACGTCCGCCAACCCCGTCACTTGAGATCTCCTCGGCGATTCACCATCGCCACCACTCTGGCCAGCCTCTTTGGCCATCGGCTCCATATCAGGGGCACGCATGGCGGTCGTGGTCTCCACGGGCCGTGTCGAGGGGAGACCCTCTATCGAGCCCCATCTGGCTGCGCGCATGGATGTCCCCTCCTTGGCTGGATGCGGACCCACAGGGACATCCGGTCATGCTGGTGAGGGCGAAACCAGTGACCCCCCTGTCCCAGGGTCGGCTACGCGAATGGAGTGAAGTGGAGCCAAGCAGCCAGGCCGGCATTGATCCTGTCATCAACATTGTCATCATCAGAGACACCACCAAAATCCGCATACCCGCTAATGACCTCCTCGTCACTGGGCGCATCGCCATCTTCCTCGTCATCGTCATTCTCTTATGTTGACGTGAGCGATGGAGTGTTCACGTACTCACCAATTGCCTCGCGTGCCTCCCTCAGTGCTTGCCGCCTTCGCCCACACTCCTCTTCCCCCCTATTCACCAAGATGAGCGTCCCTCTTCCTCCTCCTCTCCGGCGCGGCGTCCCGCTGCTCCATGCCCCTGAAGCGGTTGGCGACTCATCGCATCTCGCCTTCCGGCAGCCGGAGGAAGGTGGGGCGGATGTAGGATGTGCAATAGGACTAATGAAGGAGCATCGCAAAAAATGCCAACCAATATGACGATCAAAAACTAAAAATGAAAGCACAAGGAAGGACAGATTGGTCGAATCGCTTACCACATCGACCGCCATGGAATCCAAACGCATGACCAGCCCATGCGGGATGGGCCACGCTCGGGCGCTAGTCCCTAGCGCCACCCTCACCCGCTTTGCAACCTCATCGTCGGGCAGCAAAGCCTAAGCCGTCACATTGTCCAGGACAACGTGATCGTTGTTGTCCCCGATGAGGAACATGGGAAGGCGACAAGCGGATAGGGGCATGAAACATCACTTGTGTACCACCCGACGAGCCTGGTGCCATTGAGGCCGCACCTCTTCAGATGGGCAATCGCATCGAGGGCCTTGTCGATCGACCACTTGCTGGAATCCTTCTTCCCCCATGTTCAACATTCCTAAGACTGATGGACGTCCCTATAGGTGAACTCTGGGAAAGGGTGGAGCTCGTCGTTGCGTAGGTAGAACCACTTCTTGTGCCACCTGGAGTTGTTGGTTGGGGTCGACATCGGAATGTATGACCTCAAGCGGTCCCTGTGGAGCCGAATCCCCACACACCCGATCGTGCAGGGGAAGTACTCGCCCCCAACAGTGCACTGCTGGCAAGCGGCGTAGAAGAAGTGGAAGCATAAGTCGAAGTTGGATGCAATGCCGAGGAATCCCTCGCACAAGACCACGAAGGCCGAGATGTGCTGAATCCCATTGGGACTCACATGTTGCAGCTTCACGCAATAGTGGAGAAGAAGCGCCCGGAGGAAGTCATGCGGAGGCCGCCCAAGCCCGCGCTCATGGTAAGGCACAAACGACACCACGTACCACGGAGGAGGCCTCAACGGTGACTCATTCCCGGGCACTAGCCACTCTGCTGCCCGGGTGAGCGGGACCAGGAGCCCAGCACTGACTAGCCCATCCAGATCTTTCTTCATCATCATCGACCAGGTGAACATGCACATGGTGCAGTAGGAAGGATTGCGGCAAAAAGCGGGGCGAGAGCGAATGAAGCGCGACAAACACGAGGAGACACAAAGGTGGGAAGAGCGAAAGGAGGAAGAATGGCACTGTGCTCCGCGTTAAATAGACGTGATGAGGACATCACTCCTATGGATACACAACACTACTCCAATTCTAGACTTGCAAGGTCCAATGACTAGAAATCGTGCACGGCGACTATATTTAGAGGTGAGCTTGTTCCTACGTTCTTCATTATATGTTACTTTTGAGAATGGTTTGCTACCTAATGATTTTATTATGATTAGGAAACATGAAGAGGACCAGGAGATGATGGGAGAAGGACTTGGGAACACGGAGGACCAGCCAGGACTTGGAAGCCAAGGTGGAGGCCCAATCCAAACCAACTTTGAGTCTGTTTTGGGGCCCAGGATCAGTCTTCACTAAAACGAACGCCCAGGACGCATACGGACTAGGATTTGGACGTTCTACATATGCACAGAAAGCTAAGGAGAAGAACTTTCCAATGTTGTCGTCCACATATCAAAATTCACCTGGAGTCATCAGGAATAGCTGAAACAAGAGAGGGTCCTGAATCTGTATCGGTGCTGCGTCGCCTATTTTTGGCCTTTGGGCTTTGTATCCAGTTGAGCCCAATTAGGGGCACGTCCAGAGGGTCTTGCATGACCCTAGAGTCTTCATATACAGCCGCTGCTGCACCATTAGGGTTTGGGTTTTACTTAGATTAATTTTTTTCATAAATAGTGTTGCCATTCATCGGTTTGTGAGACTCCAACTTCGTGAGCTTAATCATTCATATGCAAATTGGTTGCTTTCTTCGTTGTTCTTGCTTATGATCTTGATTCACAGGTAGGGATTAGCCTTCTCGGCAAGGTCAACCGTGCTACATCGGTTGATAACCAGAGGAGACATCGTGCTGTGATTGCAAGGTTTATAACGTGCTGTTTTGAAGCCGGATCGATTTGTGTGTCGCCTCCGACCAAATCAACTTACCAAGAACCTTTCGGAAGATTGGGAAACCTTATTCACATCGAGACGAACCGTCCGAGGGAAGACACTTTGATTTGACCGTGGGGCCCGGCCAAAACCTTCCCAATGTAAATCCTCTAAACTCCACACCTTGCGTAGTGCATGGCTAGAAATGCTCCATGTCACCCCACTACTCTGCCTCTCTCCATGACTCCACGGCTTCCGTAGCAATCCAACAGCTCTGCATAGCATAGGCCCACCATCTCCACCACTCGCCGCAGAGGAAACGCCCCCACTATCGCCACGTCTTGAAAGATGGAGCAGTTCCTCGCTCTACTGAGACCCACCATGGCACGCACGTAAGGTAAATATGCCACATTCTCCCCAGGCCGAGATGAAATAGCTCAAAATCATATGAATTCCCATGCTCGATCTTAAAAGGTTTTGAATCCCAAAATAAATCTGGTCTTTCAAATTCTTCCATTTGCCTCGCCTTTATTTACCTTGCAACACTGTCATCAATTATGAGGGGAACGGGCTCGACCCCCCACAGGGGATCCCATGCCCTCGCTAACCATGTTGCTGCCGAAGGATCCATCTTCTCACTTACCACCACTGAAGCAACAATATTAGTAGAGAAGATAGCCTCTAAGAAATGGTGCAATGAAGATCGTCTCCAACTCAGCCAGAGGAATAAGCACACCAATGTTGACTTTTGCTAAGCCATATTAATAAATCATTCCCGGCACGGGCCAGAAACGGTTCACTAATATGTCCCAGAGTCAAGTAGGTAAAATCCGCAAGCGCACGGAGAATACCGCTGTAGCATTTCACCCGGAAGTATTCAGGGTATCGTATTTGTTTATCCCAAAGGAAGGTTATGATCAAGAAGCGTTACTAACATATAAGATCATGTTAACAATTAGCAAGGATATCTAACCAAGACAGGCGGGTACATGATAATAACCGGGTAGTATGACACACACAGAAGATTCCTACTAAATAAATAAAGTCTAGTGGAGGAAAGACTAGGCTAAGCTACTCCTACTATACATTCCTATACAGTTGCATAGCCTAAGTAGAATACATACAGACTCACACTCAGGTTCAGCAGTCAATAGTATAGCACTTCAGGCACGGACTTACCCCTGCATCCACAGGCGACTTCCGCCAAGAGCCTACGCACTAGCCTAGCGGGGAGGATTTCAAAGGACGGACAGGGCTGTCACCACCTGCCGCCTACCTCAACGAATGTTGACTTTTGCTAAGCCATATTAATAAATCATTCCCAGCACGGGGCCAGAAACGGTTCACTAATATGTCCCAGAGTCAAGTAGGTAAAATCCGCAAGCGCACGGAGAATACCGCTGTAGCATTTCACCCGGAAGTATTCAGGGTATCGTATTTGTTTATCCCGAAGGAAGGTTATGATCAAGAAGCCTTACTAACATATAAGATCATGTTAACAATTAGCAAGGATATCTAACCAAGACAGGCGGGTATATAATAATAACCGGGTAGTGTGACACACACAGAAGATTCCTACTAAATAAATAAAGTCTAGTGGAGGAAAGACTAGGCTAAGCTACTCCTACTATACATTCCTATACAGTTGCATAGCCTAAGTAAAATACATACAGACCCACACTCAGGTTCAGCAGTCAATAGTATAGCACTTCAGGCACGGACTTACCCCTGCATCCACAGGCGACTTCCGCCAAGAGCCTACGCACTAGCCTAGCGGGGAGGATTTCAAAGGACGGACAGGGCTGTCACCACCTGCCGCCTACCTCAACGAACCAGTAGACTAACGAATAATTGATGCAAATCAGTCACCCAAGTACCATACTTGCATGACCAAAGAGCACTCTGCCCCTCCGCGATTACTATTAACGAGGCAGAGTTACCGTACGAATACGATCACCAAACCCATGCTATACTTTATCAGCTAAAACTAAGCATAGAGACTATAACATATAAACTAGACTATAGTGATGGTATATAACTAGCATGACAATAGTAGTATAATAAATATAAACTACTATCACACAAGTAGACTATACTATCACATATATGGATCACAAAATCAAACAAGAAACTCATGACCCAAGCACAACTATATAGAAAAGATATATATATTAATAAGAGCAAAGTCTTACAAAAGGGAAAAGATACAAGAGCCATACCAATTCCAAGTGAAGACTTGGGACTAGAGAGCTCTAGACTCAGCCTAACTCCACTAAAACTCCAAGAACTACTACTAGCAAGAGAGAAATGCTTCTTGTGGTGTGTGTTGAATGTGAAGGCACACCCTCCTATTTATAGCCTCAATAGGTCGGCAAGAGAGAGTAACCGCCACGGAAGGCATCTCAAACCGTCATCAGGAGTCGCGGAGGAGCCAACACGTGGAAGCCCAGGCGGAGAGGGCGCCCGGCTGGGTCGGCCGACCTGACCAGGTCGGCCGACCTGACCAGGTCGGCCGACCTGGGGGTGGCCCCTCCTGGCCTGTGCTTTCTCCAGGTGGCTGTCCTGTGGGCCCTGACGTCGGTTCCCGCGGTATTACAGGGAGTTACGTCGGTTAAGTGCTGCAAATGGGCCCTTCAATCCGTGTGACGTCCATGTGGCGCTCTCTGATTGGTCGAAAGTGTGTTTTCTTGCCTTTTGAGGTGTTTCCTTCACATTTCCTCCTGCATGCACAAAGTTCTCCAAGTACAAGTGGAACTATATTATTGTGCTAAAGCATGCGTGTATGAAATGCCAAATTATCCTTTATTTGAGTATAGTTGACGGTTGAAAATGGTACTTAACAGCCGTCAACAAACTCCCCCAAGCTTACCCTTTGCTCGTCCCGAAGCAAAGATAAACTTAAGTTGTTGATCAGGAGTTGCTACAATGTCCTACTCCTCAATAATACTATGCGCACAACAAAGTACTCTTCCTAGAATTAAATATATTGGCGCATAACTTACCCATTTACCTCGATCCATGGGGCTTTTACACCTCATTGTCTTGGGCGGTTGAGAGATAGAACAATTGCAGGGCACCAATCACTTGCTCTAGATTCCGCTATGTTGTTCCGAAGGTTTTCAAAAGATTTTGAAAATAAAAACCAAGTTCCTCAAATGATTCTCTCGGATCACTCAATATGTGTATGATTCCTCACCAAGGCAAAGTGTTGCCTATAATCACCTACTTCTAAATAAGGCTTTATGTGGAGCTCAAGGTAGGGATATATGAGGCACTCATGTTCACATAATATTGCTATGTCAAAAAAACGGATCCAAGAAAAACATCAATTCAAACAATCTTGATCAAGATGTGCAAGTGTGTGGGAGAACGGAGGAATGGTGGATGGGAAGAAATAACTCCTTTTTGAATTTTCCTTCTCTCTTTTGGAGTTTCTAGGCTATGGCTATCTTTTGCTTGCTCTCTTTTTTTGAGCATTTTTTTTTCTTTTCTTTTTTTTTTTTTTTTTTTTTTTTGCATAGCCATAGTCCTAGTTTGCAATGAATACTTTGAGAGAGGAATTTTGCAATGGATATATGGAGTGTTTCTTTGGATAGATGGATGGATAGTGGCTTTCTTCCGGTGTAGAAGAATAGCTCACGGTGGATATGGTGGATGCTATCTTCTTGATTTAGAAGGATAGCTCATGGCGGTGGATGTGTGTACATGATCTTGATCAAGAAAGCATGAAAAGAGTTCTACTAGGGTCACAACAATTTTGACTAAGCTCAATGTGAAACAAGCAGCATATGTGTAAAGGTTTTCAAATGTAAACACTACATATGGCTGTGGTGGGAATTTCATCATTGAGGAACTTATCAATTTGTCATTTTGAAAAATAAAACTCCGGAATTCAAGCTTTACGTTGAGCAAGATCATAGCAGCCCTATCTATCATATCATACCTCTCAACAACTTAGAACTAGAGAATGCATATGCTACCCACAAGATTCAAGTTCAAGGCAAGATTTACCAACAAACCTAACTCTTGAGAGAGTACTAAGTTGTAAACTAGCTTTAGAGAGGAATAAAGGACAGAGCAACTATTCATCATCTCAACATAGGAAAATTATACACATTCATACCGCGCATGAAAAAGGGAAATATTTTTGTTCTTTTTATGTTTTGCAAATTTTTATGGAATTTCAGATTTAGCAAATGCAAGAAATAAAGGGAAGGGGAAAGATACGAGTTACCGTGAGAAGGGAGGTCCTCCCCCAAGCTTGTTCTTGCTCATATCTGCTGGTTCGGGTCGTAGCCTTGGGAGCGGAAGAAGGCATCCCAATTGTTCTGATTCTGAGCCATCATCGCGTTCAGCTGGCGGAATTGGTTGTCGCTGAAATTCTGCCATTGCTGGGTGTCGGCGACATGTTGCGTGAGAGTTTGTTGCATGCTCTCGGTGCGCAAATCAATGTCGTCCACCCTCCTTGTCAACTCGGACATCCCATAGTTGAGTTCACGGAACCCACGGGATGAGAATGACCGAGTGGCAAAGGATGGCGGTCCGCTTGAACTTGATGACGTCTGCATGGGGTAATTGTACTGAGATTCCCATGCTCCGGCCTGCCATGTTGATGCACCCGCCTCGTCCTGTGGCGGGGGCTGCTCCCATACCGGATCTCCGGTCGGAGTGTGAAACTCCGGTGTAGGCTTCATATGCCTACGGGAACGTGTCGGTCGCCCTGAAACACTATGCCTGCAAACTTCTCCCACTGGCTCAAGTGGGAGGGTTAGTGCCCGACAGTGATACAAACGAAGACCCGGGTTAGGTAACGGGAATTCATTTGTATACCCGGGAAAGTGATAGATCAAGGTATTATTTGGACCATGTTTCAAAGTATGTCCTTGCACAAAATAGTCCTCGCCTAGGAATTCTCTATCTACCGTCAAATATTCAACATGAACATTCTCAAGGAGACCACACTTCTGCGCAATGCGAGTAACTAAAGAGGTGCACTCAATTGGTCCTGTCAACTTTATATTGTCTAACCATTGATCAATCATGCATTCCGCGGGTGACACCCTAATTTTCTTAACCATGGCATAAAGTATTTTCAATTCATCTTGCCGGACAACCCTAATGTCACCTCGAGGAAACAAGGTCATAGCCAACCACACATGCATAAATCTAAGTGTAGGATTATGGATGGCACTTGTTCTAGGCTTGGGACCCCACTCGTTTCCGGAAATCTTTTTCCAAAAACTTTCTTTATGGAACCCCTTTAGCGCTTTATCTAAGTCTAGCCTACATTTAGGATTTAGACCTAGCATAGCATGAAGATCACCCCATGTGACCAAGCGCTCTTGCCCAAACAAGCGAAAAGAAATGCCTTCATCATACTTTCTAAGGGTGCATAAAAACTGCATAGTAAGCAAACGAGAACCCGGCTCATCTACTTCTACGAAATTTAGCCAACCCATAGTGCGAAAAATAGAGGCAAATTCTTCTCTCATACCTATTTTCTCGAGGAAGTCCGGATCGAAGCGTCGGGTGTGGGCGAATGGCCGCTCTCTCATGAGCGCGATGGCTTGGCCCTCGCGGTCGTCCTTGATGTCGAGATGCTCCTCGGTGATGAGCAAGGCCGGCCTTTCCTCCGGAATTTCAGCTTCGGGGTCACCATGCCCCGGACTTGGTGTGAGCTCGACGGAGGATGCTTGACTCGTGCTTGCACGAGTGCTTTTTCTCCGCTTGATTCCGGCGACTTGCTTCATTCTTTTGAACATGGCTGCACACAACAACAAACACAAGACAAGAACAAAAACAAGATCGAACAAGTGTTCGGGTGAGCGTTAGTGAAAACGACAAACCCGAGCTTCTCCGAAATTGGTTTTCTTCTCACAACAACTTGCAAATGCACTAAAACAGAGGGGAAATATTTTTTGGGTTTTTGGGGCTGTAGTAAAGTTGAAGAACACGAAATTTTGGGAGAGCAACAAGTGAGCAAAGGAGGGGAGTGAAAGATGAGCTTGGAATGGTGAAGCTCCCCCTCCTGGGCGGTTTTTATAGCCAAGGAAGCAAGATGGCCGTTAGAAAGGGACAGAGCAACGGCCATATAGCCGTTGGGAGAAAGGAGCACAGGAAAAGGCGGGGCCAGGGGGTCGTCCGACCCCACCAGGTCGGCCGACCTGGCAGGTGGGCCTCCTGGCAGCCCTCTTTTTCCTATGTGTTCCCTAACGGCTAGGGGATTTGTCCCCTGCTGCCTTTTTGCTCAAAAAGCTCGACAAAAAAATCTTTTCAAAATGGAAAGCCCAAAAACCTATTTTCTAAATTTTTTAAAAATGCAAATGAGTTTTGAAAAATTCCAAGGTGGCTGGAAAAATTCAAAAATGCAGAAATGCAGTGGTCGGGAAAAATCGAAATGTGGTGGAAAGCAAATATGCAATTAAAAGAGCAAATATGGATAACTACCGGTTTAACCTCCCGGCGAGGACTCACCTTTTAAAGTCCGACGAGCGGGACTTTTCTCCGGCATTCAGCTCGATGAAGCGTTGTCCGGTCCCGGAGATGAAGACACGGATGATGCTTCTTGTTTCGTTCGCCACACCTTCTTGGTCTTTGTTGCGGTCGGTGGCTTCTCGGGCTTCGGAGGCTGCGGTTTTGCAGGCTTCACAGCCTGTTTCTTTGCAGACCTCGGAGGTTGCTGCCCTGTGGACTTCGGAGGCCGTTGCTTAATGTGTGACCTTTGCCTCCTTGCCTTCATCAGTTGTTGCTGTGCAACCTTCTCCTTCTCAAGGAAGTTCTTCATGAATGTGATGAGGCTGTCCTTCTTTTTGAACGTGTTGCAAATCTCCAGGAATTGCTGGAGATGAGCACTAGCGTCCTCATTGGCTTTCCCACAGAATGGGCTAGCTTGCACCATGGTGATGAGACCGGTCTTGATCTCGAAGTTCGCATCTCCCACATTGCCAGCTGGTCCCGTAGGGATGTTGGCAGCGGAGGGAGCGGAGAACTCGCGGAGGGTCTTGTCGGCCATTTGCTCAGAGCTTGATGGTGCGGGAATGACAGGTTCGATTGGCCGAGTCTCCTTACGAGGAGGGGTGAGCCTAGCTCGTGTCCTTCTCAGGAGTGACTCAGGATCTTCAGTGAAGTTTGTCGGCAAGTCGAAACCAGTCATACACTACCCTGTTTTCATACAAAATGCAGAAAACAAAGCAAGGTTAGCCTGCCTAGGAGATAGCCTTAATAATTGCAACACTACTATATACATTAGTAATTTTTCTTAATCATACGCCTTCCCCGGCAACGGCGCCAGAAATGCTTGTTGACTTTTGCTAAGCCATATTAATAAATCATTCCCAGCACGGGGCCAGAAACGGTTCACTAATATGTCCCAGAGTCAAGTAGGTAAAATCCGCAAGCGCACGGAGAATACCGCTGTAGCATTTCACCCGGAAGTATTCAGGGTATCGTATTTGTTTATCCCGAAGGAAGGTTATGATCAAGAAGCCTTACTAACATATAAGATCATGTTAACAATTAGCAAGGATATCTAACCAAGACAGGCGGGTATATAATAATAACCGGGTAGTGTGACACACACAGAAGATTCCTACTAAATAAATAAAGTCTAGTGGAGGAAAGACTAGGCTAAGCTACTCCTACTATACATTCCTATACAGTTGCATAGCCTAAGTAAAATACATACAGACCCACACTCAGGTTCAGCAGTCAATAGTATAGCACTTCAGGCACGGACTTACCCCTGCATCCACAGGCGACTTCCGCCAAGAGCCTACGCACTAGCCTAGCGGGGAGGATTTCAAAGGACGGACAGGGCTGTCACCACCTGCCGCCTACCTCAACGAACCAGTAGACTAACGAATAATTGATGCAAATCAGTCACCCAAGTACCATACTTGCATGACCAAAGAGCACTCTGCCCCTCCGCGATTACTATTAACGAGGCAGAGTTACCGTACGAATACGATCACCAAACCCATGCTATACTTTATCAGCTAAAACTAAGCATAGAGACTATAACATATAAACTAGACTATAGTGATGGTATATAACTAGCATGACAATAGTAGTATAATAAATATAAACTACTATCACACAAGTAGACTATACTATCACATATATGGATCACAAAATCAAACAAGAAACTCATGACCCAAGCACAACTATATAGAAAAGATATATATATTAATAAGAGCAAAGTCTTACAAAAGGGAAAAGATACAAGAGCCATACCAATTCCAAGTGAAGACTTGGGACTAGAGAGCTCTAGACTCAGCCTAACTCCACTAAAACTCCAAGAACTACTACTAGCAAGAGAGAAATGCTTCTTGTGGTGTGTGTTGAATGTGAAGGCACACCCTCCTATTTATAGCCTCAATAGGTCGGCAAGAGAGAGTAACCGCCACGGAAGGCATCTCAAACCGTCATCAGGAGTCGCGGAGGAGCCAACACGTGGAAGCCCAGGCGGAGAGGGCGCCCGGCTGGGTCGGCCGACCTGACCAGGTCGGCCGACCTGGGGGTGGCCCCTCCTGGCCTGTGCTTTCTCCAGGTGGCTGTCCTGTGGGCCCTGACGTCGGTTCCCGCAGTATTACAGGGAGTTACGTCGGTTAAGTGCTGCAAATGGGCCCTTCAATCCGTGTGACGTCCATGTGGCGCTCTCTGATTGGTCGAAAGTGTGTTTTCTTGCCTTTTGAGGTGTTTCCTTCACATTTCCTCCTGCATGCACAAAGTTCTCCAAGTACAAGTGGAACTATATTATTGTGCTAAAGCATGCGTGTATGAAATGCCAAATTATCCTTTATTTGAGTATAGTTGACGGTTGAAAATGGTACTTAACAGCCGTCAACAACGAACCAGTAGACTAACGAATAATTGATGCAAATCAGTCACCCAAGTACCATACTTGCATGACCAAAGAGCACTCTGCCCCTCCGCGATTACTATTAACGAGGCAGAGCTACCGTACGAATACGATCACCAAACCCATGCTATACTTTATCAGCTAAAACTAAGCATAGAGACTATAACATATAAACTAGACTATAGTGACGGTATATAACTAGCATGACAATAGTAGTATAATAAATATAAAGTACTATCACACAAGTAGACTATACTATCACATATATGGATCACAATATCAAACAAGAAACTCATGACCCAAGCACAACTATATAGAAAAAATATATATATTGATAAGAGCAAAGTCTTACAAAAGGGAAAAGATACAAGAGCCATACCAATTCCAAGTGAAGACTTGGGACTAGAGAGCTCTAGACTCAGCCTAACTCCACTTAAACTCCAAGAACTACTACTAGCAAGAGAGAAATGCTTCTTGTGGTGTGTGTTGAGTGTGAAGGCACACCCTCCTATTTATAGCCTCAATAGGTCGGTAAGGGAGAGTAACCGCCACGGAAGGCATCTCAAACTGTCATCAGGAGTCGCGGAGGAGCCAACACATGGAAGCCCAGGCGGAGAGGGCGCCCGGCCGGGTCGGCCGACCTGACCAGGTCGACCGACCTGGGGGTGGCCCCTCCTGGCCTGTGCTTTCTCCAGGTGGCTGTCCTGTGGGCCCTGACATCGGTTTGCGCGGTATTACAGGGAGTTACGTCGGTTAAGTGCTGAAAATGGGCCCTTCAATCCGTGTGATGTCCATGTGGCACTCTCTGATTGGTCGAAAGTGTGTTTTCTTGCCTTTTGAGGTGTTTCCTTCACATTTCCTCCTGCATGCACAAAGTTCTCCAAGTACAAGTGGAACTATATTATTGTGATAAAGCATGCGTGTATGAAATGCCAAATTCTCCTTTATTTGAGTATAGTTGACGGTTAAAAATGGTACTTAACAGCCGTCAACAAACTCCCCCAAGCTTACCCTTTGCTCGTCCCGAAGCAAAGATAAACTTAAGTTGTTGATCAGGAGTTGCTACAATGTCCTACTCCTCAATAATACTATGCGCACAACAAAGTACTCTTCCTAGAATTAAATATGTTGGCACATAACTTACCCATTTACCTCGATCCATGGGGCTTTTACACCTCATTGTCTTGGGCGGTTGAGAGATAGAACAATTGCAGGGCACCAATCACTTGCTCTAGATTCCGCTATGTTATTCCGGAGGTTTTCAAAAGATTTTGAAAATAAAAACCAAGTTCCTCAAATGATTCTCTCGGATCACTCAATATGTGTATGATTCCTCACCAAGGCAAAGTGTTGCCTATAATCACCTACTTCTAAATAAGGCTTTATGTGGAGCTCAAGGTAGGGATATATGAGGCACTCATGTTCACATAATATTGCTATGTCAAAAGACCGGATCCAAGAAAAACATCAATTCAAACAATCTTGATCAAGATGTGCAAGTGTGTGGGAGAATGGAGGAATGGTGGATGGGAAGAAATAACTCCTTTTTGAATTTTCCTTCTCTCTTTTGGAGTTTCTAGGCTATGGCTATCTTTTGCTTGCTCTCTTTTTTTGAGCATTTTTTTTTCTTTTTCTTTTTGCATAGCCATAGTCCTAGTTTGCAATGAATACTTTGACAGAGGAATTTTGCAATGGATATATGGAGTGTTTCTTTGGATGGATGGATGGATAGCGGCTTTCTTCCGGTGTAGAAGAATAGCTCACGGTGGATATGGTGGATATGGTGGATGCTATCTTCTTGATTTAGAAGGATAGCTCATGGCGGTGGATGTGTGTATATGATCTTGATCAAGAAAGCATGAAAAGAGTTCTACTAGGGTCACAACAATTTTGACTAAGCTCAATGTGAAACAAGCAGCATATGTGTAAAGGTTTTCAAATGTAAACACTACATATGGCTGTGGTGGGAATTTCATCATTGAGGAACTTATCAATTTGTCATTTTGAAAAATAAAACTCCGGAATTCAAGCTTTACGTTGAGCAAGATCATAGCAGCCCTATCTATCATATCATACCACTCAACAACTTAGAACTAGAGAATGCATATGCTACCCACAAGATTCAAGTTCAAGGCAAGATTTACCAACAAACCTAACTCTTGAGAGAGTACTAAGTTGTAAACTAGCTTTAGAGAGGAATAAAGGACAGAGCAACTATTCATCATCTCAACATAGGAAAATTATACACATTCATACCGCGCATGAAAAAGGGAAATATTTTTGTTCTTTTTATGTTTTGCAAATTTTTATGGATTTTCAGATTTAGCAAATGCAAGAAATAAAGGGAAGGGGAAAGATACAAGTTACCGTGAGAAGGGGGGTCCTCCCCCAAGCTTGTTCTTGCTCATATCTGCTGGTTTGGATCGTAGCCTTGGGAGCGGAAGAAGGCATCCCAATTGCTCTGACTCTGAGCCATCAACGTGTTCAGCTGAAATTCTGCCATTGCTGGGTGTCGGTGACATGTTGCGTGAGAGTTTGTTGCATGCTCTCGGTGCGCAAATCAATGTCGTTCACCCTCCTTGTCAACTCGGCCATCCCATAGTTGAGTTCACGGAACCCACGGGATGAGAATGACCGAGTGGCAAAGGATGGCGGTCCGCTTGAACTTGATGACGTCTGCATGGGGTAATCGTACTGAGATTCCCATGCTCCGGCCTGCCATGTTGATGCACCCGCCTCGTCCTGTGGCGGGGGCTGCTCCCATACCGGGTCTCCGGTCGGAGTGTGAAACTCCGGTGTAGGCTCCATATGCCTACGGGAACGTGTCGGTCGCCCTGAAACACTATGCCTGCGAACTTCTCCCACTGGCTCAAGTGGGAGGGTTAGTGCCCGACAGTGATACAAACGAAGACCCGGGTTAGGTAACGGGAATTTATTTGTATACCCGGGAAAGTGATAGATCAAGGTGTTATTTGGACCATGTTTCAAAGTATGTCCTTGCACAAAATAGTCCTCGCCTAGAAATTCTCTATCTACCGTCAAATATTCAACATGAACATTCTCAAGCAGACCACACTTCTGCGCAATGCGAGTAACTAAAGAGGTGCACTCAATTGGTCCTGTCAACTTTATATTGTCTAACCATTGATCAATCATGCATTCCGCGGGTGACACCCTAATTTTCTTAACCATGGCATAAAGTATTTTCAATTCATCTTGCCGGACAACCCTAATGTCACCTCGAGGAAACAAGGTCATAGCCAACCACACATGCATAAATCTAAGTGTAGGATTATGGATGGCACTTGTTCTAGGCTTGGGACCCCACTCGTTTCCGGAAATCTTTTTCCAAAAACTTTCTTTATGGAACCCCTTTAGCGCTTTATCTAAGTCTAGCCTACATTTAGGATTTAGACCTAGCATAGCATGAAGATCACCCCATGTGACCAAGCGCTCTTGCCCAAACAAGCGAAAAGAAATGCCTTCATCATACTTTCTAAGGGTGCATAAAAACTGCATAGTAAGCAAACGAGAACCCGGCTCATCTACTTCTACGAAATTTAGCCAACCCATAGTGCAAAAAATAGAGGCAAATTCTTCTCTCATACCTATTTTCTCGAGGAAGTCCGGATCGAAGCGTCGGGTGTGGGCGAATGGCCGTTCTCTCATGAGCGCGATGGCTTGGCCCTCGCGGTCATCCTTGATGTCACGATGCTCCTCGGTGATGAGCAAGGCCGGCCTTTCCTCCGGAATTTCAGCTTTGGGGTCACCATGCCCCGGACTTGGTGTGAGCTCGACGGAGGATGCTTGACTCGTGCTTGCACGAGTGCTTTTTCTCCGCTTGATTTCGGCGACTTGCTTCATTCGTTTGAACATGGCTGCACACAAGAACAAACACAAGACAAGAACAAAAACAAGATCGAACAAGTGTTCGGGTGAGCGTTAGTGAAAACGACAAACCCGAGCTTCTCCGAAATTGGTTTTCTTCTCATAACAACTTGCAAATGCACTAAAACAGAGGGGAAATATTTTTTTGGGTTTTTGGGGCTGTAGTAAAGTTGAAGAACACGAAATTTTGGGAGAGCAACAAGTGAGCAAAGGAGGGGAGTGAAAGATGAGCTTGGAATGGTGAAGCTCCCCCTCCTAGGCGGTTTTTATAGCCAAGGAAGCAAGATGGCCGTTAGAAAGAGACAGAGCAACGGCCATATAGCCGTTGGGAGAAAGGAGCACAGGAAAAGGTGGGGCCAGGGGGTCGGCCGACCCCACCAGGTCGGCCGACCTGGCAGGTGGGCCTCCTGGCAGCCCCCTTTTTCCTATGTGTTCCCCAACGGCTAGGGGATTTGTCCCCTGCTGCCTTTTTGCTCAAAAGGCTCGACAAAAAATCTTTTCAAAATGGAAAGCCCAAAAACCTATTTTCTAAATTTTCAAAAATGCAAATGAGTTTTGAAAAATTCCAAGGTGGCTGGAAAAATTCAAAAATGCAGAAATGCAGTGGTCGGGAAAAATCAAAATGTGGTGGAAAGCAAATATGGATAACTACCGGTTTAACCTCCCGGCGAGGACTCACCTTTTAAAGTCCGACGAGCGGGACTTTTCTCCGCCGTTCAGCTCGATGAAGCGTTGTCCGGTCCCGGAGATGAAGACACGGATGATGCTTCTTGTTTCATTCGCCACACCTTCTTGGTCTTTGTTGCGGTCGGTGGCTTCTCGGGCTTCGGAGGCTGCGGTTTTGCAGGCTTCACAGCCTGTTTCTTTGCAGACCTCGGAGGTTGCTGCCTTGTGGACTTCGGAGGTTGTTGCTTAATGTGTGACCTTTGCCTCCTTGCCTTCATCAGTTGTTGCTGTGCAACCTTTTCCTTCTCAAGGAAGTTCTTCATGAATGTGATGAGGCTGTCCTTCTTCTTTCAGGAAACGGCATGAGGTTCGTGTCATAGAACTCATGTGGGGCCGTTTTCCTGGGCGGCAGTTCTTCTTCTTCTGCCGGCTCCTCAGCTGATGTGTCCTTTCCTGCATGGTTAGGGTATGGCGGATCCTGAGTGGACTTACCTCCTCTCGTGGTAACCGCATTAACATTTTCTAAGGGGGTCTCGGGTTGCCCCGGGATTTTCCCCGACTCAGCAGTAGGAACAGTAGCAGCTAACTGAGCTAATTGGGTTTCTATCATTTTATTAAAGCTCAGCTGATTCTTGAGAGCAGCACTACCCTGTTTTCATACAAAATGCAGAAAACAAAGCAAGGTTAGCCTGCTTAGGAGATAGCCTTAATAATTGCAACACTACTATATACATTAGTAATTTTTCTTAAATCATACGCCTTCCCCGACAACGGCGCCAGAAATGCTTGTTGACTTTTGCTAAGCCATATTAATAAACCATTCCCGGCACGGGGCCAGAAACGGTTCACTAATATGTCCCAGAGTCAAGTAGGTAAAATCCGCAAGCGCACGGAGAATACCGCTGTAGCATTTCACCCGGAAGTATTCAGGGTATCGTATTTGTTTATCCCAAAGGAAGGTTATGATCAAGAAGCGTTACTAACATATAAGATCATGTCAACAATTAGCAAGGATATCTAACCAAGACAGGCGGGTACATGATAATAACCGGGTAGTATGACACACACAGAAGATTCCTACTAAATAAATAAAGTCTAGTGGAGGAAAGACTAGGCTAAGCTACTCCTACTATACATTCCTATACAGTTGCATAGCCTAAGTAGAATACATACAGACTCACACTCAGGTTCAGCAGTCAATAGTATAGCACTTCAGGCACGGACTTACCCCTGCATCCACAGGCGACTTCCGCCAAGAGCCTACGCACTAGCCTAGCGGGGAGGATTTCAAAGGACGGACAGGGCTGTCACCACCTGCCGCCTACCTCAAGGAACCAGTAGACTAACGAATAATTGATGCAAATCAGTCACCCAAGTACCATACTTGCATGACCAAAGAGCACTCTGCCCCTCCGCGATTACTATTAACGAGGCAGAGCTACCGTACGAATACGATCACCAAACCCATGCTATACTTTATCAGCTAAAACTAAGCATAGAGACTATAACATATAAACTAGACTATAGTGACGGTATATAACTAGCATGACAATAGTAGTATAATAAATATAAACTACTAGCACACAAGTAGACTATACTATCACATATATGGATCACAATATCAAACAAGAAACTCATGACCCAAGCACAACTATATAGAAAAAATATATATATTGATAAGAGCAAAGTCTTACAAAAGGGAAAAGATACAAGAGCCATACCAATTCCAAGTGAAGACTTGGGACTAGAGAGCTCTAGACTCAGCCTAACTCCACTTAAACTCCAAGAACTACTACTAGCAAGAGAGAAATGCTTCTTGTGGTGTGTGTTGAGTGTGAAGGCACACCCTCCTATTTATAGCCTCAATAGGTCGGCAAGGGAGAGTAACCGCCACGGAAGGCATCTCAAACTGTCATCAGGAGTCGCGGAGGAGCCAACACGTGGAAGCCCAGGCGGAGAGGGCGCCCGGCCGGGTCGGCCGACCTGGGGGTGGCCCCTCCTGGCCTGTGCTTTCTCCAGGTGGCTGTCCTGTGGGCCCTGACGTCGGTTTGCACGGTATTACAGGGAGTTACGTCGGTTAAGTGCTGAAAATGGGCCCTTCAATCCGTGTGACGTCCATGTGGCACTCTCTGATTGGTCGAAAGTGTGTTTTCTTGCCTTTTGAGGTGTTTCCTTCACATTTCCTCCTGCATGCACAAAGTTCTCCAAGTACAAGTGGAACTATATTATTGTGATAAAGCATGCGTGTATGAAATGCCAAATTCTCCTTTATTTGAGTATAGTTGACGGTTAAAAATGGTACTTAACAGCCGTCAACAACCAACAAGGAAATTGAGATGCTCAATGCTAAGTTGGACCTCCTCATGAGGCGTATGAATGAAGACTCCAACAAGAAAATGCATGACACAGCTCACGCCAAAAACTTACACATGAAGTGTGAAGTCAATGGTAACTTGGGACAGTCAGGGGATGACCACCCCGGAACACAAGAGGACGTGCCATACAACCCTGACCAGAGTCATCTACAAGGAGGCCAAGGGCGGAGACAACATCATGGGGGAAAGAAGCCCTCCAACACCACAACAGAAGGAAGGCACAAGGGGAAGAGGCTTCGCACGAGTGCTATGAGAAGACAGCCACAACCCCAATGGGAGAAGTCATCTGCATCCTTATCTCTGAGATCAGGCACTACGTCACCGAGCTAAAACACAATGGAGAAGAGTCCCGCTCATTGGACTTAAACTCGGTGAGCCCTTGCCAAAGGTAAATTGGTAGTTATCTCATATTTAATTTTCTTAAATTTTTCTTTTGCGCATTTGAATTTTCCAACTTTTCGGATTTTTCTAATTTGCTGTTGCACTTGAAAATTTGGATTTCACATAATTGCATGTTGGAATTAATTCCAACCTTTTTCATTCTTTTAAAATTCTCAAAAATCGGTTTTGGTTTCAACTTTGGAAAAATATTGTTCTGAGCAAAAGTTTTGTCGAACCTTTGGACCTAACCCCTGTAGCTTAAGAAATATAGCTGCTAGGAAGTTGTGGGCCGAACCCCCATGTTCAGCCGAAGGGGCATGGGCCCCACTGACCTTGGCCTTTTGCCAACGGTTGATTTTGGCCCCCTACTAATTGTTTTTTACCATTAGGAATAGTTTTTTCCTACAAATTGAGTGCCCGGGGGAGAGTGCTTTGCCATCCAAAGTTCAATTCTCATTTCACTTTCCCCCTTCACTCATTGGCTCTTGTGCTATCGCATTTCTTCTCCAAAGTTGCTATTCCAAAACCACCAAAAATATTTCCCTTTTGGTTTGCTTTAATTTGGATTGCTCGAGTCTCCTTGACAAGCTTGGCAAGATCAACACGACTGGAAAAATTTTATTTGGATAACACATGACCCGTTTTTGAGTTGTTCTTGTGTTTTTACCATTAGTGGTGCAGATGAAGAAGGCTAATGCATTGATGCAGCAAGTGACACGTTCGAGCTGCTAGATGAACGAGAGAAACGAGTCTACAACTATCTACGCAACCGAAGCTTCGTCCACACTCGGACGTATGGTGACGACCTACTGTCCATTATAGGTATGGACCTTGAGTTCCTTTCTTTTTGGAAAGTTTTAGGTTGGACCAAGTGTGCACACATCACTAAGGGGTGTTCACGCCTCCTCACCATCCAGTTTTTGTGCACCTTGCTAAAACATAATGACAGGTTACTTTTTCGCTTGTTCGGAAAGGAATACCGTCTCACTTGGAAAGACCTTAGCATCATTCTTAAGTTTAGAAGTTATTGCAACACTAACTTGAAGGTGCAACCATGGATTGCCAAAAGGGTTCTTTTTGGCAAAGGATTTCAAGGGAGTTTTCTTGTGAACGTCTTAGGACTAGTCACATTCACAACCCTGGGGCGGCTTCCTGTGAGCCCACCATGCCATCCTGGGGTGGTTGTGCTACACAGAGTTCATGGCCATCCTCAACTACACCTATCTGAAGCTGAAGATGCCTAAGCCAAAGGGGGTCATCACAGTCAGCGTGTCGCTCTAGCGTGCTTATAAGTGTGAAATGGAGAACTGCGACCTTGCCACAACCACGGTGGCATCGACCGAAGAGCTCACTGCCATCCACAAGCAAAGCATCGAGGAAACGCCATCAACCAGCCGCAAGGCCGCCTCTTTCGAGCCAGCCGATGGAATGAAGAAGGTGCAGATCGAACCCAAGGGCGACAAGGGGAAGACTGTGAGGATTGGCACATCGCTCATGGCCAAAAAGGAAGGCGAACTCGTCGACTTTCTCCGCTCAAACGCTGACGTGTTTGCGTGGAAACCCTCGGACATGCCAGGCATTCTGAGGAAGGTCATCGAGTACTCCTTGAACATGAGGCCAGGATCCAAGCCGGTGAAGCAACGCTCGCGCCGATTCAACGAGAAGAAGCATAAGGCAATCGAGGAGGAGATCACAAAGCTTCTAGCGGCCGGTTTCACCAAGGACATGTACCACCCTGAGTGGTTAGCTAATCATGTCCTTGTACATAAAAAGAATGGGAAATGGAGGATGTGTGTTGACTATACTAGCCTGAATCAGGCTTGTCTGAAGGATCCTTTTCCTTAACCGCACATCAACCAAATAGTTGACTTGAACTCGGGGTGCAAAACCCTTTGCTTTCTCAATGCATACTCTGGGTACCATTAGATTGCGATGAACTAATCTGATCAACTCGCGACCTTTTTCATCACCCAGTTCGACTCTTACTGCTATGTGACTATGTCGTTCAGCCTAAAAAACACGGGCGCTACCTTTCAGCATTGCATGTAGAAGTCCTTCAATTACCAAATCAGATACACGGTCGAGGCATATGTGGACGACATCTTAGTCAAGTCCAAAAGAGCCGAAATGCTCGTGACGGATTTAGAGCGCACCTTCACTAAGTTACACGAAAATGACGTCAAGCTTAACCCTGAGAAATGCGTTTTCTGGGTGCCGAAAGGCATGCTCTTAGGATTTATCATTTCTGAACGGGGCATCGATGCTAACCCCGAGAAGATATTAGCCATTGATCAAATGCGGCCAATTCAGAACCTCAAAGGGTTGCAGCGCCTCACGGGGTGCTTAACGGTGTTGAGCCACTTCATATCACGCCTTGGCAAGTGAGTGCTCCCGCCCCACAAGCTTTTGAAGAAGTCTGACCGGTTCGAGTCAATACCCGAGGCACAAACTGCACTCAACCAGGTCAAGCGCATCTTAAGCAATCCCCTGGTGCTTACCCCACCGACCTCGGGTGAGCTGCTCCCCACCGACCTCGGGTGAGCTGCTGCTGCTCTACATTATGGTGACGACCCATGTTGTCAACGCCGCACTGGTCGTCAAGCACGAGAAGGAGGGGTAGGTACTCAAGGTCCAACACACCGTCTACTATGTCAGCGAGGCTCTCTCGGATTCGAAGACATGGTACCTGTAGATTCTCTACATCGTGATGATCGCAAGACACAAGCTACGCCCCTACTTCAACTCGCATCCCATCCATGTGGTAAGCTCATTCCCCTTGCACAAAATCATTCAGAATAGGGATTTTGTAGGCAAAATTGTGAAATAAGCGCTCGATCTGATGGGACACGACAACACGTACTTCCCACAATCGGTGATCAAATCCAAGGTGCTCGTCGACTTCATGGTGGAGTGGACCGAGGCGCAGCTCTCCCACCCCCCCCCCTGCTCCGATCGATCAGGAGTACAGCTCGCTCATGAAACGGGGGCCGATGTCGGCCTCGTCTTCATCTCTCCCCTCAGGGTATGTATGAAATATTCAATTTGTTTACATTTCCCTACATCAAATAATGTGTCCCGCATCAAATAGTGTGCCGAATACGAGGACCTCCTAAACGGGCTCAAAATTGCCATCAAACTTGGCATCCGACGACTCGAGAACCGTGGCGACTCGCAACTCGTGATCGACCAGATCAAGAAAGAGTTCTGTTGCCACAGTGACATCATGGTGCTCTACTACCAAGAGGTTCGCAAGCTTAAAGGCAAGTTCAAAGGGCTCGAGCTCAAGCATATTGCTAGGGGCCTCAACAAGGTGGCCGATTCGCTGGCCAAGATGGCGTCTAGTCGAAAAATGATTCCTCTAGGAGTTTTTGCCAATGACTTGCTCATGCTCTCAATCTGACCCAAAGCCATTGAGCAACTTAACAAGGGCTCGAGCAAGCCGGACGTGGGGGCTGAACGAGCCTCGGCCCCACAAGGGGCTGAGATCATGGGTATAGACCAGCCTGTTGAGCGGATCAACACGTCGGTTGAATCAATCAACCCTGCGGTTGAGCGAGCCGGTCTCCCAGGCAAAGAGGCCAAAACACCAATCGATTGGCAGACCCTGTACATCGACTACCTCACCCGAGGCACGTTCCCCATCGATGAAACCGAGGCAAAGCACCTCTACCGTCGTGCAAAGTCTTCTGTCCTGGTCAACAAAGAGTTGTTTAAGCGCAGCGTTACCAAGATTATTGTCACACCCGGTTTCAAGGACAAAACCAGATGCTTAGTATATGTGTGCCTAGGACAAGTTTCACATATATCGACAGTAAAAGTGAATAACTGTATAACCAATGTCATTGCTACAATGTATGATTATTATATAGAAGATTGTCATTATAGACTAAAACGACCCTCAAACTAAATAGTAGTAGAGAACGCCATAACACCACAGGCAATCGACCGGGGGCACGCTCGCCTAGTAGTAGTCCTCATCGATGTAATGCATCTCTCCTTCGTCTTCTGAGCAGCAGGTTATAGTACAACAACAAGAGAAATAGCAAGGGTGAGCACATGTCGTACTCAGCAAGTGGGGGAAAAATATGACATGCAGTCTTAATAGAAGACAGGCTAACATAATGGTTCATTAGCATAAATGAGCATCTATACCTAAGATCATTTGAAAAGCAATCCTATTTACAAGGTGATAAGTTCTCCCAAGTTATCTCATTGAACCAACACTACAGGTTAAACCGCCTGTAGCCAACCATGGGTGAAACCGCCCATAAGAAACCACACTATAGGTTACACCGACTGTAGCAAACCAAGGGTTAAACCGCCGATAAGAAACCACACTACATGTTACACCGCCTGTAGCAAACCAAGGGTTACACCTCCCAAACTGAACTTGGCTACCCACCAAGTTCACCCATAAACAACACTCCTAAACGTGTGAGGATCCAGGTCGCTCATGACAATGAGCACGGTTGTTATAACAGTTTGACACTCTACAGAGGTTGCAAAACTTTACCCACATGTTCGTGATTTCATCACTGTGTAGTGACTAAAGTCTCCATGTTGCCCAAATCACACTACCGTAAGTGTGAGGCCAAGAGATCACCACAAGGTTTTTCAAAGAGCTTTCCAGCTTGGAAACAATCCATGCTAAGGTTTCACCACTGTGGAATTAAAACGTTCCTACAGAAGCCCCCTCTGGCGTCGTGGCTTGCAGTAAACCATCCCTCGCCTGAGTCCAGAAGTAAACCGTTCCCTCCTCCTTCCTCGACTGCCCACAAAACTGGGAAGACATCTTGATACTCAACCAAGCCTACCCATATTAGACCTGTGCTTTGCGCTGTTTTCCTGGGTGGCCGCTCCACGAACTAATTCTTGTGATCCCAAGCAGGTACAACCATAATCCCACAGTACTGTACCGAGTACACGTGCATACCCGCACCATCCTCATCATCCTCCTGCTTGGATCACCTAGGTTCCATGTTGCTACAAAGGATTACCCATCCCTCATGATCATTATGTTAAAGTGAACCATTAGTCAAGATTAACATTAGACACATCCATTCCTGACATAGCAAACTAAGCATGACATACCCACACTAATAACCTACACCAGAACCCAGGCGACAAGGAATAATATGGAACAGGATGATGACACATAAGATTCAGTATTAACAAGCATGCATAGAAAATAGAGAGGAATGTAAAACATAGGTTCAAAATGCATCAAGGACACTTGCCTGGTTCCCTTTGCTGCTGCTCAAAGTCTTCAAGATGGAGATCCCGGAAGTTCTCTAACAGCGGTTCGTCTACTCCACGTCACACCGGAAAGACAAGCATACACACAACAAAGACACAACACAATGCACAGCACCAAACAGTAATGAAAATAAAACGATAAAATAGTACGCATGACTACGATCGCGTGAGCGCAAGAATCGCCTCAATCCGAGTTACGAGTAAAAAGTTACGAAGGTTTAAAGTTCTAGGGGTAAAATGGTAAAATCAGAAAACTACTATAAGGAGTACGAATAGATAATGTTCATCTCTACGATCGCATTGGCGCAAGAATTTCTTAGATCGGAGCTACGGTTGAAAAGCTATGAGGATTTGAAGTTTTAGGGGCTTAACTTTAAAATTTACAAGGCCAAAATATAATTATTTATAAGTTCAGGGGCCTAAGTGTAAAATGCCCAACCTAAATTATTATTTATAAAATTAAGGGCTAAAATAAAATTAATATAAAGTATATGGAGGTTTTTATAAAACTTTAGGACCTGAAACTAATTACTCAGAAAGTCAGGGGCCTATATGCAAAACATGCATTTACTAGTAAATAAAAAAAAATTAAAACTAATTCCATGGACTAGGTCCATGGGGGGTCCACGGGTCCACGGTCCACGGTGGACCAGGGCCATAACCCTTCGGCTCGATCTAATCTGGGTCGTTGGCTCAGATCGGACGGCCAGGGGGCTCTCCAGCGGAGTGGTGGCCGTCGGCGGCCTAAGAGGCAGCGGCGCCATTGTTGGTCGCACCGGAGCTCACCAGCGAGGCGCTCCGGTGGCCTAGGAGCGATGGGAGGGGGGAAACGGGAGCATGGCGAGGGGGCGCTCACCGAGGATGACGTGCGCGACCGAGAGGCAGTGAGGCGGCGGGGCAGCGGTGGCGATTGCGAGGCTGACGGCGGCGTCGCTAGGCAAGCGGGGAGCGAGGCGGCGGAGGCGGCGGGGAAACGGAAGCAAGGACGCAGGTCCTACGCTATTTATAGGGCGCGGGGCACTAGGCTTGCCTTGGCACGCACGCCAAGGTGGGAGGCCCGGTGGCGGCTTAGGGTTAGGGTTCAAAGGTGGCGGCGTGACGCGGGCGGGCTAGCGGGGCACGCTAGGCCGAGCGAGGCCGGGGAAGGAGTGGGCCGCTGGCATGGGAGGTCGGTCCAGGGCAAGGCAGGCCGAGAAGGGGATGGGAGAGGGGGGAGAGCTGGGCCGCGTGGGAGGCTTTCGACCCAGGCCAGAAGAGAGAGGGGGAGAGAAGCGGGGGAAGGGGAAATAGGCCGCACGGGAGAAGTTTTGGGCCATGGTGGAGAAGGGGAGGAAATAGGAGGGGAAGCTGGGCCGCTTCTAAAAATTGGCCTAGGGAGAGGCTTGGTTGGTTTCTTCCTTCCTTCTTTCTATCTCTATTCTTTCTAAACCGAACAAAATTAATTTCTCATAGAACCCTTTGCAACTAACTCTTTCTAAAAATTGGCCTAGGGAGAGGCTTGGTTGGATTTTTAAATAACTCTTTGCACATACTAAAAACCCTAAATGCAACTAATCAACATGAATGCAACAAACAAATATTTTAAAAATAACCTATATTTGGTTATTTCCTTTAGAAAATAATTCTTTTTCTTAGAAAAATGTTAACAACCTAATTAATTCTAGAAAATTTTAAAATATTCCAATTTTTGAAAAATCAGAGTGTGACAAATCTACCCCCCTTAAAAGGAATCTCGCACTGAGATTCGGACAGGATCGGAAAGAAAGAAGGAAACTAGGCTCTCACTTCATTGGGTTCATCCTTGTCCAACCTTTCCTTGTCGTGTGGCAATGCTTTTGCCACATATTCCACCTCTGCTCTATTGGGATGTATGAACATGAACGCCTTTCTAGCACAATCTATGATTCCCTTGTGCTTGGTTAACCAATCCATTCCAAGTATCACATCTATTCCCATAGAATCCAAAACGATGAAACTCGTAGGAAAGTCTACCCCCCTTATGCTTACACTTAATTTATGACATTCGTGTTATGCTTTCAATTCCCCTCCAGGTGAACTAACTATCATCTTATTCCTAAGTAAGGTGATGGGCATGTAGTACTTGGCCACATACTTGGATGATATGAATGGATGTGATGCTCCAGAATAAAAAAAAACTATAGCAGGGTTTGAGTTAACGAGTAACATACCAAGAACAATGTCTGGAGATTCCTGAGCATCTTGAAGAGCAACCTGGTTGACTCGACCTCTAGCATAGTTCTGCTTGGCTGCTGTCAGGGCAGAGTTACCATTGCGGTTGGGTGTTGGGGCAACATCTTGAGTCGGAGGTTGGCGCGTCTACGGATTGGAGCATTGGTTAGCAAAGTGACCCTTTTCTCCACAACTATAGCAATTCCTATTGGTTGTTGGGGTTTGATTGCCATTGGTCCTCTGCTGAGTTTGAGCTGACGTGGTGGGCGTCTGAAAGTTAGGACGTTGAATCTGACATTGAAGAGTAAAGAATCTTTGACTGGTATGTTGAGTTCTCTACTGTCCACTTTGCTGCCCAGAGCAGAATACAGGTCCGCCAGAAGATGATCCAATGCGAGGCCTAGTGTTGCTGCCTCCTTGCTAACCTTGATGCTCTATCTTGCGTTTGTTATGCATCTTCTCCCTTCTACTCTCTAGGACTAGAGCTTTATCCACCATCTCTTAAAAGTTTGCATAGTTACGCGCCTCAAGCGCATAGGCAAGAGCATGATTAAGTCTATCAAGGAAACACTCATGTTTCTTCTCGTCAGTGTCCACTTCCCCTGAGGCATACCAAGACAACTGGGTGAAACAGGCAACATACTCGCTTACTGATATTGATCCTTGCTTTAGGTCATGAAACTCCTCCTTCTTCAGCTTCATTACTCCCTATGGCACATGGTGAGACCTAAAACTGTTTGTGAACTCCTGCCAGTTAATACTATCTGGCTCCTCATGTGCTGCAACATAAGCATCCCACCAATCAGCAGCGGGTTGTCACATCTGGTTCCAACGACCAAAACCGAATGCATCTGTATGCATGCCCAGGACCAAGTTTTCACGCACACAAGATAATTATTGTGATAAAAGAATAATATCTTTATTAAATCAATAATATTATTACAAGAGTGACCCGCAGGTCAAAACAAAAGATTACATTGCAGCGGAATAAACTAAGCGTTGGCGTCCTTTAGCTCCCACAGCAAGTCGATCGGAAGACCGCATGCCTAGTCCCCTTCATCGTCTTCATGATTGTACCATCCTTCTCCTCTAGCTGAGCAGCAACGTGGTATAGTGCAAGGGTGAGTACATGTCGTACTCGGCAAGTAGGGGAAAAGATGACATGGGGCTAAAGACAAGGAAGGCTTATAGGGGTTTATTGCATGAGCTTTTAATTCACTAAGCATCCTAATTACTAGGTGAGGTCATCCCAACCATCAATCCACAGGGTGCTATTCAAGCCAAGTCCAGTCCAAACCACCAACCAACCATTCCCAACCATAACCAACTAATCTTGTGAGGATTCCAGGCCGCTCGTGACCGTGAGCACGGCTATCATGATAGTTACACTCTGTAGAGGTTGTACCACTTTACCCACAAGTCGTGATTTCGTCCCCTGTTGCCAAGTGGACTAGAGTCTCCTTGTTGCCATGCCGGCCAAGCACTAGCACACTTCCTTAGGTGTGCGGCCAGGAGATAACTACGAGGCTTTTACAAAGGGTCTCCCAGTACATGCTAGCCACTAAGGTTCCACTCCCGTCCATAAGTTATAGCCCATCAACAATCAGCTCATCACCCCAGGAGCCCCCTCTTGAGCCATTCGGATACAAGGACAGTCCTCTTGACTTCCATTCCCCGCTCCACCAAAATGGTGCATCGACACTGGGAGAACTCCTAATTAATCAGCCAAGCTGTTCCATAGCAGCCTTGTGATGGCACTGTTTTCCTAGGTTATCGCTCCAAGAACAGGTTCCTAGGATCTACAACAAGCATACCACCACCCAACATGTGCCAACGGCACCACAACCATTCCATCCAGCTTCTTGAGATCCCTAAGTCCATGTTGCTAAAAGAATTACCAAATTATCCCCAGTATGACATTGATCATTAGTCAACATTAATTGAACCTAACAACCCAATAAGCAACTAAGCATGTCTACCCATAGCTAATTAAACCTCTAGTTCAAGGCGACAAGAAAAAGGTAAAGCAATACTAGTAAACCCTAACAATAGGTTCCCAATTAATTGACACAAGCATGCAATCCTAAAGTAACATTTACAATAGATATAAAATGCATCAAGGACACTTGCCTGAAATTAGATGTAGCTGCTCAGTGATAACAAATATTGATCTTCATCCTCGTATGATTCCCGTGCGTAAAAATCCTATTCGGGCAAGACATATAAGCCATACACACAATAAATACACAATACAAGGTATAGGACAATAGGGTATGGTTGAACAAAGGTTGCAATTAGCTAATTTATTTGGATACAATAATGTAGGTGAAAGAATCATCTAAATCGGGGTTGTGGATCAAAAGATATGCAAGGTTAAAGCTGTAGAGACTGCGGCTGCGCAAATAGTGCAAAACATATGTGCGCGTTCCCATTTATTGGCTCAAGTTATCAAGCAATATTTTAAACATAAACCTTCCTAGTGATGTGGGACATGCGAAACGTAAGATGAATTGGATTAGAAAGCAACTATACTGGAGATCAATTGGCTGCATCATGGTAAGGTCGTCCAGCAGCAGATCGAGTGGAGATCGCGTTCCTAGTCACACCACGGCTGTTCTAGGAGACTCCTTCGGTGGAGATGAACATTAGACTCTGGAACACAATTTGGATTGTATCTTGTATCAAGAACACCTCTGGATTGGGAGAAACGGGAATGGATTTACCGTCACTCGTGCTGGATTCGCCCAGATCAGGGAGCAGCTTCCATTGCGATGCAGATGCCGGAGGCATCCTATGTCCAATGACTATGAATTTTGGATATGTTGGAGAGGACATCAGGGAGCACCTCCATGTAAAATTTGGCGGCATTTGGATGGTCGGATCACCAGGAACATCGACATCAATCTGCGGCAACATTGCTGGACGCGAGAGCTGGGTGGAGCGGCGGCAGCCTGGCGGCGTGGTGAGGGTTTGAGGGGGTGGGGATTTCGTGGGAGAGGCCTCATATTTAAAGGAGAGGTGAAGGAATGTGGAGTAAGAATATGGAAAGGAAATTAAGAGAAATAAATATATTTATTAGAGGCAAATATGAAAGGCATAGCAAATATGGAAAGGAAATCATTCTCTTGTTCTTTCCTTATGAATGCTTATGGAAGGTGTGGTTTCTTTCCATATAAATGTTTATGGAAGGTGGGGTAAACAAAAGAAAGGAGGAAACAAGGTAATTAATTCCATTAATTGCATGTTTAATTGCTCATTTTCTTTCCTTTTGATTGCACGCGATTGGTGGAATGAACTTGGATGGTCAATGTGTCTAGGTTCATGTTTATGGTAGGTGGAGAGAATGTGGATGGTATTAGGTAGAGATATGTCCAAGTATTGTTGGAAGGAAAATACGATGAATGGAGACACGATGCTATAGAGATGAGTTGATTGATGGTGTCAACCATGCATACACATGAGCGAAGAAGAGATAGATGACTGAGCCCCATAATTCAAAACAAAATGGATATTTTTAAGATTTAAAGGAAAAAGGATTTCAACTTATCAAATTAGGATCAAATCCAAAACCAATAAAAAATACTAAATATTAAATAAGATACAATGATTTTATTTATATAAAAGTGGTTTTGGTAGAAAATGAAATCCTTTGTTTCATTGGTATACAAAATTTTTGTAAAACCAAATCAAATCATTTATTAATTCATAAAAGATTACTAAATCATCCTTTAAACTCTTGAAATTAAAATTGGTGTTGGAAAATGGTTCACATTCCAAAATGGGAAATTTTGGGATGTGACACGGGTCCAACAAGCTGGTGTGCGGCAAACAACACCTTCTCCCTGTTGTTGCATTGAGCGACTTGCAGCTTCTTGTCAATAGTCTTTAGCCGATCATCTGCATCCATGATCTCCACAGAGTGAGAGAAAGTTGGAGGCTTGGTCCGCTGGAAATCTCCAAGCTTGTCTCTAGGTTGGGGAGCAGCTCCTACGACATTGTTGTTCTGTTGCTGCACCAGGGTCTGGTGCATGGTCTGGAGAAGTTGTGTCTGCATAGCCTTGAGATGTTCCATAGAGAATTGTGGGGGTAGTTGCTCCTGTTCCTCGTTGTTGTTATTGCGGTTTCCACCTCTTGCCATCTGATGTAAATTGGGGTATGGAAAGCAAAAACGGTAGAAGATATAGGTAGAGTGCAAGGAGGTAGATAAAGAGATATCCTAAATTAACTAATCTTTATTAAAATAAAAAAAAGTGAAAGTATAATATAAGGATGTGGTTGCAAGACGGGACTTGCATCACATCGGCACTCATTAAAAAATCCAAACCACACTCATCACACCAAATCAAACTAGCAAACCAAATAAAAGGACGTGCAAACGCTAAGACTCTCTCGTGAAACCATTACATTTATTCAACTCGATGACACTAATCGACACCTATGAAGCCACCAAGGGATAAACCTCCTAATCCTCATCAAGGTTGGGAACGATGTAAGATGGTGGGGCATGACAAGCCATTCTGTGAGGTGGTGAGGAAGGAGTCGCATCCTTTAGCTCTTCTTTTGAAGGTAGGTCCAAGTCATCAGGCAAACATCGCTTGAGCTAGCGAACTGTCTTAATTGCCTCCTCATATTTCTTCTGCCAAAACCCTAGTTCCTCCGTGGTTGAATCCAACTCCCTCGAAATCACTGTGGTGAGAGTGACTTTCTTCATAAACTTCTCGTGTCCTTGTCCAGATACAGGCTCCGCGTGAATGTAGGTAGATCCACTTGCGTGCTGAGGGAAATAAGCATACTTTTTATCTTCAAAATACTGGCGATAACGGGAGCGAATGACCATGCAAGCTTGACGAGCAGCATCATGAATCCCAGCAGAGAAAGACTTTCTTGGAGCAATGGCCTCATGAATTCTTTCCACCTCAAAGGTTCCTCTGAGCGGTCTCGGAGCAAAAATATGAACTTGAACCTCCCATACAGGCTCAGAACCTTCATAGGTCACTTGGGTACCACAATACTCTGGTTGCTTCTCATAACCACCTGCTGTAGCATCTCCCAAAGCATGTGAGGTAACCTTCCAGCATTGTTTCCTGCATCCTTGAAGAGTCGTGTGTCATGATAAGGTGGTGGACTCGGTGGTGGCACCATCTCTTGTTCAACCTCTTCTATCATAAACTCTTCTTCATATCCAAGAGGAACGAGCTCTGGTGAAGGCCAGACACGTGGGTGGTGATCACACCAGTGAGAAGTCTTCTTGGTACGGGCCATCTATACAGTTTTGAAATAGGAGAGGCGAATTAGTAAAAATGGTTTTATAAACTGCATGGTAAAAACGAGACCAATAAAAAAAGTGAATCTAAACAAGACTATAATTTCAAGCCAAAGAGTTTTGAAAATAGTTTTAGTTGGTAAAATAGACGTTAGAACACGACCACTCTATCTAAGCTAACGTCCTACGGTTGACATGGCTCTAATACGACTTCTGTCGCACCCGGTTTCAAGGACAAAACCAGATGCTTAGTATATGTGTGCCCAGGATAAGTTTCACACACATCGACAGTAAAAGTGAATAACAGTATAACCAATGTCATTGTTACAATGTATGATTATTACATAGAAGATTGTCCTTAAAGACTAAAACGGCCCTCAAACTAAATAGCAGCACAAAATGATGTGGACAAGGGTTCCCGATCTTCCGAAAGGTTCTTGGTAAGTTGATTTGGTCGGAGGCGACACACAAATCGATCCGGCTTCAAAACAGCACGTTCTAAACCCCGCAATCGCAGCACGACGTCTCCTCTGGTTATCAACCGTCCAAAAGACAATTGACCTCACCGAGAAGGCTAATCCCTGCCTGCGAATCAAGAACACAAGCAAGAACAACCAAGAATGCAACACAATTGCAGATGTATAATTAAACTCTCGAAGTTGGGGTCTCACAAACCGATGAACGGCGAAACTGTTTATGAACAGAATTGATCTAAGCAAAACCCGAACTCTAATGGTGCGGCGGCGGCTGTATATAAAGACCCTAGGGTCGTGCAAGACCCTCTGGACGTGCCCCTAATTGGGCTCAACTAGATACAAAGCCCAAAGGCCAAAAATAGGCGACGTAGCACCGACACAGATTCTGGACTCTCTCTTGTTTTGACGATTCCCGATGACTCCGGATGAATTTTGATATGCGGCCGGCGGCATTGGAAAGGTCTTCTCCTTATCTTTCCGTGCATATGTAGAACGTCCAAATCCGAGTCCGTATGCGTCCTGGGCGACCGTTTTAGTACAGACTGGTCCTGGGCCCCGAAACAGACTCGAAGTCGGTTTTGATTGGGCCTCCACTTTGGCTTCCAAGCCCTTGCTGGTCCTCCACGTTCCCAACTCCTTCTCCCATCATCTCCTGGTCCTCTCCATGGTTTCTAATCATAAAATAATCATTAGGTAGCAAATCATTCTCAAAAGTAACATATAGCGAAGAACGTAGGAACGAGCTCACCTCTAAATTTAGTTGTCGTGCACGAGCTCTAGTCATTGGACCTTGCAAGTCCAGATTTGGAGGAGTGTTGTGTGTATCCATAGGAGTGATGTCCTCATCTATTAACACCATAACACCTCAAGCAATCAACCGAGGAAACGCTCGCCTAGTAGTAGTCCTCATTGATGTAGTGCATCTCTCCTTCGTCGTCTGAGCAACAGGTTATAGTACAACAACAAAGGAAATAGCAAGAGTGAGCATATGTCATACTCAGCAAGTGGGGAAAAAATATGACATGCAGGCTTAATAGAAGAAAGGCTAACATAATAGTTCATTTACATACATGAGCATCTATACCTAAGACCATTTGAAAAGCAATCCTATTTACTAGGTGATAAGTTCTCCTAAGTTATCGCATCGAACCAACACGACAGGTTAAACCGCCTGTAGCCAACCATGGGTGAAACCACCTATAAAAAACCACACTATAGGTTACACCGCCTGTAGCAAACCAAGGGTTAAACCACCGATAAGAAACCAAACTACAAGTTACACCGCTTGTAGCAAACCAAGAGTTACACCGCCCAAACCGAACTTGGCTACCCACCAAGTTCACCCATAAACAACACTCCTAAATGTGTGAGGATCCAGGCCGCTCATGACCATGAGCACGAATGTTATAACAGTTTGACACTCTACAGAGGTTGCACAACTATACCCACAGGTTCGTGATTTCATCACTATGCAGTAACTAAAGTCTCCATGTTGCCCAAATCACACTACCATAGGTGTGAGGCCAAGAGATCACCACAAGGTTTTTCAAAGAGCTTCCCAGCTTGTAAACAATCCACGCTAAGGTTTCACCGCTGCGGAATAAAAACGTTCCTACAGAAGCCCCCTCTGGCGTCGTGGCTTGCAGTAAACCATCCCTCGCCTGAGTCCAGAAGTAAACCGTTCCCTCCTCCTTCCTCGACTGCCCGCAAAACTGGGAAGACATCTTGATACTCAACCAAGCCTATATGAGACCTGTGCTTTGCGCTGTTTTCCTAGGTGGCCGCTCCACGAACTAATTCTTGTGATCCCAAGCAGGTACAACCATAATCCCACAGTACTGTACCGAGTACACGTGCATACCCGCACCATCCTCATCATCATTCTGCTTGGATCACCTAGGTTCCATGTTGCTAAAAAGGATTATCCATCCCTCATGATCATTATGTTAAAGTGAATCATTAGTCAAGAATAACATTAGACACTTCCACTCCTGACATAGCAAACTAAGCATGACGTACCCACACTAATAAGCTACACCAGAACCCAGGCGACAAGGAATAATATGGAACAGGATGATGACACATAGGATTCAATATTAACAAGCATGCATAGAAAATAAAGAGGAATGTAAAACATAGGTTCAAAATGCATCAAGGACACTTGCCTGGTTGCTTTTGCTACTGCTCAAAGTCTTCAAGATGGAGATCCCGGAAGTTGTCTAACAGCGGTTCATCTACTCAACGTCACACCGGAAAGACAAGCATACACACAACTAAGACACAACACAATGCACAGCACCAGACAGTAATGAAAACAATAAAATAAAATAGTACGCATGACTATGATCGCGTGAGCGCAAGAATCGCCTCAATCCGAGTTACGAGTAAAAAGTTACGAAAGTTTAAAGTTCTAGGGGTAAAATAGTGAAATTGGAAAACTACAATAAGGAGTACAAATAGATAATGTTGATCCCTACGATCGCATTAGCGCAAGAATTTTTAGATCGGAGTTACGGTTGAAAAGTTATGAAGATTTAAAGTTTTAGGGGCTTAACTGTAAAATTTATAGGGCCAAAATATAATTATTTATAAGTTCAAGGGCCTAAGTGTAAAATGCCCAGCCTAAATTATTATTTATAAAAATTAAGGGCTAAAATAAAATTAATAGAAAGTATAAGGAGGTTTTTATAAAATTTCAGGACCTGAAACTAATTACTTAGAAAGTCAAGGGCCTATACGCAAAACATGCATTTACTGGTAATTAAATAAAAAAATATAAAATAAAAACTAATCCCGTGGACTAGTTCCACGGTGCTCGTGAACCAAGGGGGCGCACCTATCCACCGTCCACGGTGGACCGGGGCCATACCCCTTCAGCTCAATCTAATCTAGGCCGTTGGCCCACAACGGACGGCTAGGGGGCTCTCCGACGGGGTGGTGGCCGCCGGCGGCCTAAGAGGCGGCGGCACCATTGTTGGTCGCACTGGAGCTCACCGGCGAGGCGCTCCAGTGGCCTAGGAGTGGCAGGAGAGGGGGGAACGGGAGCGAGGCGAGGGGGCGCTCATCGGGGATGTCACGCGTGGCCGAGAAGCGGCGGGGCAGCGACGGCGATTGCAGGGCTGACGGTGGCGGCGCTAGGCGAGCGGGGAGCGAGACGGCGGAGACGACGGGGAAAGGGAAGCAAGGGCATGGGTCCCATCCTATTTATAGGGCGCGGGGCCCTACGCTCGCCTGGGCGCGCACGCCAAGGTGGCGGCGACGGCGGCTGGGCCCGACAGCGGCTTAGGGTTAGGGTTCAAAGGTGGCGGCGTGATGCGGGCGGGCTGGCGGGGCACGCTGGGCTGAGCGAGGCCGGGGAGGGAGAGGGTCGCGGGTGTGGGAGGTCGGCCCAGGGTGGGGCAGGCCGAGAATGGGATGGGAGTGGGGGGAGAGCTGGGCCGCGAGGGAGGCTTTCGGCCCAGGCCAGAAAAGAGAGGGGGAGGGTAGCGGGGGAAGGGGAAATAGGCCGTGCGGGAGAAGTTTTGGCCCATGGTTCAGAAGGGGAGGAAAGAGGAGGGGATGCTGGGCCGCTTCTGAAAATTGGCCCAAGAAGAGGCTTGGTTGGTTTCTTCCTTCTTTCTTTCTATCTCTATGCTTCCTAAACCGAACGAAATTGATTTTTAATCGGATTTTCAAATAACTCTTTACACATAATAAAAACCCTAAATGCAACTAATCAACATGAATGCAACAAAAAATATTTTAAAAATAACCTATATTTGATTATTTCCTTTAGAAAATAATTCTTTTTCTTAGAAAAAAGTTAACAACCTAATTAGTTCTAGAAAATTTTAAAATATTCCAATTTTGAAAAATCATGGTGTTACAATTATGCAACGCTGCATCACCTCTGAGAAAGGAACTAAGCTCCTCAAAGACATCTATGGAGGGGGTTGCGGCCACCACGCCGTGCCCGGAACCCTCGTCGGCAATGCTTTTCAGCAAGGCTTTTACTGGCCCACCGCTGTGGGAGATGCGACTCGCATCGTTCAAACCTATGAAGGCTGCCAGTACTATGTCGGTCAAACACACAAGACCGCTCAGGCTCTCCAAACCATCCCCTTCACGTGGCCCTTCGTGGTCTAGGGGATGGACCTAGTCGGGCCGCTTAAAAAAGCGCCCGAGGGCTACACCCAGCTGCTTGTCGCGGTCAACAAGTTCACAAAGTGGATTGAAGCCCGAACCATAGCAAAAATCCGATCCGAGGAAGCAGTCAAGTTCTTCCTCGACATTATCCATCGATTTGGAGTGCCAAACTCCATAATCACGGATAACGGCATGCACTTCTGTAAGCGTCATGACCATTGATGATTGGATCCCCAACATATGAATGTTTTGGTGATAGATGACAACTATGAAATTGTGGGCTAATATCTACACGAGTGTTGTCTATATAGAAATCATCAATAAACTCTACTACAAATCATATGCATGATGGTTGCCTTGGTGATTGATGACAATGACTCCAAGCATGGAGGCTTGTGAGCTTGATGGAGTCCAAGGGTTGATCGAGATGGATCAAAGCTAAGGACATGCTATGGAGCAAGTGTTGGGAACACTTGTCTAGTTGTTAGGATTTTGAGTCCATAGGAAAAACCGGACTTTCAAGGGGGTCTACATCATTTCCCTTAGGTCATGTCTAGTCGATGATGTGCAAGGTTGCTCGGTGAAATCACAAGCACTTGGTGACAGTGGAGAAGCCAAGGAGCTGTTCGGAGAAACCGGGAAACGATGTCAAGCGAGGACGAGGAGTTTCAGCTTCTGGACATAGTGACCAGACAGAGGGGTCAGTGGAGACCAGACTGTACGGTCACTAGGAGAACAGGAATTGCAAAACAGATGAGAAGTTGGCCACGAGGAAATCTGTTGGAGCAGAATTTGTACAGACCTGACTATACGGTCTGTAGACCGGACTGTATGGTCTATAGGAGGAAATTCTAGACAGATGAGGAAGTGGTTGCAATGGCTCTGTTTGGAGATTCAGTGATGAAGACTGGATTGTACGTTCTGTAGACCAGACTGTTCAGTCTGTATGAAGATGCGCCGAGACAGAGAGGACGGAAATTAGGAGCTCCCTAGAATGGAGAGAGAAAGTCTGACTAGATGGTCCGGTCAGCTGACCGGATAGTCCAGTCAGTTGGAGTCAGCAAAGGGGTAGAGTCGTTGGAGCTGAAGACTGTAGTGACCGGACTGTTCAGTCGGTATGCCTAGGAAGCTGATCTCGTGGAGCAACTTCTAGTTTGAGGTTGGAAGCCTATATAACTTTGTTGTTGGGGTCTTGGTGACCACTCTTGGTTAGTGGAATTGCTTGGAGCATTTGGTGAGAGCCAAGAGGCAAAGAGGAGAGCACTAGGAGGAGATATTGCATATCTTGAGAGTGCTAGTGAGAGTAACAAGGAGTGATCTTGCACATCTAAGGCTAGGTGTCATTGAGGGTGTGACCTAGGTTGTTAATCTTGATCTATGGTGAGACCTAGACCGGTTCGGTGTCGGTGATCGAGCCTATCGTGATTGGTTGTGAAGGCCGTCACACGTTTGTACACGGTTTGGGCCCGCCGGTGAAAGGGGCATTGCTAGTGAGCGCCTGTGTCGACTCGAGGAGTCCAGCAAGTTCTCGAGGGAGGCGAGCTTGTGCCTTGGTGGCAGCGGGAACGCGCACCATGTCTTCACTTCAAAAGTGATTGCGGGCTCGTGGGGGAGAACTCCACATTGGTGGTCCAACGAGGAGTAGGGGAAGGCTCCATCCTTCTGAGACCTCGGGAAAAAATCATGAGCATTTCTTGACTTCCTCTTTACTATTCCTCATTTGTGTGCGCTAGTAACTAGGTTGAATTATGGCTTGCATAGGCTAGTATGTTTGGCTTCCGCGCTTGCTTTCATCATGAACACTAGCATGAGTAGGGTCTTGGCCTACTAGACTTGTTGGTTGCAATGATTGCTAGGATCTAGTAGTGTAAATGGAAGTGTTTGGATTCGTGAGCGGCTTATCGATTCACCCCCCCCCCCCCTCTCGGTACGCCTTCGGTCCTTACAAGTTCTCAGGGAAGAAATTCCTCAAGTTCTGTGACGACTACCACATCCGGGTCGACTGGGCCGCCGTCGCCCACCCCGAGGTGAATGGCCAGGTCGACCGAGCGAACGGTATGATTCTTCAGGGGTTGAAGCCTCAAATCTTTGACCCCACCAAGATTTTCAACTGCTTGAAACAATTCATCGGTCGATGGGCGGCTGGGCTCCATGCCGTACTTTGGAGTCTTTGGATGACTCAGAGTCGAGCGACAGGCTTCATGCCTTTCTTCATGGTCTATGGACCTGAGGCAATCTTGCCCACGGATTTCGACTACAGCGCGTCTCAAGTACGTGCTTGCAACGACCAAGGCAACGAAGCATTGCTTGAGGACGCAATGGACCAACTCGATGAGGCTCAAGATATCGCGCTCCTCCACTCGGCCAAGTACCAGCAAGCTCTTCGCCGCTACCACGAGCGCAATGTAAGAAACCAAGTTTTCATCGTAGGCGACCTCATTCTACGCAGGGTTCAAGACAACAGGGGTCGACACAAGCTCTCACTGCCTTGGAAAGGACCATTCATCATCACTCGAGTGATCCGACCCGACTCCTACAAGCTCAAGACCTTGGAGGGCGTGGAATTCAAAAATGCTTGGAACATATCAAAAAGTTTGCAAGACCTTCATCTCGGGACTCAATCGTAGTGTCAAATAAAGTAAGCCACAAGCAAAAGAGACTCAAAGTCCATTTGGTCTTACAACGCAACGCCATACAGGCCCCAGCGGCCATGGCAACAACGGTCACCGATGTGGCTAAGTCTCAAGAGGCCCAAGGGCTAAAACTTTACAAGTCAAAACAAAGAAAAGGGGGCCGAATAGGTAAACCAAACTTAACATGAAACTAAAATTGTTTAGGGAGCACCACGGGTCAAACTTCCATGAGTGCCTCCTCCTCATCTGCACATGTCAGGGCGTCCGTGTGAGGATGGGCGGCAGCACGGATCACATCCATTTGCTTAGAGGTGTGCCCTTCAACGTAGCCGGTGCTCATCGCTTCGAGCTTGGCCTCGACGAAGTGAAAATGGGTAGCAAACACAGCGAAGGTGGTGCACATGCCAAAACGCACACCCCGCTTGATCCACTCACGGCCCATACCCATCAAGATCTCGGCCCTCTCAACGAGAGTAGGGTCAGGAGGCAGCCTGGATTGGAGCTCCCGCGCCACACGTCCGAGCTTGGAGCGTGGGGCGTCCTTCTCCTCAACTTCTTCATGAAGGGACCCTTCCACCACCGCCAACCTTGATCTAAACTATGCACAAAAGTCACTAAAATTAGAGAACGAGTGGTGCAACAAATGAGTCTACAACAATCGAAGAGAAACAGAGAAGATGTTACCTTCCTGTCCTCGGCGGGACTGCTGCAGCTGTGCGAGATGGGCAGTCATGGCCGCCTTATCCACCGCCTCACGCCATGACTTCTCCTCCCGTAACACAACGTGAGACCGAGCTTCTCGACCTCAGCGGCACTTGCCGCCGCCCTCGCCGCGGCATCATCCCGCTCCCTATGCACAGAGACCATGGCATGCTCTGCATTCCCCGATCAGGGCTCGGCTTGCTCCAGGATGGCCTCTAGCTCCAGCCGCCTGGTGCCCAACTCCTCGTTGCGACGAGGCTCCTCCTGCAACTCTTGACGGGCAGTAGCCAAGTCCTACAAGGTCATGACAAGCAGAACCTCGCATTCATGCTTCAGTGCATTGCACAACACGGCGAATTAGAGCACAAGAGGCTCGGACGGCTCAACTGCCTACTCAGCCACTTCCTCCAACCCCATCGCTCGAGATCTCCCCGGCGCTTCACCGTCGCTGCCACTCTAGCCAGCCTCTTTGGCCGTCGGATCCGTCTCAGGGGCACGCGTGGTGGTCACGGTCTTCATGCGCCGTGTCAAGGGGAGACCCTCTGCTGAGCCCCCTCTGGCTGCGCCCGTGGACGCCCCCTCCTCGGCTGGATGCGGACCCACGAGGACCTCCGGTCGAGCCGGCGAGGGTGAAACCAACGACCCCCTGTCCCAAGGTCGGCCACGCGAACGGCGCAAAGCGGAGCCTAGCAGCCAGGCCAGCGTCGATGTCGTCGTTGACATCATCATCATCAGCGACACCACCAAAATCCGGGTACCCGCAAATGACCTCCTCGTCGCTAGGCGCATCACCATCTTCCTCGTCGTCGTCCTCCTCTTACGTTGACACGAGTGACAGGGTGTTTCCGTCCTCACCCCTTGCCACGCGCGCCTCCCTCAGTTCTTGCCGCCTTCACCCATGCTTCTCTTTCCCCCTCTTCGCCAGGATGTCAGCGTCCCTCTTCCTCCTCCTCTCCTGCGCGGTGTCCCACTGCTCCACGCCCCTGAAGCGGTTGGCGGCTCACTACGTCTCGCCATCCGACAGCCGGAGGGAGGTGGAGCGGATGTAGGATTTCCACTGGGACTAAGGAAGGAGCATCATGAAAAATGCCAACTGACATGATGATCAAAAAACAAAAACGAAAGCACAAGGAAGGATAGACGAGTCAAATCGCTTACCACATCAACCGCCCTGGGATCCAGATGCATGACCGGCCTATTCGAGATGGGCCACACTCGGGCGCTAGTCCCTAGCGCCACCCTCACTCGCTTTGCAACCTCATCGTCGGGCAGCAAAGCCTAAGCCATCACGTTGTCCAGGACAACGCAATCGTTGTTGTCCCCGATGAGGAACATGGGAAGGCGACAAGCGGATAGGGGCGTGAACCATTGCTTGTGGTACCACCCGACGAGCCTGGCGCCATTGAGGCCGCACCTCTTCAGATGGGCAATCGCGTCGAGGGCCTTGTCGATCCACTGCTTGCTGGAATCCTTCTTCCCCCATATTGAACTTTCCTAAGACTCATGGACGTCCCTACCGGTGAACTCTGGGAGAGGGTGGAGCTCGTCATTGCGCAGGTAGAACCACTTCTTGTGCCACCTAGAGTTGTTTGTTAGGGTCGACATCAGAATGTATCACCCCAAGCGGTCCCTGCAGAGCCAAATCCCCACCCACCCGATCGTGCAGGGGAAGTACTCACCCCCAACATTGCACTGCTGGCAAGCAGCGTAGAAGAAGTGGCACCACAAGTCGAAGTTGGGCGCAATGCCGAGGAATCCCTCACACAAGGCCACAAAGGCCGAGATATCCTGAATCCCATTAGGATTCACATGTTGCAGCTTCGCGCGATAGTGGAGAAGAAGCGCCCGGAGGAAGTCATGCGGAGGCTGCCCAAGCCACACTCGTGGAAGGCACGAACGACACCACGTACCATGGAGGAGGCCTCAGCGGTGACTCATTCCCAGGCACTAGCCACTCTGCTACTCGGGTGAGCGGGGCCAGGAGCCCAGCGCTGACTAGCCTGTCCAGATCTTTCTTCATCATCGTCGACCAGTTGAACATGGACATGATGCAGTAGGAAGGATTGCGGCAAAAAGCGGGGCGAGATCAAACGAAGCACGACGAAAACGAGGAGACACAAAGGTGGGAAGAGCGAAAGGAGGAAGAAAGGCACTGTGCTCCACGTTAAATAGATGAACCGTCTGAGGGAAGACGCTTTAATTTGACCACGGGGCCCGGCCACGACCTTTCCAAGGTAAATCCTCTAAACTCCCCACCTTGCATAGTGCACGACTGGAAATGCTCCATGTCGCCCCACTACTCCACCTCTCCCCATGACTCCATGGCTTCCGCAGCAATCCAACAGCCCTGCATAGCACGGGCCCACCATCTCCACCAATCGGTGCGGAGGAAATGCCCCCACGATCACCACGTCGTGGAAGACAGAGCAGTTCCTCACTCCACTCGGACCCACCACGGCGCACATGTAAGGTAAATATGCCGCATTCTCCCCAGGCCACGGTAAAATGGCTCAAAATCGTACGAATTCCCGTGCTCAATCTTAAAAGGTTTTGAATCCCAAAATAAATCTGGTCTTTCAAATTCTTCCATTTGCCTCGCCTTTATTTACCTTGCAAAACTATCATCAATTACAAGGGGAACGAATCGACCCCCCACAGGGGATCCCGTGACCCCTCGCTAACCATGTTGTTGCCGAAGGATCCATCTTCTCACTTACCGCCACTGAAGCAACAATATTAGTAGAGAAGATAGCCTCTAAGAAATGGTGCAATGAAGATCATCTCCAACCCAGGCAGAGGAATGAGCACACCAATAAGGAAATTGAGATGCTCAATGCTAAGTTGGACCTCCTCATGAGGCGCATGAATGAAAACTCCAAGGAGAATAAAATGCATGACACAACTCACGCCAAAAACTCACACATGAAGTGTGAAGTCAATGGTAACATGGGATAGTCAGGGGATGACCACCCCGGGACACAAGAGGACGTGCCATACAACCCTGACCAGAGTCATCTATATGGAGGCCAACAGCGGAGACAACATCATGGGGGAAAGAAGCCGTCCAACACCACAATGGAAGGAAGGCACAAGGGGAAGAGGCTTTGCACGAGTGCTATGAGAAGACAACCACAACCCTAACATGAGAAGTCGTCTGCATACTCATCTCTGAGATTAGAAACCACATCACCGAGCTAAAACACAAGGGAGAAGAGTCTCGCTCATTGGACTTAAAATCGATAAGCCCTTGCCAAAGATAAATTGGTAGTTATCTCATATTTAATTTTCTTAAATTTTTCTTTTGTGCATTTGAATTTTCCAACTTTTGGGATTTTTCAAACTTGCAGATGCATTTGAAAATTTGGATTTCACACACTTGCCTGTTGGAATTAATTCCAACCATTTTCATTCTTCAAAATTCTAAAAAATCGGTTTTGGTTTTAACTTTGGAAAAATATTGTGTGAGCAAAAGTTTTGTCGAACCTTTGGACCTAACCCCTGTAGCTTAAGAAATTTTGCTGCTAGGGAGTTGTGGGCCAAAGTGGGGGACCAGGGGAACCCACCCAGGTTCGGCCGAACCCTCATGTTCAGCCGAAGGGGTGTGGGCCTCACTGACCTTGGCCTTTTGCCAACGGTTGATTTTGGCCCCCTACTAGCTATTTTCAACCATTAAGAATTGTTTTTCCTACAAATTAAGTGCCCGGGGGAGAGTGCTTTGCCATCCAAAGTTCAATTCTCATTTCACTTTCCCCCTTCACTCATTTGCACTTGTGCTATCGCATTTCTTCTCCAAAGTTGCTATTCCAGAACCACCAAAATATTTCCCTTTTTAGTTTGCTTTGATTTGGATTGCTTGAGTCTCCTTGACAAGCTTGGCAAGATCAACACGACCAGAAAAATTTTATTTGGCTAACACATAACCCGTGTTTGAGTTGTTCTTGTGTTTTTTACTTGAGTGGTGCAGATGAAGAAGGCTAAGGCGTTGATGCAGCAAGTGACACATTCGAGCTCACGCTGTTAACATGGTAGCTCGAGCACGAGCCACACATTCTTCTCATCGACTCTAACCTCGAGCTGTTGGATGAACGAGAGAAACAACTCTACGACCATCTACACAAACCGCAGCTTCGTCCACACTCGGACGTATGACAACGACCTACACTGCATTATAGGTATGCACCTCGAGTTCCTTTCTATTTGCAAAGTTTTAGGTTGGACCAAGTTTGCACACATCACTGACGGGGGTTCACGCCTCCTCACTATCTAGTTTTTGTGCACCTTGCTAAAACATAACGACGGGGTACTTTTCCGCTTGTTCGGGAAGGAATACCGTCTCACTTGGAAAGACCTTAGGATCATTCTTAAGTTTAGAAGTTATTGCAACACTAACTTAGAAGGTGCAACCATGGGTTTTGAAAAGGGTTCTTTTTGGCAAAGGATTTCGGGGGAGTTTTCTTATGAACGTCTTAGGACTAGTGACATTCACAACCCAACTCTACAATTGTGGCATAGGTGGCTTGCTATGACTTGTTTCCCTAGACAAGACACTAGACCTCTCCATATTGATGAATCGCGTGTCTTGTTCACTGCAATTGCTAAAATTCCTATTGCTCCTGTTGATGCTATGATTAGTTAATGGTTAGATTATATTAGAGGATTGGGACCCATTGAATACACTTCTTTAGTAACCCATATTTCTGCAGGGGGTCAGGGCTTTATCTAATCCTAACTTTGATTATCTTTCTGAGCCCCGTCCCAAGATAGATTATAAATGTATTGAGCAGGGTCACACTTTAAAGAAGGGTCCCGATCGTTCTATTATCTTTTAATACCCGGGCTATACAAACAAAATATGCTTCCTAACCTGGGATGTCATTTGTTTAGTTGTTGGGAATTAACCATACAGCTGCAGAGAGAAGGAATGTCTGGCAGGTCCACCGATCGACATACACGACAAAGCACGAAGTGTGCCACCACTAGCGTAGCAAGAAGTTAACCACCAGTCCATGATTACACTGCAGGCTCAAAATATTCCGGCGACCCCACTTGGATGTTCACACCGCAGCAGTATGAGACTGGAGGCTTGTCTTTGCAGCAAGCTAGTAGTGCACAATGGGGACATGGCCCTGAGTCGATCGGGACGCCTCCACATCATGATGGACGCCACTCTTTTTCAGGCTTTGGTCATCATGACTATGGCCCGAAATTGAGGGATCTTACATGGAGGATGGACGACTTGGATGTAAGAACAGGGGAAATGCAAAACACCCTTGCTACTCATGCCCAGACCACACGAGAGTGGCAGCAGCACAGTGACGACCAGTTTCGTCACCTCCAGGAGCAGCTTCGAGCACACCACGACTATACGTCAGCATACTACAGAGGATTTGATCCTAATCAATAGCCGTGAGCAATGACAAGCTTGGGGGAAGAGCACCCCCGCCAAGGTGACTTGTATCTTTCCCTTCTTTCTGTTTTTCTTTGTCAGAATTACCTTCATAGAACGAAATAAAAATTTGCAAAACTAAAAAGAACAAAAATAATAGGTTGTCATGCATGCTAGGGATGTTCATGCCTTCATGTTGAGATTATAAATAGTTGCTCTGATATATCTTTCTATAGTCCCTCGTATACAACTTAGTACTCTCCCAATTTTTGAGCTTGTTGGCTAAACATGCTTGCCTTGAACTTGAATACTTGCGGGTTGCAAAAGTGCATGATCTAAGTCTAGGTTGTTGTGAGATATGATATGGTTAGAATAGGGCTGCTATGATCTTGTCGAAAGTGAAGCTTAAGATCCGGAGATTTTGTTTTTCCAAATGATAAAATTGAAAAGTTCCTCAATGATGAAAATCCCTACCACGACCATATGTAGTACTTCATTGCAAAACTTTCCACATATGCTGCTTGTTTTCACATTGAGCTCTATCAAAATGCTTGCAACCTTTGTGAGATCCATTTGATGCTTTTATGATCAAGATTCACGTACACATCCATCATCATTTGCTAATGCTCCTACACTGGGAGATAGCAACTTCATTCCATTGCATCCACCATATGCTTAACGTCTATCCTGGAAGTTAGCAAAATAAATACTCCATGAATATCATGTTATGACTCTCTCTCAATTGATCGCATGGAAGGCATGGCTATAAAAAAATAGAATAAATACTTGCTCTCAATCTTGAGCATGATGAAAAAAAGAAGAAAAAGAAATACTGATGTGAACAAGGGTTTCCGATCTTCCGAAAGGTTCTTGGTAAGTTGATTTGGTCGGAGGCGACACACAAATCGATCCGGCTTCAGAACAGCACGTTCTAAACCCCGCAATCGCAGCACGACGTCCCCTCTGGTTATCAACCGTCCAAAAGACGATTGACCTCGCCGAGAAGGCTAATCCCTACCTGCGAATCAAGAACACAAGCAAGAACAACGAAGAATGCAACACAATTGCAGATGTATGATTAAACTCTCGAAGTTGGGGTCTCACAAACCGATGAACGGCGAAACTGTTTATGAACAGAATTGATCTAAGCAAAACCCGAACCCTAATGGTACGGCGGCGGCTGTATATAAAGACCCTAGGGTCGTGCAAGACCCTCTGGACGCGCCCCTAATTGGGCTCAACTAGATACAAAGCCCAAAGGCCAAAAATAGGCGACGCAGCACCGACACAGATTCTGGACTCTGTCTTGTTTTGACGATTCCCGATGACCCCGGATGAATTTTGATATGAGGCCAGTGGCATTGGAAAGGTCTTCTCCTTATCTTTCCGTGCATATGTAGAACGTCCAAATCCGAGTCCGTATACGTCCTGGGCGACTGTTTTAGTACAGACTGGTCCTGGGCCCCGAAACAGACTTGAAGTCGGTTTTGATTGGGCCTCCACTTTGGCTTCCAAGCCCTTGCTGGTCCTCCATGTTCCCAACTCCTTCTCCCATCATCTCCTGGTCTTCTCCATGGTTTCTAATCATAAAATAATCATTAGGTAGCAAACCATTCTCAAAAGTAACATATAGCGAAGAACGTAGGAACGAGCTCACCTCTAAATTTAGTCGTCGTGCACGAGCTGTAGTCATTGGACCTTGCAAGTCCAGATTTGGAGGAGTGTTGTGTGTATCCATAGGAGTGATGTCCTCATCAAATACCCATGCCCAAGTGCTTGTTAAAGAAAGAGAGAGTCTACTCAAAAAGGAATATCCACCATTCCACCACATTCCACACACATGCACATCTTGATCAGATTGTATGACTTGTCTCTCCGTGGGTCCAGTCTTTTGGTTTAGCAATATATGTGTTACAAGTATGTCTCAATTATTCCTACCCAGAGCTCCATATAAGACTTATTTAGAGGTAGGAACAAAAGAGGCAACTTCAATGCCTTGGTAAGGATTTATACACATTGAGCGACCGAGTGAATCATTGGAGGAACTTAGTTTTGTTTGCCAAAAATCTATTGAGAAACCTCGGATGAAAAGTGGAACATAGGGATGAGAGAATGGTGTCCTACAGAAGACTGTTCTATCTTTCAGCCACCCAAGATGAAGAGAAGCCAACGAAGCCCCACAGGGACTAAGGTAAAAAGGGTGAGTTACCAAATTCCAACTTATTCAATTAAAGGTAGAGTATTTTGTTGTGCACTTGGTACTATGGGAGAATATAGAACATTGTAGCAACTCCTGATCAACAACCTAAAGTTTTATCTTTGTATTGGGACGAGCAAAGGTTCAGCTTGGGGGAATTTGTTGACGGTCATTAAATACCAATTCCGACCATCAATATTACTTAAAATAAGGGAGGGTTCAACATTCCTACTGTGCATGTTAGTTAGAATTAGTAAATATCCACTAGTGCTTAGAGAAACACTCACATGCAGAAGAAATAATAAAATGGAGGAGAAACACACCCATGAGGCGAAGAAACGCATTCTACAAATCAGAGCGCGCCAACAGGGACTCCCACGGATTGACTGGCCCACCTACAGGAGCAAACCGCCTTAACAACCGACCTTACAGTGTCACTGGGCAATGGGACCCACCTAGCAGGGCACCAGAGGCGGCAGCACCCGAGGGGAATCCCCCCTGTTTGGCCAAACAAGGGTGCTCGGCCGAACGGGGAATGGCCCCCCTGGTGCATGGCTGCCACGTGCTGGCTCCTGGTGGCTCCCCAATGACGGTTGTGCGGGTTAGGCTGCAGTTACTAACTCCAGGAACAGCCTTTGGGCCCTGTAAATAGAAGGGAGAGGCCTCACTCCCACACACACGCACACACCAAGAAGAATCCATTCTCTAGCATTACACTTTGTCTTTAGGTCCTGGTGGAGTTTAGGAGAGAGGAGAACTGTCTTGAGGTCCTCGACCTAGTCTTGGAGGGCCGTCCGGTTATTTCTACTCTATTCCTCTCTTGTAAGACTTATTCCTTTATTAATATTATTATCTTCTTTATTCCTTATGTCTTGTTCATATACTAGTGTGATAGTCATGTTCTTTGTCTATGGTTATTGCCTAGTCATGTTAGGTTATTATATGTTTCACATACATATGCTAGTCAACTTATGTCCTTATGCTCGTGCAATGCATATTGTGGGTAGACATGCTTTAGTCCATGACTTGTTAATCCGTAGGGTTAGAGTTATGTATGCTATAGTCTGTAGCTTGTTAATCCGTAGGGTTAAAGCTATGCATGTCCTATCCCTTTACTTGTTGATTCGTGGGGTCAAAGTTGTGCATGTTATAGTACTTGACTTGTTGATCCATCGGGTCAAGGTTAGGTATACTCTTATTCATGACTTGGTGATTCGAAGGGCCAAAATCCCATGAGGATTGAGAGTATTGTTTAGCAATGTAAGCGTGGTGCTCAGATTGGTAAATGGCTATGAGTATTTGTTTGCTTCCATGAATAGGATTGACTTTAGGACTGGCATAGGGACTTGATAGCCCTAGTGTCATGTGTCCTAGTAAAGGATTAACCTATAGGTGGTGACAGCCTTGCTGCGCTTAATCCTCCCTGTTCTGGCTTAACATAAGACATAGGCTTGTATGTGTTGTATGTATTTGACCTATAGACAGGAATATAGAAGTACATAAGGATCTAGCTTGACTCCTCTTTAACCCACTTAATCAAGGTTTTGTGTTAATGTTAGGATGGATTGTTCTGTGTGTCACCTATCCACTATCTATGACTTTGGTATATTATTAGTTATATGGTTATGAACATGCTATCTCTTGACCGCTGCCTTCCCTTGGGAGAACTATAAACGACAGCCATTGGAGTAATCCACTAGTGAAATGCTACAACGGGATGTCCGTACGCTTGCAGATTCAACTTGCTCATATTAACCATCTGTTGAGTTCTACCAACAAGTAGTTCTAGCGCCTTGCCCAGGTCTATTTATTTGGTGTGACTTAGCAAATGTCAACAAACATTTCTGGCGCTGTTGCCAGGGATAGTAATATGCCTTGTGTGACGTTAAGAAATGTCAACACGGGATAAGGGGCTAGAAACTGCCCCGATGGCCCGACCCGCCAAGGTCCGAAGTCTGGCTCCACGACGGGCTCGACAGCCGCCTCGAGCATTTAAACCGAGCGAGGGGCACGAGTGATGGACCCACATAGCGGTCAGCACCCTGACACCCGGTGTTGAGGGCATTGCGGAGTTGCGTTTGAGTCCCGCTTTGACCCGACTATTGGTATCCCCTCGAAGGGAGGTGTCGAGTCCCCCGGATCCTATCAAATGGATCCGGCAATTAGTCAGGAAGAAGAAATGGATCAATGAAGTCGACCACCAACTGGTTCATTGGGACCCTGTCGATGGGGAACCTGGGACTTCACTCGAACAAACCCAATAATAGCTCAATGAGCATCCTGTTTTCGTCCTCCGGGGCACAAACGAGGACCTGCTCTATCCTTCGTTTCACAAATGAAACACGAAAGGGGAAATCTCTGAAGATGAAACGGCCACTCGAATGGTCCCACCGTATCACGTGGGGGCTCGAGGGACGGCATCACAAAAAGAGACCCAACGATAGGGTCGCACAACACATCCCCAGAAAAAGAGTGTAGCCTCGGAGGGCTAGTTTCCATATAAGAATCTTCATACAAAGAGGCTTACATCAGGGACACAATACACAATGACTAAAGCCTAGAGCTATTGGCTAAGGTTACATTATTAAGAGGAAAAGTGTTTCCTCAAACAAACACCTTCGAGCTCTTCGAGGGTAGAGCTTGATCCCCCGAGAGGGATTTTAGCTCCCCTAGGTTGCAGAAGGGTGGCAAAGCCCCTCGAATATCCTCTCCTCGGGGGCTGGGAGTGGTCGCCGCTAGTGCCAATGCCCCCAAGGCAAGCGACATCACGGAGCGACAAGGAATCTGTGCTTCACGCAGAGCCTGCAAGAGTCAAAAAAGACGTCAAGACACCCATCAACGGGAAGGCGTTAGCCCCCTTAAAGATGACCTCATCTCCTAGCTGGCTGGCAAAGACAACAGGAAATCGGGGGACGTTACTTTCCTCGTTAGAGCCGACATCATGACTGCTCCCCTCTTTGTTGTTGCTCTCGCGCAGCATGACATATTCGTTGTCATCCTCGTTGCCACCGCCGGGCACCAGGTCAGCTAGCATGATGATGCCCCTCCCGGTAACCGGACAGGAGCAGGGCACGCAATGACAGTGTGGCTACTCACCCCTAGGCTGCTTGGACCAAGATGAGGAAAACAGCTCACAAAAGTAGGTAGGGATACTTGGGGAGAAACACGGCCCGGACAAGGCCTTAAATAGGCAAAACCGACCGCACCTCACGACAAGTCCCACCTCACGGGGTGCCTGTACACCGCATCAAGGTAGAGCAGGCCTGCACTCACTAGTCGCATCACGCACTGCCCAAGACAGACAAACACTAGCATCGACGCCACACCACGTGATGACAAGAATTCTGCCACCTCGGCTACCATGCAGCTCGTCCCTTGATAAAAAGAAGATGCCCTCAGTGGAAGTGTCAGGAGATGACAAAATCTCTCCCTGACGCACCCCATCAACGCACCCGCGTGACGAACAGGACCCTTCGATTCGCCAAAGCGCCACAGAACGCCCATGACCGGCTCCAGCGAATAAAGCCAGAGCACAAGTCTTCGACTCGCCCTCTGGCTCAGGGGCTACACCCGGTGGGTGCCCTCACGTGCACCCAGCTGAGGGGAATAGCAAGACAAAAACTATGCTTCGCCTGATGAGTCGGCAGGACCCCTCGAGTGACTCTATGATTCGCTCGAGGGCTCAGGGGCTACTGTCAGGCATAAATATCGGCGATGCCATATGGCAAATGGTAACCCCCTTTCGAAAATAATGGACGGTTGTGTCAAGGGCCTACAGTGGTCTAGGATACCTATGATCCACGTGGTCGTGGGTCAACACGGCCAGCAACGTTGCACCCCAAAGGCAAAGACCCGATGCGTCTCGCCTCGACCGGACTTTATCGAGAAGGACGAGTCGACCCCGCCTCACTCGACCCCCGTTAGAGGGGTCGACGCGCCTTGCCCCCCTTGAACCCCGTCGAAGGATTCGATCGCGTCTCATCTCGCTCAACCTCTTTCAAGCATGACGTCCAAACGCTCCGCTCCGAGTATTACGCGACATACCGACACCCCACGGAGGGGTTCGAACGGGACAAGAGTCAACAACCACCCTCTGCACCATCTTAGATATCATAACAGGTATGCGGCTATAGTGTCAGGAGGTCTAATCCTCCTGCAAACCTATCCTCGTTGCCATCATAACCTGACCGATGGGATAGAACTCGACGCTATGACACAATTCATCATAACGACACCCTTAACAGTGGTGATCGAGGACTACCTGACAGACATGCATGACGGGACGACACATGACATCATGGTAATTGCCCATGCTAAACCACCCGTGTTACCCGGCCCACGCCATCTATAGGGATGACAGGCTCCGACTCATCGACGGAGGGCGAGGGCGCGCCTCGATGCAGCTACTGCAAGCATGAAGACCAGGACAGCGAGACCTACGAAGACCAAAGACCACGCCATTAACCAAAGTCCATGCCCCCTTCGGCACGGCTTCACCAACTCCACGCACGCATTCTCCCCCCCCCCCCCCCCCCCCCCCCCCCCGTCTCTGTAACATGGGCCCACCCCTTGAAGTATAAAAGGGGAGGGCCACAACTCTAGATAGGGGGACTCTCCATATACAAACACAGACACTCACACTCACCGAGACTTGGAGAACTCTCCTCTCTCACGGCCTTTGTACCCCCGGTCCAAGTAACACGAGCAGCTACTCGAACTGGACGTAGGTGCACTCCTCGAACCAGTATAATCCCTTATGTCCTCTTGCATAGCTAACACAGAACCTAAGCACATATGCCCTGGACAAATTCTACTAGCCAGTGATCGAAACACCGAAACCATTTAATCCAACACAAAATTCACTGTGCAACACATTTGACACGCTCGTGTGTGTTTTACTTTGTTTAGAAAAGATCTTCAATAATATTGCTCGCGCAGGAGTTAGGGCTGAGCAAGGTCTCCAATTTCGCACGTGACATTGAAATGGGAGGAGAGTAGCTAGGCCTGTTTGGTTGGTGCATAAGGTTGGCACACCTAAGATTAGTCACGTCACATATTCTTAGCTAGATGTTTGATTGACTGTCACGATTGTGGCAAGCCACACTTTCTTAACATCCTGACCCACACATCATATACCCTTCGTTTTTTTACTAAGTTCATCACACTTAACTAAACTTAGTCATGTCAGCATTTGGCATGAATCAAACAAGCCTTAGATCCCATAAAGCGGCTTTTGTCCCGCCTGCGAGACATCCGCCATGTATCGTACAACCAATAACTATTAAGTATTTTTTTTTATTAAACATACAACATAAATTTTTTTTATTACACCTTAATTTTCTTAAGATACGCATGAATCCAAACCTCGGCCAACCGGGGCCGTGGCACCCCCTTCTCCTACAATAATTCTCAATGAGCCATGCATCTAAGCACAAGCGACAACTATATTTACTTGATTTTGGTTTCAAGGTTGAATCAAAATTCTCATCCTTTTTCTTCTTAAAATGCCCACGGTAGCATTGAGAATGTGTGGACATGTTATTTTATTTCCTCTGGCTAGCTCTAGTACGCCAGGAACTGAGGGTGTGTTTGGTTCTTCTTTTGAAAGTGTTTTTGCTTTCTAAAAAGTTAGAAGACAACCAAAGTGCCTAGCTTTTCTCCAAGTTCTTCCAAGAAAGCAGCTTTTACGTAGGCCAATTTCCACAGCAAGGGGCGAGCTGCTTTGAACGGCTGTGAGAGGGTAGTTTTCACGAAAATTACCCGCCTGCCACTGGTAAGTGGCATAACGGTTCCCTCTTTTCTTTTCTTTTCCCTCTCCATTCGGCAGACGAGGCGAGAGCAGAGAGGCCAGCTAGGTTCGAGGCCGCCACCGCCCCTCGCTGCCTCCCAGGCCTTCGCTGCCCCCTGGTCGCCGTCGCCCCTGGTCAGCGTCGCTCCTGGACCCCATCGCCCCAGGTCGCTGCCACCCAAGTCTGCCCCAAGTTCTGGTCACCGTCGCCCTCCAGTCGAGCAAGGTCGTTGGCACCCAAGGTCGTCCCCAGCTCTAGTCGTCGTCGCCCTCCAATCGAGCAAGGTCGCCGCCACCCCTAGCTGCCCCAGCCCTAGTCGTCATTGTCCTCCAGTCGAGCAAGGTCTCCTCTACTCCTGGCCACCCCCAGCCCTGGTCGCCGTGTCCGCCACTTGATTGAAGGACCAAGGTCGCCGTCTCTGCACTCGAGCAAGCTCGTCGCCCCCTCTGCAATCTTCTCTGAACGGCAAACAAGGTATGGCAAGTACCCTTCCTCCCTATATTTGTAGCGTTCCACAAGGAGGGATAGACGCAGGGAATAGGCCAAAATATTTTTAATGGTCATTTACTTGTTAATATTTGAACAAAATATTTCGTTATGATTAATTTTCATATAAATTGTTCCTCAAACATTTAGGGGTATTACAGCTATTTCCATAGCCACAACCAGCTTTTTCACAGCCACAGTCATTTTAACCAAACGGCTTTCTGCTTTTTTACAGCTGAAATCTCACAGCAGCTTTTTCCACAGCTCACAACCCATAACAGCTTTTTTCACAACCATAGCACAACGAAACACATAGATGCATTTACTAGCTATAATTTTTCAATCTATGTATTAATAGAATAGTATTCTTATAGAATTAGAAAAAATGAAGATAAAAGACTATAAATTGTTTCTTTCTCTCTCATTTTTAAATTTCCATATTAAAGTGTAGTTTTTTTACTACAATCTAAAAATATTAATCTAATATGCCTATAAGCTTATTGGTGTTCCAAAAGTGCCTTACCGGATTCTCGAAGATGAAGAAGCGACTTGGATTGACTTATATAATATTATGTAGCTTTTTTAGATCAATATATTAGTTGCGAGATTACAAATCATATTACAGTATAGATGGTGGAATTAGTGATATCTATTTATTTATAAACTTCTCTGAGGGGTGGCTAATCTCAGGAACGACGATTGTGTGTTGCTACGGGCTTGAAGAAGAAAAACCAAAACTTGTTCTTGTATAGGAAATGTGTGTGCGCTTTCTGACCTTTGCCTCACTCTCTCTTGAAAACTCTTTATTGTTTGTTCATCTTCTCCAAAAATATTTTGTTGGGAGCTCAGATCGCTCCCCCCCCCCTTCCTCTATGATGTAACATATGTAACTTATAATATATATTGTTCAGATCTTCTCTAAAAATTATCATGCCTAAACTAATAAAATAAAAGAATGTTCCTGCCTTGTCTCTATAAATTTCTTCATATCTGAGTTAAGTACCACACATCCATCCTCCCCCTTTACAAACAACATTGCGGCGAGCATGTCGCCGGCAATGAGTGCACGGTGTGGATCCATAACAATGGGTTGCTTCCTCATCTATGGTCGCCCATATGCAACCATGCTCCTTTCATTTGGCATGCACACTACACTGCATATGGATCAAATCAATTTGAGGACGACACACTCCTTGTCCTCGATTCCAAAATAGTAGAAACATGTGCTAAGGAGAGAATAAAAATTAGAGAAAATGATATCTCAACGACCATGAGATCAGGCTTGGACGGGAGCTAGTTTCTTACTGGAAGTAGTGGACGGCACCTGCTCGCAACACTTGCATTCATACCTTGTTTTTATGAGAACGCCCTCAGGTATACCTGATGAGCGATGGCTCATCTAGAATCAAGCCACGCGACGATGCGAAATGGTTTCAATGATGAAGTGCAAGGATGCGGAGGATGCGGATAACGCGATGTGGTGCTGGAGTCTAGATGGCTCTACCAGAGATGAACAACACATATGCTGGCTATGTAAGTATGTGACACACATGCTGGTTAGATGCAATGCAACGTATACAAATTGGACTCGCACTACACCACGGTACAACATTAACGACTCATGTCAGTTGGTAAAAAGAGACTATGAGCGATAGACGGTTGGTCGGTAAAGATTGATGACCAACGATGGGTCGGCAATTTTGTGTTTACCGAGCCACAGTCGGTCGGTAATTGTCTTTATATATAGCGATGCATTGTCGGTCGGTAAATGTTGTATGTTGCATCGCACGATCGGTCGGTAAAGATATATATAATATTTTATTCGGGACCAAGCAGGAGAAAGAAATTTTGTGCGTGGACTTTTGGCGGCTGAATGCCAAGCCCCTGAAAAATTCTCCACCTTATCTCTTCCCCGCCATAAACCTAACCCTCCACACTCCATTCTCGCGCCCAGCAATTCCCTTCGCATTTCCACGCCAACGCCTCGAATTTTTTTAGTTCCCTCATGCATGGTACAATTATTTTAACTAACATTACTTGCATAAGGTTGGAAAAGAGGTCATATTATATGCCTTGTTGAGATCTGAACAACCCGTGGCTAAAGGAACAATTATTTCAACTAAACCAAGCACCATTCTAGGTCAACCCCTTGGAAGACAATTTTGTGGAGTTGTTGTGACTCTTGTGCTCAAAAGAGATACAGTTCTTCCTCGTCCCTATGGCGATATGGAGACTATGGCAGATGCTCAAATGATGTCAATTGCATGGCCATATAAGAAAGTAATATGCTAAACCTGAACTTGTCTCTTTTCATGTTGAAGGAGTGACCATAGTTTTTAATTAATTGTAATTTTACAGCTGAAGGTCAGCAACAGGGCATCTATGCGGTCTACTTGAGATGTTGTACTTAGCTACCAGATGCATGGATTAAAGTCGTCTTTTGGTTTCCAGTGCTTTGACAAGGCAATCTGCTGCTGATGCATGTGTCCTTTTGGTTTCCAGTCCTGTAATGTGATTGTGTGCACACAAGGCTGATGGATGTGGAAGACTAATCTAGTATGTGTTGGACTATAGTCCTTTTGTAATAGATTGAAATATTGAATTATGTAAGCTTTTGCTCAAACATGTCACATGTTGGCAGCTGATGTCCTAGATTCTTTAAGTTGGCAGCTCGTGTTGTAGTGACTATTAACTAGATTTAGTTATTTCTCAATGTGATATTATATAACAATTTGCGAAAACAAATGTGTGATTAATGAGCTTCTAATTAATTAATTTGATTGATAAGTTTGTGATTTATGATGGCCCATAAAAAATTCTGATTAGTGTTGCTGACCATTGTTAGTACGTGCTTTTGTGCCAAAAATGGTTTTATTATTTCTGTCAATATTATTGATGGCATCAGACTGTGGGTTGGTAAAATGGTTTTATTATTTTTCTCAATGTTATCGACGGCATCAGACTATGGGTCGGTAATTGTCTTATTAACATTCGATGATTGGTCAGTATTTCTTCTGTAGTACCAACCTACCATCGGTCAGTAAAGATTGGTCGGTCGGTAAAGCTTTTAACGACGCCACTTACACCGACCAATGCATAAGTCGGTAAAGATTTTTACCGACCAACGGTGAATCGGTGAATGCAGCTTTACTGTCTGATTGTAGGTTGCTGTTCTTGTATCGTGGTGTAGTGTCGCGTGAGTTCACACCAAACTAAAGCAACATCAGTGTTGACATCATCTAAATTATTAAGGAGTAGAGATATGTCTCGGAATATCCTCGTTCATAGCCTCCTTCAATCTGCTTCGAGTAGAACCTACTAAACCTGTAGCATTCCCTCACACTAGAATTAGTTTCACCAACCAGCTAGTGATTATTATCAGACAAGGACACTAGAATATTTACTAGAAGTGGAAGAGTACCCGCGGATGTCTGCTGGGGAGGAGAAACAAATTTCCCATAGATCTCATGGTCAAAGTATAAATGGAGTACTGCATAATAGTCAAAAACCAATGAGTCAATTGATCACACGGTAAGAAAGGCAGTCTAATATGCAAGCCTTGACCAACCTGCTTCTAGTAATCTAGTTCTTCCCTTTTGTCAATGTATTCCATTTGCTCTGCAACTTCTTTAGGCATTGTTCAGTCTGAGGGGGTTAGGAGGGAATTAAATCTCTACCTAACTCAGAAAGGATTTAACCCCCTTAATCCCCTCCAAATATCTTGAAGATAACTAAATCTTTGTTACACATAGCTACCGGAGCGTCAGTAGATAGTTAAGAGGTAATTGTGTTTTTACCCCAAATCTAATTATTAATTTTGATTTTACCTCCATTTTTAGGGTTCATGATTTTGCCTTCATTCTTTTAAAACGAATATTGGATGTCCGTTAGTTAAACCCAAAGTGAATTAAGAAAAATTAAACTGTTGGATAATAAAAAAGGACCAAAATACCCTCACGCCACAGTCTCTAACTTGCCTAATACATCGACAAGTTGTGCTGGAGTGGGCATTGATTTTGAGCCCTCAGACTCGATCTAAGTCTATACTTCTTCATATTTTTAATACAACCCTCTTCATTCAAAGAGAGAGAGAGAGAGAGAGAGAGAGATAATAGTTGAACCTAATTGTTGTGCTGGATGTTGTGAGTCTATCTCACTCAAAGGTCTGGATGTCGTTAACCGAGTCGATGTACCTCGCACACGCTTTGGATCTCGTCAGAGAGGAACTGACCGTCGCTGAATCTCAAGAACCCGAGTTGATCTTCTATATGTAAGTATATAAGTGAAGAAGATTACCTCTCAGCTTAGTTACTCGGCAAAAAGACTCTTCAACTGTATAATACATCTATACGGCTAAGCCGGTCAGGTTCAAAAGTAGGAAAGAGACTGCAAAATACAGAAGCTCATCGCCTTGCTGCCTCAGCAAGCACAAGCTCGGCTTCACCCCAGTTTATGTTTACCTGTACTCATGTCACACACCCTTCATTGCCCGGTTTTAGAGGCGCTGCAACTTGTATCGTGGGGATATTTCATTCCCAACTTTGTATCTTGCTCTTGACTTCAATACAACCCAGTTATAAAAAAAAGCAGGAAAGAGAAAGCGACAGTTTTGGACGGACGAGAATAATTCCTGGTGCTGAGGAGCCTATTTTGATCGCAACCTTCAGTCACCCGTACACTCTTACTGACCTTGTTTGATCTAGGTCAGATTCTTAAAATCTGATTTTTAATTTAAGATTTTAGAATTCAGATTCTAAATAAAATCTAGGTGATGGTGTTTGAATACCAATCAAGTTCTTAAAATCCAAATTATAGTGAGTCTTTTGACATATAAAATCTGGCTCAAGTTGGATATAATCAGATTATAAAATTCTTAAAATCTAGGCATCTAGATTTTAAAATCTGAAAAAAACTTTATCCTGTTTGAAAGCCTCATAAATTCTAAAATCTAGATTCTTAAAATCTCTGTGAATTCAAACAGGGCCTATGTAACTTAAGTGTAAATTATGATTCTTTAAAATATCAAGATAATAGAGATAATATTGGTACGCCAACTACCAAGTTAATTTTGACTGCATTTGATGACTTCCATATCTATCCGACGGTTTGAATACATCATCAGGCAACGGTAATTTCTCAGGTTGATATTTTATTTGTTGCCAACATACCCTGCTTTTATTTTTATGGCAGTAAAAGGTACTATAGCATATTTTTTTGAAAGTAAATGTCATATAACAATCCTAATTGCTGCTCTTAGTTATCAGCTGCAAAGTTAATAGTGCTTGAGTACTTAAATTATACTCCTAAGTTGCACACTATATCGAAAAGAGGGAGTAGCTCTGGAAGTTCAGCACTAGTTGCGTCGCAGTTCCGTATATCTATCGTATCCTAGTGGCTACTTGATCATGCTACAACGTGCGAAGAAGCTTCTGTTTGTTTTCTGAATTCATAAACGACCTGCCCACATTTGACCAAGTAAACCCAGTATTTCCAGACAATTCCCCTTACTGGAACCAAGCCTCTTTCAGTCTATGGTGGCATTTGGAAGGAGTTTCCTGCAGAGACAAGTGAAGCAGTTCAAGAGGTTAGAAACATATGGTTTAAGAGTATCCCAGCACTTTCATCCATATCCATAGACTGAGAGCTACATACCGTACATGACTAAATGGTTGGAGCGACTGCGAGCGTTGTGTTAGGGGTGATGAATCCTCTCCTTGCTCAGCTCGGCGCCATAATACAGAGGGAGTCTGCCAAGATCAAATGTGTGCATCGACAGATCGTCTTTCTGCGAGATGAACTACGCAGCATGAGTGCCGCCCTGGAGATGGTGTCTGAGTCAGAGGAAGAGAATCCCCGAGTAAAGGAATGGATGAGTCAGTTGAGGGAGCTGTCCTATGACGTCGAGGATTGCATTGAAATCTTCACGCACTGCCTAGGCAATGTTGACACCTGCGATGGGTTCATTCACAAGATTATAAACAAGGTCACCACTCTGAAAGCACATTATAACATTGGTAATCAGATTAATGAGCTTAAGGAACGTGCTCTGGAGGTCAGTGATAGGCGTAAGAGGTATAAACTTGATCCATCCGCCTCCTCCCCAAGGTCTCTTGTTATTGATCCCAGGTTACCTGCGCTCTTTGAGGAGACAGATAGACTTGTGGGTATTGATACCCAAATGGACAAACTTGTCAAGTTGCTTACAGATGGCATTGATTCGTATTCACAGCGTAAGGTTGTGTCAATTGCTGGACTTGGAGGATTAGGCAAGACAACACTTGCTAATCAGATATTACACAAGGTTAGGAGTCAATTCGACTGCACCGCTTTTGTGTCAGTAACCCGAAATCCTAATGTCTGTAAGGTTCTCACTGACACACTTGTGCAGTTTCTTAAGAGCAGCAGTCCACTTACAGAAGATCAAAATCAGAACATTGCAAAGATGCAGGAAAACCATTATCTCAAAGCATTTGAATATCTACAACTCGTGCATATGAATAGAGAATATCTTCATAATAGAAGGTACGCCACAAAACATGATGAAAACTTCATTTGTATGTTAAGTTTGAGTTTGAACATTCGGATCTGAAAACCTATGAGTTACTACAACATGGCATATGGAATCAGTCTTCTCTTTATATATTCGGTTCACTTGTATGCATATGCAAAGAGGAAAAGAACGCAAACAGATATATAGAAATACTTTCATGTGATAGCAAAATTTAGGAGACGAAATAAGAGAATATTGCAAAGGGGCTCACAGTGCAGTGGCAAAGGCCACTGGCCCAGGGTTCGAACCCTGGGTGCTGCACCTGCACCTCAGGGGTCTCCCTTGATGTATTCTTTTCAAAAAAAAAAGAATATAATATATTGGTTGCCCTAAACAAAAAGATCAAACGTCTAATGCTGGAATTTGAATATTAGCATAGTGTTATTGCAGAACAACCAACATTAAGATTGATACTTCATTCCAATTTGAACATTAGAGTATTAGACCCCGGAAAATGTTTAAAGTCTATAAATTGACCACGCACATTTCAAGTACTTAATTTCGCTCAGCTCAACACAATACCTCTTCCAACAATAGGAACATTGCAAAGATGCAGGAAAATAACTGCAGAGTATAGTGTTAGACTGTCTTATCTGCATGTGGCCTCAATGTTTTGGCAGTACCATGTACATCCTGCAGTTTATCATAGGAAACTCATGTGTTGGTTATAAAGATCCTTGTATACCTTACATCAATTTTTTTTTAATTTAGTTAATAACTATTGTATCTCTTTGGAATGCTGCTAATGCAATGTTATTCTTTACAAATTGCTCATTAGGTACTTTGTCATAATTGATGATATATGGGCAAAACAAGATTGGAACGAAATTCAATGTGCTTTTCCACATAACAATAAGGGAAGTAGAATAATGACAACTACACGGATTGAAGATGTTGCTAGATTCTGTAGCTTTCCACACAAAGAATATATTTACCCTATGAAGCCCCTAGATGGTGATGATTCAAAAAGCTTATTCTTGAAAAGGATTTTTGACCACGAAGATAATTGCCCTCTTGAATTGAGAGAAGTTACTGATGACATACTAAGAAAGTGTCATGGGTTGCCACTAGCTATAGTTAATATTGCTAGCCTATTAGCAACCAAACAAACATCAAAACAGGAGTGGGAGAGGGTGCGAAATTCTATTGGTTCTGCACTTGAACAGGATCATGAGCTGGAAGTAGTGAAAAGGATATTATCTCTTAGCTATCATGATCTACCTCACTATTTGAAGATATGTTTCTTGGATCTGAGCATATTTCCAGAGGATCATGTGATCGGCCGACATTGCTTAATTAGGAGATGGATAGCTGAAGGATTAATTGCTGAACAGCGAGGACAACACCTTGAGGATACTGCAGAAAACTACTTCAGTGAACTCATCAATAGAAACATGATTGAACCAGTGGACACTGACTATAGTGGCAGGCCACGAGCTTGCCGGGTACATGATATAATGCTTGATCTTATTATATCATTATCAGTTAATGAAAATTTTGTCACTATAGCGGGTGATCATAACTTGACACCTCCGACTAACAAAATTCGGCGCCTCTCCCTCCAACGAAACTTGAAAGAACAAAGTCTCTGTCTGAGGAGCAATAGTTTGTCTCATGTTCGGTCGTTAAGTGTATTTGGTGATGTTAAAAAGATGCCCTCTCTTTTGGATTTTCATGTTTTACGAGTATTAGATGTACAGTATTGTTCTAATCTGGAGGATAGTGACATTGAGAGTATTGGAACATTGGTCCACTTGAGGTACTTAAGTTTCTATAGTAGCAACATTAGTAAGATTCCAAAGCAAATAGGAAGGCTAAAACATTTGCAGACGCTTGACCTTAGAGCCACCAGAATTAAAGAGCTGCCAGCAACTATCACTCAACTATGCCAATTGTTACGCTTATATGTGTCTATTGGTGTGGTATTGCCAAATGGGATTGGTGCCATGGCTCTGGAGGAGCTATTAATGTTGGATGCCAGCCAAAACTCCCCAGAAGTTGTGCAGGAGTTAAGAAACCTAACCAAACTGAAGGTGCTTGGGTTTAAGTGGTGTGCTGATGGTGCTTTTAATGATGAAAGAAGCTTAAAAAAATCTTTGGTCTCATCATTCTGTAATCTAGGAGATAGGAATCTCCGGTCCTTAAGGATAGAAACTACAGAACGTTGTTCTATGGATTTCTTATTTGATTCCTTGTGCCCTCCACCATGCTATATGCGCTCCACTTTCTCTAAGCTTCCAAAGTGGATCTCATACCTCTCAGAACTCATTAATTTGACTATTTTCGTAGAACATGTGGGAAGCAGAGATGTTCATGTGCTTAAAGGTTTGCCTGTACTGCGCAGTCTCCAAATTTTCACAGCGGAATACCCAGAGGAAACAGTCATGATCAGTCCTGAAGGATTCCAGCATCTGGAGGATTTCCATTTTCGCCCATCCATGTATTGCAGAACAAAAAAGAGCATGTTGAGTCTGGTGTTTGAAGAGGGAGCAATGCCAAGGCTCAAGAGACTTTGGTTTAGATTCGTTTTGCATGATACATTATCTGCCTATGGTGTTGGTTTTGATTTTGGTATTAGCCTCCTTTTGTCCCTCAAGCGTCTCTGGGTCAGTATTAACTGTCATGGTGCTAGGGTTTCAGAAGTGGAGACAGCCCGGGTGACCATTAAAAATGCAGCTGCTCTCCTTCCCAACCGTCCAAGACATGAAATTCATATATTCGGAGACGAGGAAATGGTAAAGGACAAGGAGCGGAGGTGATGGCACAGGGGTGCAGACTGAGCATAAAGTATCCGCAACTGAAATAATAAGGTTATTTATTCTTTTCTTCCTTTTATTTAAAATATGAGCTTTTCTAAGACACACTTGCTACTCCAGTATTCCTTCTCTCTTTTTTTGTTGCTGGTCTCAGTGATGCCCTTGCCATCGACCAAGTGTCGCCAGGATCACATATTAAAGTATCTGTCCATGTTTCCTGGGGAAAAAGACAATACAACAGGACTGTGTGGTCTCTGCTGAATGCCCCAGTCCGAAATTATGCAGGCTCCCTATAGTACTTTTGACTTAACTTTGATTCTCCAACATATGCTGTTCAATGTCTTGCTTCTACAAAAAATAAGTATGCTATATGCCTGTTCATACAGATTATTTAATTGATTTTGTTCAGGAATAGTATGGAAGAAGCTTGATTACTCATGAGAGAAGAGAATTTGCGTAGTTTGAAAATTTTATGCTAGTAAACTAACTAGCTACCATTAGGAACCATGCTGCATTTGAAATATCGATATCACAGGTTTAATTAGTACCTTAATTTTATTGTTCTGAGAATATACACCAACCAATTCGGACAATATACAGCAACCAAACTATGTGATTTTGGGACTTTTGGGTAAAACTTCAGCCAACCGATTTAGATCTCCATTTGATACTTTCTTCAAATTGATATAAAAGTACAATTGTTTTCGCTCCAACAGTGGATCCCCAAACCGATACTATTTTCAGGTGCAAACACCGAACTATGCATGGCTAAAGATGCTTCCACCATCACTACACAAGGAATCATTGACAGCTAGAACTAACCTTGTTGTACTATATATTTAATTGCTTGTGGAGGATGACTTTGTTAATTGTCATACATTTAGTTTTCACTTTTCGACAAGTGAAAAAACTTTTCTGCTCATTTCAGACAATTATAAGTAGTAGTAAGTACCAACTTGGAGGGTAGTAATACAGATTAGAAATAGGGTAACTATTACACAAGGGAAAGTTGTGTCATCTGTAATATTATCTCTGCTATGAAATATTTCCATTTTTTACTTTTCTATAGATAAAAAAAGCTAACTATCAACATAATGAAAAGAGCCAGCAGACACTGTGATTCATTTAGAAAGACAGCAATTGTAAGTTATGAAGCATTGTCTGTGTCTAGAATAACAACATTGCTCAAGCATCTCTGTTGTGAAGGCCTACAAAGTACAAAGGCGTTTAGTTGTCGTATCTTTGATTTGTCTATTCATAGTCAGTTAACAATGTGCAGCAATTTTCAGGACAAGATGTGAAGGAAGGATGAGGACTCCATGGTTCGAGGAAAGAAGGATGATGACAACAAAAACGCTGCAAGCTTCAGCCAAGGTTCAGAGATGAGCGATCATCATTTAGTGAGGGGAGACTACGTGTTAGCCATATTAAAGGTACATTTGGAGTTCCTGAATCTTATGCCAGCCTTCTTGGAAACGCAGTGGGAGCTCATGTAATTAATTAAGGAGGAATACATGTTTTTTGTGTAACTTGTGCCCGGGCGGTTGCACTGGCATTGGGCCGAAAAGTAATCTATTTTATATCATTAATTAGTCTGAAAATACACATAATTGCTAAATTGCTAGAACTACCCTGTCTACGAAAGCTAACCAGGTTTTTAATTATCTAAATTGTTTTCGAATAAACGGTAGTTAATTTTTACTAGATGCGACATCATGATGACTAAATACATTATACATACATTTTCAGCTCGAAAGCTCCTGAAGAGGCGTCGCCGCAATCAGATTATCAGAACGCACGACAACAACATGTGATTTCTGATGCTAGAATTCGACACATCAACCTCTTTTGAAAGGAAAACAAAAGGAAATAGAAGCTCGGAAGACTAGCACTCACTGTTGCTTGTTGGTGGCCCGCGATTTATGTGAGGACCTGCTGTGGCATATACCACTTCCTTTCGACGGCCAAGGAGACGGTATCTAGGGCCTTGCCGCACGGCTTCACGCGCCCTCAACGCCCCTGCCGAATCACGCCTCCGCCGCGCTAGCGACGTCGCCATTGCCGATTCGCCGAAATGCTGCAGTATAGGTGTGTTTGGTTGTCTGCCCCGACCCTAGCCCAGGTCCAAGCGGTGCAGGCTGTTTGGTATACTGCTCTTTTTTTTTTTTTTTTTTTTTGAATCCAGGAGCTATCCAACAAGGCAACAATCCCGATGTTTGGATTGTACAGCCAAGGTGGAGGAAGCATGAGGTTCAGCGAGTGGTGCTGGATATGCTAGAAAAAAGGGGTGAGTCTAGAGACGTAGGCAGGAGAGAATATCTCAAATTAATATAAAATATGAATATATTCTAAAACTAGCAAATTACCTATACGTTGCTATGAAATTTAAAAAAATAAATTTACTTATACAAAATATGTATGAAGTGTTCCGACTCTTGAAAGTTTATTACTTTCTTTAAAATTAATTTTTGTTGTTGCAAGCTCAGATTAACTCCCCTTTCCTTCCTCTATGAACGCTGAAGATGTAAATTACTTTAAATAGTTGTAAAGTACTATTCTCTCTAATTAATAGTTGTAAAGTATTACTTTCTCCCATAGACCTCAAATGGCCCCAATAACCGTGGCAGTGAATCAAAAATCAAACGATTCGAGTAGGACATGGTCGATCAAGAATCGAAGGATAGATGTATGAATTGATCCGCTATCAAGTATTTCTTTATCAATGAGTTTTGTATACTTTCTGTCCATCGCGAATCAAATAATATTGAGAAACAAAGAAGAAATGAGAAATTTTAACACGTACGACAAATACACATTTTTGTCTTCTCAAATGAAGTTGCACCAAGTCTAAGTTAGCTTTCCTAGAAAACTGCAACTAAACATTAACACAAATAATATACTAAAAACATTGTGCAAAATATAGATACCTATGATATGGCTTGCTTATAGAAAATATGCATCTGGTAAATTTTGAAATTTATTACAGCAAAAAACAACAATGAAACAAGATTGCAAGAGCTACATGTATAATATGCTAAAATATTGAAACATACAAGACATTAATATTTGGGACACTTGCAACCATAAAAGTTCTGCTCCTTTATATTTCTCCCTCGATATACCTTGACGAGCTACAGACATATATATGAGCAGCGATGCGATTAGTACCGTAGTCTTCATTGTCTCATGACATCTCTAAATTGCTTTAGCAATTTAAATAAATTGACCTTTGATTTATGAGCAGGATTAATTTAGAAGTGCGTGACCTAGAGAAAACACCGCTATACTGAAGTTCTTTTTCCCAGTTTCTTCTATCTGTCACTTGTGGACATTCAGAAATTGGGAATAAGACGGAGCACAAACTTTCTTGACAATCCACAGACCCTTGCCTTTGTTCCTTTCTCATTTATTGTAAGGCATGCTGCTACTCTTTCTTCAGACCCATAAGAACAAAGCTAGCACCGGATGGATAACTGACCTCGAAATATTTTATAATGTTTCTTTTTTTCGACTCAATATGTTTGTAATGTTCAATGAAAAGAAAATTATATGTTTGCATAAGAGACTTGTGAGGCTGAACCTTATAACCAAATAAGAACGAAGTAAGCAACTCATGCTGGCAAATTAACACCGAGGTTTGGGGGTGAAAGTGTATCTAGGCCCCTAATTATGGTTTTGAGTGATTGACGTCAATACAATAAAAAAGGACTTATATTTCCATTGAGCATGTGTACAGTTTCTAATCTTTGATGAATATGAGAGTAAGGAAATTAAAAGAGAAAGAAAAGAAAAGCCAACAAAGTGCAAATCTTGGAAAAGGAGTATCTACGCTCAGGAATCAAGGCTTAATGTTTTTATCTTTTATCTTAAGTATAGGAACACCATACTATCAAGAGGGACACAAAAGAAATAAGTGCTGAAAGACCAAGTGCTCACCTGGATATTGTAGTTGAATTCCAGTACCTTGAACATCCTTTTTCAAAACAATGGAGTTGGACAATGTCTGACCTAGTCGGACAATCCAGTCGGACTCCAGAACCTTGCATGTCTCGTTAAATGAAGAGGACTCGAACAATGTCCAACCCCATCGGACATTATCCGACTCTAAGAAAATCCGACCTCTTCGATCAATTCAGTCGGACTCCAGAAAGCTGCACAAATCGCTAAGTATAGAGGAGTCGGACAATGTCCGACTATCCCTTGACCGGGGCATTATCTGAGTCCCTCGAACTTTCCTTTCGAACTCCAGAGCCACGCACATTGATTTGTCAGACAATGTCCGACAATGATTTCTCCCAACGGCTCTTTTTCAAATCTCGACTATTAAAGGCCACTCGACCCCCTTTGGTCAGTTGGCCACTTCCACAACTCAAAAACACATTCCAAACACTTCTAGGCACTCCCCTTCTCCTCTCTTGGTTTCTACTCCAATCCTTGGTAGGTTTGAGAGAAGATTTGATTGAGCAATACATTCCACTCAAGAGCACTTGGTTCATCCTCAACACCGACGTCTTTTGTGTTTGTTACTCTTGGATATTCATCCCCTAGACGGTTAGGCGTCGTCCGGAGAGCTCCCAAATTTGTGGTTGAGACGTGGGACGTTTGTATTGGCCTCTTCTTTGTGGAGATTGATAGTGAAGCTCAAGCTTGCCTTGGTGGAAGCTTGAAGAGGTTTAGGGTTGAAAGAGACTCGGCCCTTGGTGGATCCCTCAACGGAGACGTAGGCTCCTTGGTAGAGCTGAACTTTGGTAAAAAATCCTTGTGTCTCCTTGTCCTCATTTGTTATTGATTAAATCCTACTTGTGTGCTTTGCTTGTTGTTATTTATCTAGCTTGTTGTAGTGCTTACTTTCCTAGATTTGCTTGTGTAGGTTGCTTGCTAGCTAGTGCCCCTTTTGTCGGTTCTTTCTTGCTTGCTTAGCTGCTTACTCCTAACTCGAATCGATCAACTTTGTCCATTCCGACGACCGACCTGTTTTTTGCTACGAGGTCGTCGGACATTGTCCTACTCTAGTCAGATATTTGAAGTAATTGGATAATATCCTACTATAATCGGACAATATAGTCAAGCAAAATTTTCCTGTGTTACTAATTATTCGAATTAAGTGAATTTCAGGGATAATCGCCTATTCGCCCCCCCCCCTCTAGGCGACTTTTAATTGGTATCAAAGCCAGTATCTTCTACAAGGCTTAACCGCTTGAAGATTAAAGATGTCAAATCCAGAAGAACAACCGCCTCGTACTCTTCCTGCCAATAAAGGTACTAGTGGTCCTCAAGGAGGAGATGATGCAAAAACTGAGAAAGGCAACAAGGGTGTTCCACCAAAGACATATCATAATGCCATGTTTGATTATGAAGATCTCAAGGAAGATCGCATTGGACAAGGGTCCAAGAGACTCCCTTACTTTGATGGACTATTCTATGATAATTGGAAATGCAAAATGATGATGTATTTGGAATCCATGAGTACGCATATTGCAAATATAACCGAGAATGGTTTCTTATGAGAAGATAGAGATAATCCAACTCACAAGGATCAAATCAACATTCATCGCAATGCAGTGGCAGCTAGTGCAATTGTTTCTGCACTCAGTTCCACCGAATATGAAAAGGTTGTCAGGATCAAGAATGCCAATCAATTATGGAGAAAACTTGAAGTTATTCATGAGGGCATTGGTTCCGTCAAGGATGCCAAACTTGAAGAGTTGCAAAATGAATTCAACTTATTTATCATGGGTCTAGGAGAAGGCCCATAAGAAGTTCATGATAGGCTCATGAGGATTGTAAATCAAAGAAGAGCTCTAGGAGCCAAAATGATCGACCTAGATATTAACAAGAGATTGATACAAGCATTGAGGCCATGGGATAGCAACATTTTTTCAAACATTAGAGAGCAGGACAACTTCAAAAGTTTCTCCACTGATAAAGTACTTGGGAAACTTCTGTTCCAAAAGAAACAAAATGATCAAGCTAACAAGATAAATGCCTTGATCAAGCAAATTGAGGTAGCAAATGGTGGCAAAAGTGATGTAGCACTCACAGCTGCACAAGAGAAGCAAGAGAAGAAAAATAAGGTAATAGAAGAAAGTGATGATGATAGTGGTGACGAGATGGCACTCATTATGAAGAGGTTCACAAGGTTCTTGAAGAAGGATGGATCCAAGAAAAGGGATCATGATAAGAACAAGCCAAGGAAGTCAAAGTATCTTTGCTACATTTGTGGAAGCAAAGGGCATTTCATGGCGGAGTGTCCAGAAAATCCCAAGAACAAGGATGGCAAGAAAAGTGAGAAGCATCATAAGGGGCATAGAAGACATCACTGGGGTGAGGCTCACATTGGACAAGAGTGGAACTCCGATGGATCATCATCCTCCTTCAAATCCGAATCGGACTCAGATAAAGGAGGCCTCACTACACTTGCTATTGGTGTCACTCCCACCAACACTTCCTTATTTGGAAGCTTGAGTGATGATGAAGATGACACTGGCCACAAATGCTTCATGGCCAAAGGCTCCAAGGTAACATCTAAAGAAAGCATTTCAATTCCTACTATTCATGAATTTATGACTATGCTTGAGGAACAAAAGGAAGATAATGAGAGGCAAAAGGAGCTTCTTGAGGAACAAGAAGTCATGCTTATCCAAGATAAGGAAAGAAACATTGAACTTGAGAAGCTTCTAGAACTTGAGAGGAAGAAAAATGAAGACTTGTCAAAGTCTCTCACAAATGTGGCAAAATAAAGTGAATCACTTAAATGCACAAATGTGATACTTCAAGAGAAGTGTGATGTCTTGCAAAAGATTCATAATTCTCTTAAAGTGCAATTTGAGGCACTTAAGTGTAACAACTCCTCCTCTCAAGCTTCGTCTTGCCCCTCTACTAGCAATGGTTGTGCTAGGTTCTACAAGGTTGACATTGAAGCATGTGCAACAAACATCAAGAAAATTGATGAGTTGAGGAAGCAAGTGCAAGTGCTTGAAAAACAAGAACAACAAAAGAAGAAGGCCGATTTATGAAAAGGCCGCGTATGCAAGGGGTGCATACATGAACATAAGACGAGCGCATGTGATGGATGGCATTGGCTATGATGAAGGTGCCAAGTACAATGCAAGAGAAACCAAGAATGGCACCAAATTCATCAAGTTCACCAAAGAGGGTGCAAATCAAAAGAACCAAGTCAAGAAAGAGAAGCAAGTCTACAACAAGAAAACTAACCAATTTTCTCTTATTTATGATTTGAATACAAATGCAACTAACCCGTCTTGTGCCCTCTTTAATGACTTTGATGCATCATATGTGCTAATGAGAAACATGCATGGTCGTGTGTATGCCAAATATGTTGGGCCACACAACAAGAGGTCAAAGACTTGTGTGTGGGTGCCCAAAGCACTTGTTACTAATGTGAAAGGACCCAAACAAATTTGGGTACCTAAAACCAAAGCTTAAATCTATTTTGTAGGAATACTCCTCCGGTGGTTCAAGTTGGGTGATTGATAGTGGATGCACCAATTATATGACCGGAGACAAGAAAATATTTAACTCCTTTGACTCAAGCAAAGAAAAGAATGAGTACATAACTTTTGGTGACAATGGAAGAGGTCAAGTTTTGGGCTATGGTAACATTCCTTTAACTTTTCCGCATTATCTTTTGAAGGTTATGCTTGTTGACAAAGTTGACTTCAATCTATTGTCTATTTCATAATTATGTGGAATGGGCTTTGATTGCTTGTTTAACGATAAGGGTGTAACCCTCTCAAAGAGAGAAGATGGCTCAATTTCCTTTGAGGGTGTGTTAAAGGGAAAGCTTTATGTTGTGGATTTCACCATGGATAGAGCAAAACTGGACACATTCTTAATAGCAAAATCTAACATGGGTTGGTTGTGGCATAGAAGGCTAGCCCATGTTGGTATGAGAAATCTTCACAAACTGCAAAAGGGCGACCACATTCTTAGACTAATGGATGTTTGCTTTGAGAAAGATAAAATTTGCAGTGCTTGTCAAGCGGGAAAACAAGTTGGAGCTCCTCACCCCGCCAAGAACATTGTGAAAACCACAATACCTTTAGAGATGCTACACATGGACCTTTTTGGTCCGGTAGCCTACACAAGCATTGGCGGTAACAAGTATGGTCTTGTAATTGTTGATGATTATTCTCGCTTCACATGGGTATTCTTTTTGCAGGATAAAGGTGAAGTGAAGGATGTGCTCAAGACCTTCTTGAATAGAACTCAAAATAAATATGAAGTTAAAATCAATCTAATAAGAAGTGACAACAACGTTGAGTTCAAGAACACTCAAGTAGAAGAATATCTTGAAGAGGAAGGCATCAAGCATGAATTTTCAGCACCCTACTCTCCTCAACAAAATGGGGTAGCTGAAAGGAAGAATCACACTCTCATTAAGATGGCAAGAACCATGCTTGATGAGTACAAGACTTTCGACCGTTTTTGGGATGAAGCTGTCAACACCGCATGTCATGCCTCCAACCGGTTGTATTCTCCATCGACTATTAAGAAAACCCTCGTATAAGCTACTAACCGGTAATGAGCCTAATATCTCGTATTTCCGTGTCTTTGAGAGCAAATTCTTTATGCTTAACAAGAAACCCAAAACTTCCAAGTATGCTTCAAAAGTTGATGAAGGTTTCTTGCTTGGCTACGGATCAAATGTTCACACCTATCATGTGTTCAACAAAACCGCCGGTTGTGTTGAAATTGCACATGACATAACATTGATGAATCTAATGGCTCTCAAGGGGAGCAAGTTGCTAATGATGTAGATGATGAAGCTCCTAGACATGCAATAAAAAGGATGACCATTGGTGATGTGAGACCACAAAAATCAAGAAATGATGAAAATCAACCCTCTCTTTCAAGTCAAGACCAACCATGCACAAATCATGATCAAGATGATCAAGATCAAAATGGTGGTGATAATGATCATGAGCAAGCATCAAGTGATGAATCCCCAAGACATGATCAAGAGGGTAATGAAGATGGTGGTCAAGCAAGCTCGCATTCACCTCACCCAAGAGTGCACCAAAGTGTGCAACGTGATCGCCTAGTAGAACAAATTCTTGATGACATTGACAAGGGGGTAATCATAGATCCCGTATTTGTAATTTTTGTGAACATTACACTTTTGTCTCTTCTTTAGAGTCATTTAGAGTAGAAGATGCACTCAAGGATTCAAATTGGGTGATGGCCATGCAAGAAGAATTGAACGACTTTGCAAGAAATAAAGTGTGGACATTGAAGGAAAGATCAAAGAACAAGAATGTTGTGGGCACCAAATGGGTGTTCCGCAACAAGCAAAATGAAGATGGTGTTGTAAAAAGAAACATGGCAAGGCTCATGGCAAAAGGATACTCACAAGTAGAAGGATTGGATTTTGATGAAACCTTTGCCCCTGTGGCAAGGCTTTAATCAATTAGGATGCTACTTACCTTTGCCACTCATCATAACTTCAAGCTGTACAAAATGGATGTCAAGAGTGCTTTCCTCAATGGGCCAATCAAGGAAGAAGTATATGTGGAGCAACCACCAGGATTTGAAGACCCCTCGTATCCTAACCATGTTTACAAGCTCGATAAGGCGCCCTATGGGCTTAAGCAAGCACCAAGAGCATTGTATGAATGCCTTAGGGATTTTCTTTTAAGAAAAGGTTTTAAAATGGGCAAGGCTGATGCAACCATCTTCACAAAGCATTTTGACAATGACATATTTGTGTGCCAAATTTACGTCGATGACATAATATTTGGTTCTACTAATAAAACTTTTTGTGATGAGTTTAGCAAGATAATGACCAAGAGGTTTGAGATGTCCATGATGGGAGAATTGATGTTCTTTCTAGGCTTCCAAGTGAAGCAACTCAAGGAAGACACGCAAGAAAGAAAAGACCAAAAAGAAGGTTTTTTTATTTTAATACCTCTGACGAATGTCAAGCCAAGTACACATAAGACATCTTGAAGAAGTTTGACATGGACAAGGCAAAGCCCATCAAGACTCTCATGGCAACAAATGGCCACCTCGATCTCACTAAAAAGGACAAGTTGGTTGATCAAAAGGTATATCGTTGTATGATCGGCTCCTTGCTTTATCTTTGTGCATCTAGGCCCGACATCATGATTAGTGTGTGTATGTGTGCTCCTTTTCAAGCCGCTCCTTTGGAGTGTCACATGGTGGCCATTAAAAGAATCTTGAGATATTTGGTTCACACACCCAACCTAGGGCTTTGGTACCCCAAGGGTTCAAAGTTCAACCTAATAGGCTATTCTGATGTTAATTATGCCGGGGATACGGTGGATAGGAAGAGCACCTCCGGAACATGCCAATTCTTGGGTAGGTCCCTAGTGTCATGGTCATCCAAGAAACAAAATTCCGTTGCCCTATCCACGGCCAAAGCAGAGTATGTTGCAGCCGGTAGTTGTTGTGCACAACTATTATGGATGCGACAAACTCTAAAGGACTATGGTTACAATTTGAACCGAGTCCCTCTTCTATGTGACAATGAGAGTGCTATAAAGCTTGCTTACAACCGTATTGAGCACTCGTGCACAAAGCATATAGATATCCGCCACCACTTTTTGAGAGATCATTCTATCAAGGGGGGTATTGAAGTTAGTCATGTGAGAACCGAAGAACAATTGACTGATATATTTACCAAGCCATTAGATGAAAAGCGTTTTTGCTCTCTAAGAAGTGAACTTAATATTCTTGATTCTAGCAATGTAGTTTGAAAGCTTGCACATCTGTGGTGACTTAGAATAATCTTTTTCAAAAATAAAATGTTGCAAAATGTTGTTTGCTTTACTTTGAAAAATATTTGGTTCTTGATCATAGATCATATTGATGTGGATGTAATCATTGTTGGAATGATTGAGTATGGCTGGTTACATCCACTGAGACCTTTTTTCAAAATTCAACATGTTCATGAGATCAATAAGAGGTTTATCAATTTCTTGGCATAGCTAAAGAAGATGATGTTCAAAATCAGCAATTTCTGCCAAAGAAGGGAAGTCAGTTTTGCCAAAATCGGACAAAATCCAACTCAATCGGATAATGTCTGATGACTGGCTTGGGTCGGATAATGTCCGACCCAGTCGGACATTGTGAGACTATGGGATTTTTTTTCGCCCATATCAAGCCCGAGCTTACCCCTTCGTTTCCAACCCTTCCATTCTCTCAAACTCCTTCTCTCTTCTCTCCAAACCGGTGGCCAAGGCTCCCCTGCGGTGATCTCCCTCTCCCACCATCAAGAGGATCAAGTTTCAGGGGGAGGGGACTCCCTTAATCGGATAAAGTCCGAGTACCTTCATTGTTGCAAGGTTTTTCCCTCTTTTCTCTTGTCTCTCCTAGGGCTAGGGTTTGACTTTGCAATGCTAGGTTGTACCCTTGTTCCCTTACCATTGTAGTCCATGGAGATGATTCCTAGAATGCTATATATGCTTTTGTATGCACTATGGCTAGGAGTTGTGGTCAGATTTGCGCAAACCTAAATTTTTGTGGAAATTTCATGGCCATCAGACAATGTCCGATACAGTCGGACAATATCCGACTCTATCGGACTATGTCCAATAACCCATAGATTTCTCCAAAAATTCCTATTTCCTCTCTTATGATCATGTTGTCTTCACAATCTCTCTCTCTCTCATGTGGTACCTCTATCTATCTATTAGGATGTCTGGCACTTGGTCTCACAAGGAGAAGCTATCCAAGTACGTCGATGATACACGAGGAAGCAGAACCAAGAGACGGAAGCCACACACTGTGCATCTTTGTTATGCTGAGCATAGATAGGAAGAAGAGCCCACCGAGATCACCCGTGTCATGCGTAATGTGACGGTTGATCCTAATTTGGACAGACAGCCCGCCCACTATGTGAAGGCCACTGAAGAGGCAAGTCGTGGGGCTCGGGATATCAACTACTATGACGTTGAGAAGGAAGCCATTGATGCTAGATTCTGGTCTCACTTCCACACGATTGGTTCATGTGTGCCTACAAGAGCAAGAAGCATCCCACCATAGCGATGCAGTACATTGACTAGGAGTACATGGAACACAAGAAGAATCTAGTGTTTAAGGAAATTATTGAAGCTTGTGAGTACCATAAAATCAAGGATATTATGGGGTTCATGTACAACTAGAATCAAGAGATTGTGTCACAGTTTTACTCTACTGTGTATTTTAATGAACGGGCAAAGAAGTTGACTTGGATGACAGATGGTGAGAGGTATTCTTGTACTTCATCTCGCTTTGCTTCTTTGTTTGGTATAAGGGATTGCTATGATGAACCAAAGCGTATTCATGATGGACGCATAATGGACCCCTCCGAAATGAAGTACATATATGTCAATGAAGATGATTGCAATCCACCATATGCTACTGGGTTCAAGCCTTTCTACAATGTACTTCACAGGGTGGTTAGAGTTTCTATTGCTCCAAGGGGAGGAAATCCTAATCATGTTCCACGGTTTGAAAAAGATCTTCTTGACTAGATTGGCGGCTCTGAGAAGTTCAATGTATTTGACTTCATCTACTCAAAGATGTGGCATGTTGCGATCACTGCTAGCCGTGGCTGTGCTTATGCTCCTTTCATCATGTTCATGATTGAGAAGGTCACCAAGAAGACCTTTAAGAAAGAATGTGAGCATAGGAGCCTCTAGCCAAATGTTCCTTCTAGAGCTGCCAATGGTGCTTCCACACCTAGGTAGGCTCCCTCCAGTGAGCCTACCTCTCCTCCAGTTCCTCTAGCCAGCTCAACTCCAGGTTTTTCCCACCGACGCAGAGGCAGAGGATCTAGCAAGAAGAGGGGTGGACTCTTCAAGATCCTCAGGGGACTATTCAGTATTTGCAACAGACTTGATGCCCGACTCGACAACATTGAGAAGCGTCAAGATGTGTTGAACAAGCGTAAGAAGGCCGTATATGATCACCTAGATGTTGGGCCTCCTCGCTCTCCATCCCCAGATCCTGCTCCCTATCCTCCTCCATTTGAGAATTGTGACACCGAATTCTCCGGGGCGTCCCTGTGCATCCTGTACTAATCCTTGGATCAGTAGTTGGTACGCACATACAGATTATCTCAAATCCATACAATACTAAAATACAAGAATATACGAATAACTTACCAAACATGGCTAAGTTACAATCTAAGAATTGCCTAGAGGGGGGTGGGGGGTGAACAACAGGCAATCTAAAAATTAAACCTCAAAACAACACTTGAAACTAACTAAACAGAGACTGACGGAACTTCCATTAGTCTAGCGATGGAACTTCCATGGTGACGGAAGTTCTGTCAGGGGCAGAACTATAGGTCAAGTACTCAATGCAAATGTAGATAAATGAACCGGGAAGATATACTCTACTTGATTGAAGTGAAGCTAGCATGAAGTAAATTGCAATTCCTACAAAGATTACTAACAACACAATACCAAAATATAGATACCACAATATAATGAAGGAAATGCACAAGCATAATAATGAAATGCGGGAATGTAAAGAGAGTCACACACAAGTATTTAACACTAGGTTCGGCAACCACACTAACTAGTTCCTACGTCCTTGTTAAGGAGCCACACAAAGTGGCCGGGTCTCTTTCAACCATTTTTCCCGCCAAGCAATCACAAAGATCATGCTCGGATTTCTTTCTCCACTTGATTCTTTTCCTCAGGAGGCGAATCACACCTTCACAAATGTCCCTATCTCACCACAACTATCTCATCACAACATGTTGGGAGCTCAAGGGCGATGCCTAGCCGTCTAGGAGACCAAGTCTCCAAGAGTAACAAGCAAATCAAATCTTGATGGAGAGGGAAAGATGTGCTCAAGCTTTTGAGTGGATGGATTCAATCTTGTTGTGGTTGGATCTCTCTCACTTTGCTTGGATTGTTAAGAACAAGTCTAGGAGTGAGAGGGGAGAGCTCTAGCTGAAGAATGAGTGAAATGCCAAAGTGTCCAACCGTTCCCACGAGGGAAGGGGTAGGTTATTTGTAGAGCAACTCCAAAAACTAGTTGTTAGCGTGTTCTCTGGGTCTAACAGAACTTCTGTGAAGGCCCACGGAACTTCCGTCACTTCAAAAAGAGACGTTGAGTGGAATAGTTTACACTGAGTCAAAAGGATGATGGAACTTTCATGAGAGGACTCACGGTACTTCCGTAGCTATCGGTTTGCACCATTCTAGGATTCTGGCAATGACGAAACTTCCGTGAAGGGGTTCATGAAACTTCCGTAACTCTCAGGATGCAAAATGTTTGAGGTTTGGCACTGACAAAACTTCCATGAAGGGGCTCACAGAACTTCCGTAACTCTCTGTTTGACTTAGAATTGGTTGGTTCTTTTTAGATTTTGGAGGCTAGTTCTTTCACAAAGAAGTTGGAATGTCTTGAGCACATGAATTCCCTTTAAGCAAGATAATTTTGCCCCTCTTAATAGTTCAACATACCTATGACTCAAATATATTAAAAGCTACTAATCTTGAAAGCTCTTTGAGTCCAATTCTTTTCTTCTTTTTAGGGAGGGATGAACTTTCTCACAAATGTGGGCAATTAATTTTCTTTTGATAATCTGCATATTTTCTTCATACACATGTTAGCACACTTTTAATCTTATGTCATTAATCACCAAAACCCACTAGGGGACCTAGATGTATTTTAAATCTCCCCTTTTTTGGTGGTTGATGACAATAGATTAAAAAAGAATAAAGAAATTAATCAAAAGAAACAACAACAAAATATAGCAGAGTGTTGACATTTCTTAACGTCGTCACTAAGTTTCCTTAGCAACGAAGCCAGAAATGTTTATTGGTAAACTTTACGAATGCAGAGAGTTCGTAAACGCATGAAAAATACCATTGTAACATTTCACCCAGAAGTATTCAGGATATCATATTTGTTTTATCCCAAAGTAAGGCATATGATTGATCAAAGTAATTACCATATTCTAGATATTTGCACATTGGATTATGAGCCAAAGTCCTCACAAGGGTAAGTATAAAGATAAAACATGGTAGTGGACACACACGTAGCATACTCAAGTTAGATAAATATTAGTCTAGTGGAGAAGGACAAAGAAAGAGCTAAGTTACTATGTTGCTTTTATATAATTACATTGTCTACATTATATACTATCATATAGATACAATGACAATGCAAGACAATCAGACCATCACACCCTGGGCATCTGGTTTTTCCCTGCATCCACAGTACGATTCCGGCCAAGAGCCTATTGCATAGCCGAACGTGAGGGATTCCAAATGATAGATAGGACTGTCACCACCTGCTGCCTACCCCTAGCAATCCGTGGGCTACATGACAAATAATGCATTCTATTGATCTAAGCACCACGCTTACATCTCTAGAACAATACTCCTAATCCCTTAAGCATCTGAAAAGAAGTAATCACATTTAAGTGAACACTAAGCACGTGGAAATGATCTAAGTCACACATTAGCCATGCATCATTATAACGACATAAATAAAGACTATATTAAGGGCTTATGTGTAACATGGCAATATAATATGACTGCATTACTAACATGCAAGCATAGTAACCACATACATGAATGGATCATATAATCAACAAGAAACACATGACCCAAACATAACTATATAGAAAGACTAAATATATTAAATAGAACAAAGTCTTACAAAAGGAGAAAGATACAAGAGCCATACCACAACTCTAAGGAAGACTTGGGAACTGAAGAAGACTATTCTAAGCTTAACTCCACTAAAACTAAAGGGAATCATAAAATGCTAAAGAGAGTAATGCTTCTTGGTGTGTGTGTTGAGGAGTGAGCCACACCCTTCCTTGTATAGCTGTCCAAAGGCAGTTCTAAGGTCGGTAACTCTCGCCCTAAGGGTGTGTTGACACCAGAATTTTGTAGTTATGTTCATCAAATATATGATGGCGGGTGCACGGATACAGAGGTGTTTGAGGCTTGAAACATTGATATTTTCATAGGTTATCAAGTCTATTTTCCAGTAAAACAAATGACACATTATTTGGATACTTTCACAAGGAGTTATGGCAGTTTTGGTACATGTTGCGCAGGTTATCAAGATGATGCGTGAGTCTGGTTGAAGATGGGAAACACCACACTTACCTAACATGATTGAGGCATATCTATGGGTTTTCAAACCACCAGAAGCCTTCCATTTCACGTTATTCAGTGATTCAAGGCATTCGGGACGTGATGCTTGGATAGAAGGAAAGTTATAATTGAATTCGGATTGATTTCGTGACGGCTTGACAGACCGGCAGTAATAAGGCCATATCTCCCTCATCTGGAGTTCGTTTTGGATGCATGAGTATGTGTTGGAAAGCTTATTTGATGGCTCACGTGTTTGTATAGGTCCCAGCCTCTGTTTCCTTCGACATGGACCAAAATATTCTAGAGGACCAAAGGATAGGATATTTAGGGTTTATTTTTAGAGTCTTTTGTTGTATGACAAGTCCATTTGTCCCTATAAATATAAAGGGCAGTGGCAATTGTAAAATCATCAATTGATCAATATACAACTTTGGCACATCGCCAACCATGGAAACAGGTATACCCTGATGGGTTCTTTGTCTAGAACGGGCTCTCCATGATAGATGTAGGACTCGTCACTCCGGCGGATTCGTCGTCATAAAGCAGGCTACATCAACTAGTTCAACCTCGGTGACATGGCGGAGGACTCGCCACCCCGGTGATCACGGCGACCTGCCTAGGACTATCTCATCATATAGCTTATCTGTCAGTGTTGTATCAGCTAGGTATTGTGATTCTATTAACTGGTCGATATAAAATTAATTATCACAATTAGTCTAGTGTGCATCGACTTACAGATTTATGCTTTATGTTATTAATATAAAGCTGATGCTTAATCATGAATTGGCTTGCACCGACTCTCTAACCTTCATCGACTCTGCACCTGGATGGACTCTGTGCCTTCATCGACTCTGCGCTTGGATGGACTCTGTGCCTGCATCGACTTAATCTGCATTGACTCTTCGCCTAGAGACCATCGTCGGTTGACTTGCAGGTGCACACCTTGTCAGTTGAATGGTCAAACTGACTGGCATGCCGCACACCATCTATCACATGCCATTGGACCTGTACTGGAGCTAAGCAGATGTCCCAGACCTCGTGTTTGCACACTGAGGATCGACTGTTGGTTTTTGGCGTCAACAAGGGGGCAACTACCTTTGGGAAGTCAGTGGGGAATCGACTGAGGAAGCTGGGCCTCAGTGGGCTAGCCCTCTGTTCGGACGAACACCCCTGTTCAACCAAACAAGTGATGGGCTGACTAGGGTCCTGCCTCCTCGAGAGCCCTGCTAGGTGGATCCACTTTGCTTCTCCATGGCTTAGGCCTTCTGTACGTCAGTTTGGTGCTGCAGGTGGGCTAGTTGATCCGTGGGAATCCTCGTTGGCGAACTCCGATTCGTTGACGTTGTGTTTCTTCGCCATATTGGTGTGTTTTCTGCTCTCTTTTGATAACTCTTCTGCATGTCAGTGTTTCTCCAAGCAATAGTGGATATTTATTAATTCTAACTATCATGCATGGTGGGAATATATAATCCTTCTTTATTTTTGAGTAATGTTGATGGCCAGAAATGGTATTAAATGACCGTCAACAAACTCCCCCAAACTGAACCTTTGCTTGTCCTGATGCAAAGATAGAAATTTAGGTTGTTGATCAGGAGTTGCTACAATGTTTTATATTCCCCCATTGTATTAAGTGCACAACAAAATATTCTACCTTTAATTGAATAAGTTGGCATTTGGTAACTGACCATTTTTACCTTAGTCCCTGCGGGGCTTTTGGCTTCTCTTCATCTTGGGTGGTTGAAAGACAGAACGGTGTTTTGTAGGACACCATTCTCTCATCCCTGTGTTCCACTTTTCATCCAGAGTTTTTCAAAAGAGTTTAGCAAATAAAACTAAGTTCCTCCAATGATTCACTTAGTCGCTCAATCTGTATAAATCCTTACCAAGGCATTGAAGTTGCCTCTTTTTGTTCCTACCTCTAAATAAGGCTTATGTGGAGCTCTGGGTAGGAATAAATGAGACATACTTGTAACACATATATTGCTAAACCAAAAGATTGGACCCATAGAGAAACAAGTCATACAATCTGATCAAGATGTGCATGTGTGTGGATTTTGGTGGAATGATGATGGAATGGGTGATACTCCTTTTTTAGTAGACTCTCTCTTTCTTTAATTAGCACTTTGGCATGGCTATTTCTTTTCTTCTTCTTTTCTTTCTTTTTTTCATCATGCTCAAGATTGAGAGCAAGCATTTATTCTATTTTTGATAGCCATGCCTTCCATGCAACCAATTGAGAGAGAGAGTCATCACATGATATTCATGGAGTATTTTATTTTGCTAACTTCTAGAATAGAAGTTAAGCATATGATGATGGATGCAATGGAATGATATTGCTATCTCTTGGTATAGGAGCATTAGCAATGATGGTGGATGTGTACGTAAATCTTGATCATAAAAGCATGAAATGGATCTTACAAAGGTTGCAAGCATTTTGATAATGCTCAATGTGAAAACAAGCAGCATATGTGGAAAGTTTTGCAATGTAGTATAACATATGGCCGTGGTAGGAATTTTCATCATTGAGAAACTTTTAAATTTTTATCATTTGAAAAACAAAATCTCCGGATGTTAAGCTTCACTTTGGGACAAAGATCATAGCAGCCATATTCTAACCATATCATGCCTCACAACGACCTAGACTTAGATCATGCACTTTGCAACCCACAAGTATTCAAGTTGAAGGCAAGCATGTTTAGCCAACAAACTCAAAAATTGGGAGAGTACTAAGTTGTATACGAGGGACTATAAAAATATAAAAAACAGAGCAACTATTCATCATCTTAACATGAAGCCATGAACATCCGTAACATGCATGACAACCTATTATTTTTGTTCTTTTTAGTTTTGCAATTTTTTATTTTGTTTTATGAGGGTAAGTCCAACAAAGAAAAAAAAGAAAGAAGGGAAAGATACAAGACACCATGGCGGGGGTGCTCTCCCCCAAGCTTGTTGTTGCTCACGGCTGTTGGTTAGGATCAAATCCTCTCTAATGGTAGTATGCTGCCGTATAGTCGTGTTGTGCTTGAAGCTGCTCCTGATGGTGATGAAACTAGTCGTTACTGTGCTGCTGCCACTCTCTGGTGGTCTGGGTGCGAGTAGCAAGGGTGTTTGGCTTTTCCCCTGTTCTCACATCCAGATCATCCATCCTCCTTGTAAGATCCCTTAATTCCAAACCATAGTCATAATGACTAAAGCCCGAAAATGAGTGATGTCGATCATGATGTGGAGGTGTCCCGATCGACTTAGGGCCATGTCCCTATTGTATACTGCTAGCTTTCAGCCGAGACGAACCTCCAGTCTCATACTGCTGTGGCGTGAACATCCAAGTGGGGTCGCCGGAATGCTCTGAGCCTACAGTGTAATCATGGACTGGTGGTGTAGTTCTGGCTGCGCTAGTGATGGCACGCTTCGTGCTTTGTCGTGTATGTCGATCGGCGGACCTGCCAAGCATTCCTTCTCTCTGCAGCTGTATGGTTAGTTCCTAACAACTATACAAATGATATCCCAGGTTAGGCAGTGGGATTTCATTTGTATAGCCGGAGTAATAAAAGATAATAGAACCATCAGGACCCTTCTTTAAAGTGTGACCCTGCTCAAGAAATTTGTAGTCTATCATGGGATGGGGCTCAGAAAGATAATCAAATCTAGTGTTGGATAAAGCCCCGACCCCTGTAGCAATACGGGTCACTAAAGAAGTGCATTCAATGGGTCCTGATCCTTTAATATAATCTAACCATTGACCAATCATAGCTTCAACTGAGGAATTTTAGCAATTGCAGCAAACAAGACACGCAATTCATCATTATGGATAGGTTTAGTGTCTTGTCTAGGGAAACAAGTCATAGCAAGCCACCTATGCCATAGTTGTAGAGTTGGGTTGTGAATATCACTCGTCTTAAGACGATCACAAGAAAACTCCCCCAAATTCCTTTGCCAAAAAGATCCTTTTCAAAACCCGTGGTTGCAGCTTCTAAGTTAGTGTTGCAATAACTTTTAAACTTAAGAATGATGCTATTTTTCCAGGTGAGGCGGTATTCCTTCCTGAACAAGTGGAAAAGTACCCCGTCGTTATCTTTTAGCAAGGTTCACAAAAACTAGATAGTGAGGAGGCATGAACCTGCTTCAGTGATGTGTGCAAATTCGGTCCAACCCAATGCTTTCCAAATAGAAAGGAACTCGAGGTACATACCTATAGTGGAGAGTAGGTCATCGTCGTACGCTCTGGTGTGGATGAAACTGCGGTTGCGTAGATTGTGATTGACTCGTCTCTTCCATTCATCCAACAGCTGAAGGTCGGTGTTGGCGAGAAGAACGTGTGGCCTTTGACGTGGTCAACCCCGCTGTCTTGATCACCACCCATGATTTTCAGGCTCAACCGCAAAATCATCTGTTCTTCTTGCCTCTCCACGTGTACGGTATGGATCACCCTTGACTTCACTTGGCCTCCCGATCGTCCGGCCCCAAGTCTCCTACTTGTGCCCGATCATCTCGCAGTTGACCGCCAAGTTGACTCCAGTGACCTACACAACATGAGACAAGCAAACACATTTCCCATCTCCTACAAACTCTCCAACATCTTTACCAACTCCGGTTAGTCATAACCATGACATGCACAAACTCATGCAATCCCCAAATTCCTGAATTTCAACTCAAACACCGAACTGAACCAATGTCAATTACTCATCACATATTGCAAACCATGGCACATATCCACGTGGTTTCCCAATCTCCCCCTTGATGAGTACATTGACAACATTAAATGCACAAAGCTTAGGGATTTGAAATGCAAAACCGACTAAGCACATCCAAATGGCCAAACCCAAAGAAAAGGTGAAAAGTAGCCATCTAGCATAAGGGGGGTCACAAAACCAAGAGTTGACAAGAAAGCCACTCGAGAACACAAAGATTGTGAAAAGCGCATGAAAAACGCTCAAGGACATGATATGCCCCCCTCAAATTGTGGTAGGTCTCATGTAATGCAAAATGGATCATTATTTGTGCATGACCCAATATTTTCGCCCCCTTTGGCAATGAACTCATCAAAGAAGCAAAAGAACAAGTATGCAGTGCATGAAAGTGCAAACCTAAGGAGCTTCAACAATTATGCAAACAAGCATTTAACCTTGCTAATCATAAACATAGAGCCATGAAGTGTAAAAGCAATAGCTCACAATCATACAAAGACCAAAAATAGATAGCAAGGCATAAACACCAAGAACTATACAAGTTAAGGAAAAATATTGACTAGCTTAGATAAAATCAAATTTGCTCATCGTGAGAAAAGCTGCCACCACATGTGTAAGTACTCCCATCCAAAACAAAACAAGCATCAAGTGAATCATAAGAATCTAGCCAGTCTCAATCCCAACCAAGGAAACAAGCATTCATAAAAAATAAGCTCTACAAACGATCACATATGCAATAGAGACTCATAAGAAAAGAGAAAAGCATTATTATTATGTGATCCTCATGTAACTTCTAATACGTGTGGAGGGTCACACGACTGGGTACGACAAACACCTCGAGGCTTCAAAGTACAATTTTTGGATTTAGCATTTTTATGTAACTTCTAATCCAAGCGGAGGGTCGCACGGCTAGGTACGGCAAACACCCCGAGGCTTCGAAGCATAGTCAGCTTATTTTGCAAATTAAAAGCATAAAGATGAGCGTGCCTTTGCGGCAAAAGAAACAAGCATTCCCATAGTGTTCCATCATGACCTAAACATTTGCAAATCCACATTTCGCAAACACAAGGTGCCAAAGCCAAGATATCCTTTAGACTAGCCTCAACACAAGTCTTGACGGGGATAAAAGCAATTATACACATGGTGAGCAAGTTTTAGCAAAATTAGTTCATATGGTTCACAAGAAGCTAAGTTTACCTTTAAGATTAGCAAGTTGCTCAAAAGAGTCTATAACAAGCCATCTACAAAATCTAAGAATGAGAGATTACTATCACATCTACACAACTTAGCTCAAGCTCAATCATAGCAAAGAGAAATACAAGAAAGCATAGGAATCAAAGCTCATCTACTAATGCATATATTACATATGAGATACAATGCGAAAAGATAAGATACATATATACAAGAGAACACCAACTCTCCCTCAAATGATGCCATAAGGATGGCAATCACCAAGCTCCCCCCGAAGACAAGCGAATCGCGAAGCATCTAGGGGCTTGGTAAGGATATCAGCCAATTAGTTTTTGGTGTCGATGTATTTGAGCTTAACATCTCCCTTCTCAACATTGTCTCTCAAGAAGTGGAATCGCACATTAATGTGTTTGACCTTACCATTTTGGATTGGGTTCTTGGCTAAGCATATGGCACTGGAGTTATCACACATGAGTGGAACACTAATAAAGGTTAACCCATAGTCTCTCATGGTGGATACTATCCATAGGATTTGAGAGTAGCGTGGATTGGGCTACACTCGACTGCTTACGAGAAGACCAACAGATCAAAGAAGTACCAAAGAAATGGCAAGTACCAGAAGTGCTCTTCCTATCAATTCTACACCCAGCAAAGTCCACATCTGAATACCCAATGAGATCAAGAGACGAAGATGCAGAGTACCAGAGACCAAACTCAAGGGTGTATTTGAGATACCTGAAGATGCACTTGACAGCCTTGCGATGAGTCACCCTTGGGAAAGCTTGAAAGGGAGCACAAAGACACACCGCAAAGTGTATGTCACTTCTTGTCGCCGTCAGGTACAAGAGGGAGCCGATCATGCTCCTGTACTCCCTTTGGTCCACGGCTTCATAGTCTTCATCTAGGTCAAGTGCCATTGTAGTGGACATTGGTGTTGACAACGGCTTCACATTGACCATGTCGAACTTCTTCAAGAGATCCTTCGTGTACTTGGCTTGATGTATGAAAGTGCCTTGCTGGCACTGCTTGATTTGAAGTCCAAGAAAGAAGGTGAGCTCGCCCATCATCGACATCTGAAATTCATTTTCCATAGCTTCCTGAAATCTAGACACAAGAGCATGAGAGGAACCTCCAAAGATGATATCATCCATGTATATCTGAACCATTAGAAGGTCATTGCCATGCTTTAGAGTGAACAAAGTTTTGTCAACACACCCCATTACATACCCACGCTCTATCAAGAAAGTCTTAAGCCTAGCATACCGTGCCCTAGGTGCTTGCTTTAGCCCGTACAAAGCCTTCTGAAGCTTGTACACTCTGTTTGGGTATTTGTAGTGCTCAAAGCCAGGTGGTTGTTTCACATAAACCTCTTCCTCTATGAAACCATTTAGGAAAGCACTCTTAACATCCATTTGATAGAGTCTAATGCCCTTAGAGGCAGCAAATGCAAGCAAGATCCTAATGGCTTCTATGCGTGCAACAGGAGCAAATACAAGCTCGGATGTGGAATGGAATGACTCATCAGCCTCATCATCCAAGACCTGTAGGTCCTCTTCTACAAAGATACTCTCCTCCATCTCCCTGTTACCTACAGTATCAATCATATTGCTTGCACAAGAGTTTGATTCATCAAAGGTTACATCGCAGGATTCCACTATGGTGTTAGTTTCCAAATTAAAAACTCTGTAGGAATGGCCATGATGAGAGTAACCAAGAAAGATGCCATCAGAAGATCTCGACTCAAACTTATCAAGATTGCCACGCTTGAGAATAAAGCACTTGCAACCAAAGGCACGCAAATGAGAAATAAATGGCTTCCTCCCAAAGCATAGCTTATAGGAAGTCACATTACGAATTGAGCACAAGAAAACCCAATTGGAAACATAGCAAGCAATGCTGATGGCCTCAGCCCAGAACCAACTCGGAGTCCTATGCTCATCGAGCATCGTTCGTGCCATTTCCACCAAGGTTCTGTTCTTTCTTTTGACCACTCCATTCTGCTGAGGAACATGAGGTGCTGAATACTCATGCTCAATACCATGCTCAAGACAGAAAGCATCAAAGGAGGAGTTCTTGAACTCGGTGCCATTATCACTGCGGATTGCTCGAAATGCACCAGGAAGTTCCTTGAACAACCTCAAAGCTAAGCTCCAAAAGTGATGAAACACTTCATCCTTGCTCTCAAGAAAGTAAACCCAAGAGTAGCGGGAGAAGTCGTCAACAATCACAAGAACATACCACTTCCCACCTGCCGAACGAACCCGAGAAGGACCAATAGTGTCCATGTGAAGCAGCTCTCCAGGGCGTTCAGTCATCACCAAATTTATTAGTGGATGAGAAGCGGCAATTATTTTCCCATGACGACAAGGAGCACAAACCAAATCCTTATCAAATTTGAGCTTAGACAATCCTCAGATCAAACCTAGGCCACTTTCGAGTACCTCTTGGAGTTCTTGCTTCATTTGAAGAAGTGGTTCTTCTTCTTCTTCTTGAAGTCTTCAGTGTTGTTGTCGTGGTACCCGACCTTCTTCTTCTCCTTGGGGCAGTCAGCGTTGAAGTATCCAGGGCCACCACACTCGAAGCAGGTTCTTGAACCACCTCCTCTTCTCTCCTTTTGGTTGTTGTAGAACTTCCTGAAGTTCCCTGTGAGCAAGGATAGCTCCTCATCAAGAATGCACTCCATCTGTTCATCGAAAGCTGCAACAAGAGAAGACAGAGCAAACTCCAAGGAAGACTTGTCAAGTGAGGAGTTAGTTCCATAAGAAGCCCCACTGTGACTACCCTTTTGAGAGCTAGAAAGCAAAGCCATGCTACAAGTAGGATTAGAAAGATTAGGATGAGATTTCCTAGACAGTTCATGAGATTTCAGCTTGCTATACAGTTGCTTACAATTTAGGGTATTGAAATTAGCAGTTTCCTCTAGAGCAGCAATCTTAACCCCCCAAACATTTTTATCAAGAGAATACAACAGTTGCTTAGCTCTATCATTATCATTGTACACAAGGTTACCATAGGCCCTCAAGTTGCACACAATTGCCTCAAACCTATGAAAAGTGACATCTAGTGACTCGCCAGGTTTTTATGCAAAGGTTTGGTACTGTCTATTGTAATAATCCTTACGCATAGACTTGACTTTATTGGTACCCTCATGGTACATGCAAACCTTATCCCAAATTGCATGAGCGGTTTCAAGATGTGCAACGCGATCATGTTCACTCCTACCTAGAGTAGAAAGCAGAATATTTACAGCTTTGGAATTGTTTTCATACTTGGTTAACTCACCTGCAGCTGCAGTGTTGAGGTATTCTGGTATGGCATACTCCTGCTCAACTATCTCTCAAATTGCACATCCTTGGCTTAAGACATAAGCCTTGGTCCGTGACTTCTAGTAGGGAAAGTCCTATCTACCAAACATCCAAAGCTTGACCGCATGCTTCTCCATGTCGTCTTTGGATCACAAAGTCGGTTAAGGTCAACTAGTGATCAAACCGACTCTGATACCAATTGAAGGAACGAGAAGGCGACCAGAGCAGGGGGGGGGGGGTAGGGTGAATGGGATTCAATTAAAATTCTTTTGAAGAACTTGGCCTATATCCCAATTACAATCCAAATCAACCTCTAAAAGAATCACCAAGGCCACACACACAAACTTGTGATGTGCTAACCCTAGGAATGACTCACACCAGCAGAAGAACTAGAGAGAAGCAAAGAAAAACAACCAAGACTTGAAACTAGGAAAGAAAACACAAAACAGGCAGTGCCGATTGACATCAGAAAGAAGATGAAGTTCTTGGTAAGGACATAGGCAGTGCCGATCCAGATTTTTCTTTCCTCACCGGTAGTGCCGGTGGAAAGATCAGCAGTGCCGATCGACCCCTGACAGAACGAAAAAACTGTCACGATTTTGCACAAATCTCACCCAAAACCTATCCAAATGATCTCCAAATCATGCGATTTTTGGACCAGTCAATCCTCAACACATCACGACCCTAATCCAAGAAGATCCACTCAATTAGCTCAAGGAATCATCATAAATTTCAGATCTTGTGCCAAGAACACCAAAAAGGAGAAACTTGAGAAATCCTTCAAATCGAAGGTGCTAGAGCTCTTGATTAGGTCAAGGACCCATATAGGATTATTCTAGCTCATCATAGCACTAAGATCCTCAAGAAATCCACTCCAAAAACTCGGGATTAGGTCAAGAAATTCCCACGAAAATAGCTCCAAAAATAGAGAAAAAGAAAAATTCAGGATTTAGGGAAAAGAGAAGATCTTGAGCATGAATTAGAATCTCATATCATTGATTCATCAAGTCAAGATACATGGATACATGGCTAGGAAGTCACCCTCTTCCTCCCACTATTTGAAGAGCAAGAGATGTCTCTCACACACCCTCTCCTCTCCTCTATTACATGAAGACCTCTCCTAGCACTTTGAATGAAGACCTACGGCAAGGCTAAGGGAAAGAGAGACACCTCTTCCACCAGCCCTACCTCTCCTTATATAGACTTAGGGGTTGTCCTAAAGAACATCCTACCTCTCACCTACAATACACTACCACCAACCACCAGGGGCATAACCGTCTATTTTTTTCCTCGTCGCCCGAACGCCATCAAGCCCTTCACAACTTTGCTTCGCCCGAACGTGCATCTCCAATCGCTGCCAATGGTTTCAAGGCCCAAACCGGGAAACCCACCTTGCACGCTTCTTAAAGCGCAACTTCTTGATCTTTACGCGTGTCACCTCGTCCCGTGATCCTCCTTGTCAGCAAGTCTCTCCCGCCTCCGGTCACTTGGAAGCCTCTAATGATGAGGACATCACTCCTATGGATACACATAACACTCCTCCAATTTTGGACTTGCAAGATCCAATGACTAGAGCTCGTGCACGTCGACTAAATTTAGAGGTGATGCTCGTTCCTATGTTCTTTGTTATATGTTATTTTTGAGAATGGTTTGCTACCTAATGATTATTTTATGATTAGTAACCATGGAGAGGACAAGGAGATGATGGGAGAAGGACTTGGAAACGTGGAGGACCAGCAAGTGCTTGGAAGCCAAGGTGGAGGCCCAATCAAAACCGACTTCGAGTCTGTTTCGGGGCCCAGGACGAGTATGCACTAAAATAAACGCTCATGATGCATACTGACTTGGATTTGGATGTTCCACATATGCACGAAAATCTAAGGAGGAGACCTTTCCAATGCCACCATCCTCGTGCCAAAATGCATTCAGAGTCATCAGGAATCGTCAAAATAAGAGAGGGTCCAGAATCTGTGTTGGTGCTGTGTCGCCTGTTTTTAACCTTTGGGCTTTGTATCCAGTTGAGCCCAATTAGGGGCACGTCCAGAGGGTCTAGCACAACCCTAGGGTCTTCATATGCAGCCGCTGCGGCACCATTAGTGTTCTTGTTTTTCTTAGATTAATTCTGTTCATATACAGTGTCGTCGTTCATCGGTTTGTGAGACCCCAACTTTGTGAGTTTAATCATACATCTGCAATTGTGTTGCATTCTTCGTTGTTCTTGCTTGTGTTCTTGATTTGCAGGCAGGGATTAACCTTCTCAGTGAGATCAATCATCCTTGGACGGTTGATAACCAGAGGAGACGTTGTGCTGTGATTGCGGGGTTCTAAACGTGTTGTTTAGAAGCCGGAATGATTTGTGTTTCGCCTCCGCCCAAATCAAGATTTACCAGAATGTTTTAAATGATCGGGAACCCTTGTTCACATCAAGTGGTATCAGAGCTTTAGGTGCATCGTCAGGTTCATACTACCCTTTAGTTTTGTTTTCGTGTTCTTCCTATCATCCACAGAAAAGCCAAAAAAATTTCCCCCAGCCCATAACCACGTGTTTAGCCTTTACATATTTCAATTTCAGAGTTGTAGTGTTGAGTTTGTGCCCTAGTTCTTGTTTAGTCACTGGTTTAGTTTGTGTTTTTGTTGTCAGTAGTGTTTCCCTTGCAACCCTAGCCGCCATCCCCTCCACCACCCTCTGTTTTGTCGGCTTTATGTGCTAGGGTTGATTGATCAACACGCCCACCCTAATCTCACCCTAAACCCACCCTCAACACCTCGGACCAGTTCCCACAAATTTCACTTTCCGCTGCATCCACCCTGCCAAAAAAATCCCTACCCGATTCCCTATCCGACCCCAAACCCGACTCGGGTTTCACTCAAACCCCGGGTTCCTTCAAAACCGATTCCGACACACCTTCAGTAAAACGGCCATAACTTTTCGCTCGATTGTCCATTTTGGCTGAAATTTTTATAGGAGCTTCGTGACTCGAAAAGGGGCCATCCCAAGCCACTAAGGGCCATTTGCCCTTCTCAAAAAAATTAAAAAAAATCAGGAAGATAAAGAAAAAAGTTCATTCAAGTTGAAACCCAATGTTTTCTGAAATTTACAGAATTTCTGTAGGCCACATCCTACCTCTGTTTGAGCTGAAATTTTCTGTAAGTTCTCTCCCATTGCCATTGAGTTGGAGAAAAATATCAAAAAAATAAAATAAAATAAAGAAATTTTGGATTTCTACTAGTGCTCCATCTAGGCCCCTGGAATTTTGAGGTTTGGCTATTTTACTCCTAGCCCCCTACTGTGCTCTATTCTCCTTTTACACTTGTTTCTATCATTGCTATCACTACTATTCTAGGATATAGTTAGACCAGCAATTAAGGACAAGTTACTTGGGGCACTTATTTAGCTTTACTCTCTGTTTTTGATTTGTGTGCCACACACATATATATATTTGGCCTTCCTAGCTCTACATATTTCTTCTAGACAGCACATAGGTTATTTTGTGAGCCATGCAATCGTGGAACACACCTTTCTGGTATCCTTTGCTTTGCTTTTCAAAACTTTGTAAGAGCTTTGTAAGGAGCTTCCTTTTGCTTTGTTGAGAGGCACCACTGCTTAGTAGTTTTGTAGGAATAACCTTCACCATTTGTTTCCTGTTTTGGTGTCTATGATGTCAGGAAGCGATGCAAAGGGTGCTTCTCCCTCAAAATTTGATGAGTGCATGAGCCAAGATTAGCTATAGATGGCTTTGCAGACGGTTCAGGGTGATTTGGCAGAGACGATCACCAAGGCTGTCATCGACGCGGTCACCAAGTTTCACCTGGGAGAAAGCATTGAGCGGTTGGATAAGAGAGTCTCTAAGTTAACCGATCAGGTTATCGAGTTGGAGACCGCTCACAAGACCATCAACACCAACACCAACACCAATGACGTTGAAGACGACCATGATGAAGACATGGTGTATAAGGCTGATGGCACCGTAGATAGGTCAGCTACAAGGACCGTAAGATTACGACATTGTTTGCAATGTAACACTCAAGGTATGGGTGGTTTCCACAACCACAACCGTCGCCCACAAGGTAACCATGCTCCAGATGATCCGTATGCTAAAATTAAGTTTTCAATTCCTTCATTTTTGGGTTAGTATGATGGTGATGCTTATATTGATTGGGAGATGACTGTAGATCAAACATTTAATGCCCACCTTGTTCCTCAACAACATAGAGTTAGACAAGCCACTAGTGAGTTTAAGGACTTTGCTATTGTTTGGTGGAGTGGCCTAGCTACTGAAACTGATTTGCCTACTACTTGGGAAGAACTTAAGGTAGCAATGCATGATTGTTTTGTTCCTCCTTCTTTATATAGAGAGATTTGTAATAAACTGTAGTGCTTAGATCAAGGAGATAAAATTGTTCAGGAGTACTTTAGTGAGCTTCTGAAGGGTTTGATTCATTGTGCTGTAGTTGAAAAAGTAGAGGATCGGATTTGCCCTTTTATTCTGGTTTGAGAAAAGAAATTCAGGACATCCTTGATTATAAAGAATTTTATGCCCTCAACCAGTGCTTCCAGTATGCTATGCTTGTAGAGAAAGAATCACATGGACTTTTCCAGGCTTTTGAGGAGTACAGCAAGTCTAGGACTTTCTACCCACCACGACCGATGGGGACTTCAGGGCTGCCCAAGCCATCTTTCCGACCGCCCCCACCAACAGCTGCCAAGGGAACCAGTGTTGTTTTTGTAGCACCAAGATCAGCCCCTGCACCTTCTACGCACTCAGGTAAAAATTCTGTGCAGGTACCAGCTAGTAGTGCCTCCTTTGTTGCTTCGATGGGACGCACTATAGGGATTCAGTGTCACCGCTGCCATGGTCTTGGTCATGTGTAGAAAAATTGCCCAAGTTGGCGGGCATATGTGGCGACAGACGATGGCGGTTACATGAGCACCTCCGATGTGGAGGATGAGGAGGAGGATATTGCTGCCACCAGCAGCGACCTCGTCCTTGGAGGCAGAGACACCACGGGCTACATGAATATGATTGTGCAGTGTGTGCTTAGCACACAAATCTAGCAGCCCGAGATGATGCAACAACATAACTTGTTTTAGATTTTCTTCATCATCAAGAACCGCCGAGCACGTGTCGTCATTGATGGAGGAAGCTACAACAATTTGGTGAATTCTGATGTGGTTAAGAAGCTTGATTTGACCATACACCCACATCCACATCCATACTACATTCAGTGGTTAAATGACTCTGGAAAAGCTAAGGTAACACAAACTTGCAGATATCCTTTTTTTCATTGGTTCTTATATGGATTCTATTGATTGTGATGTTGTACCCATGCAAGCATGCTCACTTTTATTGGGTAGACCTTGGGAATTTGATAATAATGCTGTACAGCATGGTAAAAGTAATAAGTACACTTTTATGCATAAAGGAACTAAAATTACTTTGTTACCAATGACCCCTGCTGAAATTGTATAAACTGATTTAGAAAGAGCTGCTAGTTTGAAAAATAATGGTCTTGAAATTCAACAACCTGTTAATTCTGATTCTTCACCTAGTAATGTTAATGATTCTTCAAGTTCTAAGGCTGTTGTGATGTGAACAAGGGTTCCCGATCTTCCGAAAGGTTCTTGGTAAGTTGATTTGGTCGGAGGCGACACACAAATCGATCCGGCTTCAAAACGGCACGTTCTAAACCCCGCAATCGCAGCACGACGTCTCCTCTGGTTATCAACCGTCCAAAGACGATTGACCTCGCCGAGAAGGCTAATCCCTGCCTGCGAATCAAGAATACAAGCAAGAACAACGAAGAATGCAACACAATTGCAGATGTATGATTAAACTCTCGAAGTTGGGGTCTCATAAACCGATGAACGGCGACACTGTTTATGAACAGAATTGATCTAAGCAAAACCCAAACCCTAATGAAGAGGCGGCGGCTGTATATGAGGACCCTAGGGTCGTGCAAGACCCCCTGAACGCAGCCCTAAGTGGGCTCAACTCGATACATGGCCCAAAGACCGATTACGGTGTCGCAGCATCAGGACAGATTCTGGAAGTCGAATTGTTTTGGTGATTGCCGACGGCTCGGGACGAATTTTGACATAGGATCCATTGGGTTGGAAAGGGCTTTTTGTTATCTTTCCAGGCATATATAGAACGTCCAAATCCGAGTCCGTATGCGTCCTGGGCGTCCATTTTAGTGCAGACTGGTCCTGGGCTCCAAAACAGACTCGAAGTCGGTTTTGATTGGGCCTCCACCTTGGCTTGGACGTCCTTGCTGGCCCATCACGTCTCCAATCACCTCCCCAGCTATCTCATCATCATCTCCATGGTTTCTAACAACAATTAATTCATTAGGTAGCAATCTATTCTCAAAATCACATAAAGGAATCATTAGGAACAAGCTCACCCGTAAATTCAGTTGTCGCGCACGAACTTGCATTTTGGTTGGCGGAATGCTGGGTGTGTCCATAAGGGTGATGTCCTCATCATTCTCCCCCTTTTGAATTAGAGTCGTCCTCGACTCGAGCTCATCTCTTTCTCCCATGTATGGTCTCAAATCTGAAATATTAATTGTGCAACTATTCCCAAACTTGGGATGCAACTCATATTTATAGGCATTATGAAATTTGTCATCACAATGAGAATCTACAGTAGAAGGCATTCCGTGCAAATTAATAATCTCTTTGAAAACTTGTTCAGCAATATGAGCATCATTCTCACTCTTATCACAAGGTAGACAATGTGTGATCTTAGAAATACTAGAAAAAGATGACATGACATGGTAGTTGATATTAAAGTTTTCTAGTTGGTCATTTAGTTGCAAACCAAGAGGATGTTTCAGATTTGAACAAACATAAACTCTATGTACCATAAATACACCTCTATGATCATACTTGCCAATAGCATAAAAAATGTTTCTTATCAATAAAGGCAACTTAGTTTGAGAAAACATTTGCTTCTCTAAAGTACTTAGATTACAAAGAACATCAAATTCAATATAACCTAAAGTATTTAGAGAAGAAAACAATTTCTGCTCATCCTTTTGACATGTAACTAAAATCAAACGTTTAATTTCAGCACTAGTGGGTGAATCATAAGCAAAAGCATCAAGCTCATTCATTTGTTGTGGCAAAGGTATAAATGAAGCATTGACACACAACTCCTCTTTATCACATGGACCACTAGGTAAATCAACTTGTGACAAAGGAACATGATCATAAGGTTCCGATATAGCAAGACTATTGGAACAATCCATCATATCAAGAAAGCTCTTACCTGAAGCAACAACCTGTTCTTTATCGTTCCCACTATCATCTTCTTTGTGTATATGCTGAAAAATATTAGTTGTAACAAGAGGCAAAGAAATATGTTCATCCTCTAGCAATTCAGATTTTGATGAAAGTGTTGCGACATTTGAAATAGCCCATTCTATCCTAAACGGTTCATTCTTTCTTCTCTCAATCGTTGTTGATCCTCTTCTCAAATTTCAGCTGTGGTCATTGGTGTAAGAGTAACCCTTCTACCATTGTATTTAAATGAGTAGCTATTAGTAATGGTATTGTGCAAAACATTATTTGTACAAATCCAAGGTTTACCCAATAACAAATGACATGCTTGCATAGGGACTATATCAAATTCTACACTATCCTTATAAGAACCAATAAAAAATTCAATGCGTGCATTTTTATCTACCTTCATCTTACCACAAGAATGTACCCATTTATGTAGTTTGGACATGGGTGTGGCTGTGTGGTCAAGCCGAGCTTCTCGACCAATTCCAAGCTTGCGATGTTGTGGCTACTCTCTCCATCAATGATGACACGACAACGTCGATCCTTCACAATAAAGTGAGTCTGAAACAAGTTGTTCATTTGATTTTGCTCTACCTTCTCCATTTGAGAACTGAGCACTCTTTGTACTACATCACTCATATTGTTCTCATTAGACGACGTTGAATCATCACCATGAGTGGCGTAACCTGTCATTGTTAGTTGCAAACAAGAAAACACACGGAAGTATATTTTTCTATCACTACTATGTGATCACAGTGTAAACTCTCAACAAGCAAAGGGAAGCATCTTATCAAGCTCTTACAAAGTTCTTAATTACAACAAGCAAAGGATACCTTGGAGAGTGTGAACTGATGATTGCGAGAGTCAAAAAAATTTGTGCCTGTTCAGAAGAAAATATATAGAGCTTGGATAGGCAATATTAGGTAGCAAGGATTAGCAAAATTTCAATTCAGAAGTTGCAAAACTGAATAATAGTCCCAAGCTAGTCTATGTCACCGGCCTAAACTTGTCTCGGACCTAGTTCAAGCAAGCAAGCAAATGACTCAACAAAGGACACAAAGGATGCAAGCAATTCTGAATTTGTATCTTTTCTTTTTTCTACTTCTTTTTTTTTGTGCGGCTTTTTCTCTTGTGCACTTTTGCCTTTTTCTTTTCTTTTCTTGAGAATCAGAACTGCAGCAAGGTATTACAAGTTTTACAACCAATGGAACCCCAGAATATTTTTTTTTCTTACTACAAGTGCAGCAAAAGGATTCTTGTAATAGCACAACTAAAATAAACTTCTATAACAAGATCAAGCACTAATTGGTTGGCTTTTGATCACAATGAGACAGCAGCAGAGCACTCTAATTTTCTTTTGCACACGAAAGTAGAAGGCTAGATGTTAAAGAAATATGTAGTGCATATAATTCCAGCAATACTATTATCTAAACATATGCAACACTGATTTTTCCCTTGTTTGTCTATGACAAGGATATGCATGACTCCAACAAGACCAAAGAACAAGCACTAGACCGGCAACACAATGACCTTGTAGGGACTAAAATTCAGAGAAGCAAACTAAACTGAAAATTGCAAGGCACAAGGGGGGTGTAGGACAGCGGAAACACGACGAACAAATATTTTTGTAGGACAATTTTCTGGACTCTAGGATTGAACAAAATAACAAGGATAACGACGAACCTAACGGTGTACCTGAAGCTCTGATACCACTTGATGTGAACAAGGGTTCCCGATCTTCCGAAAGGTTCTTGGTAAGTTGATTTGGTCGGAGGCGACACACAAATCGATCCGGCTTCAGAACGGCACGTTCTAAACCCCGCAATCACAACACGACGTCTCCTCTGGTTATCAACCGTCCAAAGACGATTGACCTCGCCGAGAAGGCTAATCCCTGCCTGCGAATCAAGAACACAAGCAAGAACAACGAAGAATGCAACACAATTGCAGATGTATGATTAAACTCTCGAAGTTGGGGTCTCACAAACCGATGAACGGCGACACTGTTTATGAACAGAATTGATCTAAGCAAAACCCAAACCCTAATGAAGAGGCGGCGGCTGTATATGAGGACCCTAGGGTCGTGCAAGACCCCCTGGACGCAGCCCTAAGTGGGCTCAACTCGATACATGGCCCAAAGACCGATTACGGTGTCGATACACAAATCGATCCGGCTTCCGAACGACACGTTCTGAACCCCGCAATCGCAGCACAACGTCTCCTCTGGTTATCAACCATTCAAGAATGATTGACCTCGCTGAGAAGGCTTATCCTTGCCTGCAAATCAAGAACACAAGCAAGAACAAAGAAGAATGCAACTAAATTTGCAAGTATACGATGAATCTCACACGTTGGGGTCTCACAAACCGATCAAACGGCAAAACTGTTATCAACAGAATAATCTAAGCAAAACCCAAACCCTAATGAAGAGGCGGCAGCTGTATATGAGGACCCTAGGATCGTGCAAGACCCCCTGGACACAGCCCTAAGTGGGCTCAAATCGATACATGGCCCAAAGACCGATTACGATGTCGTAGCACCAGGACAGATTCTGGAAGTCGAATTGTTTTGGCGATTGCCGACGGCTCGGGACGCCTTTTGACATAGGACCAGTTGGGTTGGAAAGGGCTTTTCGTTATCTTTCCAGGCATATATAGAACGTCCAAATCCGAGTCCGTATGCGTCCTGGGTGTCCGTTTTAGTGCAGACTGGTCCTGGGCTTCAAAACAGACTCGAAGTCGATTTTGATTGGGCCTCCACCTTGGCTTGGACGTCCTTGCTGGCCCATCACGTCTCCAATCACCTTCCCAGCTATCTCATCATCATCTCCATGGTTTCTAACAACAATTAATTCATTAGGTAGCAATCTATTCTCAAAATCACATAAAGGAATCATTAGGAACAAGCTCACCCGTAAATTCAGTTGTCGCGCACGAACTTGCATTTTGGTTGGCGGAATGCTGGGTGTATCCATAAGGGTGATGTCCTCATCATGTTGGAATTAAATTACAAGGTCGTTCATATCTTGCAACAAAATCTGAGCTTGCTAAAATTTCTGTTGATGATGATATTTGCTATTCTTTGTGATGTAAACAAGGGTTCCTGATCTTCCGAAAGGTTCTTGGTAAGTTGATTTGGTCGGAGGCGACACACAAATCGATCCGGCTTCAGAACAGCACGTTCTAAACCCCGCAATCGCAGCACGACGTCTCCTCTGGTTATCAACCGTCCAAAGACGATTGACCTCGCCGAGAAGGCTAATCCCTGCCTGCGAATTAAGAACACAAGCAAGAACAATGAAGAATGCAACACAATTGCAGATGTACGATTAAACTCTCGAAGTTGGGGTCTCACAAACCGATAAACGGCAACACTGTTTATAAACAGAATTGATCTAAGCAAAACCCAAACCCTAATGAAGAGGCGGCGGCTGTATATGAGAACCCTAGGGTCGTGCAATACCTCATGGACGCAGCCCTAAGTGGGCTCAACTCGATACATGGCCCAAAGACCGATTACGGTGTCGCAGCACCAGGACAGATTCTGTAAGTCGATTTGTTTTGGTGATTGCCGACGGCTCGAGACGAATTTTGACATTGGACCGGTTTGGTTTGAAAGATCATTTCGTTATCTTTCCAGGCATATATAGAACGTCCAAATCTGAGTCCGTATGCATCCTGGGCATCCGTTTTAGTGCAGAGTGGTCCTGGGCTCCGAAACAGACTCGAAGTCGGTTTTGATTGGGCCTCCACCTTGGCTTGGACGTCCTTGCTGGCCCATCACGTCTCCAATCACCTTCCCAGCTATCTCATCATCATCTCCATGGTTTCTAACAATAATTAATTTATTAGGTAGCAATCTATTCTCAAAACCATATAATAAAAACATTAGAAACGATCTCACCTGTAAATTCAGGTGATGCACATGAACTTTCATCTTAGTCGAAGGAGTGTTATGTGTATCCGTGAGTGTGATGTACTCATCATTCTCCCCCTTTTGAATTAGAGTCGTCCTCGACTCGATCCCATCTCTTTCTCCCAATAGTGGTCTCAAATCTGAAATATAAAATATAGAACTATTCCCAAACTTGGGATGCACCTCGTGTTTATATGTGTTATGAAAATTATCATCACAATGTGAAACCACAATAGAAGGCATGCCATGCAAATTAATGACCTCTTTGAAAACTTGCTCAGCAATATGAACGTCATTCTCACTCTTATGACAAGCTGGAAAATGTGTGATCTTAAAAACACTAGAAAAACATGACATGACATGGTAATTGTTATTGCAGTTTTCTAGTTCATCATTTGGTTCTATAACACAAGGAAGATTCATGTTTGAGCAAATATAAACTTTGTGCACCATAAATACACCTCTATGATCATAGTTTCCTATAGCATAAAAATTATTTCTTGTTAGTAATGACAATTCAGTTTGAGAAAACATTTGCTTCTCTACGGTATTTTGATCACAAAGAACATCAAATTCAATATAACCCAAAGTATTTAGAGAAGACCATAATTTATGCTCATCCTTTTCACATGTTATTAAAATCAAATGTTTCATTTCAGCACTAGTAGGTGAATCATAAGCAAAAACATCAAGCTCATTCATTTGTTGTGGGAAAGGTATAAGTGAAGCAGTGGCACACAACTTCTCTTTATCAAAAGGATTAGTAGATAAATCAACTTGTGGCAATGACAAATCAAGACAAGGTTCCAATACAACAAGATTGTTGGAACAATTCAGTACATTAGGAAAGTTCTTACTTGAAACAACAATTTGTTCTTTATCTTTCTCACTATCTTCTTCTTTGTGTAGAAGCTGAAATGTATTAGTCGCAACAAGAGCAAGGAAATATGTTCATCCTCTAGTAATTCAGATTTTAATGAAAGTGTTGCAACATTTGAAACAGCCCATTCTATCCTAAATGTTTCATTCTTTCTTCTCTCAAGTCTTTGTTGATCCTCTTCTAAAATTTCAGCAGCAGACATAGGTTTAAGAGTAACTCTTCTACCATTGTATTTAAATGAATAGCTATTAGCAATGGTATTGTGCAAAGCATTATTTGTAGAAATCCAAGGCTTACTCAATAACAAATGACACACTTGCATAGGCACTATATCAAAATCTGCATAATCCTTATAAGAACCAATAAAAAATTCAATGCGTGCAATTTTATCTACCTTTATCTTACCACAAGAATTTACCCATTGGATGTAATATGGACATGGGTGTGGCTGTGTAGTCAAGCCAAGCTTCTTGACCAATTCCAAGCTTGCAATGTTGTGGCTACTCTCTCCATCAATGATGACACGACAACGTCGATCCTTCACAACAAAGTGAGTCTGAAACAAGTTGTTCATTTGATTTTGCTCTACCTTCTCCATTTGAGAACTAAGCACTCGTTGTGCTACAACACTTGTATCAACCTCATTTGACACCATCGACTCATCACCATCGGTGTTGTAACCTGTCATTGTTAATAGAAAATAAGAAAACACACAAGAGTATATTTTCCTATCACTACTGCTTGATCACAGTGGGAACTCTCAACAAGCAAATGGCAGCACCTAACTGAGTTCTTACAAGATTCTTAATAGCAAAATAGAGGATAGCTTGGAGAGTGTGATCTGACGATTGCGAGGGTTCAAAGTTCTGTGGCTATTCAGAAGGAGATATATATGGAGCTAGGTAGGCAATTTATAGTAGCAAGGATTAGCAAAATTTCAATTCAGAAATTGCAAAACTGAGTAATAGTCCCAAGCTAGTCTGTGTCACCGGCCTAAACTTGTCTCGGACCTAGTTCAAGCAAGCAAGTAAATGGCTCAACAAAGGACACAAAGGCTGCAAGCAATTCTGAATTTTTTTCTCTTCTCCTTTCGTTTTTTTCTTTTGTTATAGGTGCGGCTTTTTCTTCTTATTTTTTTTTTCAGCACCTCTTTACCTTTTACTTCTTTCATGATTTTTTTGACACAGAACTACAGCAAGAGTTGCGAACTTTATAGCACAAAGGAAAAACCTGAACTTTCTTTTTTGCACTCTTTACGTAAGGAATAGATGTACATGTAGAACCGAACCGACAATTCTCATATGCAACAACGTGTAGAAATCTCTTGACTCAAGGAACAACGTGCAACAGAAAACACTCTAAGTTTCTTTTGCACATAAAAAGTAGAAGGCTAGATGTTAAATAAATATTTAGTGCAAACAATTCCAGCAGTACAATTCTCTCAACGTGTGCCACAATCTGATTTTTTTTTTCTTGATTGTCTATGAACAAGCACTAGACCAACAACACAATGACCTTGCAGGGACTAAAATTCAGAGAAGCAAACTAAGCTGAAAATTGCAAGGCACAAGGGGGGTGTAGGACAGCCGAAACACGACGAACAAATATTTTTGTGGGGCAATTTTCTGAACTCTAGGATTGAACAAAATAACGAGGATAAGGACGAACCTAACGGTGTACCTGAAGCTCTGATACTACTTGATGTAAACAAGAGTTCCTAATCTTTCAAAAGGTTCTTGGTAAGTTGATTTGGTCGGAGGCGACACACAAATCGATCCGGCTTCAGAACAGCACATTCTAAACCCCGCAATCGCAGCACGACGTCTCCTCTGGTTATCAACCGTCCAAAGACGATTGACCTCGCCGAGAAGGCTAATCCCTGCCTGCGAATCAAGAACACAAGCAAGAACAATGAAGAATGCAACACAATTGCAGATGTATGATTAAACTCTCGAAGTTGGGGTCTCACAAACCGATGAACGACGACACTGTTTATAAACAGAATTGATCTAAGCAGAACCCAAACCCTAATGAAGAGGCGATGGCTGTATATGAGTACCCTAGGGTCGTGTAAGACCTCATGGACGCAGCCCTAAGTGGGCTCAACTCGATACATGGCTCAAAGACCGATTACGATGTCGCAGCACCAGGATAGATTCTGTAAGTCGATTTGTTTTGGCGATTGCCGATGGCTCGGGACGAATTTTGACATGGGACCGGTTGGGTTTGAAATATATTTTCGTTATCTTTCCAGACATATATAGAACGTCCAAATCCGAGTCCGTATGCGTCCTGGGCGTCCATTTTAGTGCAGACTAGTCCTGGGCTCCGAAACAGACTCGAAGTCGGTTTTGATTGGGCCTCCACCTTGGCTTGGACGTCCTTGCTGGCCCATCACGTCTCCAATCACCTTCCCAGCTATCTCATCATCATCTCCATGGTTTCTAACAACAATGTAGCAATCTATTCTCAAAACCACATAATAAAAACATTAGAAACGATCTCACCTGTATTCAGGTGATGCATGAACTTTCATCTTAGTCGAAGGAGTGTTATGTGTATCCGTGAGTGTGATGTACTAATCACTTTGATATGCAAACAAGCTTTGTTTTTGCTTGATGATACTGCTTCTAGTGCTTTGCCTCCTGCTGTCACTAACCTTTTGTAGGAGTATGAGGATGTTTTCCCCGATGAGATACCCCCGAGATTGCCACCTTTGAGAGAGATTGAGCATCAAATTGATTTGATTCCGGGTGCTACTTTGTCAAACCGTGCTGCTTATAGGACCAACCCTAAGGAGACTAAGGAGATACAAGGACAAGTCGAAGACCTTTTGGATCGTGGGTATGTTCATCAATCACTAAGTCCTTGTGTTGTTCCTGTACTTTTGGTTCCTAAGAAATATGGTACTTGGCGTATGTGTGTAGATTGTAGAGCCATTAATAACATTACTATTGGGTATCATCATCCTATTCCTAGGCTAGACGACATGCTTGATGAGTTATGTGATGCTATAATTTTCACTAAAATTAATTTGCGTAGTGGCTACCATCAAATTAGAATGAAACTTGGAGATGAATGGAAAAAGCTTTCAAAACCAAATTCGGGTTGTATGAGTGGTTAGTAATGCCTTTTGGTTTAACTAATGCACCTAGTACTTTCATGCATTTGATGAATGAGGTTTTAAGAGCTTTCATTGGCAAATTTGTGGTAGTTTACTTTGATGATATCTTGATTTATAGAAAATCAATGGATGATCATTTGATTCATTTGCATGCTGTTTTTGATACTTTGTGAGCTGCACGTTTATTTGGTAACCTTGAGAAGTGCACCTTTTGCACGGATCGAGTCTCTTTTTGATGATCATCTTGGCTATGTTGTGACTCCACAGGGAATTGAGGTGGATGAGGCGGAGATTGAAGCCATAAAGAGCTGGCCTGTACCAAAAACTATCACACAGGTGAGGAGTTTTCTTGGTCTTGCAGGTTTCTACTGCCGCTTTGTCAAAGATTTCAGCACCATCGCTGCACCATTGCATGAGTTGACAAAGAAGGGCGTCGAGTTCCATTGGGGTAAGGTACATCATGAGTCCTTTGATGCTTTGAAGGATAAACTTACACATGCACCATTACTGCAACTATCCAATTTTGATAAGACTTTTGAGCTTGAATGTGATGCTAGTGGTATAGGCATTGGTGGTGTTTTGATGCAAGATGGTAAACCTATTGCATACTTTAGCGAAAAAATTACTGGGCATGTTTTGAATTACTCCACTTATGACAAGGAATTATATGCTCTTGTACGTTCCTTAGAGACGTGGCATCATTATTTGTTGCCCAAAGAATTTGTTATTCATTTTGATCATGAATCACTTAAGTATATTCACTCACAATGCAATTTGAACAGTAGACATGCTAAATGGGTTGAATTTATTGAGTCTTTTCCTTATATTATTAAACATAAGAAAGGGAAGGATAATGTGATTGTTGATGCTTTATCTAGGCGCTATACTTTGTTGTCTCAACTTGATTGTAGAATTTTTGGACTTGAGGCAATTAAAGAACAATGTGCTGATGATGCTGATTTTAAGGACGTAATACTGCAATGTAAAGAAGGTCGTACTTGAAACAAATTTGTGTTGAATAATGGATTCTTGTTTAGAGCATTCCAGTTGGTTCCGTTCGTCTTTTGTTGTTGCAGGAGGTGCATGGAGGTGGATTGATGGGTCATTTTGGTGCTAAGAAGACAGAGGATATTTTGGCCACACACGTTTTTGGCCAAGGATGAGGAAAGATGTTGACGCTTTGTTGCTCGTTGCACTACATGTCAAAAAGCTAAGTCTCGCTTGAATCCACATGGTTTATACATGCCACTTCCTGTTCCTTCTATTCCTTAGGCGGATATTTCTATGGACTTTGTTTTAGGACTGCCTAGAACTAAAAGGGGGAGTGATAGCATTTTTGTTGTTGTGATTCGTTTTTCTAAGATGGCAGACTTTATACCATGTCATAAGACCGATGATGCTAGTCATATTCTTGACCTTTTTTTCAAAGAAATTGTACGTTTGCATGGTATGCCTTGTACTATTGTTTCAGATCGTGATGCAAAATTCTTGAGTCACTTTTGGCGCTCACTTTGGAATAAGTTGAGTACCAAGTTGTTGTTTTCTATAACTTGTCACCCACAAACTGATGGACAAATTGAGGTTGTGAACCGCACTTTAGGGCCTATGTTGAGAGCTATTTTGAAGAAAAATTTTAAGCAATGGGAAGAATGTTTGCCTCATGTTGAGTTTGCTTATAATTGGGCAACACATTCTACTACCAAGGTAAGTCCCTTCAACGTAGTGTATGGTTTTGATCCTCATACTCCACTTGATATACTTCCTCTACCTATTAATGAGAGAGTTCATGTTGATGCTAAGGAGCATGCTGAATTTATTTTGCAAATGCATGATACCACTAGACTTAGCATAGAAAAGTATAAAATTGCTGGTAGTAAAGATAGAAAGGAAGTAAAGCTTGATGTAGGAGATTTAGTGTGGTTACACTTGAGGAAGGATAGATTTCTAGAATTGAGAAAGTCTAAACTAATGCCTAGAGCTGATGGTCCATTCAAAATAATGGAGAATATTAGTCATAATGCATACAAACTTGAGTTGCCTCCCGACTTCGGGGTTAGTCCTACTTTTAACATTTCAGATTTGAAACCATACTTGAGAGAAGAGGATGAGCTTGAGTCGAGGATGACTCCACTTCAAGAGGGGGAGGATGATGTAGACATCACTCCTATGGATACACACAACACTCCTCCAATTCTGGACTTGCAAGGTCCAATGACTAGAGCCCGTGCATGACGACTAAATTTAGAGGTGAGCTCGTTCCTACGTTCTTTGTTATATGTTACTTTTGAGAATGGTTTGCTAACTAATGATCATTTTATAATTAGGAACCATGGAGAGGACCAGGTGATTATGGGATAAGGACTTGGGAACATGGAGGACCAGCAAGGACTTGGAAGCCAAGGTGGAGGCTCAATCAAAACCGACTTCGAGTCTGTTTCGGGGCTCAGGACCAATATGCACAAAAATGGATGCCCAAGACGCATACGGACTCGGATTTGAACGTTCTACATATGCACGAAAAGATAAGGAGAAGACCTTTCCAAAGCCGCCAGACTCATGTCAAAATTCATCAGGATCCATCGGGAATCGTCAAAAAATAGAGGGTCCAGAATCTGTGTTGGTGCTACGTCGTCTATTTTTTGGCCTTTGGGCTTTGTATCCAGTTGAGCCCAATTAGGGGCACATCCAGAGGGTTTTGCACAGCCCTAGGATCTTCATATACAGCTGCCGCCGCACCATTAGGGTTCGGGTTTTGCTTAGATTAATTCTGTTCATATACATTGTCGTCGTTCATCGGTTTGTGAGACCTCAACTTCGTGAGTTTAATCATACGTATGCAATTGTGTTGCATTCTTCGTTATTCTTGCTTATGTTCTTTATTCGCAGGCAGGGATTAGCCTTCTCGGCGAGGTCAATCGTCCTTGGATGATTGATAACCAGAGGAGACGTTGTGCTGCGATTGCGGGATTCTGAACGTGTTGTTTAGAAGCCGGATCGATTTGTGTTTTGCCTCCGCCCAAATCAAGATTTACCAGAATCTTTCGGAAGATCGGGAACCCTTGTTCACATCATCTACTTGCTGTGACGCCCTATCAGCTTTGATTTGGTCAACCACAGCGTCTTGATCACCACCCATGGTTTTGAGGCTCAACCACGAAACCGTCCGTGCTTCTTGCCTCTCCACGTGTATGGTATGGATCACCGTTGACTTCACCCGGCCTCCCGATCATCCGGCCCCAAGTCTCCTACTTGTGCTTGATCCTCTCACCATTGACCACCAAGTTGACTCCATTGACCTACACAACATGAGACAAGCAAACACATTTCCCATCTCCTGCAAACTCGCCAACATCTTTACCAACTCTAGTTAGTCATAACCATGACATGCACAAACTCTGCAATCCCCAAATTCCCGCATTTCAACTCAAATACCGAACTGAACCAATGTCAATTACTCATCACATATTGCAAACCATGACACATATCCACATGGCTTCTCACTCCCCATCTCGTAGGGAATCATAGTTGTCCTGGGAGGAAGTAGTGTACTTTGTTGATGAACTCGCAAAACCGGGGAATCGTGGTGACTCCCAATTGTATTGGGTGCCTCCCGAGGCATCTCCTCTCGCCGGAGTTGTGCTCTCCTTCTCGACCTATCCCCTGCAATACTATGTCGTGCACGCTGCAAGGAATCTTGCAATTTGTACACAAAGTGCTTTTTACCGATAATGGTGAGCCGGGGGTTAGGCAATTCAATTGCTGTGTCATACCCTGGATAAAGCATGAAGTACATATTGTTCTCCTCTTTCAACAAGTGGGCTTGCAAGAAATGATCTTCTCCTAACAAAGGGGCGCTAGGGAGATGATCTATTTTAGCTCTGTGAAGCGCGCCAACCTTTCTAGCAATTCTAGTGACAAAAGGGGTAAAAGTAATGGGTCCTTGTTGCCTGAATGCTAAGGTGAGCCTATGGTTGATGAGGAAAGACATGGGGTTCATTTTAATTTTCTTGATTACAGCATGGAGATAGGCTTTATCCAAGCTATTCACCGAACGTACATCACCTCAAGGGGTTAGGTAGTGAGTGATAAAACAGAGAATTATATGGAGCGATAGGTTGTGAATGTTGCTAGTGCGTTCTTGCCCCGTAACAGGATTTCCTATCTTTGCCTAAAGTCCTTGTGGTGTGAAATCTTTAAGTTTATCAATGTCTAAAGTGGCCTTATGGTCAAAACCAAGATAAGTGCTAATTTCTTTTAGAAAACCGTTCATAAGTTTCACCAAAAAGACGAAATTCATAGAGAGTGTCTATTTTGTTTGATTCATCGGCATGAACTTTCAATGTGCAAAGAAATTCTATAATGAGCCATTTAGAACTGTATTCATTGAGGTGATAGAAACCATACCACCCCGCCGTGTTGAGCGCGTACTCAAAATCAGCGAGGATGCCGATTTGCTCGAGGAAGTCATGGTTGAACTTGCGTACGGATGTGAACTTCCGGTCTTGTATGGCGGTGAACTTACTTTGCTCATCGAAGGCATTGAACACCATGTTCTCTTTACTCTCCATGAACTTCTCAAATTCTCCATCTTCTCCTCCTTGTTCACTTGCCACCGTTGCAGCCTTGGATATGGACATTGATTCCAAGTGGTAACTCGGAGCATGCCCATATGAAGCTTCTGAGTGTTTAGCTTCTGAGCGTTCACTTGGGGTGCCTCTCCCATGACTTGAGCTGCTGCTGAACTTGGTGTAGAGGCCCCTCCAAATGTTTGCCATTCCTACAAAAGGGTTACTTGGACACAATACCCGAAGGACAATATGATAATAATGGTTAGCGATTAGTCATTCGGTTAGTAGTCTAAGTGTTAGTCGTTCAAACGTGCAAGGGTGGCAGCAAACTTGCTCTAGTTGGTTTTATTGCAGCACACTTTTATTCCTATGTTCAAAGTGTACTTACTAAAAGGACTAGTGAAAAGAAAGAGAGGGTGCAAAGGAAGAGAGATATGAGGAGGAAGAGTGTTTTTTGCTGAAGGTTGAGGGGTGAAAAAATTGGAGAATGAGCCTCGGTATTTATAGGCTCGAGGGGAGCTTGGAGGGCAACATCCCATGCCGTGCGGCAACCCATGCCGGGTGGCGGGCCATGCCGAGCGGCAGGTCCTAATCCTCCTTTTGCTGCATTATTGCTTTGGTGGTGATGGGAGAGGGCTAGGTCCATGCGCCATGTGATCCACTTGCTACCTTTGGCCAAAACTTTGTTGATAGTGTGGGGTCAAGGAGGGATTGATGGAATGGCCAAAGTTGGATGTTTGCAATGAGTGCCCTGCCATTCATGAGGCCTAGGGGAGTAGGATGGCAGGTGAGTGTGGGTGGTGAAGGAGTGAGGTAACTTATGTGGCTCTCCTTCATTTGGTTTCACTCATGGTGGGGTCTTAGGTGAGAATTTTTCAAAAGGAAGTGTTGGCCACACCTCCACCTCTCATGGCCATTATCCCTGCATCACATGAGCATGAAATTCGAGAAAAAGTATGGCTGGGCGGCACAAAAATCACCTAGCCAGGTGGTCATTTTTCATAAAAATTAACCTCCCGGGTGCTGAAAACTGACTGGATTATTCTGACCGGGTGGCACAAAAATACACAACCGGGTGGTCGTTCTTCATGAAAAATGACCCCACGGGTACTAAAATCTGACTGGGTTACTTAGTCCGGGTGGCACAAACGTTACCCAGCCGGGTGGTCATTTTTCGTGAAAAATGACCTTCCCGGTGCTGAAATTTGACTGGCCGGGTTAAAGTCCCGGATCATCACTTGGATAGTTGTTTTTGACGAAAATTGACCTCCGGGCCGGGAAATTTGGCCGAAACATCACCAAATTTTTTAACCTAATGTAATCATTTAAAGAAGGAAATAAAAGCAACCTAATTTAGTGGTATGTACAGGAAAAGGGGGGATAAATATCGGTTCCCTGCAGATAAGGGTCAGGATTTTTCGTCTCGAACAAGACGTCTTCCGTGTTCAGTTTTGTGCGGTGCCTTCCATGAATGGAGAATTTTCCACGGTTAGTGCAACTTCTTTCTTCTGCCATACTTGTTTGATTTTCATGGGCTTGGCGGCGACATTTTTCTTTACTTCTCGTGGCTCGTTCTTCTTTTTGGGCAGTGATTGTGTGCTCTTAACTTTTACCATCGGTGTGCCCGATTTTTGAGCCATTGGGTATACCTCAATTTTCTGCACCGTGTTAGGATTTTTACCATAAAAGACGCGTACCCGATTGCATTGTTCTGTTCAGGGCTTGAAGGCGAAGTTCTCCTCATGCCCGTTGATGCTAAGGTGGATTTCTCCAGGCCCAACATCAATGTGGGAATTTGCGGTGCTAAGGAATGGTCTTTCTAGTATAAGAGGTGTCTTTACATTGGCCTCCATGTCTAGCACCACAAAGTCGACGGGAACGAGGAAATTCCTTATCTTCATGGGTATGTCCTCCGCAATGCCCGCGGGTAGCGGGCAGATTGATCGGCAAGCTCACATTGCTGTAGGGGATAATGAATTGACATTAAGTTTTTCATACACCACCTTTGGCATTACGCTCATGCTAGCCCCCAAATCACAAAGGGCGTTGTTGAATTGTTGCATCCCGATGGAACACGGGATGGTTGGGCATCCCGGATTTTGCTTCTTTTCTGGGAGAGAGTTCAAGATGGCGGCACTGCATTCCTCCATTAATTTGACAATCTCAGTGGATGGCATTGGGCATTTATTGTTGAGGATGTCCCTTAGGTACTTGGAGTAGGTAGGTCCCTGCTGTCACACCCCTATACCGAAATATAGAGTGTGCCGTACAGGTTCTTCTCAGGAGATGATTACCGAAGTAACCATACGTAGCATACACACAAGAACATCCATCATTTACAATAATACATCATTTAAGTGCTTAATATTACAAGTCCAAGAGTCACAGTGGAAGCAACTTTAAGTTACATTACAATACATATGTTCTTGGTTTGGAGTACATAAACAAGTGGAAGTGAAAACACGGTACACTCGACGATAGATAGCCTAAGTAAACCATGTCGGCCCTATGACAATGGCTCACTCATCTTGGGTAGTCGAACTAGGAACCCACTTGATGGTCCAATCCTGTGGTTCCTCACCTTCCCACACAATCTTGTCACAACAATCACAATAGGTAGCTTGAGGGATGCCTGAAAAATTAACATAAATCACAAAGCCTGAGTATCTAACATACTTTGCAAGACTTACCTGACAAATGGTTATCTAAAACTGACTCCAAGCATGCAGGGGGCTGACCGGGCTTACTTAGTATTTTGCATAAAAAGCGCCTATTAGCTCTAGTTTGCAAGTTGATCACTTAGCTAAATTTTAATTTTTGTTGTGGAAAGGTAACTTTAGTTGAACCTGGCTATCTACTAGGGTTGTGTAATTATAAAGAACAATACATCATAGCAATATGTAGCCACAGAGTAAATAAAATCTAGAATCATAACTAATCTTCTCTACTTACTATTATTGCCAACTGCTTGAAACAAGAGGTACTCATGACCACGAGGGACGGTAATTCGCATTGATTTACAACCTGCAGGAGAAAAACCCAAGTACATGACATACGCATCATTTAAGAACACGTACAACCACCATTCATGAGGTTGCTATAAAGTCGGTCCAGGGCCATCGATCCCAAGTACATGTCCCTCCCCGTGATACAGTACTTCGTATTCGGGGCTTAACCCATGCACTCGCCAGCGGTCCTCCAACCCGTGCAACCACCGTGCCATTCACATCATCTCTGGATCGATGAGTGTATCCGTCGAACAATACGATGTCCAATTTATTAGGTTTACCAATTCCTATATAAAGATATGCACTTGGTACTGTTCAATACTTGTTTGCGGAGTTGTATCGATAGGTTCCTAAATTTTAACGAAATTCATCTTTTCATGTGAACCATAAGTGTATCAAGTGGTTCCATAACCTACCGTTGACTCCACTAGTTTAAGCATAGCATTTTCTAACAAAAAGGCTTACTAACTTAAACAAACATAGGTCATTGTTCGTTTATGCAAGTGGGTTTTCTTCCAAGCCCTATACCTAATGCACATTACAATATCCTTATATTGTGATGATACATAAAAGGACTCACAAAATAAATAGGTGTGCACCGAGGCTTGTCTTGGGAGTGATCATAGTTAGTGTCTCCGATGAAGTTCACGTCAGTACTGGCTTTCTCCGGTGTGGTCTCCTCGAGTTTGTTTCCTATATGAAAATGGCAATGCATTAATAAGAGACGAATGCTCAAGGATTATGGAACTTCTTAAATAACCATGACATGTATGATGATGAACATGTGCACCTACTGTTATTCATGACCTAAACATGCTGAATGAACAGTACTAAGGAGTCAATAATAGTAATTTACCTATTTAGGCATATAAGTCAATATTTAGCTAATTAATTCCTAGGCTATTTATTAAATAAACTAATCAAGAGGAAAAACATATTTCTGCTGCTAAGTATTTAACATGGAATTTTATATGAAGGTGTCAAGCCATCAATAACAATCAGGCAAAGTTTCGTAATTAAATCCCTAACAGAGAATTTATAAAAATTCATTTACTAGAAATAATGATTATGCAATAACTCTACAATTATGGATAAAATTGAGATGTGCTTTTGCAGAGCGTTTATAGATGCCATGATATGCTTACTGACCAAATTTCATTATTTTATATTATATATATTTTTACTTATGGATTTATTAATCTTAGAAGGGTTCCAATTTTGGTGAATTGTTTTAGTCAATACACTTCAGAACCTTGATTCTCATCATACCTTTCGGATAGAGGATACTTTTATGAGTCTAACAAAATTGGTTTTGCATTTTTCTGACCTATAGCTTTTGAGTTATGGATTTTTGAATATTTATCAAAGTTCAAACTAATTTACGAAAATGCCATCGGCATTTTAAATTGGCAAAGGGCGCACGCGGTGGCCAGGCTTGCCGGAGCTTCACCGGGGGCTCGCCTCTGGCCTCTGCAGAGGGAGATCGGGGACAGGTGCGGCACCAAAGTGACCCTCGCGCGACGGCGAGTCCTTCCCGGTGGTCGTCGACTGACGGCGGTGGCCGGAGCAGTAGCAGCGATGGCGGCGGAAGCAGGGGTGAGGTTCGGTAGCGTCGCGCGCTGCACACAGGGGTGAGAAGCTTCATTGTGGCGCGGAGATCACCGGCGTGGAAGAAGACATCGACGATGATGGCCTGAAGGTGGGTCTCGTCGTGGGGGGGAGGGGGGGATCTGGCAGTGGCGGAGCTCCTTTCTTCTCAAATTCAGGCGACGGCTTTGTGAGATAGAGGGAGAGGGTTAGGGTGCTGCTAGGAGGGGTTGTAGCATGTTGATTTGAGGAAGAACCAGAAGTGGGGAAGCTGCTTAGACGAAGGTTGTCGCGGCGGCGTCCATGGTGGTCGGGAACAGGGGAGCAGCCAGATTTCTTCGTTTGCGCTCGCCAGCAAAGGAAGAAGAGTGGAGCTGGGGGCTTGGCGCATTGAGAGAGGTCAGAGGGAGAGTGAGGGCGTGCTGAAGGGCGGGAGCTCGGCCTGCTGCGGTTTTACCAGGGAGAGGCGAGCACAGGCGGTTAAAGGCAGGGATAGCAGAGGGAGGGTCACTCGGTGGATGAGATCAGCTTCAATGCAGTGCCGGTTGCCCATGGTGGTAGGATGAGCAGTGGATGGGATGGGGGCGAGGAGGCGGCTGGTGAGGCCGGTTGCCCACTGGGCAAAAATTAGAGTTGACTCCAGTTTGACTAGAATAGGGCTGCTATAATTCGACAAAAACCGAAGTTACATTGCTCCAATAATTATGCCAATGTTTCTGCTTGTCCAGCAAAATATCTTCTCCAACTTTAATTTTGGGGTTAGGTCATGATCTCTTCTGGAAAAATTACAAAAAATTCATAAAACAGAGGAACCTTTTTATGGCTTTTGGGAATTTTTAAGGGTATTTATCCTTTACCAAAAATTCTGATAAATTCCCTAAAAATCATTCTTGATATGACCCACTGGGATATGCAAAAACATTGGCATACTTTCGTTGAGTTTTGTGATGTTTGTGTAAAGTTAAGGTTTGGCTGATTTGGATTTAATTATTTCAAATTTCCTTTTTCTTTGGCAATTTAATTAATTACAATTTAATTAGCTAGCAATTAACATTAGGATTAGGTTAATTGCCTCTTCATGACATGGGATGTCAGACCTGCATGGCATCAAGTAGCGGTATATTGACATATAATTTCTTTATTACCTCGTATTTTGCAAATTATTAATTTAGTCTTATTTCAATTAAGGTGTTAATATTTTTCTTTAGCTATAAATATTATTTTCTTGATTTATTAAATTAAGTAATGAAATTATTATTTTGTGTATTGTTGCATTTCATGCTGGATTAGAATTGCAGTAGGAATTTTCCTTGGATGCAGAGGTGTTTTAAAATTCAACTAGAAATCGTTTTAGATTTTATTTAGAAATTAAAACAGAAATAGAAAAGGAATTAGAAAAGGAAAGAAGAAAACCTTCTCTCACTCTTTGAGCCGAATCCCCTGTCGAGGCCCACCTTCTCTCCTCCCTTTTTCTCATTGTTTCGGCCTTGGGCCAGTTCCCACCCCGTGGCCCATCATATTTCCCCTCCCCTCTCCCTTTCTTTTCCCATCTCTTTTTGCTTAGCCCACCCGCACAGCAGCATCGCAGCCCACCCGCGCGCTCGGTCGCATCGCAGCCCCAGCCCAGCTCCAGCCCCGCGCTTACTGACAGCTCGGCCCCACCACAGTCGTCTCCCTCCTCCCGCCCCTCTCTCTCCCCACCGACGACCGATGGAAACCAACGCTGCTACCGCTCCGTTTGCCCACCTCCCGGGCTCCCAAACTGACCCACCGAGCTCAGTGCATGTCTCCCCATTTCCCCTCCCCCATTTCCCGGCCCTAGTGGCCAGTATGCGGCACCCTAGCGTGCTAGTGGCCATCAATGGCCACCGTCGGCCATTATCTCCGGTGAAGCTCGTGCCCGCTTGATTCCCCCCCCCCCCCCTGCCCGCCTATAAAACCCATCGCGGCATCGCCCTTCCCCCGCCGCCTCCGCCCCTCACTTTCCCCCGTCCCCAGACCCCCGAGAACACCCTCCCCATCGAGCTCCGTCGTCCACCGCCGCCGATCCCCGTCGCCGACTCACCTCCTGGCACTTCCCGACCGCGCGCGACCCGTGGTAAGCACCCCCGGCTTCCCCTCTCTCTGCCCGACCTCTCGCGGCAAAGAACCAGTGGCAGGAGCGCCTTCTCGGCCAAACTCCGGCGACCCCTCCCCTGCGCTGCCGCCTATCACCGTCGGCAGCCGCCAGCCCCGCCTGAACCCCCCTCAGCCAACTGATCCTCATCCAGCGGTCCAGATTAGAAGCATGAAGGGGTACGCCCCCTGGTGCACCATGGACCTGTGGACATGGGTAAACGCCTGGTCCACGAGATCCATGGACCCAGTCCACCATTTTAGGATTTAAATTAATTCGAGAAAATCCAGGAAAATGCCCTTTTTACTGTTAGGTCTCTGTGATCTATTTTAATTTGTTTTAAAGCCTAATTTTCTGTGGAACCTTTAGTAAATTATGTTTAAGCCCCTGGACTTCTTATAAATAATATTTTACAAATATTTTTATAGAAACACCCTTGTACTCATTATTAATTAAATTTTTAACCCTATCTTTTTACAGTTAGCCCCCTATACTTAATATAAATTATGTTTAGGTCCATAAATTTTGCAGAAACAACTCCATACTTTTTGGTAATTACTTTTTAATCCTAATATTTTACACTTTAGTACCTGTAATTTTATAAAATTATATTAAGACCCTAAATTCCTATTTTTACTTTTTAGCCCTTAGAACTTCAAACTAGCATAACTTTTCAACCGTAACAGCGATTTAGGTGATTTTTACGCTCACGGAATCGTAGGAACACCGGCTATCTTTTAGTACTGTATTCATAGTCATTAGGAAATGTTTAGTGTACTGTTCATTATTTATTTGTGTTTTCCTTTTTCGGTATTTATCGATATTAGAAGAGGAGTCGCTCTCGAATTTCCAAGATCTTGAGTTTGAGCAGCAGCCAGTGGGAGAAGAAGGCAAGTGTCCTTGACCATATTGCACCTATTAAGGATAATAGTTTATTTTCATGCATGCTTGTCTAAATTTGAATCCTATGTTAGGGTTGCCTAGAAATTGATTTATCTTATCCTTGTCGTCTGGTTTGGGACTTGGTGGTTGAGTTTTGGGTACGTCATGCTAGTGCAATACTTTGGGGTATAAAATAAATAATAATAAACTTGACTAATATTCACTTGAACCTAATTATCATTTGGGAAACTTAGATAACCCAAGCAGGAGGATGTTGATGATGGTGCGGGTATGCACAGGTACGGGTAATGTATTATTTGGTTTGTGGTAGTATCTGCTTGTGGTCATAAAAATCAGTTCGTGGAGCGGCCACCCAGGAAAACAGAGGGTCTCTTTCAGCCTCAGGTGATGAAGGGTATGCTTCTAATCACGGCGCCAGAGGGGGATTCTATAGGGATGGTTAATCTCACAGCGATCAAACCTTAGCGGGGATGTTTTGCAAGCTGGGGAGCTCTTTGAAAGACCACATGGTGATCTCTTGGCCTCACACCTACGGTACTGTGTTGGCAATAGGGATACTTTAGTCACCGACAGGTGATGGAATTACCAACTTGTGGGTAAAGTTGTGCAACCTCTGCAGAGTATAAAGCTGTTATAACAGCCGTGCTCACGGTCATGAGCGGCCTGGATTCTCACACGATTAGACGGATGGTTGGGTGGATCTGGTGGGTAACCAGATTTGGGTGGTAGCTGTAGGTGGGTAACCTGTAGTGTTCTGGTATGGGTGGGTAACTCATAGTTTTGCTATCGGTGGGCAACTGATAGTGTTGGACAGGTGGTTAACCTATTGAGATTACTTTTTACCTAGTAAATAGGATGCTTGTATAATTAGAGTCATAGGATGCGTAGTGCAGTAAACCCGTGTCAAGCATATTCTTGTTTTTAGCCTGCATGTCATTACTTTCCCCCACTTGCTGAGTACTTTATATACTCACGCATTTTAGTTTTCCCTATGTTGTTGCTGCCACATTACTGCTGCTTAGAGGACGATGGCGATATGGACTACACGACGAGGACAACTTCGACTAGGAGTGCGACCCCCGGTTGACTGCCTGTGGCGTTATGGAGTCTTCTGCTATTTTTTTTATGTTTTGATGTAATCCATACTATGTAATAATGATTCGAGGTATTAATAATAATGACATTGGTGTTACTGTTTACTCCACTTTTACCCTGTATGCATTAAAACTTGATCCTGGGCACGTATACAGATGCATTTAGTTTTGGCCTTAAAGCCGGGTGTGACAGACCCCCATCCGAAGTTGTTCGTACGAGGCCTAAACCTGTTGTTGTTGTTGTTGTTGTTGTTGTGGTAGTTCACTTCTTCTTCTGAGTCTCTGGACAGCGGCTTCCCATATGTCCAACATTACCATGGACTTCGCAAGTCATGCGAGAGTCTAAGGATTGGGCAGTCTGTGACGATTACATCTTCTTCAAAAGTTGATCCATCTTGATTGCTAACATGTCAATACCATCAACTTGGTGGACTCCCCTCATCTTAGGTTACGGCTGGCTTTGCCTCTCATCATAGCCACTGTAGTAGGCGACCATCTTTTCTATGAGAGTTTGAGCTTCTTTGACCTTCAGGGAGAAGAAAGAACCTCCGGCGGCTGTGTCTAAGTGCTCATGGGTGAGACGGTTGAGCCCATGGTAGAAGCTTTAGATTAGCAACCAATCTTGCATTCCATGATGTGAGCGTGCCAAAGTGTACTCTTAGAAGCATTCCCATGCCTCAGGGATGCTTTCATCGGTCAGCTGTTGGAAACTTGAATTTTTGTTCCGTAGGGCATTGGTTCTGCCTAGTGAGAAGAACCTGGCAAGGAAGGCATTGGAGCACTTGTCCCACGTGGTGAGATCTTCTTGATTGTTGTAGAACCACTGCTTGGCCTTCCCCAAGAGTGAGAATGGGAAAAGGCGAAGGCGGATGGCTTCAGGGGTCACATCCTTCATGGTGAAAGTGCTGCACACCGCCAAAAACTGTTGGAGGAGGGCATTTGTGTCCTTCGATGCCTTGCCACAGAAAGGATTGGACAAAACCATGTTTATTAAGGCCGGTTTCAGCTCATATCCTCCGTTCCCCATGTTCAGGTTCGGATGGTGCGGATGTTGTCTGTAGACGGGGTGGAGTAGTCACGGATCATCTTTTCAGCCATAGTTGGTTGAGCCGACGTAGACAACTTGCTACTGAGCCTGTGTGATCGAAGGTGCTTCAAGAGCAAGTACAAGCCAAGGAGGGGTGAGTCGTTGACGCACTCTCCTCAACAACGCCTCCGGATCATTGTGGTAGTTCTCTAGTAGGTCGAAACCAGTCATAAAGTGTCATGTTTACACCACAAATAAACAGAACAGGGGTAAGCCCGCAAAGGAAAGCGGTAACTTCTCGATAGAAATATTGATGCTTAATTTCTGATATTTTAGCCTATTGCTTCCCTGACAACGGCGCCAAAAATGCTTGTTGACACTTCTTAACGTTGTATCAAGAATATCACTATTCTTGGTACAATGCCAGAAATGATTGTTGGTGTTTGTTATGCTTTAAGAGTAAAGTGAATTAATCCGCAAGCGCAGAGAACACCATTGTAGCATTTCACCTGGGAGTATTTCAAGGTATTATATTTATTTTCTATGGGGAAGCTAGGCGTAAGATTATCTTGGTTTAACAAAGTTATAACTATAAGAATTATACCAACTGACCAAAGACGGGAGTAAGAATGTTCAATAATAATAGGGGTAGTAACACAGGAGAAATCCACACTAAGATAAGTAAAGAGAACGGTTAAACTAGTCGGGAGGACAGCGGGTCTAAGTCTAAGATTCCTAAAAATATATCTTCCTAATACATCTAAGTAAAGTGTCAAATCCTAGTTACTTGGGTTGAGCGCTTACACCAATTTCTTGGTACAGCCTCGAGCCTTTCACCTGTTAGCTCACTTCGGGGCACGAGAACGATCCACTAATATGGGCCGGTAACTAACCTCTGTACTAGTGGGTACGCTATCACTAGACAACCCAAGTTGAGACTTCCCGAACATGGTGGATTACTAAAGGGACGGACAAGACTGTCACCACCTACCTCCTACCACACAACCCGTGGGGACGAATGCAAATCCAGCTAGCGTTAACTTAGGCATCGCGCCTACGCCTTCGCTAGATATTCTCCCGTTGGCCTAATAGAAGAATAGCTGAGAAATAACCAAGTCTAAGTCCCAAAGAACTAAACTTAATTAAATCCTAGCTAGGAAACCCGTGAACTACGCAACAATGTTTCTTCCTGATAATTATAACTTGAGGAAATGACTAAATTAAAATAAATACTTGACAAGATATAAAGGGAAAGATATTTGTATTGATAAAGGATAAGTCTTACAAAAAGAGAAAAGATACAACAGAGCTCATACCAAGACTCCGAGATGATTCTGGAATCTCGAGCGATGCTCTCGACTAGACTCTAACTCCCGACTAACTAACCTAATCTACTAAGTGGCACAAGTAGTGGGAAATAGACTCCTTGATGTGTTTCTTCGTTGATGTTCTTCTTCTGCCGAATTTCCCCTCTATTTATAGTTCGCGATGGGCCGGGAGGCATTTGTAGGTGGAGTGGAGTCAGTAGGCCGAAGTCAATCCGCCGGGCGGCGACGTGTGCCGGGCGGCATGCATCGCCGGGTGGCGGACATGGCCGGGCGGCCCTTGGATCATGTCGGTTTCCAGATCGACCTTCTCCCGATGGCATGGATTGCGTTCCGAAGGCGGTTGTTGGGTTGGTTTCCACTGGCTCTTCATTTTGGGGCCGGTAGGCCTCATGGGCCTTATGGGTTGGCAACCCCAGGTAGCCAACCCAGGCTGGGCGGCAACCCAGGCCGGGCGGCAAGGAAGGCCGGGCAGCAGGACATGCCGAGCGGCGGCCTTGGTCGGGTGCCGACCCGTGCTGGGTTGTCCCTTGACCTCTTCTGGTTAGGCCACTTGATGACCTTGTTTCCTTCACCATATTTCTTGTGTCTTGGCCCGGGAAGAGAAAACGACTTCATGGTAGAGTATTTTGCCAATCGCTCGGGTGCTGATTTCAGCCATAAATGACCCTATCGACTGGTTCCTGATTTCAGCCATAAACGACCCTGTCGGCCGATGAAAATGGCTGTTTCATAGTGGTGATCGGTCGACGGGGTGTTTCTTCAAGTTTTTGCATATTTTGGCCGTTCTATACCTGCAAACACATATCTCACCAAAACTCATGGAATCTTTTTAGTTTAAATAAATATTTAATGATCTTAGGTCTTTACCTAGCATTTCTTGACTGGTTGGTGGCTGATATTGGGTTTTATGGGCCGCCAACAGGGGAGGTGACGAACAACATAGTGCTTGTATTAATGGCAGTGCTGTGGCGAGGCTTCAATGACGATGGGGTCCAGTGGCACTATGAGACATCGTGACGCGTGGAGGCGGTTTCAGGATGGCTAGGATTTGAGAGGCGTGTCATGGAGTTGGTGGGGATTGAAGTTCGATGGTACTGTGGCGTTCTTCTGTTCTGTCCTACGAACGGGGTGACCGGGAGTGTAAGCTTCATGAACATTGATGATTGGATCCTCAAGGTATGAATGTTTTGGTGATAGATGACAAATATGAAATTGTGGGCTAATATCTACATGAGTGTTGTCTATGTAGGAATCATCTCTAAACTCCACTAGAAATCATATGGATGATGGTTGCCCTGGTGATTGATGACAATGACCGCAAGCATGGAGGCTTGACGAGCTTGATGGAGTCCAAGGGTTAATCGGGATGGATCATTCTAAGGACAAGCTATGGAGAAAGTGTTGGGAACACTTGTCTAGACGTGGTGAGGGCCATACCCTTGCCTTGATCCGCGCCTCGCCCTCACCTAACTCGCCGTTCGCCCCTTACCGCGCCTGCGCACAGCCGTGCCGCCGACGAACCTTAGCATCAAGCGGAAGTCGTCGCCACCGCTGACCAGCACCACTGCTTGCCTCGCCGGCGACGCCCCTTCTCCTTACGCGTGCACTTGTCTGCCCTCCCTCTGCTCCCGCACAGGCGTGCTCGCCCAGCTAGTCACCCCCTGAGCTGAGCTCCACTGCTTCCTAGGGCAAATTTTTCTTTTTCCCTCCACCTCCATTGATGGCGACCCCAAAAGCTCGAACTTTTTGATGATCGATCGTGAGATTCGCGCGTCTTCAGCTTTGGTATTCTCCAGGGTATCGTACCTTATCTCCCTTTCATCGATTACACCCTAAGTTGCGAGCAATTTTCTTAATTGATGAAATTAGATTAATTGCCCTTATTTAATTGCATGAATTAGGTAATTAGCTCAACCTAGGTTGCAACTAATTCCATGGCTATTTGTTAATTGCATATCTAGGGTTGTCTCTCGCTTAGTCTATAGTTAGATTTATTGCCAATTATTTGACTGCACACTAGATGACTCGCACCAGCCACTTATAGTCGATGATCACTGATGTTTTTTTGCATACTTGTTCGATGGTCATGTCCTTCATTCAGTGCTAGGATTTCTATTGCGCATTCTTGCCTAGCGGTGCTTTGCTTGTAGATTTACATAGGTTCTATGCTTATCCTGTCTATACCTACGTGCGTGCAGTGACCTTTCAGCAGCAGAGATGGCAGGATCAGGTCATGAAAAGGGAAAGGGCAAGGTGATAGAGAAGCCTAGAGGGAAGAAGAGGACCTGGCTGGACCCAGAGTCAGAGGAGAGCCTTGTGGGTTGCATAGCACCTAGAGGCTATGGAGATAGCTCGCCGGACGCCTGGGGCATGATTGATTATTGGGCACCCAAACAGTGAGCCACAGGGTTTGAGGAGGAGTACCAGACGGAGGACAGCAGCTCAGGGCTTGGCCACAGGAGTGAGGCTACCACCGTGGTTGCAGGGTACTCCGACTTCTCATCAGAAGAGGTCGTCGAGACCTGCTGAGCAGGGATCCTCCAGGTAGAAGGAGGAGTCCGAGGAGGAGGAGAGCTCAGACTCAGAGTCATAGTCTGAGGAGTCTAAGGAGCTTGAGGAGGAGACTGAGGAGCCAACGCAGACTGTACCCTAGAGGCCAGCTCACTGGGAAGGAGGCCTGAGGTGCACCTGTGTAGTATGCACGAGGAGGCTGCAGAGACTTGTAGAGGTAGCCGAAGAGCCGGATATTCTTAAGGTTCCTGCAAAGGACCTTAAGTCACTCTATCTCGTCTCCTTCGAGCAGTGGGTTGTAGTCCCCAGGGACCCTACTGTAGGAGAGAGGTACTGGATCGGTCTTCAGAGGACGATCGATGAGGGATTGAGACACTACCTTGCCAGGAAGGGCAAGGCTGGACTGTTTTTGCCGCAGCAGTACATGACTTACCCGGCCACAGGCACTAACATGGAGCAGTACTTCACGTACATGCTAGGGCTAGCACAGCTAGTTGCTGCTCCATACAAGTACACGGAGGAGATCGTCCTAGAGTTCTACGCTACACTATGGGTAGCCAGAGACCACTTAGAGATCTGGTTCCAATATAGAGGACAACCCCAGCGTGTGACCAGGGAGGATCTCATAGCTAACTTAGGGCTCCTTGCTTTAGATTTCCATCTCTACAAAAGTGCTTACAGGACGTTTGCTCCACCCCACAGACCATAAAGAGGGATGCTACCCTCAAACGAGATGGCGTTAGTCCCCTTTCCACCACTGCACACAGCTGGATTTGATAGAGGCCTTGCGAGACTCACCGCAGAGGCGAAGGTGGTTAGAGCGATAGTGACCAGGACTATTATCCCACGGTCTGGATACACAGAGGAGTTCACACTTCTACACCAGTGGGCAGTGGCAGCTATTCTGAGGAGACAGCAGTTTGACCTTGCAGATCTTCTGATTGCTGGGATGGAGGAGATTATCTCTGAGAGAGTTGGAGGATGTCACTTAGTCTATGGTCCATACATCTGCTATCTTCTGAGGACAATGGGACTAGTGACTGAGGAGCAGTACGAGGCATTCCCTGAGGTGACAACTAGCTACTCACCTCGATTCCCCATGGAATCACAGTCAGCCTCGAGTCAGCAGACGGGAGAGAAGGAGCAGGAGTCACCGCTAGTCACTCACAAGCAGGAAGCTCATACAGAGACGGTGGTTCCTGAGTCAACTTGTTTAGAAGCACCTCCCCAGCCTACAGCCGCGCAGCATAGGATGCTATCACTGTAGCAGCACTTGCAGGACGCCTGAGTGAGTTCATTCGGAGCACAGCTGAGAATAGATGTCAGATGATGAAGGTCATCAGAGGACAGGCAGAGCTTCAAAGATAGTAGATGATGCTGATGACTACACTGATGACCCAAATGGCTGAGTTCACTCAGAGACAGGCCAGCCAGTAGCCAGGACCTTTTTCTATTCCACAGTTTCAGCCGCTGCAGACCCAGGCAGGCCCCTTGACTGCTATGATGACAACTTAGTCTAGCGGGTTGTCACACTAATGGGTGTTACCGACTGGGGGAGCAGGACAGACCTTCTCGCCTGTGACTCAGTTCTCCCCCGTGTCAGCCTTCTCCGTCTCTGCATTGTTCTCTTCACTGACACACTCTTCTACTTCACAGATGGCAGGACCCTCCATTCACCAGCAGCTGCCAGGCAGGAGTTTGACCTTCTCACATATCATACACACCACACAGGCAGCTCCACACACAGAGACTCTCCCAGAGATAGCTACAGCTCCACCTTTTTATGCTACAGACACCACGCTGATCACACCTGAGGTAGCATAGGATCTTGTCTGCTGAGAATTCACTCAAGAGGATGTGGATGACCTTGCTCTTCTTCAGGCGACAGTTGCTGAGGAGATATCCACAGTCCCACCAGCAGGGTAGGACAAAGGGTCTGAATCACCGGTATACCTTGAGTACTTTGAGCAGCTGGACGCTCAGGTGACCTAGGCTCAGGCAGAGCAGCAGGACCTAGCACAGGAGCAGCCCAGAGCAGAGCCCTCAGAGGACGTCGTTGTTGGACCACCTCCTTTGACGATGAGCACTTATTTGTTTCCCTTTTCCTCTTTTTGGTGTTTGTTGCCAAAGGGGGAGAAGTAGTCATAGGTCTAGGGAGAGTGGGAGTGTGATCCTTTGTGATTGAGAGTCACTAGCATGTATCTAGGGGGAGCATATGTGTACATTGGTTTTGGGAGATAGATACTTTTGGATCTTATTTTGATGGATTTATTGAGTGTTCATGGATTTTGATGAGTCATGGTTTTCATTCACGTGTGTTTGATTCATCTTGATCTCACGTGGTTTATTTTCATACGCAGTGACTTGTTTTCCTTTATTTGTCCTGTTTGCATGTGTATGATGCCACGATGATGATTGCTTGCTTTTAATTCCTAAGCATTGTCATGCTATCCTATTGCATATCATCATTCATGTCTTGCATTCCATGTAGTTATGCTTTATTTAAAATCTTTACATGAGATGCATGCATATCATCTAGAGTGTGCTCTTCTTTCTTATTCCTTTTAGCTCTTGATGATGCTTGATTGAGTAGGACGTTGTTTGTTCTTTTCTTATGCTTTCGAGGTTCCTCTCGGTTGTTGTGTAGCTTTTTAGCCTTGTCGTTTTATGATAAAGATTATGATAAGTTGTGGTTGTCATACAATCACCAAAAAGGGGAAGATTGTAAGCTTCATGACCATTAATGATTTGATCCCCAAGGTATGAATGTTTTGCTGATAGATGACAACTATGAAATTATGGGCTAATACCTACACGAGTGTTGTCTACGTAGGAATCATCTCTAAACTCCACTACAAATCATATGGATGATGGTTGCCTTGGCGATTGATGACAATGACCGCAAACATTGAGGCTAGATGAGCTTGATGGAGTCCAAGGATTAATGGAGATGGATCAAAGCTAAGGACAAGATATGGAGCAAGTGTTGGAAACACCTGTCTAGATGTTAGGGCTTTGAGTTCATTGGAAAACTGGACTATTAAGGGGGTCTAGGTCATTTCTCTTAGGTCATGTCTAGTCGGTGATCTGCATGGATACTTAGTGAAATCACAGGCACTAGGTGACAGTGGAGAAGCCAAGGAGCTGTTCGAAGAAGCCGGGAAACGAAGTCAAGCGAGGATGAGGAGTGACTGGACAGAGGGGTCAGAGGAGACCAGACTGTACGATCACTAGGAGAATAGGAAATCCAGTGAGAAGACTCATGGAGGAAACTACCTGAGTCAGATTCTATAGAGACCGGACGGTCCGGTCTGTACAGCAAGACTCCCGACAGTGAGGAAGCAAGCTCTGGAATGTTTCTGTAATAGAGAGAGAAACAGACCGGACAGTCCGGTCAGCTGACCTTACGGTCCGGTCAGTACGAAGATCAGCAGTGGGTAGAGCCATTGGAGCAGAATCTACAATGACCGAACAGTCCAGTCAGGCAGTGACGAGACAGTCTGATCAGTTGGCCCAGAAAGCTGATCTCGTGGAGCAACGGCTAGCTTGAGGTTGGAAGCCTATATAACTTCGTTGCTGGGGTCTTGGAGACCTCTCTTGGCTAGTGGAATTGCTTGGAGCATTTGGTGAGAGCCAAGAGGAAAAGAAGAGAGCACTAAGAGGAGATATTGCATATCTTGAGAGTGCTAGTGAGAGTAACTTGAGCATTGATGCACATCTAAGGCTAGGGTGTCCTTGAGGGTGTGATATAGGTTGTTACTCTTGGTCTATGGCGAGACCTAAACCGGTTCGGTGTCGGTGATCGTGCCTATCGTGATTGGTTATGAAGGCCGTCACATGTTTGTACCCGGTTTGAGCCTGCCGGTGAAAGGGGCATCGCTAGTGAGCGCCCATGTCGGCTCGGGGAGTCCGGCAACTTCTTGAAGGAGGCGAGCTTGTGCCTTGGTGGCAGCAGTGATGTGCACCATGTCTTCACTCCGAGAGTGATTTTAGGCTCGTGTGCGAGAACTCCCTATTGATTGCAGGAGGGACCGACACTTCGGCGGGAGTGGTCCAATGAGGAGTAGGGGAAGGCGCCATCCTTTCAAGACCTTAGGTAAAAATCATGAGCATTCATTGACCCCCTCTTTACTATTCCGCAGTTGTGTGCTCTAGTAACTAGGTTGAATTGTTGCTTGCATAGGTGTTGACGCGAAAATCACACGCGTGACTTGGGAGATCTGCTTAGCTCCAGTGCAGGCTCAATACGGAAACCGGAGCGTGCCAGTCGATTTTTCTTGCAAATCGACAAAGAGACAAACGGTCAAATTCCTCGGGTCACCGACCCAAGACAGGCCGATGAAGAAAGCCGATAATCACTGTTCGTGAAACCAGTCGATGCTTTTGTGGCAATAAAACATAAGAGAGTATAAACTAATCGGCTGATTATATCGGCTTATCGGCAAATTTAATTAAATAGGCAATTATAAATCGTTAATGCCGGTAAGAAATTAGAACAACAGGATAGAGTCGATAAATCCATAGTATTCATAGAATAACTAGCCAAGTCGACGTAGTAAACAAGAGTCGATAGAGCTGAGTCAATAGATCAACAGTAAAGATGCATAAACTCGCTATGTCGATGGCACTAAAGTCGATAGGCCAGAGTCGATAGAAGTACCGTAATCATGCACGGAACTCCGCTCGTCGATAGATGCTAAGTCGATAGATCTGATAACTAGTATTGCAAATATGCATCGAATCCACAGATCTAATTCTATTAAACAAAAGGGGGCAATTGACTTCTAATATAGAATGATAAAATAGGCGAAATACCGAGACATCAATCGAACCATGATAACCTGTCGGCTAAACATCCCGACAGAACTCTGTCGGCTCTGCCTATAAGTAGATCGAATCTAACCCTATCAGCCCAACAAGAGATCAAAGTCGATGCAGCCTTGCTGATTCGAACAGATCGAACTTAATCGAGATAGTGTTCAAACACGGTAAATACAGCTAGATTTAATCTAATTATAGATAGGACCGATGGAGTGACTCGAATAATAGATCCAAAACCCAGCTTATAAAACCTACAGAAATTGCAGAAGATCAGACCTAACCGAGACAGTAATGCAATCTAAGTCGGTAATACAAACCAAATAGACACCTAATTACTAGATAACTAGCAATTTCAAAGATAACAACTAGAATATCAATTTAATGAGAAAGTACAAGCTGAAGTCAATGAAATTACCGAGGGTGACTAATCTAAGTCCCTCGCCGAGATCGGAGCCGATGCAGCCCGCGCAAGACGAGGATGTTGTCGAGAAAAAGTTTGGCGATGCGCCGAGTTGTATTGAACGAAAGTGTTCTTTAAGTTTGTACAGACCCTATTATATATTTATAACCCCATGGAAGTGATTCTGAACCAACTCGATCAGGACTTTTAAACAAACCGACTTAATTTATTTCTAAACTAAAAATAGACGAAGATAAAACAACCCTAACGGGCCCACTTCATTTCCTTCGGCTGTTGAATTCTGTTGACTCCGGCCGATTCTGACTCCACACGGCTGACCACTGGGTCATTCAAATTTTGGTGCCAACACATGCTCCCTGAGTTCGAGGTATGAAATCCTTCATGCGCCGGATTATATCTCCTCGTTTACCGCGCGCCTTCACCGTAACCTACCAGTGTCCCATCCTTATAAATGCTTCTTCTTCCTTCTTTCATTTTCACTCGTGCTCAAGCCTTTTCATCTTCTTCTCTCTCCTACTCCACCGGCGCTATTGTGCTTCCAGACCACCCTCACCTCAAAACACCGACGAACACCAACGAACTCAACCATCGGTGATGGCGACCCCAGAGACCGTTCCCGAGGTAAATCCCTTTCTGCTTCCCTCTGCTCTTTAGATCTTAATTAGATCCAATCCGCTAAGCTTCTTCATCAGTGCAGCATTTTTACCTTCACTCTAATTAGTAGTAAACTTAGCACCCTTTAAGCCATGATCATTTAGTTCCCGTTTGTAATATTAGCTTCATCTTTTGTTTACACTAGAAACTCAAGAACCAGATCTGGATCCCCTCTGGCATTGATCAGAACCATTTTTTTTAGGCCCCTGCAATGATTTTGATCCCTTGGAACTTATCAATTGTGAAACCAATCGGATTCCCCTCAAATCAACTCTAGCCACCCCTGAGCCATGGAAAAAAGTTTTTAGATCATACCCCTCATCAACTCCGGGTTGGAGAAATTGGTACTGTAGGGTCACTTCTGCTCGTGCTGCCACTCTTCTAGATGCCCAGAATGATATGGCACTGCCACTTTCGCTGGTCGATATGGCTAAGAATGAACCGATATTGGTGGCAACATCGTCAATCAAGTAGTGCTACTTTGTTAGATTTCTCGATACATACTACCTTTATCAACTTTGAGAACATCGATACAGTCAATTCTGAGAAACCGGCCGAGGAAGTCATCTCCACCGTTGCGACCTCATCAACTTGGGCTATGATCTCTTGGACAGACCCACAGGTACCCCCTTTGACTAATGTAACATGTAATTGTTTCATATCTTGACGCTTTGTATTCCCCAGGCAAACTCGTCATCTCATACTCCTGTTGAAACAGCGCCTTCTGATACTTCAAGACCTGCTCCCTCTTTAGATATGGCGGTAAGAATTTGAACTCCTCGGCTTCTCATCTCTGCTTTTTCTTGCAGGTCTATACTGCCAGGTGCACCTCTTCGGTCTACCTCCCTCCAAAAGTCATAGCCACTCTCCTACAAATCCATCAACAACTCAATGGAATCCCATCGAACAACTAGTGTCAGATGCTACTCCCGTCAGGCAGCGATATCTGGAGATCAAAGATTCGTTGCCACTTGGCCTCGCCTCAGTACTACAACCAGTGGCCTTCATTGAATTTCACCAAATCCGAGTACTGAAAGCCAAGTCTCGCATTGAGCAACGGTTAGAGCAAAGGGAACAGGCAAAAGCGGCTGACAAGAAGGCGGCTGAAGAACAAAGCAAATTTATTTCTTTAATCTCCAAGTTAGCCGACCTTGAAACGAAGCTGGAGAACCTATGGAAGGAGTGTGATGAAATCCAAGCTGCCCTGGAAGCAAAAAACCAAGAAATAACCGATGTGGAAACAACTCTGAGTCAAGTGCCAAATGAAGTCACAGCACAAGAAGTTGTCGTCACATCGGCTTATACTCAAGCCACCAGCCTGTGGAACACGGTCTCCATCATCCTTGGGTTGATTGAGGAAGATGCTTATGCCATTACTGAAGTAGAACAACTCAGAACCCAAGCCATCGACCTCATCAATTTTTATTGTCGAGTAGAGTAAATGCAGATGGTTACTATTTGTCTGAACAGAATTTTGTTTTGTAATATTTTTTGCACTAAGGGCGATATATGTAATATCGGCCATCTAAAGTCGATGATAACTCATTGGCTATAAAATATGTCATTTTCTTTTCATCACTTTCTATTTTTTTCTACTAAGCACGATACTTGCATATTGGCCATGATCTAGCACTCGAGGTCTTTAGCCAACCCAAACGCTCAAATATTATTCTTTTGAATATTTGTCATCTTCTAACAACTCCATTGGGATGCCTGTCAGAGAAACAATTTTGAATTTGATTGATCTACCACCTCAAGACCCTGAGTAGTAATCTTGACATAATCTCCATCCCAAATTTTGCCCGATAAACACTCCATATCATCTGCATGCCATGGTACTAAATCCGCTGATGCAACATTGACGGTTTCATCGACCGTGATTACCTCTACTTGATCGCCAATCTACTGAGCTAGAGACTGGTGCATTGTTGATGGAACACAACAGTTTGCATGTATCCAATCACGACCCAATAGAAAGTTGTAGGTTTCCTTTCCATCGATGACAAAGAAAGTAACCGGCAAAGTTTTACTGCCGATTGTGAGCTCCATATTTAAGACTCCCTTGGCTGCTGCAGTACGACCACCATAATCCCTCAGAATCATATTAGTATCAATTAAATCGTCTTTAGTTTTCCCTAATTTTCTGACAGTAGTGATCGGCATAATATTTACTTCAACACCTCCATCGACCATCATCTTTCCCATCGGCATCCCATTGATGAACCCCTTGAGGTACATCAAATACCAACTGTGGTGTATCCCCTTCATCAGATAGCAAATGTGGTGTATCCCCTTCATCAGCAATAAATTCTTCTCCTGATGCCGTGAATTCTTGAGGCAACATCATTACCATGCCTACTGTAGCACTTGGTACCTGTACTTGCGATTTCACTTTTGGCCAACAGACCTTCTTTGGAGGCTGATCATCATCTTCATTATAATAATATTTATCAGCCCTTATCTACCAGCAACGCATTCTCTGAACTCTGCGCTTCTGAATCTTAGAGAAAATGCCAGATGGACACCATTGATCGGCTTGGTCCTGTCCTTCTTGCATCTCTTTGTCGACTTCTTCATCGAAGTGAACTTCTTCTCCTATCTTTCTGGAACCAAGTCAACCAAAAGCTGATACCCTTCCATTCTCATCAACTTTACCCACCATCGACTTTCTAGCGTTACCCGACTAATGTCGATAGCTGCCTGAAGCTCCTCTATACATTTGCTCCGCTAGTCTGCTGCATCCTGGACAGCTATTAGTCAATGGAAGCTTCATATTATGGTCCCAACAATACTGAAAGAATGGGCATTCCCAATGTGGATCAAACTATGATTCCTTCATCTCCCTGTCCCTTTTCTTCTGATACCGATTTATAAGCACTTCTACATTGTCGATACCAGCCATATTGACATTTGCAGGGAACGGATGCCCATCAATCTTCATGGTTCCCTTTGTAAACTTGATCTTCCCTTGTTCAATCGCCGATTGAATCTCTCTTCTAAATACTTTGCATTCATTAGTGTAATGAGACGGCAAACTGTGCCACTTGCAGTACTTTCTTTTCTTCAATTCTTCAGCAGGTGGAATCACGTGATTAGGCAGCAACTGGATGTGCTTCTCCCGCAACAGTATATCAAATATCTTATCGGCCTTGGTGATATCGAAGTCATATTTTTCTTCTAGCTTATTCTGTTTCACCCAAGGACATGACAAAATATTCTTATTCCTTGTCCATTCAGCCATATTGACATCTCTCGCATCTTCATCGGACTCAGACTCATAATCATTATATTTGACTTGAATCGGCCTTGACCATGCTCCCCGAGTCAGATTCTCCTAGATAGATACCTTCTGTACCAACTAGGACAAGCTCTCAAACTCGGCCGAAGGAAACTACCTATGCCATGTCATGCAGCCTTTGTGCTCGGTCTCGCGCCCGGGGAGAGGGGAAGGGTGATCGGGGAAGGGAGAATCGCTGCACGAGGCTCTCACGCACTCACAAGAGGAGGAAGCTCGGTGGCGGAGCGTTGGACTGGAGTCAAATTCGTGGGGAGGCAGCCATGGATGGGAGCTCGGAGAAAATCTAAATTGATGCTGACTTAGGGGGAGGGAGGAGAAGGGGACGGCACCGGTGCGAAGAGGCGAGTGTCGGGCGACCGTTTTATAGACGCGGAGCAGGGGCCAGGTTGGTGGGCGGTTTTGACGGGGAGCTCACGTTAATGGCGGCATGTGCACTAGCAGTAAGCGCGGTCGCGTGTGGCGGGGACAGACGACGACTTGGTGTGGCATTGTGGAGCGGCAGACGGAGCATGGTGAGGCGACGGCACCCTAGGCAGCTATGGCACGATGCTCTTGAAGGGGGTGGCGACGAGCAACATAGTGCTCATGTTAATGGCGGTGCTGTGGCGGGGCGTTAATGGCGATGGGGCCCAGTGGCGCTGTGCGACGTCGTGATGCGAGGAGGCATTTTCAGGGTGGTTGGGATTCAAGCAGCGCGTCATGGAGTTGGTGGGGATTGAAGTTCAATTGTGCTATGGTGTTCTTCCATTCTGTCCAACGAACGGGACGACCTAGAGGAGGGGGCGACGTCCGCCTGTGCTGCGCACGTAGGGTGGGTTGCGCTAGTAGGCTGAAAGGAGGAGGAGGCCTGTGCGGGTGGTCTAGGGGCGCATGCGGCCCAGGTGGGCAAGAGGGATGGCTGCTGGACCGGGATGAAAGTAGAGAGAGGAGGGAGGGGTTCGTGTTGGGCCAGGCCAAAAGGAGAGAGAGGAGGGAGGCTGGTGTGTTGTGCCAGGCTGAAAGGTAGAGAAAAGTCGATGCGGGAGAGGGAGGGTGAGGAAAGGGGTGAGCTGGTAGGTTTCGATCCAAGGGAAAGAAAAGAGGGATTTAATCTTTTTCTAGGATTTGGAGTTCTTAAAGGAGCAACAATTCAACTAAAATAAAAATCAATATTTAAAGCAAACAATCATACACTCAGGCAAGGTTTATTTTATTATTTTCAAAATTTCAATTTTTCTCTAGTTTATACATTAGTGAGATTTCATTTTGAAAAATCATGAGATCATATTAACTTTAAAAAATTAAATTTTGCACTGATTTTTCTCTAATTAATTTAGTATTTAAATTTTGGGGTATTACAAGAATACTTGGAATACCTTCACTGATGAGGAGTCACAGTACTTTGGTTACTACCCCTCCTATGCCTATCCTACTGCTACATCTGGTACTAGTGGTGTTGGACCCTCCCACCCTAGGTTCGATGATGAGTATGATAATGAGGATGAGATTATGGAGGAGACACCACCGCGAGGGAGGAATGATGAGGATAATGAAGATGACGAGGACATCGACTATGATGGTGACGAGTGATTTCTTCCCTTCCTTTTTGGTGTCTTGATGCCAAAGGGGGAGAAGATGCTCAGCCAAGAAGAAGAATTTCAACTAGCTATATCTTTTTTATGAATCTTGTGATCTCGTTGGACATGTCATTTATGTGTTTTTCGAAAACTATTTAGTGAATCTTTTATGTGTAAGACTTATTTATGCTATCTATGTGATGAACTATGTGTTATGCAAATGTGGCTTCAAGTAATGTTATTTGTTTCCCTTTTAGTTACGTTTGTGTGAATCACATGTCATATGCATTGCTGTTTTTCTTTTTATATTGATGCTATGTGGAACAATGCAAGGAAATAGGGGGAGCTCTTCTATTTTTCTCTCAAATATGTGCATATGAGCTGTTATTGCCCAATATGGAGTTCAATTCATGCACATATTTAGGGGAGAGCCCATCGATTTGTTCTCTCTTTTAATGCTCGTTTATCTATAAACTGTGAACTTTAGTTGTATTGTCATCAATCACCAAAAAGGGGGAGATTAGAAGTGCATCTAGACCCCTAATTATGGTTTTGAGTGATTGACGTCAATACAATTAAAAAGGACTAATATTTCCATTGAACATGTGTATAGTTTATAATCTTTGATGAATATAAGAGCAAGGAAGGCATTGGTGGCTAGTGCCCCTTATTTATTACTTTGACTATCCTTGGTGGAGCTGAACTTTCCTAGATTTGCTTGTGTAGGTTGCTTGCTAGCTAGTACCCCTTTTGTCGTTGCTTTCTTAGCTGCTTACTCCTAACTCAAATCAATCAACTTTTTCCATTTCAACGACCGATCTGTTTTCCGCTGCAAGGTCGTCGGACATTGTTCTACTCTAGTCGGATATTCAAAGTAATCGGACAATATCCTACTATAGTCGGACAATCTAGTCAGACAAAGTTTTCCTGTGTTACTAATTATTTGAATTAAGTGAATTTCAGGGATAATCGCCTATTAACCCCCCCCCCCCCCCCCCCCGCCCCTAGGTGACTTTCAGAGGGAGAAAAGAAGCAGGCATCAGATCATCCGATCAGTAAGAGTGGGAGGCACAACCTGAGAAGCTGCTCAACCTGTGAATCCTTGTGCCTTCTTTGTTTACCTCCGAATGTCAATCACAACAGCTACCTGCTTCTGAGTGTCAATCACAACAGCTATCTCCGAGAGTTGAGATCGCAATCCAATCTCCTAACGACAAGATTGTGCACCGTTGTTGCCTTCTATTCCACTTGCACAAAAAAAAACTAACACAAAGAACCAATGAGAAAATAGTTAAGAACTGCTATCTTTGGTTCCACTAAGACCTTGAAAGATTGAAAAGTGAATGCAGGAACCAGCGAGATGCCACAAATTAAATCCAATTGAACAAAGAAGGGAGAAGGGAGAAGGGTCAGCAGGCTATCTTCTCCATGGTTTGCGGGGGACATGGAAGAGCTACAGACTCCGCTTGAGCTGCCTTGGCCACTACCTGTGCCTGGGCCTCCATGCCAGCATTGCATCGCATGACACCGGACTGCTGCTTCCTGCCAGCGGCAACCACCTAGCGTAGAACAACCTAGGCCCGCAAGGGTCAGACATTGCGACAACGATTGGAGGAGGGAGTTGGCCAAGATCAGGGCGTCGGAGGGAGGAGGGGGGAGCCTCGCTACTAGACACCCAAAGGCGGGTGTTGCATGAGCTTTGGGAGTGGGATTGAGTGGTGCTGGATGTGCTACAAAATAGCGTGTAGGCGGGAGAGAATCTTTCAAACCAATATAACCCATGAATATATCCTAAAATTCAAACTTGAGCGCCTTGCAGACCAGCTGAATATTTACTGGAAATAGCATGTCCATAACTCATGACTCTTGAAGTAGGACCACAACACAAAATTTTTCCATGTTTTTGAAGATGACTCACTTGTTCTGATGAAGGATGACACAGTGGCGGACCCAAGATTCATTAGTTGGGCATTCAAACACACAAGGTTTCACATGTAGTTCAGAAATTTTTCAAAAAAAAGAAGGTGAATCTATGGTTTTGGTCTTTATTTTCTATGTTTCTACACTTTCAAAAGACATATTTTGGCTATAATTACTTACATATATGTGTATATGTGTCAAATACAAATGCAACTATTTTATTGTTTCATCAAATTTTTGGACATTTATCTGAATGCCCTTGAATTAAAGGAGGTCCGCCCCTGCTGGCACTGCAAAGGCGAATGAGTTAAAGAGAACTCTGCCGGTGTATGAAGAGGTCTCAAGCCAAATGATAAATAAAGATAAATTATCTATTCTATTCAGCCCAAATATGAATCAATGCACGAGGTATCAAATGCAGGCAATCCTGTCCATAAACAAAAGAATGATGGGAGAACGATATCTGGGCTTGCCGGTTTCATGGGGATGGCAGGGTAAATAACTTTTTTGTGATGTGAGCACACAAGTGTGGAAAACAAACCTGCTATTTGTATGGCTCGAGCTTCATGGTGAAGCTTGAGAAACAAGATGACTATCGCTACAAGACCTAACAGAGATGCAACGCACCACAAGATCTTACATCCGCAACAAACTACCAAGACATCCGCCCTTTCACACACCGACGAAGCTAGCCCACACAATCACGCCATATAGACGTGAAGCACAAAATGGGTGAATCAAAGTTTAGTGTTTTATAATCCCCTCGAGAACCGAAAGAACGAGGTTGCAAAACACTCATGACTCACCAAAGATTTCCAAATATTCTGTCCATGAGAGGAGAGGAACACACGCAATGGGACTGTATTTCAATAATCGAAGACTCTCTTATATTGGAGAATTACATGAGTATTTATACTAAGAAGAGCATGTGAAAAGTTATAACTGAACTTGAATGGTGGTCACTATACCAAAAGGCCTCTTAAATTTTGATAACTCAAGTGGAAACTCAAGCAATCACTTCAATTTTCACGGGTCCTGTACTGCATGTGCACTTTCCACTAAAAGAGCCATAACTTTTAGTTGGGATGTCCAAATGTTACACCATTTGTTGCATGTGAAACTAGACTTTGATATCTTTCTGGTGATGTAGAATACACATGCAGAAACATAACCAACCGTTGCAGATATATATTTGAACTCAACTATAGAATCTGATACAAATTTCGGAGACTGTGGTTACCCATATCCATATCATTTTGTATCTAAAAAATGAGAATTTGGGCCAAAGTGCAAGGATGGCAGAAAAATCTATTATCAAAAGCAGGAAGGAGATCCTTATAAAGCCCGTGGCACAAGCAATTCCTACCTATGCCATGTCATGTTTTGACATAACAAATGGGCTATGTGATGAACTTAGTTCCATTATAGGGATATACTAGTGGAGCCAACAAGACAAGGTTCACAAAATACATTGGCTGGGATGGGAGACATTATCCCAATCCAAGAAGAATGGCGGTTTGGGCTTTCAAGATATTCACCTGTTCAACACAGCAATGCTGGCTCCGTAAGCATGGAGGCTCTTAACAAGTCCACACACACTATGTGTTAGGTGCTAAAAGCCAAATACTTGTCGAAGTGCAATATTTTGGAAAGTAGGAGTCGGGGAGGTATTTCATACTCATGGTGCAACGTCTTGAGGGGAGTGAATCTACTCAAGGAGGGCGTTGTATGGCATGTAGGGGTTGGAACACATCAATATTTGGAAGGACCCATGGCTACCGAGAGGAACAACACGAAGGCCAATTACACCCAGAGGGTCTTTATTACTAACAAGAGTGGATGAACTCATAAAAATACCTGAAACCGGTTCGGTCGACCCATCAAACCAGATGAATTGCACCTCAAATAATTTTTGTTGGATCTGATTAGGCTTGACTCAGAATCCATGAGGTTACAATAGGGGCACGATCCATTCGACCCCATGATCGAATCGACCCTCTACTCGCCGCTAAATGTGCCCGTCTGTGTCATCATTGTCAACGCTTCCACGAGCACTCGCCGCCGAGCAAAAGCCATCCACCGCAGACCTCCCCTCATGCCTTCAAGCAATAGCTTCCACTACAGACCACGAGCTCTATCCACCAGGAATCCAGCCTGCACGTTGCCATGAGCTCCAAGCCTTTTTTTTTCCCCCTTTCATGACCCTACTGCAAATGTTCAGAATTTGCAATAGAAATCATGAAATAGACCAAATTGATCATAAAAGTTTCTTCTAAATGACCTCATGTATCCATTTTAGTGGTCACCAATCGAATTGATCCATATTGCAAGCAATCAATTTCATTCAGCAGTAGTTCAGGAAGAAACGAAGAAGCAACTGAAGTGATGACTGTTGTTTCAATTCTTTGTTTAGCGGCATGGGTGCATCCATCTCATCAGCTCGAGAGGGGAACCAAACTCTGTGGGTATTGACGGTCGTTAAATACCAATTCCAACCATTAATATAGCCATAAATAAGGGAAGATTTAGCATTTCATACACGCATGTTAGCTAGAAATAACCAAATTCCACTTGTCCTTGGAGATTTATGTGCATGCAGGGATTACATACAAAAGGAGTGGAGATTTGCCACCTAGCTGATCGACCAGAATCATTGTCAGGCTGATCATCCGCTCGGACCGATTTTGCAAAACACTTCACCGTGGTGCCGTTTTCTCCTCCCGGACTAAAAGTGATGAAATATGGCCAAGGAAAGAAAGCCAACAAGTGGCCTAACCGGGAGAAGTCAAGGGGCGACCCGGAGGGGGTCGGCACCAGGCCTAGACCGCTGCCCGTCCTAGCATGCCGCCCGGCTTGGCCTGCCGCCCGGCTTGGGCTTGATACCCGGGGTGGCCAGCCCACTAGGCTCAAGAGGCCTACCGGCCCCAAAATGAGGATTCGGTGCGAACCGACCAAACAACCGACATCAGGACAAGATCCAAGCCACCCAAGAGGAGTCGGTCACGAACCGACACAATCCAAAGGCTACCCGGCCTAGGCTGCCGCCAGGCACACGTGGCCGCCCGGCGGACCGACTTCGGCCTGCCGACTCTTCTTCATCTACAAGTACCCCCCTACCCATGGCCACCAATAAATAGAGGGGCAATTCAGCAGAAAAAATGAGATCAAGAAAGAAAACACATCAAGGAGTCCATTTCCCACTACTTGTGCTACTTAGTAGAGTAGGTTAGTTAGTCGGGAGTTAGAGTCTAGTCGAGAGCATTGCTCGAGATTCTAGAATCGTCTCAGAGTCCTGGTATGAGCTCTCTTGTATCTTTTCTCTTTTTGTAAGACTTATCCTTTATCAATATAAATATCTTTCCCTTTATATCTTGTCAAGTGTTCATCTTAACTTAGTCATTTCCATAAGTTACAATTATCAGGAAGAAACTTTGTTGCGTAGTTTATGGGTTTCCCGGATAGGATGTAATTAAGTTTAGTTCTCTCTGGGACATAGACTTGGTTATTTCCCGGCTATTCTTCCACTAGGCCAACAGAAGAATATCTAGTGAAGGCATAGGCGCGGTGCCTAAGTTAACGCTAGCTGGAGTTGCATTCGTCCCCACGGGCTGTGTGGTAGGCGGCAGGTGGTGACAGCCCAGTCTATTCCTTTAGTAATCCACCACGTTCGGGAAGTCTCAAGCAGGGTTGTCTAGCGATAGCGTACCCAATGGTACAAAGGTTAGTTACCGACCCATATTAGTGGACCGTTTTCGTGCCCTGAAGTGAGCTAACAGGTGAAAGACTCGAGGCTGTACCAAGAAATTGGTGTAAGAACTCAACCCAAGTAACTAGGATTTGATGCTTGACTTAGATATATATTAGGAAGATATATTTAAGGAATCTTAGATTTAGATTCATTGTCCTCCTGGCTAGCTTAACAGTTCTCTTTATTTATCTTAGTGTGGATTTCTCCTATGTTGCTACCCCCCCCCCCCCTACTTTTATCATTGAACATCCTTACCCCCTCTTTGGTTAGTTGGTATAATTCTTGTAGTTATATCTTTGTTAAACCAAGATAATCTTACGCCTAGCTTCCCTGAGGAAAATAAATACGATACCTTGGAACACTCCTGGGTGAAATGCTACAATGGTGTTCCATGCGCTTGTGGATTAATTCACTTTATTCTTAATGCATAACAAATGCCAATAATCATTTCTAGCGCCGTACCAAGAATAGTGATATTCTTGATACGACGCTAAGAAGTGTCAACAGGCATTTCTGGCACCGTTGCCGAGGAAGCAATAGGCTAAGATATCGAAAATTTAACATTGATATTTCTATCAAGAAGTTGTTGCTTTCCTTTGCGGGCTTACCCTTATTCTGTTTATTTGTGGTGTAAACATGACGCTTTACGACTGGTTTTGACCTACCAGACAACTACCACAACGATCCGGAGGCTTTGTTGAGGAGAGTGCGTCAACGACTCACCCCTCCTCGGCCTGTACTTGCTCTTGAAGCACCTCGGATCACGCAAGCTCAGCAACAAGATCCGTCTACGTCCGCTCAACCAACCATGGCTGAAAAGACGATTCATTACTACTCCGCCCCGTCTGCAGACAACATCCGCACCGGTCCAAACCCGGACATGGGGAACAGAGGCTATGAGCTGAAATCGGCCTTAATCAACATGGTTTTGGCCAGTCCTTTCTATGGCAAGGCATCAGAAGACGCAAATGCCCACCTCCATCAGTTTTTTGCAGTGTGCAGCACTTTCACCATGAGGAATGTGACCCCTGAAGCCATCCACCTTCGCCTTTTCTGAGAAACCATGTTCAGATGTGCCATGGTTTGCAATATGTGATGAGTAATTGACTTTGGCGGAATTTGTGTTTGAGTTGAAATACGGGAATCTTGGGATTGCATGAGTTTGTGCATGTCATGGTTATGACTAACCAGAGTTGTTAAAGTTGTTGGAGAGTTTGCAGGAGATGGGAAATGTGCTTGCTTGTCTCATGATGTGTATGTCACTAGAGTCAACTTGGCGGTCAATGGCGAGAGGATCAGGCACAAGTAGGAGACTTGGGGCCAGACGATCGGGAGGCGGGGTGAAGTCAAGGGTGATCCATACCGTACACATGGAGAGGCAAGAAGCATGGACAGTTTCGCGGTTGAGCCTCAAAACCGTGGGTGGTGATCAAGACGATGGGGTTGACCAAGTCAAAGTTGATCGAGCATCGATGCAAGTAGAGGCTTCCAATGGATCGGAGGTGGGAGAGACTTCCCGACAAGGAGGATCATAGGATGAGGTGACACACGTCAAGATCGAGAAGTCTTTTTTCGGAGGAAGCAAGCGGAAGTCATGCTTTGAGAAGCGTGCAAGGCGGTTTCCCGGTTTGGGCCTCAAAACCGGTGGCGGCGATTGGAGGTGCATGTGGCACCATCACGGAGCTTGCGTTGAGGTGAAGCAAAGTTGTAAAGGGTCCGAGGGCGTTGGGGCAACGAGGAAAAAGGTGGACGGATGTGCCCTTGGTGGTAGGTGGCAGTGTATTGTGGGGTAGAATGGTCTTTAGGACAACCCCTTGGCCTATATAAGGAGAGGTAGGGCTGGTAGAAGAGGTGGACTTTTGGGTGTCCCTTGTGCCCCTCTTTCCCTTAGCCTTGCCTTAGGTCTTCATTCAAAGTGCTAGGAGAGGTCTTCATGTAATAGAGGAGAGGAGTGGGTGTGTGAGAGACATCTCTTTCTCTTCCAAATAGTGGGAGGAAGAGGGTGGCTTCCTAGCCATGTATCCATGTATCTTGACTTGATGAATCAATGATATGAGATTCAAATTCGTGCTCAAGCTCTTCCTTTCTGCCTCATTCCTGAATTTCTCTTTTTCTCTAATTTTGGAGCTATTTTCGTGGGAATTTTCAATCTCATTTTTGGATGAGTTTTTGGGTCGGATTTCTTGAGGATCTTGGGGCTATGATGAGCTAGAACAATCCTATATGGATCCTTGATCGAATCAAGAGCTCTAGCACCTTTGATTTCAAAGTTTTCTCAAGTTTCTCCTTTTTGGTGTTCTTGGCACGAGATCTGAAATTCATGATGATTCCTTGTGCTATTTGAGTGGATCTCTTTAGAGTAGAGTCGTGATGCCTTGTGGATGATCTGTTCCAAAATTCATGATTTTTGGAGTTTGTTTGATAGGGTTTTGGCAATTTTCTTTCTAAAACAAAGCTGTTGTTCTGTCTAGGACAGAACTTCCGTCGCCATGACAGAACTTCCGTCACCATGGCGGAACTTGCGTCAAGAACCACGGAACTTCCATGAGTGACAGAACTTTCGTCGCCTGGAACTTCCGTGAGTGTCAGAATCTTTGCCAGGGACTTCAGAACTTCCGTCGGGTACCACGGAACTTCCGTCAAGCCCAGTTTTGTGATCTCTTGGATCTTCCTTGTTTCTCATTTTGTCCCTCTTGAGGTTCCGCTATGTGTCCTTTTGGTTTCAGTCATTCGTAGGGTTAGCACATTACAAGTTGATGTGTGTAATCTTGGTGACTCGGTTAGAGCTTGGGTTGGGTAGTAATTGGGATATAGGCCAAGTTCTTATGAAGAATTTTAATTGGCTCCCATTCACCCCCCCCCCCATCTGGTCGCCTTCTCGGTCCTTCATTTTCCCATTCTCACTCCTGGGGAAGGCCAAGCAGTGGTTCTACAGCAATCAAGAAGAGCTCACCACGTGGGACAAGTGCTCCACTGCCTTCCTTGCCTGGTTCTTCCCGCTGGGCAAAACTAATGCCCTGCGCAACAAGATATCAAGTTTCCAACAGCTGACCGATGAAAGCATCCCTAAAGCATAGGAACACTTCCAAGAGTACACTTTGGTGTGCCCACATCATGGAATGCAAGATTGGTTGCTAATCCAAAGCTTTTACCAGGGGCTCAACCGTCCCGCTCGTGAGCACCTTGATGCAGCCGCTGGAGGTTCCTTCTTCTCTCTGAAGGTCAAAGTAGCCCAAACTCTCATAGAAAAGATGGTCACCAACTACAATGGCTATGATGAGAGGCAGAGCCAGCCGCAACCCAAAATATGGGGAGTCCACCAAGTTGATGGTATTGACATGCTAACACTCAAGATGGACCAACTTTTAAAGAAGATGGACTCACCTCAGACTGCCCAATCCTTAGACTCTCACATGACTTGCAAAGTCTGTGGCAATGTTGGACATATGGGAAGCCGCTGCCCAGAGACTCAAGAAGAAGAAGTGAACTACCTCAACAACAACAACAACAACAACAACAACAACAACAACAACAACAACAACGGGTTTAGACCCCGCACGAACAACTTTGGATTGGAGTCAAAGCCAAACCTCTCCTTTGACAAGAATATGGGTAACTCTGGAAACTTCACTCATAATGAACCTTCCTTCTGTGATCTTGTTCTAGGACAATCTAAAATCAATTAAAGTATTAGTAGAAAATTTATTGCTACTAATAAAGTCCTAGAAGCATAGATTCTCGCATGGAAGCTTTCAATACCTCTCTGCAAAACCAGCTTAGTCATAATAAAATGTTAGAAACACAAATTGCTCAGCTGGTTGCTTCTATTGTTAAGCCCAACTCTGGCAAGCTTCCCGGTCAGCTGGAAGCTAACCCCAAAGAAAATGTTAATGCTGTCACAACTAGAGGCGGAAAATCTACAAGGGGTCTGCCAAATCCTAACAGTGCAAGGAAGGACAAGGAATCCAATGTAGAGTCAGAGGATGAAGAAGAAATTGAAGTCGACGAGGCAAAGGCACCCCTCAAGAAGGCACCACATGAGTTCTATGATACACCTGTGTTGCCATTTCCCTCTTGCCAATGCAAGCCAATAGTGGATGAGAAATTTGGGAAATTTGTTGAGGTAATAAAGAAATTATATGTCAATATACCGCTGCTTGATGCCATGCAAGTCCCTACCTACTCCAAGTACCTAAAGGACATCCTCAACAACAAACGCCCAATGCCATCCTCTAAGATTGTCAAATTAACAAAGGTATGCAGCGCTGCCATCTTGAACTCTCTACCAGAAAAGAAGCGAGATCGGATGCCCAACCATCCCATGTTCCACCGGATGCAGCATTTCAACAATGCCCTTTGTGATTTGGGGGCAAGCGTGAGCGTCATGCCAAAGGTAGTGTATGACAAACTTAATGTCAATTCATTATCCCGTACAGTAATGTGCTTGTAGCTCGCCGACCAATCAGTTCGCTACCCGACAGGCATCGCGGAGGACGTACCCCTGAACATAAGAAACTGTCTTGTTCCCATTGACTTTGTGGTGCTTGATATGGAGGCTGATGTGAAGACGCCTCTTATACTTGGAAGGTCGTTCCTTAGTGCCGCAAATGCCAACATTGACGTTGGGGCTGGAGAAATCTACCTTAACATTAATGGGAACGAAGAGAAGTTTGCCTTCAAGCCCTGAACGGAGCAATGCAATCAGATAAGCATCTTTTATGGTAAAAATCCTAACACGGTGCAGAAAATTGAGGTATGCCCAATGGCACAAAAATCGGGTGCACCAGTGGTAAAAGTTGAGAGCGCACCACCGCTCCCCAAGAAGAAGAACAAACCACAAGTAAATAAAAAGGTCGCCGCCGAGCCCAAGAAAATCAAACAAGTATGGCGGAAGAAAGAAGTTGCACCAACAGTGGAGAATTCTCCATCCACGGAGGGCACCGTGAAAAACTGAACACGGAGGACGTCTTGTTCGAGACGAAAAATCTGGACCCTTGTCGGAAGGTAACCGATATTTATCCCCCCTTCTCTTGTATATACCGCTAAATTAGGTTGCTTTTATTTCCTTCTTTAAATTATTACTTACCCTTAAATATATATATATATATATATATATATATATATATATAATTTGGTGATGTCTCGGCCAAATTTCCTGGCCGGGAGGTCAGTTTTCGTCAAAAATGACTATCGAGGTGATGATCCGGGACTCTAACCCGGCCAGTAAAATTTCAGCACCCGGGAGTCATTTTTCACAAAAACAAATGACCACCCGGCTAGGTAACTTCTAAGTCGCCCTAACTCTAACCCGGCCAGTTTTTAGCACCCAGGAGGTCATTTTTCGTGAAAAATGACCACCCGTCTGGCTAATTTTTGTGCCACCCAGACTGAGTAACCCAGTTAGATTTCAGCACTCGGGAGGTCATTTTTCATGAAAAATGACCACCCGGCTAGGTAATTTTTGAGCCACCCGGCTAGTGTAATCCAGCCAGTTTTTAGCACCCGGGAGGTTGCTTTTTGTGAAAAACGACCACTCAGCTGGGTGATTTTTGTGCCGCCCGACCATACTTTTTCTTGGATTCCATGCTCTTGTGATGCAGGGATCATGGCCATGAGTGGAGGAGGTGTGGCTAGCACTCCCGTTATGAAAAATGCTCACCTAAGACCTCACCATGAGTAAAAGTAGATGACGGAGAGCCACACAAGTCACCTCACTCTCACCACCCACACTCACCTACCATCCTACTCCCCTAGGCTTCATGAATGGCAGGGCACTCATTGCAAACAAACAACTTTGGCCATCCCATCACTCTCTTCTTGCTCCCTTCACTTCAACCAAAGTTCTGGCCAAAGTAAGCAAGTGGATCATATGGCGCATGGACCTAGCCCTCTCCCATCACCACCAAAGCAATGATGTAGCAAAAGGAGGAAGAGGACATGCCGCCCGGCATGGCCTACCACCCGGCATGGCCCACCGCCCAGCATGGGATGTTACCCTCCCTTGGCTCCTCTCGTGCCTATAAATACCAAGGCTCATTCTCCTAATTCTTCACCCCTTAGCCTTCAGTTGAAAACACTCTTCTCCCTCACATCTCTCTTCCTTTGCACCCTCTCTTTCTTTTCACTAGTCTTTTTAATAAGTGCACTTTGAACATAGGAATAAAAGTGTGCTGCAATAAAACCAACTAGAGCAAGTTTGCCGCTACCTTTGCACGTTTGAACGACTAACACTCGGACTACTAACCAAACGACTAATCCCTAACCATTATTATCATATTGTCCTTCCGGTATTGTGTCCAAGTAACCCTTTTGCAGGAATGGCAAACATTTGGAGGGGCCTCTACACCAAGTTCAGCAGCAGCTCAAGTCGAGGGAGACGCACCCCAAGTGAGCACTCAGAAGCCGAAGTTTCATATGGGCATGGTCCGAGTTACCACTCGGAATCAATGTCCATATCTGAGGCTGCAACGGTGGCAAGTGAGCAAGGAGGAGGAGATGGAGAATTCGAGAAGTACATGGAGAGTAAAGAGAACATGGTGTTCAATGACTTCGACGAGCAAAGCAATTTCACTACCATACAAGACCGGGAGTTCACATCGGTGCGTAAGTTCAACTACAACTTCCTCGAGCGAATTGGCGTCCTCGCTGATTTTGAGTACGAACTCAACACGACAGGGTGATACGATTTCTATCACCTCAATGAATACGGTTCTAAATGGCTCACTATCAAATTTCTTTGCACATTAAAAGTTCATACCCATGAATCAAACAAAACAGGCACTCAGTATGAATTTTGTCTTTTTGGTGAAACATACGAACGATCCTTAAAAGAAATTAGTACTTATCTTGATTCTGACCGTAAGGCCGCCTTAGACATTGATAAACTTAAAGGTTTCACACCACAAGGACTTTGGGCAAAGATAGGAAATCCTGTTACGGGGCAAGAATGCACTAGTGACATTCATAATCCATCGCTCCGTATAATTCACCATTTTATCACTCACTACCTAACCCCTCGTGGTGATGTAAGTTCGGTGAATAGTTTGGATAAAGCCGATCTCCACGCCGTAGTCAAGAAAATTAAAACGAACCCCACATTTTTCCTCATCAAGCATTGGCTCACCTTAGCATTCAGGCAACAAGGACCCATTACTTTTGCCCCTTTTGTCACTAGAATTGCTAGAAAGGTCGGCGCGCTTTATAGAGCTAGAATAGATCATCTCCCTAGAGCTCCTTTGTTAGGAGAAGATCATTTCTTGCAAGCCCACTTGTTGAAAGAGGGGAACAATAGGTACTTCGTGCTTTATCTGGGGTATGACATAGAAATTGAATTGCCTAACCCCCAGCTCACTATTATCGGTAAAAGGAACTTTGTGTACAAATTGCAAGCTTCCTTGCAACATGCTAGACATAGTGTTGCAGGGGATAGGCCAAGAACGAGAGCACAACTCCGTCGAGAGGAGCAGCAGCACCGAACTGCAATTAACACACTTCAGACGGGTAAATCAGGAGGTCTCCAATACAATTGGGAACAGCCATAATTCCCCGGTTTTGCGAGTTTGCCGACCAACTACACTACCTCCTCCTATGACAACTATGAGCCCTATGGGATGGGGAGTTACCCCCAACCTCATGAAGAAATAGGCACTTCTCACTACGCCCGATTCACATCATACAATTTTTCGGAGCTGCAAAAAGATATTCAATACTTGGCTGCCAATGCTTATGAAACCAACAGTTGAACACAAGAAATATAAGAAGCCATGAGGGAAGAACAAGAATGGCGACAACAAACAACAGAACAACTCTAGACAAACATCTTCATGATGGATCAACTGTTCGACCACTTCAACATCGAATAACAACCGCCGCAGTGAACGCCATCTAAGCTTAAGTCTTGCAAAGACCTAAGCTTGGGGAGGTACCCAGTCCAAGGTGCGGCAAATGTTCTATCCTCTCTCCCTCTTTCTCTAGTTGAGTCATTTTGTTTTTAGCTAATTAAGAAAACCCAAAAATATTTTTAGCTTTCAAAGAAAACCATAAAAATTTGCAAAAACCAAAAAGAACAAAAATATTTCCCTTTACAAATAAAATTTGAGAACTTGGTCTCTACCTTGCCTACGGAAATGATGAATAGTTGCTCTATTAGCGCCCTTTGAGTCTCAAGTATACAACCTCTACTCCTCATTTTTTGTGGGTAATGGTAGACCGGTATGATGGTAACACCAGTCCCTCTATGTTTTAGTGGGTGCAAAATAGCTAATAAACACCAAGTCTAATTGTTGGAGTTTATGAGATGGCATGTTTTGGATGAGTCAGTGATCTTCTTGTGATTAGAGTCCAATGATTTCCTTCAAAACTATGCTGCAATAAAAACCGCCTACTTGGTACACATCTTCCCTATGATAGACAATTTCCTAGCATGGCTAAATATTAATTAGCAAAACCACGTCTACGCCATTTATGCATGCATTGAGTTTAGTTAGGATTTGATCCTTATGAGAACTTGCACTTCCAAAACCAATCATTTTCCTTCGCGTTATCTTTGAGTTCTCAAATTAATCATGCTTGGTTATACAGTTTCCACATCAGAATCATGCATCCACTCCATCAAGCATGTTAACCAATTTTTTGTTTTTTTGCGAGCCTTTGATCCCATTAAAAGATTATGGTCCTCCAAGACAATTGCTCAGAAATAGTTTGCAAAAATATTTTAACCATTGAATTAGCTTCTTTACACCATGAGAGCTGAAAGAAAGAAACAAAGAAAGAAAAACAAGTTTATCAGCTCTCATGGATGTGCTATATCAAAAAGTTTCAAGGATCATTCAAAAATAAAATAAATATATCTTTGAGCAAAAATAAAGAACCATCCCCTCTCTCAAGCACAAAAATCCAGTCTTTGGGATAAATCTTCACCCAAGACCTTTGCAATTGTGCTAGCCCATTCCTTCGCGTGAGTTCATTCTCTCCCTCTCCCCTGGACATTATTTCTAAATAATTGGAATGAGAAACTGCAATGTCTTTCGCTAGGATCATCTCTGAGCTTAACAATACATGCATACTAAATGCGCAATCCTACCAAGCTCCACATATTTAAGCCAAACTTATAGGAAGTAGGATGAGCATTTGGTAAGAAAATACACCCTTTGAGAAATGAGAGTCATAGTGAAGATTGTATCAAGAGGGAAGATTTTCAATCCCATATAGCAATACAAAAACTTTGGACTCATGATCAAGTAGGAGATTTGAAGGACTGAGAAGGCGACCAGAGGGGGGTGAATGGGAGCCAATTAAAATTCTTTACAAAAACTTGGCCTATATCCCAATTACAGTCCAAGCTATTGAGTATATCACACCCACGGATACACACAACACTCCTCCAACTAAGATGAAAGTTCAGGTGCATCACCTGAATTTACAGGTGAGATCGTTTCTAATGTTTTTATTATGTGGTTTTGAGAATAGATTGCTACCTAATGAATTAATTGTTGTTAGAAACCATGGAGATGATGATGACATAGCTGGGTAGGTGATTGGAGGCGTGATAGGCCAGCAAGGACGTCCAAGCAAAGGTGCAGGCCCAATCAAAACCGACTTCGAGTCTGTTTCGGAGCCCAGGACCAGTCTGCACTAAAACGGACACCCAGGACGCATACGGTCTCGGATTTAGACGTTCTATATATGCCTGGAAAGATGACGAAAAGAACTTTCTAACCCAACTGGTCCCATGTCAAAATTCGTCCCAAGGCGTCGGCAATCGCCGAAACAAATCGACTTACAGAATCTGTCCTGGTGCTACGACACCGTAATCGGTCTTCGGGCCATGTATCCAGTTGAGCCCACTTAGGGCTGCGTCTAGGGGGTCTTGCACGATCCTAGGGTCCTCATATACAGCCGCCGCCTCTTCATTAGGGTTTGGGTTTTGCTTAGATTATTCTGTTGATAACAGTTTTGCCGTTTGATCGGTTGGTGAGACTCCAACTTGTGAGATTCATCGTATACTTACAAATTTGGTTGCATTCTTCTTTGTTCTTGCTTGTGTTCTTGATTTGCAGGCAAGGATAAGCCTTCTCAGCGAGGTCAATTGTTCTTGAACGGTTGATAACCAGAGGAGACGTTGTGCTGCGATTGTGGGGTTCAGAACGTGTCGTTCGGAAGCCGGATCGATTTCTGTATCGCCTCTGCCTTAATCAAGATTATCAGAACCTATCAGAAGATTGGGAACCCTTGTCCACATTAAGTGGTAATCAGAGCTTTAGGTACACCGTTAGGTTCACCCTTATCCTTGTTATTTTTTTCAATCCTAGAGTCCAGAAAATTGCTCTACAAAAAAATTTGTTCGTCGTGTTTCCGCTGTCCTACACCCCCCTTGTGCCTTGCAATTTTCAGTTTAGTTTGCTTCTCTGAATTTTAGTCCCTACAAGGTCATTATGTTGTTGGTCTAGTACTTGTTCTTTTGTCTTGTTTGAGTCGTGTGTGTCCTTGTTCATAGACAATCAAGAAAAAAAATCAGATTGTTGCACACGTTGAGAGAATAGTACTGCTGGAATTGTTTGCACCAAATATTTATTTAACATCAAGCCTTCTACTTTTTGTGTGCAAAAGAAACTTAGAGTGTTTTCTGTTGCATGTTGTTCCTTGAGTCAAGAGATTGCTGCACGTTGTTGCATATGAGAATTGTCGGTTCAGTTCTACATGTACATCTATTCCTTACATAAAGAGTGCAAAAAAGAAAGTTTAGGTTTTTCCTTTGTGCTATAATGTTCGCAACTCTTGCTGCAGTTATATGTCAAAAAAATCATGAAAGAAGTAAAAGGCAAAGAGGTGCTGAAAAAAAAAATAAGAAGAAAAAGCCGCACCTATAACAAAAGAAAAAAACTAAAGGAGAAGAGAAAAAAATTCAGAATTGCTTGCAGCCTTTGTGTCCTTTGTTGAGCCATTTGCTTGCTTGCTTGAACTAGGTCCGAGACAAGTTTAGGCCAGTGACATAGACTAGCTTGGGACTATTATTCAGTTTTGCAATTTCTGAATTGAAATTTTGCTAATCCTTGCTACTATAAATTGCCTACCTAGCTCCATATATATCCTTCTGAATAGGCATAGAACTTTGGACCCTCGCAATCGTCGGATCACACTCTCCAAGGTATACTCTATTTTGCTACTAAGAATCTTGTAAGAACTCAGTTAGGTGCTGTCATTTGCTTGTTGAGAGTTTCCACCGTGATCAAACAGTAGTGATAGGAAAATGTACTCTTGTATATTTTCTTGTTTTCTATTAACAATGACAGGTTACAACACCGATGGTGATGAGTCGATGGTGTCAAATGAGGTTGATACAAGTGTTGTAGCACAACGAGTGTTTAGTTCTCAAATGGAGAAGGTAGAGCAAAATCAAATGAACAACTTGTTTCAGACTCACATTGTTGTGAAGGATCGACGTTGTCGTGTCATCATTGATGGAGAGAGTAGCAACAACATCGCAAGCTTGGAATTGGTCGAGAAGCTCGGCTTGACCACACAGCCACACCCATGTCCATACTATATCCAATGGGTAAATTCTTGTGGTAAGATAAAGGTAGATAAAATTGCACGCATTGAATTTTTTATTGGTTCTTATAAGGATTGTGCAGATTTTGATATAGTGCCTATGCAAGCGTGTCATTTGTTATTGAGTAAGCCTTGGATTTCTATAAATAATGCTTTGCACAATACCATTGCTAATAGCTATTCATTTAAATACAATGGTAGAAGAGTTACTCTTAAACCTATGTCTGCTGCTGAAATTTTAGAAGAGGATCAACAAAGACTTGAGAGAAGAAAGAACGAATCATTTAGAATAGAATGGGCTATTTCAAATGATGAAACACTTCCATCAAAATCTAAATTGCTAGAGGATGAACATATTTCTTTGCCTCTTGTTGCAACTAATACTTTTCAGCATATACATAAAAAAGATGATAGTGGGAAAGATAAAGAACAGATTGTTGCTTTAGGTAAGAGCTTTCTTGATGTGATAGATTGCTCCAATAGTCTTGCTGTATTGGAACCTTATGATCATGTTCCTTTGTCACAAGTTGATTTACCTAGTGGTCCTTGTGCTAAAGAGGAGTTGTGTGCCAATGCTTCACTTATACCTTTGCCACAACAAATGAATGAGCTTGATGCTTTTGCTTATGATTCACCCACTAGTGCTGAAATTAAACATTTGATTTTAGTTACATGTCAAAAGGATGAGCAAAAATTATTTTCTTCTCTAAATACTTTGGGTTATATTGAATTTGATGTTCTTTGTGATCTAAATACCGCGGAGAAGAAAGTATTTTCTCAAACTGAATTGACTTTATTGACAAGAAACATTTTTTATGCTATTGGAAACTATGATCATAGAGGTTTGTTTATGGTGCATAGAGTTTATATTTGTTCAAAATTGAAACCTCCTTGGGTTATACAATTAAATGACCAACTTAAAAACTACAGTAACAATTACCATGCCATGTCAAGTTTTTCTAGTGTTTCTAAGATAACACATTGTCAATTTTGTCATAAGAGTGAGAATGATGCTCATATTGCTGACCAAGGTTTCAAAGAGGTTATTAATTTGCATGGAATACCTTCTACTATAGATTCTCATTGTGATGACAAATTTCATAATGAATATAAATATGAGTTGCATCCCAAGTTTAGGAATAGTTCTATATTTTATATTTCAGATTTGAGACCACTATTGGGAGAAAGGGATGAGATCGAGTCGAGGACGACTCTAATTCAAAAGGGGGAGAATGATGAGTACATCACACCCATGGATACACACAACACTCCTCCAACTAAGATCAAAGTTCATGTGCATCACCTGAATTTACAGGTGAGATCGTTTCTAATGTTTTTATTATGTGGTTTTGAGAATAGATTGCTACCTAATGAATTAATTGTTGTTAGGAAATATGGAAATGATGATGACACAGGTGGGTAGGTGATTGGAGGCGTGATGGGCCAGCAAGAACGTCCAATCCAAGGTGGAGGCCCAATCAAAACCGACTTCGAGTCTGTTTCGGAGCCCAGGACCAGTCTGCACTAAAATGGACACCCAGGACGCATACGGACTCGGATTTGGACATTCTATATATGCCTGGAAAGATGACGAAAAGAACTTTCTAACCCAAGAGGTCCCATATCAAGATTCGTCCCAAGGCATCAGCAATCGCTAAAACAAATCGACTTACAGAATCTGTCCTGGTGTTGCGACACCGTAATCGGTCTTTGGGCCATGTATCGAGTTGAGCCCACTTAGGGCTGCGTCCAGGGGGTCTTGCGCGACCCTAGGGTCCTCATATACAGCCGCCGCCTCTTCATTAGGGTTTGGGTTTTGCTTAGATTATTCTGTTGATAACAGTTTTGCCATTTGATCGGTTGGTGAGACTCCAACTTGTGAGATTCATCGTATACTTGCAAATTTGTTTGCATTCTTCTTTGTTCTTGCTTGTGTTCTTGATTTGCAGGCAAGGATAAACCTTCTCGGTGAGGTCAATTGTTCTTGAACGGTTGATAACCAGAGAAGACGTTGTGCTGCGATTGCGGGGTTCAGAACGTGTCGTTCGGAAGCCGGATCGATTTGTGTATCGCCTCTGTATTAATCAAGATTATTAGAACCTATCGGAAGGTCGGGAACCCTTGTCCACATTACAAGCCAACCTCTAAACCGATCACCAAGGCCACACACACCAACTTGTGATGTGCCAACCCTAGGAGTGATCAACAACAGCAGTGGAACACAGCAGAAACAAAGGAGAGCAACAAAGACTTGACACGATCAAAAAACAAACTCAAAACAGGTTACTAGACGATCATCAGCAGTGCCGATCACTGGCATCGGCAGTGCCGATTAGTACTATCGGCAGTGCCGATCATGTCCATCAGCAGTGCTGATGCGGGGTTCGGACCCAAGCCAGCAGCAGTGCCGGTTGTGACATCGGCAGTGCTGATCCGGGTTCTGACCCACCGGCAGTGCCAGTCCAGGCGATCGGCGGTGCCGATCGACCCTTGACAGAATAGAAAACTGTCGTGATTTTCCCCCAAGTCTCTCCAAAACTCAACCAAATGATCTCCAAAACATTCGATTTTTGGATCAGGTAACCCTTAACACATCACGACCCTAATCCTAGAAGATCCACTCAATTGGCTCAGGAATCATCATGAATTTCAGATCTTATGCCAAGAACACCAAAAATGGGAAACTTGAGAAATCCTTAAAATCGAAGGTGCTAGATCTCTTGATTCGGTCAAGGGTCCATATACGATTGTTCTAGCTCATCATAGCACTAAGATCCCCAAGAAAACTGCCCAAAAACTTGCCCAAAAGTGAGATCGAAAATTCCCACAAAAATAGCTCCGAAAATAGAGAAAAAGAGAAATTCGGGATTTAGGGAGAGAGGAAGATCTTCAGCATGAAAATAATTCTTACATCATAGAAACATGCTTACAAGATCTATGGATACAAGGCTAGGAAGCCACCCTCTTCCTCCCACTATTTGGAAGAGAAAGAGATGTCTCTCACACATCCTCTCCTCTCCCCTATTACATGAAGTCCTCTCCTAGCACTATGAATGAATTCCTAACAAGGCTAAGGGGAAGAGGCACCTCTCCAACCAGCCACACCTCTCCTTATATAGGCCTAGGGTCCAAGACAACTCTACCCTTGACCTATAACACATTGCCACCTACCACCAGGGGCAAAACCGTCCAACTTTTTTTCCTTTGCCCGAACGCCATCGAGCCCTTCACAACTTTGCTTCGCCTCGATGCAAGCTCCGCGATAGTGCCACGTGCACCACCAACCGCCATCACCGATTTTGAGGCTCAAATCGAGAAACTGCCTTGCACGCTTCTATAAGCATGACTTCTTGATCTTGACGCGTGTCACCTCGTCCCGTGATCCTCCTCGTCGGCAAGTCTCTCCTGCCTCCGATCCATTGGAAGCCTCTACTTGCACCGACGCTTGATCACCTTTGACTTGGTCAACCCTGCGATCTTGATCACCACCCAAGGTTTTGAGGCTCAACCGCGAAACCGTCCGTTCTTCTTGCCTCTCCACGTGTACGGTGTGGATCACCCTTGACTTCACCCGGCCTCCCAATCGTCTGGCCCAAAGTCTCCTACTTGTGCCCTATCCTCTCACTGTTGACCGCCAAGTTGACTCTAGTGACCTACATATCATGAGACAAGCAAACACATTTCCCATCTCCTAGAAACTCTCCAACTCCATTACCAACTATGGTTAGTCAAAACCATGACAATGACAAACTCATGCAATCCATAGATTCCTGCATTTCAACTCAAACACCAAACTCAACCAATGTCAATTACTCATCACATATTTCAAACCATGGCACATACATGGTTTCTCAATCTCCTCCTTGATGAGTACATTGACAACATCCAATGCATAAAGCTTAGAGATTTGAAATGCAAAACCGAATAAGCACATCCAAATGGCCAAACCCAAAGAAAAGGTGAAAAGTAGTCATCTAGCATAAGAGGGATCACAAAACCAAGAGTTGACAAAGAAAGCCACTCGAGAACGTAAAGATCGTTAAAAGCGCATGAAAAACGGTCAAGAACATGATATGCTCCCCCTCAACTTGTGGTAGGTATCATGTAATGGAAAATGGATCATTTTAAGTTTCTTAGCATTATTTGTGCATGACCCAATCTCTTCTCCCCCTTTGGCAATGAACTCATCAAAGAGGCAAAAGAACAAGCAAACATGCAATGCATGGAAATGCAAACCTAAGGAGCTTCAACTATTATGCAAACAAGCATTTAACCTTGCTAATCACAAGTATAGAGATATAAAGTGTAAAAGCAATGGCTCATAATCATACAAAGACCAAAAATAGATAGCAAGGCATAAACACCAAGAGCTATACAAGCTAAGCAAAAAGATTGACTAGCTTAGATAGAATCAAATTTGCTCATCATGAGAAAGGCTGCCACCACATGTATAAGTACTCCCATCCAAGGCACAACAAGCATCAAGTTAATCAAAAGAAACTAGCCAGTCTCAATCTCAACCAAGGCAACAAGTATTCACAGAAAATAAGCTCTACAAACGCTCACATATGCAATAGAGACTCATAAGAAAAGAGAAAAACATTATTCTTATATGATCCTCATGTATCTTCTAATCCGTGCGGAGGGTCGCTCGACTGGGTACGGCAAACACCCCGAGGCTTTGAAGTACAATGTTTGGATTTAGCATTTTTATGTTACTTCTAATCCATGCGGAGGGTCGCACGACTGGGTACGGCAAACACCTCGAGGCTTTGAAGCACAGTCAACTAATTTTGCAAATTAAAAGCATAAGGATGAGCATGCCTTTGCGGCAAAAGGAACAAACATTCCCACAATGTTCCATCATGAGCTAAACATTTGCAAAACCATATTTCACAAACACAAGGTGCCAAAGCCAAGATATCCTCTAGACTAGCCTCAACACAAGTCTTGACAGGGATAAAAGCAATTATACACATGGTGAGCAAGTCTTAGCAAGATTAGTTCATAAGGTTCACAAGAAGCTAAGTTTACCTTTAAGATTAGTAAGTTGCTCAAAAGAGTCTATAACAAGCCATCTAGAAAATCTAAGCATGAGAGATTACTATCACATCCACATAACTTAGCTCAAGCTCAATCATAGCAAAAAGAAATGCAAAAAAGCATAAAAATCAAAGCTCATCTACCAATGCATATATTACATATGAGATGCAATGCGAAAAGGTAAGATACATATATACAAGAGAACACCAACTCCCCCTCAAATGATGCCATAGGGATGGCAAACACAAGCTCACCCAAAGAAAAGCGAATCATGAAGCATCTAGGGGATTGGTAAGGATATCAGCCAATTGGTTTTTGGTGTCGATGTATTTGAGCTCAACATCTCCCTTCTCAACATTATCTCTCAGGAAGTGGAATCTCACATTTATGTGTTTGACCTTACCATGTTGGACTGGGTTTTTGGCTAAGCATATGGCATTGGAGTTATCACACATGAGTGGAACACCCTTAAAAATTAACCCATAGTCTCTCTTGGTAGATACTATCCATAGGATTTGTGAGCAGCAGCAACATACTCAGCCTCTGTGGTGGATTGGGCTACACTCGACTGCTTATGAGAAGACCAATAGATCAAAGAAGTACCCAAGAAATGGCAAGTACCAGAAGTGCTCTTCCTATCAATTCTACACCCAGCAAAGTCCGCATCTGAATACCCAATGATATAAAGAGATGAAGATGCAGAGTACCAAATACCGAACTCAAGGGTGTATTTGAGATACCTGAAGATGCGCTTGACAGCCTTGCGATGAGTCACCCTTGGGGAAGCCTGAAAGCGAGCACAAAGACACACTACAAAGTGTATGTCAGGTCTTGTCGCCGTCAGGTACAAGAGGGAGCCAATCATGCTCCTGTACTCCCTTTGGTCCACTGCTTCATAGTCTTCGTCAGGGTCAAGTTCCGTGGTTGTGGACATTGGTGTTGACAACGGCTTCACATTGACCATGTCAAACTTCTTCAGGAGATCCTTTGTGTACTTGGCTTGATGTATGAAGGTGCCTTGCTTGCATTGCTTGATTTGAAGTCCAAGAAAGAAGGTGAGCTCGCCCATCATCGACATCAGAAATTCACTTTCCATAGTTTCCTGAAATCTGGACATAAGAACATGAGAGGAACCACCAAAGATGATATCATCCACGTATATCTGAACCATTAAGAAGTCATTGCCATGCTTTAGAGTGAACAAGGTTTTCTCAACACACCCCATGACATACTTGTGCTCTAGCAAGAAGGTCTTAAGCCTAGCATACCATGCCCTAGGTGCTTGCTTTAGCCCATACAAGCCTTTTGAAGCTTGTACACACGGTTTGGGTATTTGTGGTGCTCAAAGCCAGGTGGTTGTTTCACATAAACCTCTTCCTCTATGAAACCATTTAGGAAAGCACTCTTGACATCCATTTGGTAGAGTCTAATGCCCTTAGAGGCAGCAAATACAAGCAAGATCCTAATGGCTTCTATGCGTGCAATAGGAGCAAAGGTTTCACCATAGTCTAAGCTCTCAACTTGGCTAAAACCCTGAGCAACAAGCCTAGCCTTGTTTCTCACAACCTCACCATCTTCCCCGTGTTTGTTTTTGAACACCCACTTAGTTCTTATGACATTGACACCAACAGGAGGCTCTACTAGGGTCCACACTTTGTTTCTCTCAAAGTTTTCCAACTCCTCATGCATGGCATTAACCCAATGTTCATCAGATAGTGCGTGTCCAACATCCTGAGGTTCAAAGGTGGCAACAAAGAGAGAATTGGTAAGCAGGTGAGATGTGCAGACCTTGACCTTGTTGTCCTCTCATAGAGATTACCAATCATCTATTGCGGTGGATGTTGATGCTGAATGTGGTGAGGAGCCTCTCTCTCGGAGCGTGCTTCCCCTGCAACCATAGCTGGAGCTGGCTCGACAGTTGCTGAGGTTGATGTAGAAGCTTCTGGACCCTCTGCTAGAGTGGTGGAAGCAGCAGGAACAAGCTCGGATGTGGGATGGAATGACTCATCATCGTCATCATCCAAGCCTTGTAGGTCCTCTTCTACAAAGATACTCTCCTCCATCTCCCAGATACCCGCAGTCTCAACCACATTTCTTGCACAAAAGTTTGATTCATCAAAGGTTACATCGTAGGACTCTACGATGGTGTTAGTTTCCAAATTCAAAACTCTGTAGGAATAGCCATGAAGGGTGTAGCCAAGAAAGATGCCATCGAAAGATCTCAACTCAAACTAATCAATATTGCCACACTTGAGAATGAAGCACTTGCAACCAAAGGCATGCAAATGAGAAACAGATGGCTTCTTCCCAAAGCATAGCCCATAGGAAGTCACATTAAGAACTGAGCGCAAGAAAACCCGATTGGAAACATAGCAAGCACTGCTGATGGCCTCAACCCAGAACCGCCTCGGAGTCCTATGCTCATCGAGCATCGTCCGGGCCATTTCCACGAAGGTTCTGTTCTTTCTTTTGACCACACCATTCTGCTGAGGGACACGTGGTGCTGAAAACTAATACTCAATACCATGCTCAAGGTAGAAAGCATCAAAAGAGGAGTTCTTGAACTCCGTGCCATTATCACTATGGATTGCTCGTAATGCACCATGGAGTTCCTTGAACAACCTCAAAGCTAAGTTCCAAAAGTGATGAAACACTTCATCCTTGCTCTCAAGAAAGTAAACCCAAGAGTAGCGAGAGTAGTCATCGAGAATCACAAGAACATACCACTTCCCACCCGCTGAACGAACCCGAGAAGAACCAACAGTGTCCATGTGAAGCAACTCTCCAAGATGTTCAGTCATCACCAAATTTATTGGTGGATGAGAAGCGGCAATCATTTTCCCATGACGACAAGGAGCACAAACCAAATCCTTAACAAATTTGAGCATAGGCGATCCTCGGATCAAACCTAGGCCACTCCAGCGACAAAGCAAGTCAAAGCTCATGTGACCTACTCTCCTATGCCATTTCTAGAGCTCAGAAGAAGATTGAGCAAACAAGCACTTGTGAGACCAGAAGAGACAGGAAAGTCAGCCTAAAAAACTTTTCCAGTGCTAGAAATCCCACAAACCAAAGAGCCATTCGCATCAAGAACACAAGAAGCATTTTTCTTAAAGCGCACTTCCAAACCAACATCAAGCAACTGAGAGACAGAGAGGAGATTGTAGTTGAGATGCTCAACCAAACCAACATCCTTGAAAGTGAATTTTTCATTTACCTTTATCGCGCTTCTTGCCTTCACTCTCCCTCTCTTGTCATTTCCAAAGGTCACATACTCCCGGCGCTTCAAGGAAGTCAGGCTGGAGAACCACTAATCTCCGGTCATGTGGTGCGAACACCTAGAGTCCATCAACAATTTGTTCTCTAGGCCTCCACCTGCTGCCTACAAAGAACAAGAAGGAAACATCGATGACTCAGTGCTGGAGTTATAAAGAAAACTCTTGGGAAGCCAGCATTGAATCACACGACCTGCAGGGGTGATCACAGTTCTTTGCACATTACCACTCGAATGCATGGGACAAGAACCACGATAGGAAAAGCGTGGCCTGTCAAAGCGTCTCGACTCAAACCTGGGGTTGTGAGGATAGAAATCATCTGTGTGAAAACTAAATCCACGCGAGCAACGCTCACCACGATGGGGAAAACATGGAGCATTAAAGTGCTGCTGCGCAAAGCCTCTGTTTTGTGAATCAAAGCCATATGAGGAATGATCCTGTCCATGATAGGCACGAGAAAAAGAGTGAGACTGAAAACCAACAAAATCATTATGATGCACATTTCTAGTTAACTCAGCTAGCATCCTCTCAATCCTCTTACGCCTATAACAGATTTCATCCAAGTGACCCTTACGACCACAGAACATGCAAATGTAGACACTCTTATGTTTAGGCTTATCTTGCACAGTGGGTTTAGGTTTTGGCTTCTTGGCTTGTTATGGATTGAAGGAAGCATTGGGGTTAGGTGGATAGTATGTGTCAGTGGGTTTGATGGATTGTTTCTCATCCTTATAGCTAGAGCTAGGCACAAGTTTACCCACATTCTCACTCTCCTTGTCACACCTCTCAAATCCCAAGCCCAAGTTGTAGGTTGCCCTTCTGGCACTTTCTTTTACTCTTGCCAAGTCACTCTCAATCTTCTCCTCACTCACAAGGGTTCTCTGGAGACAAGAGATGAGATAGTCATTTTCTTGGGTTAGGATTTTGTTTTCCTCTCTAGTGATTGCAAGCTTATCCTTAAGAGAGCCACACACTACGTATGGTGGTGGGAGAACTTTTGAGCGAGTCTCATCTAGCAGCTTGGACTCGAGCTCTTTGACTTTGAGGGTTTGAGCTTCCAACTCATTAGTGAGCTTGGGGCACTTCTGACAGGCACCCATAATAGTTGGTCTAGCTTTGAATTCATCAAGCTCTTTAATGGCACTCTCAAGCTGACTAGCAACTTGAGCATACACACTTTCCCTCTGACTGAGATCATTCATCACAACTTGACAAGACTCACACTCAACATCAGCTTTTTTAGCAACCTTGGACCTAAGCGAAGTGATCTCATACTCAGCACTCTCCAACTTAGACTTAAACTCTCTATTCTCACAAACAGCGCTGCGAAGCTTATCATCTTGCATGAGCAAAACATCACGCAAATGATCAAGTTCAAAAGAGAGCTCATAAAGAGTGGGAGGTACCTCGCTTGTGTCGGAGTCGGAGCTAGAGTCGATGTCGTGATTGTTCTTTGCCATGAAGCAAAGCCTAGTGAAGTCGTCCTTCCTCTTGACTCATGGCTTCTCAACCTCCTCCTCTACGCTTGTAAGGCCTTCGCTTGATGTGAGGTCGACGTCACTCAAGGCGACAATGCAGGCGCGTGCAATGGCCTTGGCGAACTTCTTGGATTTCTTGCCTTTCTTGTAGAAATGGTTCTTCTTCTGCTTGAAATCTTTAGTGTTGTTGTCATGGTACCAGACCTTCTTCTTCTTCTTGGGACAGTCAGCAATATAGTGCCCCGGGTCACCACACTCAAAGCAGATTCTTGAAGCACCTCCTCTTCTCTCCTTGCGGTTGTTGTAGAACTTCCTGAACTTCCTTGTGATCAAGGACAGCTCCTCGTCAAGAATGCACTCCATCTGTTCATCAAAAGCTGCAACAAGAGAAGAAAGAGCAAACTCCAAAGAAGACTTGTCAAGTGAGGGGTTAGTTCCATAAGAAGCACCACTGTGACTACCCTTTTGAGAGCTAGAAAGCAAAGCCATGCTAGAAGCAGGATTAACAAGATTAGGACGAGACTTCCTAGACAACTCATGAGATTTTAGCTTGCTATACAGCTGCTCATAGTCTAGGGTATTGAAATCAACAGTTTCTTCTAGTGTAGCAATCTTAACCTCCCAAGCATTTTCATCCAGAGAATACAGCAATTGCTTAGCTCTATCATTATCATAGTACACAAGGTTACCATAATCCCGCAAGTTGCACACAATGGCCTCAAACCTACAAAAAGTGTCATCTACTGACTCGCCAGGTTTTTTGCAAAGGTTTGGTACTGTCTATTGTAAGAGTCCTTACGCATAGACTTGATTTGATTGGTACCCTCATGGTACATGCAAAGCTTTGCCCAAACAGCATGTGCAGTATCAAGATGAGCAACAAGGTCATGATCATTCCTACCTAGAGCAGAAAGCAGGATATTGACAGCTTTGGAGTTGTTCTCATACTTGATTAGCTCACCTGCAGATGTAGTGTTGAGGTCTCTTGGTATAGCATACTCCTGCTCAACTATCTCCCAAATTGCACGTCCTTCGCTCAAGAGATAAGCCCTGGTCCGTGATTTCCAGTAGGGAAAGTCCTCTCCATCAAACATCCAGAGCTTGACGGCACGCTTCTCTATGTCGCCTTCAGATCACAAAGCCGGTGAAGGTCAACTAGTGATCAAACCGGCTCAATTACCAATTGAAGGACCGAGAAGGCGACTAGAGGGGGGGTGAATGGGAGCCAATTAAAATTCTTTACAAGAACTTGACCTATATCCCAATTACAACCCAAGCCAACCTCTAAAGCGATCACCAAGGCCACACACACCAACTTGTGATGCAACCCTAGGAGCGATCAGAACCAGCAGTGGACCACAACGAAAACAAAGGAGAGCAGCAAAGACTTGACACAGTCAGAGAACAAACTCAAAATAGGTTACTGGACGATCATCAACGGCACGATCACTAGCATCGGCAGTGCCGATTGATACTATCAGCAGTGCCGACCATGTCCATCGGCAGTGCTGATGCGGGGTTCAGACCCAAGCCACCGGCAGAGCCGTTCATGGCATCGGCAGTGCTGATCCGGGTTCTGACCCACCGGCAGTGCCGGTCCAGGCGATCAGCAGTACCGATCGACCCTCGACAGAACAAAAAACTGTCGTGATTTTCCCCCAAATCTCTCCAAAACTCAACCAATGATCTCAAAAACATGCAATTTTTGGAACAGGTAACCCTTAACACATCACGACCCTAATCCTAGAAGATCCACTCAATTGGCTCAAGAAATCATCATGAATTTCAGATCTTGTGCCAAGAACACCAAAAAGGGGAAACTTGAGAAATCCTTCAAATCGAAAGTGATAGAGCTCTTGATTCGGTCAAGGATCCAAATAGGATTGTTCTAGCCTATCATAGCACCAAGATCCCCCAAGAAATCTGCCCAAAAACTTGCCCAAAAGTGAAATCAAAAATTCCCACAAATATAGCTCTGAAAATAGAGAAAAAGAGAAATTCGGGATTTAGGGAGAGAAGAAGATCTTGAGCACGAAAGAGATGTATACAAGGCTAGGAAGCCACCCTCTTCCTCCTACTATTTGGAAGAGAAAGAGATGTCTCTCACACACCCTCTCCTCTCCTCTATTACATGAAGACCCCTCCTAGCACTTTGAATGAATTCCTAACAAGGATAATGGGAAGAGGCACCTCTCCCACCAGCCACACCTCTCCTTATATAGGCCTAGGGTCCAAAAAAACTCTACCCTTGACCTATAACACATTGCCACCTACCACCAGGGGCAAAACTGTTCAACTATTTTTCCTTCGCCCGAACGCCATCGAGCCCTTCACAACTTTGCTTCGCCTTGACGCAAGCTCCGCGATGGTGCCACGTGCACCACCAACTGCCGCCACCAGTTTTGAGGCCCAAACTAGGAAACCGCCTTGCATGCTTCTCAAAGCATGACTTCCTAATCTTGACGCGTGTCACCCCGTCCCGTGATCCTCCTCGTCGGCAAGTATCTCCCGCCTCCGGTCCATTGGAAGCCTCTACTTGCACCGACGCCCGATCACCCTTGACTTGGTCAACCCCGCCGTCTTGATCACCACCCATGGTTTTGAGGCTCAACTGCGAAACCGTCTGTGCTTCTTGCTTCTCCACGTGTACGGTGTGGATCACCCTTGACTTCACCCGGCCTCCCGATCGTCTGGCCCCAAGTCTCCTACTTGTGCCCGATCCTCTCGTCGTTGACCGCCAAGTTGACTCCAGTGACCTACACATCATGAGACAAGCAAACACATTTCTCATCTCCTGCAAACTCTCCAACTCAATTACCAACTCTAGTTAGTCAAAACCATGACATGCACAAACTCATGCAATCCCCAGATTCCCGCATTTCAACTCAAACACCGAACTCAACCAATGTCAACTTTTCATCACATATTGCAAACCATGGCACATATCCACATGGTTTCTCATGATTGCATGATAAAGTCTAAACTAGATGTTCTAGACTTCAACCACTTGTGACAAGGTCATAAAATGCCAATAAGCCCCGCTATACAATGAGAATGACTTAGTGACCAAGTTGTGCTGGTTTACACTTACCCATATTGTGTTGGAGTATGTGTTTATGCACTTGATACTTGCAGTCCTCTAATATTGAAGCAACTCCTGATCCATCACTACTAAGTTTTAATTTGCTTAGGACAAGCAAAGGTTTAAGTTTGGGGAGGTTTTGGTGGCCCATAAAACCAAATATCGGCCACCAACCGGTCAGTAAATGCAAGGTAAAGACCAAAGTTTAATAAATATTTGTTTAAAACCAATAAAGTTTCATGAGTTTTGGTGTGATATGTGATTGCAGGTATAAGAGAGCCAAAATATGCAAAAACATGAAGAAACACCACGTCCGCCAATCACGACTGTGAAACAGTCGTTTTCACCAGCCGACAAGGTCGTTTTCAGGCTAAAATCAGGACCCGGTCGACAGGGTCATTTACAGCTCAAAACAGCCACCCGACTAATCGATCGGAATCATTGTCAGGCTGATCATCTGACCCGGCCAATTTTGCAACACACTTCACCGTGATGCCGTTTTCTCCTCTCGGACTAAAAGTGATGAAGTATGGCCAAGGAAAGAAAGCCAACAAGTGGCCTAACCGGGAGAAGTCAAGGGGCGACTCGGAGGGGTCAGCACCCGGCCTAACATGACGCCCTGCCTGGCCTGGCCTGCCACCCGGCCTGGGTTTGATACCCGGGGTGGCCAGCCCATGAGGCCCAAGAGGCCTACCGGCCCCAAAATGAAGGAGTCAGTGTGAATCGACCAAACAACCGACATCAGGGCAAGATCCAAGCGACCCAAGAGGAGTCGGTCATGAACCGACACAATCTAAGGGCCACCCGGCCTGTGCTGCCGGGTGGCCCACGTGGTCGCCCGGCCTTGCCCGCCGCCCGACGGACCGACTTCGGCCTACTGACTCTTCTTCACCTACAAGTACCCCCCCCCTTGCCCATGGCCACCTATAAATAGAGGGGGAATCCGACAAAAAAAAGAGATCAAGAAAGAAAACACATCAAGAAGTCCATTTCCCACTACTTGTGCTACTTAGTAGAGTAGGTTAGTTAGTCGGTATTTAGAGTCTAGTCGAGAGCATTGCTCGAGATTCCAGAATCATCTCGAAGTCTTGGTATGAGCTCTCTTGTATCTTTTCTCTTTTTGTAAGACTTATCCTTTATCAATATAAATATCTTTCTCTTTACAATATAAATATCTTTCCCTTTATATCTTGTCAAGTGTTCATCTTAACTTAGTGATTTCTTTAAGTTACAATTATCGGGATGAAACTTTGTTGCGTAGTTCATGGGTTTCCCGGCTAGGATTTACTTAAGTTTAGTTCTTTCTAGGACATAGACTTGGTTATTTCCGGCTATTCTTCTGCTAGGCCAACGGAAGAATCTTAGATTTAGACTCGCTATCCTCCCGGCTAGCTTAATCGTTCTCTTTATTTATCTTAGTGTGGATTTCTCATGTGTTGCTACCCCCCCCCCTACTTTTATCATTGAACATCCTTACCCCCTCTTTGGTCATTTGGTATAATTCTTGTAGTTATATCTTTGTTAAACCAAGATAATCTTACACCTAGTTTTCCTGAGGAAAATAAATACGATACCTGGAAATACTCCCGGGTGAAATGCTACAATGGTGTTTCGTGCGCTTGCGGATTAATTCACTTTATTCTTAAAGCATAACAAACGGCAACAATCATTTTTGGTGTTGTACCAGGAATAGTGATATTCTTGATACGACATTAAGAAGTGTCAACACTATGCATGTCCTAGCCCTTCACTTGTTGATCCATAGGGTCAGAGTTATGTATGTTATAGTACTTGACTTGTTGATCTGTCGGGTCAAGGTTAGGTATACTCTTATCCTAGACTTGTTGGTCCGAAGGGCCAGAGTCGAATGGGAATCAAGAGTATTATTTAGCAATGTAAGCATGGTGCTTAGGTTGGTAAATAACATGAGTGTTTGGTTGCCCCACAAATAGGAATAGGTGTGACGGTAAGGACTTAATTGACTTATTGCTACGTGACCCTAGGACTAGCATTACGGACTTAATATCTTTAATGTCACGTGTCCTAGTAAAGGATTGCCAGTAGGTGGTGACAGCCCTATTGTGCTTATTAATCCTTCTTGCTTTGGTGCAACATAGGACTTAGGCTTGTATGTGTTGTATTTAACCTATAGACAGGAATATAGAATACATAAAGATCTAGCTTAACTCCTCTTTAACCCACTTAATCTAGGCATTGTGTTAAAGTCAGGATGGATTGTTCTGTGTGTCACTATCCACTATCATTATTATCTTTACCCCTATCTATCCCTTCGGTATATTATTAGTTATATGGTTATGAACATGCTATCTTTTGACCGCCGCCTTCCCTTGGGAGAACTATAAATGACAGTCATTGGAGTAATCCAGTGGTGAAATGCTATAACGGGATGTCGTGCGCTTGCGGATTTAACTTGCCCACACTAACCATTTGTTGAGTTCTACCAACAAGTAGTTCTGGCGCCTTGCCCAGGTCCATTTATTTGGTATGACTTAGCAGATGTCAACAAGTATTTCTGGCGCCATTGTCAGGAAAGGCACTGGCTAAAAGAGAATCACCAGCATTTGTTGACATTTATTGACATCGCATCAAGAATATCACTATTCCTAGTATGGCGCCAAAAATGATTACTGGCGTTTGTTATGCCTCTGGAATGCTTTCATCGGTCAGCTGTTGAAAACTTGAAATCTTGTTCCGCAGGGCATTAGTTTTGCCTAGTGGGAAGAACCTGGCAAGGAAAGCATTGGAGCACATGTCCCATGTGGTGAGCTCTTCTTGATTGCTGTAGAACCATTGCTTGGCCTTCCCCAAGAGTGAGAATGGAAAAAGGCGAAGCTGGATGGCTTCAGGGGTCACATCCCTCATGGTGAAAGTGCTGCACACCGCCAAAAACTGTTAGAGGTGGGCGTTTGCATCTTCTGATGCCTTGCCACAAAAAGCGCTGGCCAAAACCATATTGATTAAGGTCGGTTTCATCTCATAGCCTCCGTTCCTCATGTCCGGGTTCGGACCGGTGCGGATGTTGTCTGCAGACGGGGCGGAGTAGTCATAGATCGTCTTTTCAGCCATAGTTGGTTGAACGGACGTAGACAGGACTCACTGTTGAGCCTGTGTGATCGGAGGTGCTTCAAGAGCAAGTACAGGCCGAGGAGGGGTGAGTCCCCAAGCTTAATCCTTTGCTCGTCCCGATCAAATTAAAACTTAGCAGTGATGGATCAGGAGTTGCTTCAATATTAGAGCCCTGTAAGTATTGAAGGACCGAGAAGGCGACCAGAGGAGGTGAATGGGAGCCAATTAAAATTCTTCTCAAGAACTTGGTCTATATTCCAATTACAACCCGAATCAACCTCTGAAAGAATCACCAAGGCCACACACACCAATTTGTGATGTGCTAACCCTAGGAAGGACTCACACCAGCGGAAGAACTAGAGAGAAGCAAAGAAAAACAACCAAGACTTAAAACTGGGAAAGAAAACACAAAACAAGCAGCTCAGACTGACCATCGACAGTGCCGGTCAGGGGCATCGGCAGTGCCGATTAAGGAATTTTCTCCCACACTGGCAGTACCGGTCCAAGAATCGATAGTATTGAATGACCTCAGAAAGAAGATGAAATTCTCGATAAGGACATCGGCAGTGCCAATCCCAGTTTTTCTTCCCTCATCGGCACTGCCGATGGAAAGACCGGTAGTGTCGATCGACCCTCGACAAAATAGAAATTAGTTCGGGATTAGGCAAGAACTGGACCAAAACCTAATCAAATGAACTCCAAATCATGTAATTTTTGGACCATGTAATCCTCAACACATCACGACCCTAATCCAAGAGGATTCACTCAATTGGCTCAAGGAATCATCACAAATTTCAGATCTTGTGCCAAAAACACCAAAAAGGGGAAACTTGAGAAATCCTTCAAATCGAAGGTGCTAGAGCTCTTGATTCGGTCAAGGACCCATGTAGGATTATTCTAGCTCATCATAGCACTAAGATCCCCAAGAAATCCACCCCAAAAACTCACTCAAAGGAGATCGAAAATTCCCACAAAAATAGCTCCAAAAATAACAAAAAGGAGAAATTCAGGATTTAGGGAGAGAGGAAGAACTTGAGGATGAATTTGAATCTCATATCATTGATTCATCAAGTCAAGATACATGGATACATGGCTAGGAAGCCACCCTCTTCCTCACACTATTTGGAAGAGAAAAAGATGTCTCTCACACACCCACTCCTCTCCTCTATTACATGAAGACCTCTCCTAGCACTTTGAATGAAGACCTAAGGCAAGGCTAAGGGAAAGAGAGGCACCTCTTCCACCAGCCCTACCTCTCCTTATATAGGCCTAGGGGTTGTCAATTACTCATCAGATATTACAAACCATGACACATATCTACATGGTTTCTCAAGTATCAAGTGCACAAACACATACTCCAACACAATATGGGTAAGTGTAAACCAGCACAACTTGGTTACAAAGTCATCCTTATTATACAGCGGGGCTTATTGGCATTTTATATCCTTGTCATAAGCAGTTGAAGTCTAGAACAGTTAGTTTAGACATTGTCATGCAACCTCCTACTTTATCATGAGTCTAAAGTTTTTGTATTGCTGCATAGGATTGAAAATCTTCCCTCTTGGTGCAATCTTTATTATGACTTTCATCTCTCAAAGGGTGTATTTCCTTGCCAAATGCTTATCCTACTTTCTAAAAGTTTGGCTCAAATATGTGGAGTTTGGTAGGTTATCGCATTCAGCATGCATGTATTGTTAAGCAAAGAGATGATCCTAGCTAAAAGACATTGCAGTTCCTCATTCCAATCATTTAGAATAATGTCCAGGCGAGAGGGAGAGAATGGACTCACGCGAAGGATTGGGCTAGCACAATTGCAAAGGTCGTGGGTGCAGTTTTATCCCAAAGACTGGATTTTTGTGTAAGAGAGAAAGGATGGCTCTTTTTTTTTGCTCAAAGAAATATTTTATTTTTGTATGAACCTTGAAGATTTTTGATATAGCACATCCATGAGAGCTGATAATTTTTTCCTTTCTTTTCTTTCTTTCTTTCTTTCTTTGCTTCTTTCTTCCAGCTCTCATGGTGTAAAGAGGCTAATTCAATGGTTCAAATATTTTTTTGCAAACTTTTTTTGAGCAATTTTCTAGGAGGACCATGATCTTTTAATAGGATCAAAGGCTCGCGAAAAGAAAGATTTTGGTTAACATGCTTGGTGGAGTGTATGCATGATTCTGATATGGAAACCGCATAGCCAAGCATGATTAATTTGAGAACTCAAAGATAACGCGAAGCATAATGATTAGCTTTGGAAGTGCAAGTCCCTCATAAGGATCAAATCCTAACTAAACTCAATGCATGCATAAATGGCATAGACATGGTTTTGCTACTTAATATTTGGCCATGGTAGGAAATTGTCTATCAAAGGGAAGATGTGCACCAAGTAGGGGGTTTTGTTGCAGCATGGTTTTGAAAGAAATCATTGGACTCTAATCATAAGGAAATCACAGATTCATCCAAAACATGCCATATCATAAACTCCAACAACTAGACTTGATGTTTATTAGCCATTTTGCAAACACTAAAATATAGAGGGACTAGTGTTATCATTATGCCGGTCTACCATTACCCACAAAAAATGAGGAGTAGAGGTTGTATACTTGAGACTCAAATGGAGCTAATGGAGCAACTATTCATCATTTCCATAGGCAAGGTAGAGACCAAGTTCACAAATTTTATTTATAAAGGGAAATCTTTTTATTCTTTTTGGCTTTGCAAATTTTTATGGTATTCCTTAAAAGCTAAAATCTTTTTGGGTTTCCTTAAATTTTATCAAAACTGAAAATCTTTTTGGATTTTTCTTAGTTAGCTATATACAAAGGGAAACAAAAAGACTCAACTAGAGAAAGAGGGAGAGAGGATAGAACAAATGGCGAACCTTGGTGTAGGTACCTTCCCAAGCTTAGGTCTTTGCAAGACTTAAGCTTAGATGGCGTTCACTGCGGCGGTTGATACTCGATGTTGAAATGGCCGAACAGTTGGTCCATCATGGAGATGTTTGTGTGAAGTTGTTCTGACGTTTGTTGTTGCCATTCTTGTTCTTTCCTTATGTCTGCTTGTATTTCTTGAGTTCGCATGTTGGTCTCATAAGCATTGGCAGTCTGATATTGCATATCTTCTTGCAACTCCGTAAAGTTGTATGATGTGAATCGGCCAGAACGAGAAGTGCCTATGCCTCCATGAGGTTTATGGTAACTTCCCATCCCATAGGGGTTGGAAGGTTCGTACTCTTCATAGTAGGAGGTAGTGTAGTTTGTTGATGAACTAGCAAATCCGGGAAACTGTGGTTGCTCCCAATAGTGTCGGGAGTTTCCTAAAGTATCCAGTTGAGGTGTATTCATGGCTGTTTCGTGCTGTTGTTCTTCTCGTAGGAGTTGCGCTCTTGTTCTTGGCCTATCCTCTGAAACACTATGTCTTGCATGCTGCGAGGGAGCTTGCAATTTGTACACAAAGTTCTTTTTACCAATAATAGTGAGCTGGGGGTTAGGCAACTCAATTTCTAAGTCATATCCCAGATAAAGCATGAAGTATCTATTATTCTTCTCTTTCAACAAGTGGTCTTGCAAGAAATGGTCTTCTCCTAACAAAGGAGCGCTAGGGAGATGATCTATTCTAGCTCTGTGAAGTGCACCAACCTTTGTAGCAATTCTAATGACAAAAGGGGTAAAAGTAATGGGTCCTTGTTGTCTGAAAGCTAAGGTGAGCCAATGGTTGATGAGGAAAAATGTGGGTTTGTTTTAATCTTCTTGATTACAGCATGGAGATAGGCTTTATCCAAACTATTCACCAAACATATATCACCCCGAGGGGTTAAGTAGTGAGTGATAAAACGGTGAATTATACGGAGCGATGGGTTATGAATGTCACTAGTGCGTTCTTGCCCCATAACAAGATTTCCTATCTCTGCCCCAAGTCCTTATAGTGTGAAACCTTTAAGTTTATCAATGTCTAAGGCGGCCTTACGGTCAAAACCAAGATAAGTACTAATTTTTGTAAGGACCGTTCGTATGTTTCACCACAAAGACGAAATTCATAGAGAGTGCCTGTTTTGTTTGATTCATGGGCATGAACTTTCAATGTGCAAAGAAATTCGATAGTGAGCCATTTAGAACCATAATCATCAGGGTGATAGAAATCATACCACCCTACCGTGTTGAGCGCGTATTCAAAATCAGCGAAGACGCTGATTCCCTCGAGGAAGTCAAGGTCGAACTTGCGCACGGACATGAACTCTCGGTCTTGTATGGCGGTGAACTTGCTTTGCTCATCGAATTCATTGAACACCATGTTCTCTTGACTCTCCATGTACTTCTCAAATTCTCCATCTCCTCCTCCTTGTTCACTTGCTACCGTTGCAGCCTCGGATATGGACATTGATTCCGAGTGGTAGCTTGGAGCTTGCCCGTAGGCAGCCTCCGAGTGTTCAGCTTCTGAGCGCTCACTTGGGGTGCGTCTCCCACGACTTGAGCTGCTGCTGAACTTGGTGTAGAGGCCCCTCCAAATGTTTGCCATTTCTGCAAAAGGGTTATTTGGACACAATACCCGAAGGACAATATGACAATAATGGTTAGCGATTAGTATTCGGTTAGTAGTCCAAGTGTTAGTCGTTCAAACGTGCAAGGGTGGCAGCAAACTTGCTCTACTTAGTTTTATTGCAGCACACTTTTATTCCTATGTTCAAAGTGTACTTACTAAAAAGACTAGTGAAAAGAAAGAGAGGGTGCAAAGGGAGAGAGATGTGAGGGAGAAGAGTGTTTTCAGCTGAAGGTTGGGGGGTGAAGAACTTGGAGAATGAGCCTCGGTATTTATAGGCTTGAGAGGAAGCCTTGGAGCAAGATTTTCAGGCCGGGCGGCAGCCCATGCCGGTTGGCAGAACATTTTCCTCCACTTGCTCCATTATTGCTTTGGTGGTGATGGGAGAGGGTTAGGGCCACGCGCCATGTGATCCTCTTGCTCACTTTTGCCAGAACTTTGTTGAGAGTGTGGGGAGCAAGGATAGAGTGATGGGATGGCCAAAGTTGTAAGTTTCCAATGAGTATTCTGCCACTCATGAGGCCTAGGGGAGTAGGATCGAAGGTGAGAGTGGGTGATTGGAGTGTGAGGTGACTTGAGTGGCTCTCCTTCACTTGCTTTTCACTCATGGTGGGGTCTTTTGGTGAGCATTTTGCATAATGGAAAAGCTATCCACACATCCTCCACTCATGGCCATCATCTCTGCAGCAAAAGTGCAAAGAATTCAAATAAAAAAGTATGGCCGGGCGGCAGCCCCTGCCAGGCGGCACAAAAATCACCCAGTCGGGTGGTCATTTTTCATGAAAAATGGTCTCCCGGGTGCTAAAATTTGACTGGCCGGGTTAGAGTTTGGGCGACTTAAAAGTTACCCAGCCGTGTGGTCTGTCTCCCGGGTGCTAAAATTTGACTAGCCGGGTTAGTGTTTGGGCGACTTAAAAGTTACCCAGCCGGGTGGTCATTTTTCATGAAAAATAACCTCTCGGGTGCTGAAATTTGACTGGCTGGGTTAGAGTGCCCGATCATCACCCGGATAGTCATTTTTTGATGAAATTTGACCTCCCAGCTGGGAAATTTGGCCGAGACATCAATTTTTTTTAAAAGGGAAAGTAAATATTTAGTGGTATGTACAAGAGAAGGGGGAATAAATATCGGTTACCTTCCGACAAGGGTCCGGATTTTTCGTCTCGAACAAGACGTTCTCCGCGTTCACACTCGCGTGGTGCCTTCCGTGGATGGAGAATTTTCCACGGTTGGTGCAACTTCTTTCTTCCACCATACTTGTTTGATTTTCTTGGGCCTGGCGGCGACCTTTTTCTTTGCTTCTTGTGGCTCGTTCTTCTTTTTGCTTAGTGATTGTGTGCTCTTGACTTTTACCACCGGTGTGCCCGATTTTTGTGCTATTGGGTATACCTCAATTTTCTGCACCGTGTTAGGATTTTTACCATAAAAGATGTGTACCTGATTGCATTATTCCGCTCAGGGCCTGAAGGCAAACTTCTCTTCATTCCTATTAATGTTAAAGTGGATTTCTCCAACCCTAATGTCAATGTTGGCATTTGCGGTGCTGAGGAACGGCCTTCCTAGTATAAGAGGCATCTTTACATCGGCCTCCATATCTAGCACCACAAAGTCAATGAGAACAAGACAGTTCCTTATCTTCACGGGTACGTCCTCCACGATGCCCGTCGGATAGCGAACTGATTGGTCGGCGAGCTGCAAGCACATTGCTATAGGGGATAATGTATTGACATTAAGTTCACCATACACTGCTTTGGGCATGACGCTCACGCTTGCCCCCAAATCACAAAGGGCGTTGTTGAATTGTTGTATCCCGATGGAACATGGGATGGTTGGGCATCCCCGATCTCGCTTCTTTTCTAGGAGAGAGTTTAAGATGGCGGTGTTGCATTCCTTCGTTAATTTGACAATCTCAGTGGATGGCATTGAGCGTTTGTTGTTGAGGATGTCCTTTAGGTACTTGCAGTAGGTAGGGACCTGCATGGCATTAGGTAGTGGTATATTGACATATAATTTCTTTATTACCTCTACAAATTGCTCGTCCATTGTTGGCTTGCGTTGGCGAGAGGGAAATGGCAACACCAGCGTATCATAGAACTCATGTGGCGCCTTCTTGAGGGTGCCTTTGCCTCTTCAACTTCAATTTCTTCTTCATCCCCTGACTCTGCATTCAGTTCCTTGTCCTTCCCTGCATTGTTAGGATTTGGCGGATCCTATGTAGATTTTCCGCCCTTAGTTGTGACAGCATTAACATTTTCTTTGGGGCTAGCTTTCGGCTAACCGGGGAGCTTGCCAGAGTTAGGCTTAACAATAGAAGCGGCCAGCTGAGCAATTTGGGTTTCTAACATTTTATTGTGACTAAGCTGGTTTTGCAGAGAGGTATTGAAAGTTTCCATGCGAGAATCTATGCTTTCTAGGACTTTATCAGTAGTAATAAATTTTCTACTGATACTTTCATTGATTTTAGACTGGCCTAGAACAAGATCACATAAGGAAGGTTCATTACGAGTGAAGTTTCCAGAGTTACCCGTACTCTTGTCAAAGGAGAGGTTTGGCTTTCACTCCCATCTGAAGTTGTTCGTATGGGGCCTAAAGCCGTTGTTATGGTTGTTGTTGAGGTAGTTCACTTCTTCTTCTTGAGTCTCTAGGCAGCAGCTTCCCATATGTCCAACATTGCCACAGACTTCGCAAGTCATGCGAGAGTCTAAGGATTGGGCAGTCTGAGGCGAATCCATTTTCTTCAAGAGTTGATTCATCTTGATTCCTAGCATGTCAATACCATCAACTTGGTGGACTCCCCTCATCTTGGGCTGCGGCTGGCTCTGCCTCTCATCATAGCCACTATAGTTGGCGACCATCTTTTCTATGAGAGTTTGGGCTTCATTGACCTTTAGAGAGAAGAAAGAACCTCCAACGGCTGCATCAAGCTGTTCATGAGCGGGACAGTTGAGCCCATGATAGAAGCTTTGGATTAGTAACCAATCTTGCATTCCATGATGTGGGCATGCCATAGTGTACTCTTGAAAGCATTCACATGCCTCAGGGATGCTTTCATCGGTCAGCTGTTGGAAACTTGAAATCTTGTTCCGCAGGGCATTAGTTTTGCCTAGCGGGAAGAACCTAGCTAGGAAGGCATTGGAGCACTTGTCCCATGTGGTGAGCTCTTCTTGATTGCTATAGAACCACTGCTTGGCCTTCCCTAAGAGTGAGAATGGAAAAAGGCGAAGTCGGATGGCTTCAGGGGTCACATCCCTCATGGTGAAAGTGTTGCACACCGCCAAAAACTGTTGGAGGTGGGTGTTTGCATCTTATGATGCCTTACCACAGAAAGGGCAGGCCAAAACCATGTTGATTAAGGCTGGTTTCAGCTCATAGCCTCCGTTCCCCATGTTCGGGTTCGGATTGGTGCGGATGTTGTCTATAGACGGGGCGGAATAGTCACGGATCGTCTTTTCAGCCATAGTTGGTTGAGTGGACGTAGACGGAACTCGCTGTTGAGGCTGTGTGATCGGAGTTGCTTCTAGAGCAAGTACAGGCCAAGGAGGGGTGAGTCGTTGACGCACTCTCCTCAACAAAGCCTCTGGATCATTGTGGTAGTTGTCTGGTAGGTCGAAACTAGTCATAAAATGTCCTGTTTACACCACAAATAGACAGGACAAGGGTAAGCCCGCAAAGGAAAGCGGTAACTTCTTGATACAAATATCAATGTTAAATTTTCAAAATCTTAGCCTATTGCTTCCCCAGCAACAGCGCCAGAAATGCTTGTTGACATTTCTTAATGTCGCATCAAGAATATTACTATTCCTAGTACGGCGCCAAAAATGATTATTGGCGTTTGTTATGCTTTAAAAATAAAGTGAATTAATCCGCAAGCACACAGAACACCATTGTAGCATTTCACTTGGGAGTATTCCAAGGTATCGTATTTATTTTCTTGAGGGAAGCTAGGCATAAGATTATCTTGGTTTAACAAAGATATAACTACAAGAATCATACCAACTGACCAAAGACGGGGGTAAGAATGTTCAATGATAATGTGGTAGGGGTAGCAACCAAGGAGGAAACCACACTAAGATAAATAAAAAGATTGATTAAGCTAGCCAGGTTGACAACGAGTCTAAGTCTAAGATTCTTAAAATAAATCTTTCTAATATATCTAAGTCAAGCGTCAAATCCTAGTTACTCGGATTGAGTACTTACACCAATTTCTTGGTACAACCTCGAGTCTTTTACCTATTAGCTCACTTCGGGGCATGAAAACGATCCACTAATATGGGTCGGTAACTAACCTCTGTACTAGTGGGTACGCTATCGCTAGACAACCCTGCTTGAGACTTCCCGAACGTGGTGGATTACTAAAGGGACAGATAGGATTGTCACCACCTGTCGCCTACCACACAGCCCATGGGGACGAATGCAAATCCAGCTAGTGTTAACTTAGGCACCGCGCCTTCGCCTTCACTAGATATTCTTCTGTTGGCCTAGCAGAAGAATAGCCAGGAAATAACCACGTCTAAGTTCAGAAAGAACTAAACTTAATTAAATCCTAGCTGGGAAACTCGTGAACTACACAACAAAGTTTCTTCCTGATAATTGTAACTTAAGAAAATGACTAAGTTAAGATAAAAACTTGACAAGATAAAAAAAAGGGAAGATAATTATATTGATAAAGGATAAGTCTTACAAAAGGAGAAAATATACAAGAGAGCTCATACCAGGACTCCGAGATGATTGTAGAATCTCGAGCGATGCTCTCGACTAGACTCTAACTCCCGACTAACTAACCTACTCTACTAAGTAGCACAAGTAGTGGGAAATGGACACCTTGATGCATTTCTTGCTTGATGATCTTTTTCTACCGAATTCCCCTCTATTTATAGATGACGATGGGCAGGGGGGTACTTATTGGTGAAGAAGGGTCGGTAGGCCGAAGTCGGTCCATCGGGCGGCGGGCAATGCCGGGCGGCCACGTGTGCCGGGCGACCGGGCATGCCGGGCGGCATGCACCGTTGGGCGGCAGCCCAGGCCGGGCGGCCCTTGGATCATGTCAGTACGCCACCGACTCCTCTTGGGTGGCTTGGATCTTGTCTCGATGTCGGTTGTTCGGTCGGTTTGCGCCGACTCCTTCATTTTGGGGCCAGTAAGCTTATTGGGCTTCATGGGCTAGCAACCCCGGGTGGCAACCTGAGACCGGACGGCAAGCCAAGCCAAGCGGCAAGCCAGGTCGGGCGATAGCCTTGGCCGGGTGCCGACCCCTCCGGGTCGCCCCTTGACTTCTCCCGGTTAGGCCACTTGTTGGCCTTCTTTTCCTTAGCCATATCTCATCATTTTTAGTCCGGGAGGAGAAAACGACATCACGGTGAAGTGTTTTGCCAAATCGGCCGGGTCGGATGATCAGCCTGAAAAATGACTCCGGTTGATCAGCCGGGTGGCTGATTTCAGCCGTAAATGACCCTGTCGGGCGGTTCCTAATTTCAGCCTGAAAACGACCCTATCGGCCGGTGAAAACGGCTGTTTCACAGTCGTGATCGGCCGACGGGGTGTTTCTTTATATTTTTGCATATTTTGGCTCTTATATACCTGCAAACACAGATTTCACTAAAACTCATGGAACGTTATTAGTTTAAACAAATATTTATTAAACTTTGGTCTTTACCTTGCACTTCCTGACCGGTTGGTGGCCGATATTGGGTTTTATGGGCCACCAACACCATTATTTGTAATTATATTTCTATTAATGACCATTGACTTGATAGGTTTATCTTTGCTTTGTTTTCACTTTATGTAAAAACAGGATAGTCTACCGCTAGTCCTGACCTATCGAAGAAATACACAGAGAATCTGGAAGTAATATTGAGAAGAGCACAACCTCGAGTCATTCATCCTCAAAATACTCTTGACAGTCAAGTCAGCTACATTTGCACCATCAAGCTCAACATCAATGGCCGAAAAAGTGCTTCATGAGTACTCAGCTCCTTTTGTTGACAATGTGGCTATTAGGCCAAATGTCAACACTGGGAACGAAAACTTCAGTCTCAAAGCCGGCCTAATCTACATGGTGCAGGCCAACCCATTCAGTGGGATGGCCAATGAGGATGCAAATGCTCACCTTCAACAATTCCTAGAAATTTGCAACACAATGTCCATCGAAGGAGTCACTCAAGATGCCATTCAACTCCGTATGTTTCCCTTTTTCCTCCTAGGGAAAGTGAGATGGTGGTTCTATGCCAACTCAAGTGTTCTGGCTACCTAGAATGATTGTTTCACAGCATTCCTCAAGAAATTCTTCCCGATAGGCAAAGCCAATGCCCTTCATGGAAAAACTTTAAACTTCTGACAAGCAGAAGAGGAATCCATTCCTAGAGCGTGGGAGAGGCTTCAAGAGTACATGTTAGCATGCCCACATCATGGAATGGATGAGTAGCTAATTTTGACCACCTTCTACCATGGGTTGATATCAACAGCCCGTGATCATCTCGATGCTGCTACCAAATGAGCCTTCTTCTCACTCACCGCTGCTCAAGCAAAAGAATTAATTGATAAGATAATCTCCAACCAAGGTTGGGATAAGAATCATTCGTAACCCTGCCAGAAGGATGAGCATGCCAACAAGGAGATGGATATGCCCAATGCTAAGCTGGAACTCATCATGAAGCGTGTGGATGAATATTCCAAGAAGAAGATGGAGATGTACGACATTGTTCAAGCCATAGAATGTATGAAGCGTGAAGTCAACCATAACATGGAGGATGACCACCCTGGAGGATATGAGGACATGTTGTGCAACACTAACAGGAGTTATCCACAAGGAGGTCAAGGGTGGAAACAATGCCCTTATCAACATCAAAAGCAAGCTTAATACTTCTGATTATAATTTTCCCTCCTTAAGAGATCTTATTCATGGCCAACCTAAGCTAAATGAAAGCCTATTTAAAAAGCTAGAGGCTCATGAGAAAATTTTAGAACGTATCAACACTAAGGTGGAAGATTTCTCGTCTTTCTTTGAGCACCAACAAAAATTTAATGAATTAGAAGAATCTAAGGGGCCTCAACTAGCTACTGTTGTTTCCTCTATTATAACTGTCAATACGATGAATCCAAGAGGATGTGAATTCACTCGCAAACAATCGCATACTAACCATGATGTAGGAAACTACATAAAGAAAGAGAAGTTATCCAACACCACCAAGAAAGAAGGACACAAGGGGAAGAGGCTTGGCACAAGTGCTATGAAAAGACAGCCACAACCCCAATGCGAGAAGTCGTCTGCATCCTCATCTCCAGGATCAGATATCGCGCCACCAAGTTAAACAAAACGGAGAGAAGTCCCGCTCATTGGACTTAAAATTGGTGAGCCCTTGCCAAAGGTAAATTCGTACTTATCTCATATCTGCTTTCCATCAATTTTTGGATTTCCATTTGCATTTGCATATTTGAATTTTTCCACCACATTTGCAAGTTGGAATTTACTCCAACCCATTTCCCTTTTCCAAAATTAGAAGAAAAAAATTATAGAATTTCAGAGTTCATCTTTTGAGAAAATGAGAGTACCACAAATCAAAAATGTTTTTCTTTCAAATATATTTTCTTTCTTGTGGGCCACCATAAGTAGGACCCACTGACCAGAGCAGAGGACCAGAGGGGCCATTCCCTGGTTGGGCGACCAGGCTTATTGGTCAACTGACCAGAGAAAAATGGCTCTCTGGGCCCACCTGCCTTAACTGCTAGCTTGCAACTGTCATATCCCAATATGACTGTTGTTTCGCTCTACATTTTGAGGCAAGGTTTTCAAGAGGAAGTTCTTGACCACACTCATATATTTCATCTCTCCATTATGCTCTGGACATTTGTGGTCATTTCTCCAAGCTATGGTATCATTAAACACTCTGAAATTCTGCCAAAAACATTTGCTTTGAGTTTCATTTGCATCTTCATGTTGCCTTCAAATCTTCATAAGAACAAACTCGATGAGGGCTCGATAACCGTCGAGTAGTTGACTTGTTGATCCGTCGGGTCAAAATTAAGTATACTCTTATTCTCGACTTGCTGGTCCGTAGGGTCAAAGTCACATCAGAAATAAGAGTAGTTGTTCTTGTGTACTCCTGCTCTCTTGTTGCAGCCAAGACTTCAAATGCTCCATCAACACGTTGCGGCAACCCGTGAGCAAGAGCCAGCTTGGGGGGAGTTCCTCCCCCTCATGTGAAGGTAACATGTATCATTTCCCTTTCCAATCACCACATGCATGATAAACTAAAAACATGAAAAAGATTTATTTCCCTTTCACATGCATGATAAATAGAAAAACTAATAATAATAATAATAATAATAATAATAATGATGATGATGATGATGATGATGAATAAATTCATACGCGGTATGAATGCATAAGGTTTTCTATGTTGAGATGATGAATAGTTGCTCTGTCTTTTATTCCTTTCATATGCCCAGTTTACAACCTAGCACTCTATCTAGTTTTGGTTTGTTGGCATGATTAAATTTCACCTCAAACACACTAGTGGGTAGCATAATTAAGCATTATCCTTCTAGGTTGTTGGGAGATATGATATGGTTAGTTGGGGCTGCTACGATCTTGCACAATTTGTGAAACTTCACACTGGAGAATTAATTTGATAAAAATAACAAGTTCCTCAATGATATAAATTCCTATCACAGCCATATGTTGTGCTACATTGTTAAACCCTCTACATATGCTACTTGTATTTTCATTGAGCCTTGTCATAATTGTGTGACCCTAGTGAGAAATATTTTCTGCATTCGTGATCAAGACCGCGCACATGATGCTAAGTTTTCACACTAGAAACTAGCAATCATCCATGTCACACCATCCATCCATAAAATAAAGACTTTGTCTTCATGATTGATCTCTCCCCAAGGCAATCAAGGTTGTGGCTATCAAAAAAAAAGAGAAAAACTCTTGCTCCATGAAGAGCTTGAAAGAAAAAGAAAGAAAGAAAAGATAGCCAATACTGCCAAATAAAGGGAGAGACAAATAAAAAGAGTCTCCATTCCACTTCACCATATCCACCACACATGCATATCTTGATCATGCTTGTAGAAAATGCTTTCTCTATGGATCCACTCTTTTGACTTGGCCACATATGAAATACAGGTATGTCACATTTATCCTTACCCTGAGCTCCACATATTAGCCTTTAGAGGTAGGACTTTTTAGGAATACATGTACATTGAGCGATCTGAGTGAATCATTTGAGGAACTTAGATTTATCAAAAAAAATTAATAACCTCCAGGCTAAAGTCGATCAAAGAGAGTAGGTGAAATGGGAGTCCTATAGACTATTCTGTCTTCCAACAGCTCAAGATTTTGAGAAGCTACAATGCCCCACAGGTAAATCAAAGGTGAAGTGCTCGTGCCGACTTATTCAATCCTATGTAGAGTGTCTTAGTTGTGCTCTTGGGTATATTAAGAGTAAGACATTGTAGCAACTCCTGATCAACAAAGTCTAAGTTTAGATTTGCTCAGGACGAGCAAAGTTCAGCTTGGGGGGTCTTGTTGACGGTCGTTAAATACCAATTTCGACAATCAATATAGCCATAACTAAGGAAAAACTTAGCATTTCATACACACATGTTAGCTAGGAATAACCAAATTCCACTTGTCCTTGAATTTATGTGCATGCAGTGATTACATACAAAAGGAGTGGAGATTTACCCCATGATCCATGATAATACTATTCTAGCCAATGAGAGATCGACAATTGGACATCACACAGATCCATCAAGGGAGAGAGCACACCTCCGGCCAATCAGAGCCAAGCATAAGGATCCACTGGCCCACTTTTGGGAGAAAATCGACTTAACCCACCGCCTTACGGTGTCAAAAGGGAATAGGGGTCACTTATCAGGGGCCTAGAGGAGAGGGGGCCCAAGGGCCCATCACCCATGTTCGGCCAAACAGGGGGTCCCCCTCTAGTGCATGCCTTCCACGTGGAGCCTTCTGGTGCCTCCACAAGGTCGGTTGTGCGCGTTTGGTGGAAGTTACCGCCTTTGGACCCTATTTAAGGAGGGGAGTGCCTCCACTCTCAACACACACCAAGAAGAATCCATTCTATAGCATCACACTTAGTCTTTAGGTCCTAGTGGAGTTTAGGAGAGAGGAGAGGTGTCTTGAGGTCCTTGACCTAGTCTTGGAGAGCTTTCGGGTTAGTTCTACTCTAGTCTTCTCTTGTAAGACTTATTCCTTTATTAATATTATTATTTTCTTTATTCCTTATGCCTTATCCTTATACTAGTGTGATAGTCATGTGCTTTGTATTTGGTTATTGCCTAGCCATGTTAGGTTATTATATGCTTCACATACCTATGCTAGTTAACCTATGTCCTTATACTCATGCAATGCATATTGTGGATAGACATGACTTAGTCCATGACTTGTTAATCCGTAGGGTTAGAGTTATGTGTGCTATAGTCTGTAGCTTTTTAATCCTTAGGGTTAAAGCTATGCATGTCCTAACCCTTTACTTGTTGATCCGTAGGGTCAGAGTTATGCATGTTATAGTACTTGACTTGTTGATTCATCGGGTCAAGGTTAGGTATACTCTTATCCTAGACTTGTTGGTCCGAAGGGCCAGAGTCCGATGGGAATTGAGAGTATTATTTAGCAATATAAGCATGGTGCTTAGGTTGGTAAATAACCATGAGTGTTTGGTTACCCCACGAACAGGAATAGGTGTGACGATAAGGACTTAATTGCCTTATTGCTACGTGACTCTAGGACTGGCATTACAGACTTAATAGATTTAATGTCATGTGTCTTAGTAAAGGATTGCCAGTAGGTGGTGATAGCCCTGTTATGCTTATTAATCCTTCTTCCTTCGGTGCAAGATAGGACTTAGGCTTGTATGTGTTGTATTTAACCTATAGACAAGAATATAGAAGTACATAAGGATCTAGCTTGACTCCTCTTTGACCCACTTAAACTAGGCTTTATGTGAATGTTAGGATGGATTGTTCTATGTGTCACTACCCACTATCACTATTATCTTTATCCCTATCTATGACTTTGGTATATTATTAGTTATATATTATGAACATGCTATCTCTTGACCGTCGCCTTCCCTTGGGAGAACTATAAATGACAACCATTGGAGTAATCCAGTGGTGAAATGCTACAACAGAATGTTCGTGCGCTTGCGGATTTAACTTACCCACACTAACCATCTGTTGAGTTCTACCAACAAGTAGTTCTGGCGCCTTGTCCAGGTCTATTTATTTGGTGACTTAGCAGATATCAACAATGGGGAATACGACCACACCTCTGAACATAGCGAGCAAAAAGAGAGATGGAGACACTCGCGTGTGATGGTGATGATTGGAGTGGCTGGTGTCCCACTGATCTGTGGTTCAGCGGTTCGTAACAGAAAAGAGAAGCGGATCAACCCTTAATCTCTCTAATCAACAAAAGGGTCATAGGATTAAGGAACGGGTCGCGTTGAACCGCTCCATTTTCAGCCTGACTCATAAACCATGTGACGGGAATGGGATACTCAATTAGTGGTAGACACTTTCTAGTCGAAGGATGCACAACTAGTTATATCTATTCCTATTCGGCAAGAGCTACAAGACTGGTCAGCATGGCACTATGATCCTCGGGGGCGCTTTTCTATGAAATTGGCATACAAATTGGCTGTACAGGTTAGAGACAACAAGGAAGGGCGCAGGGCAGCAGCATCAACAAGCGGAGCTGATGCAGAGTTCAAATGGCATAAGCTCTGAAAGACCGCTCTACCAAGAAAGGTTAAAATGTTCCTTTGGTGTTTCGCACATAACATCCTACTGGTGCACTGGAACCTACGAAGAGGGGAAGGGGGGGGGGAGAGACTTCGTGTCCTGTGTGCAATAGGCTTGACGAGGATGGTGAGCACTTATTCTTCAAATGCAAACAAGTCTATGCTTGCTAGCGGGCTATGAACCTGGAATACATTCAATGTCAGCTTATGCAGTGTAGCTCAACAAATGAACTGTTGGAGAAAATATGGTCCCTGGAGCATGGTGTGCAATTGACCACTTTGGTGTTCCTCTGGCAATTAAGAAATAAAACTAATGCATGTGAAAGAATGGCGTCTACAACTGACTTCTGCAACTCAATGCACAACAACTTTCAGAAGCTGGAGAAAACTGAGCGCAAGGTGAAGCAAAACATTACTCCCTCCTCTCTCCGTTCCAAAATTATTGTCACTATTGACTTTTTTCGTTATCTTTGATCATTCGTCTTATTTAAAAAAATTTTAAACATATTCATATATCTTCACATGATTTACTTTATTACTTGAGAAACTTAAAATAGAATCAATAATTTTGCATATTTGAGATAATATATTGAATAAGACGAATGATCAAAGATAATAAAAAAAATTAATGATGATAATAATTTTAAAACGGAGAGAATAACTTCAAATGGGCTGCGCCTCCAGCTCAGCTGTACAAACTGAATGTCGATGGTGTCTTCTCATCTGCTGATCGGAGTGGTGGCTGGGGCTTTGCAATTCGTGACTGTACATGCACGGTACTAGAAACAGGAGCTGGGAGGTTGCCATGGGTGGCTGGTGCTTTTCAGGCAGAAGCTGTTGCTGCCTTGCGAGGTCTGGAGAGAGAGCTGCATATTGGGGCATGCCAAGGATCATTTTGGAGATGGATGCGTATAATCTGGGGTGTGCGCTCACCTCTAATTCCTGGGATAATAGTTCAAATGGAAGCATTGTTAGATACATCAAAGAGTTCATGGTCCGGGATTTTAGTTCCTGTACTATTTCAGTGTGTCCCAGAAATTGAAATTCGGTGGCTGATGCGTTAGCTAGCCAGAGAGCTCTGCCTGTGGGCGAGCCGATGTACTGGTGCCGAACACCAAGCTTCGTAATGAACCTAGTCTATGCCGGAGTACAGTAGTTAATGGTAATTTCTTGCTGTTTTCCAAAAAAAAAAAACAAAGCAATATTATAAGAGGCTAAACAGGTTATCATGATTTTGTTGGAGATGAAAAGGTCTAGAAATCAAGATCAAGGAAATTATTATTAGGGCTCTTTTACAGTAGTCCCAAGCCTATTCTCTGGCACCTCAGGGTGCAAGATAAGAGGTCAATATTAGCGGTTGATTGTTTGGATAAGAGTTTAAATAAAAGATGAATTTATTTGATTAACAAACTCTCCTGGTTTTCCGGTACCACAAAGGTTATGGTTCCACGGAGATCTCCCACTTCGCCTTGTTGGTTTCTCACTGACGGCCGGGGATATAAACTTTTGCGCAATACATACATCATATAGTGACAACTGACACGAGTATAGAAGGGCTATCTTTTTCTCTCGTCACACAAATAACCTGATTACATGGGGTATATTTTGGTATGGAAGAAGAAAATATAAGACACACATACAATGTTGCGTGTTATTTTTTGAACTCACGATTCATTCGTTAGCCACATCAAGCATCACTTTCTAGATAATATTTTTATGCCACGTACATGTACATGTAACATGTCTCGTTTTACTGTAATTCAAAATATGTAGATGTTACATGTGTGCAATTGTTTATGTCAGACCCACTCTCCTATGTCATGTTTGTTATTGTGTACCGACATCTACGACTTGTCACATGTACGTGACTAATTAGGTTACCTAATTCCAATAACTATGTGCGTTAAGATACATGCCTTTATTTTAATGTTGCCACGTACAAACACACTGTAACGCATGTGTCATGTTCCTTGATAAAGATTTTGCAATTCTCAAGATTTTTTCTTTCCACCAAATGTAACCAACAGATTTAAAAAATCCAGTTCAATATTTACATAATAATAATATATTACACTTTGAGGTGCAAGAGATCATGGAGATCTACTCAAATGGACGGTTCGTAGTTATTTAGGACTACCGTAAAAACTCCCTATTATTATGGTTCATTTCATCATTGTCATGAACTTATGTTATAATGTAATGTAACATTTATCGAAATTTGACCGTGACTTAACATTTCATCATGAACAAGAATATTGTAATATTGTCAAACTTTTTGTCACTTTCGAACTGACTATTATATGGCATTTCTTTCTGGACTTGAATATCAATTCGTGTAAGTTTATCACTTCAACTGAAAAAATAATGTCAAAAAAAAAAGAAATAAAGTTGGATGATAATCTTGATATGAATAAGGGTTCCCGATCTTCTGATAGGTTTTGATAATCTTGATTAAGGCGGAGGCGATACACAAATCGATCCGGCTTCCGAACGACACGTTCTGAACCCCGCAATCGCAGCACAACGTCTCCTCTGGTTATCAACCGTTCAAGAACGATTGACCTCGCCGAGAAGGCTTATCCTTGCCTACAAATCAAGAACACAAGCAAGAACAAAGAAGAATGCAACCAAATTTGCAAGTATACGATGAATCTCACAAGTTGGAGTCTCACAAACCGATCAAACGGCAAAACTGTTATCAACAGAATAATCTAAGCAAAACCCAAACCCTAATGAAGAGGCGACGGCTATATATGAGGACCCTAGGGTTGTGCAAGACCCCCTGGACGCAGCCCTAAGTGGGCTCAACTTCATACATGGCCTAAAGACCGATTACCGTGTCGCAGCACCAGGACAGATTCTGGAAGTTGAATTGTTTTGGCGATTGCCGACGGCTCGGGACGAATTTTGACATGGGACCAGTTGGGTTGGAAAGGGCTTTTCGTTATCTTTACAGGCATATATAGAACGTCCAAATCCGAGTCCGTATGCGTCCTGGGCATCCGTTTTAGTGCAGACTGGTCCTGGGCTCCGAAACAGACTCGAAGTCGGTTTTGATTGGACCTCTACCTTGGCTTGGACGTCCTTGCTGGCCCATCACGTCTCCAATCACCTCCCCAGCTATCTCATGATCATCTCCATGGTTTCTAACAACAATTAATTTATTAGGTAGCAATCTATTCTCAAAATCACATAAAGAAATCATTAGGAACAAGCTCACCCGTAAATTCAGTTGTCACGCATGAACTTGTATTTTGGTTGGCGGAGTGCTGGGTGTAGCCATAAGGGTGATGTCCTCATCAAATCTCATCAGTTTTAAACCAAGATAATCACACTAGACTTACATGCAAACTACAAACAAGTCTGCTTGCACCCACGCATGCAGTTCAAGAAGAAATACAACCAACAAAACACAGGCTCACTCGGCCAAATTGAGAGTGAATCACCTAACCAAACATGAGAGCTTCCATCTGTGGAGCCAGAGTGACCTAAACAACCAAACACATCCTATAGGATCCACTCGCTTTTACTCTCTCCAGGTTTGGGCTCGTAAAGAGATAGACCTTTTGAGTTTGATTTAGAGGCCTATTCGACGATATCTCAAGGTCTATATATCGTCCATTTCAAAACCTTAGAAATTTTATAATTTCTTAATTTATAGATGGTTAAAAAATTAAAAATGGTATGACAACTATATATCGTATGATTATAGAAAAAATGTTTTACTGAGGTGATTGCTTTATATAATAGCTCTCTCTCTCACACACACACCTTTCTCTCTCTACATCACAAAAAATGCTACAAATCATTACATGAGATGGTTTATTAGGCTATCTATATGCAACATATTTGTTTTTAAGCTATAAAAGTCTTAAATTTGAAAATGGAAAGTCACAAACGGATGATTGTCACAAAGTGACATTGTAAAACAATGTGAGATAATTCTATCCCACGCTGTAGTCATTGTTGTCTATGTTTTAACAAAACATATTAGTGATAAAATATAAAGCTAGATTAAATATGTTAATGATGGAACATTTTATTTTGAAAGCTTGAATAGAGATGACGCCTACTCCTACCAATGGATTTGACCTATAGATCATACAAATACTCAATGTGATAATTTAGAGTGTTTTGTCAGCCTTCAATATCAGATTTTTTTATTCTTCTTTTTTCACCTCTCTTTTCCCATCAAATCCGGTGTCCTCCATCTCCGACGAGATTGACATATTCGCAGCTTCGATAAGCACCTCAGTGAGGTTAGGAGTAGAATAGGGTTAGGATTTCAAGATTGAACACAACCTTAAAAGATTTTGAAGTAAAAGATAGGTCAGATGGTGATGATACTAATAGAAGATTTCAAAGCTTCTTACATGTCATACTAATAGCAAGCAATGCAAACACTTTTTTTCTCAACAAATTAGCGAAGTAAGAAATTTGGTAACCTCACGATCCGTAATTTTACCAACGATTTGACATAAATCAAGCTCCTAAACCCCCCTCAAAAACCTAGATCCATTGTTTGCTTCTGCTCCTGCCGCCTCTGTCCCACTCCTCCACTTCTTAAGAGTAACTCTAACCCTTCCTCTTTTCTATCATTTAAATACAAAAATCTGTTATATAGAAAATAGGGTCATTCTTTTAGTTAGATGATCACTTAAATTCAGTTTACCATCTTTTTTATGGAGGGGATTATCCTTTCCTCACTTAAATAGTGGATTTTACCCTTTTAAGTGATGGAATAGATGGACTACTATAATACCATTATTTATAATTTAAAAAGTGGATTGAAAGGATTCTGTTTAACTTCTTTTAGATGATGAGATTAAAGAAGGGTTAGAGTCGCTCTAAACCCTCCTTCGCGCTCGCATTTCGCCGCTCATCCCCTTCACCTTTTTCGTCCGTGGGCTCGCCGCAGATGGATTCCTCCTCCCCGGCGTCAGCTTCCCCGCCGCCGGCTACCGCCGAGACTGGGCGGTACGCTTACCGACCAAAGCTGCGCTGGCAGCCGGATGTGGAGGAGTACTTCGCCGCGGCGTATGGGCGGGACCGCTTCGCCCGCATCTCCGAGGCCCTCGCGTGAGCCTTTTTGCCGATCACCGGCTTTCCCTCTGTTCTTCCTCTGCGCGGTTACGGTCTATGGGGTTCTCATTAGGGATCACATTTAACCCAAAATTTTATGCTGTTGGATACATGTAGACAATCTGTTGGCTCTGCTGTAACATTTTTGCTGTCTTTGCTTTTCTAGAGTGTAAGACTAAGCTAGTGTTGCTACTTAAACATAAGAATCAAACGTTTTGGCAGAAAAGATCATCAACTGTACATCTATCATTTTATTTGGAAGGTGTATGATATATGTCAGTGTACGGAGTTAATCAGATGCGGTGCACTATATCTTAATGTGTTATGTCTAGGTTCTTTGCAGCTAACTGGTCAGTGTTATTAAGTAACTGATTTGCGTTTATGGAGCTTGTTCTGAACTTCTGTGTTAGATCTCCTAAAAAAAAGGTTTCTGTGCTAGATTTTCAATTAATGGCGAGTATTATTGTTCTATATGACTTACTATTACTTTTCCTGCTCAGGCATCCTTCTTGTTATTCTTGTATTCGAGTCAATACATTGAAGTCTTCCACCGATGCAGTCATGTGTAAACTTATGGATATAGTTTCTGAAAATGGTCTCTCTGTTGGAATCAATGGCTTGGATATTGGTGAGCAGAATAGTGGAAGCAACACACATGAAGGGAACTCTATGGTTCATAAGTGCCCGTATGCTGGTCTTGAAAATGTTATATTTGTTCGGGGTTCAGGACCACATGTGTTGCAGTATGATAGCCAACCAGAACAATCTGTTAAAGAAGTTATTGTAAGTCGGAAATGTGCTGAGTCAGTTCTTCGAGGGGCACAGGTATATTTGTCTTTCCTGGATCCATGCATATATGTGCAGAGTAAATTAACTGAGAGCTCACCTGAGCCAACTTTCTCTGCTATTTGTTGTGGGCTCAATGCTGACACAGTCTACAAAAACTCAGCATGTTAAAGATGTCCTGAATTGTCTCCACATCCCTCCAATCTTTGAGGAGGCTGCCAGATTTGGTCTGCACCATCCAGATTTGACACATGTCGAGCATCAGCACTGTGACTCCCTATTAGGACTAGTTGCTGGATAGCTAATATGTTGTACATTGTGATTCAACAGTAGTCCTTGTACTGTTCTTTCATGACACAACAGCCACATGTTTTTGATGTTTGTTGTGTCCACATGGTGCTATTTGAATCATAGTTCTTTTTAATCTCACAAGCATATACATTTTGCATGAGGAAAACATGTGTTTGTTTGAACAAGCTTGCAATGGTTATTACTTATTACTGTTCTGTACAATCAAAATTAGTTTGTGCTTTTTGTATTTTGTTAATTAAATAAGATGATCTTGTTAACCTTTTCTTTTGCAGTTTGTGCATTTTTTTCTTAATCTTAATGGCAAAGCTACTAGTTTTTTTTTTTATTGTTGTGGTTTGGAATACCTCAACACCAGAAAAATCTATACTTGTTTTTTTGACCAATCCCATTCATTTTCTTGATCTCCAGGTTTATGTCCCTGGTGTTTTAGCTTGCAGTGCACATGTTGAAAAGGGTGATAAGGTTGCAGTATCAGTTGCTGTTGAGCAGGCTGTCGAGGATGGTGGTTGGGCTGTTGGTATAACACGAGGAACCGTTTTACAGGGATTGCAATCAGGCAAGCCTTTTTTTTCTGCCATTTCTTCATTATGTTTTACAGGTCGTGTTTCCTTCGATTTTTTTTCCCAGCCTCCCCCATCATGTAACTCTCACAGCCCCTCATACTTGGTCCCCACATGAGGTGGCGCTGATGTAACGGGGACCACTATTTCCTCTCTTAATACAAAGATGTGCAGCTCTCCTGCGTATTCGAGAAAAATTTACCCTTGGAGTAGATGTCTGTTTTATGTTGTCTATTGTTTTAAGTTTGCAGTGCAAATTTGTTTCCTGATAAAAGAAACATGTATCATGAAGTTATATGATCTCAATGTTGCAGATGCCCATTATGAGGAAAGGAAAGGTTTGTATATTGGTCAAGGGATCACGGCAATGTCAAGGGCTGGAATATTCCGTGTTCCTCATGGGATTGCTGTAGAAATGACTGAGAGGGTATACCAGCTCCCATCTTTCAATGGTATACTTGCATTTTCGTATTTTGTCTTTGTATAGCTTTCAGCAGAAAAGTAAGCATCATTATGTGTCTTGTAACAGAAAGAATTTTTTATTTCAATTTGTTCGATATACAAACTTAAAGAGTCTAGTTGATTGTTCCAACAGGGTTGCCCACTATCATATATTATTCGGTGATGGTGGTTTGTGACAACCAGCACTGCTTGTACTGTAAAACAATGGTGTGTGCATTATTTTGGCCATCACATTTGTGGGTGCCTTGTATGAAGGAAAGAAACATTAAAGTTGAAAAGTAGCAGAAAGAAAAATTGTTTGGTAGTGTTAAATTTTGACAAGTGCATGTGATTGATGCGGGTTGGGTTGCACTGGTTGCTCTCGCTGTTTGATTTAGTTACATTTATTTTGGCTTAAGGTTGTTATTTGGATCAATATCAGTGTTCGGCAATGACACCCTACCATTTTTACTGCCACCTTGATGACAAGCTGTGTTTTGTTGGGCTGGCTGGATGCCTTATTATAGCCAACGGCTGACACGTTTTCCCTTTCTAAGAACCGATGCCCTTGTCACTTCTGGTTAGGAACAAATATCTTGTATGCTGAATCTTTTGCAAGTTGACGAGATTATATAAATAACTTCTAAACTATAAGCATCCAGAGATATGGAAATACAAATTTATGGGTCTGTTGGCTGACCTGTTCTGAGTGCAAGTGTCAACTGTCCCAGCTGTTCTGTATGGCAGAGGTGATGTAGATGTCAATCCTTAAATTGTTATGTACCTACTTTTGATTTTGTTGATTAGTTTTTTCTGCAAGAAGCATTCCAAGTCATGGACTATTGTATCCCATTTAAATACATCAACTATTGTATCCCACATTCCCACTGCCCTTTATATTATATTATTATGAAATGTGTTTTTCACTTTAAAGCGATGAGCCTAACTGTCATTCTTTTTGTCATTAGATGTGCTAGAAGGAGAGATATTTCTTCAAAATTTACCAAGCATTGTGGCTGCTCGTGTCCTTGGTATGATTTATGCATCATTTTTATCTTGAAAATATCTCTTTTCCACCTCTAGTAAGGAAACATCCACATGGATTCAAGAATTCATTTATTTGCTGCTAATTCTATGTATTGTGTTACTGTGTACTTATTATAAGTATTAATTATGCAATAATTATACTGATATCTTAGTTAAACCTAGGTACTGAGTACTGACTAATGAAATGAAAAATTATTCAATGGTTATGATTAAGAAGATGGGTAAGCTTAACATCTTTTTAAAGGATTGTCATGGTTGGGAAGCTTACTAGACACATGCCCAAATTGGAGTACCAATGAAACAGTTGGAGGAGCGCCAGCAGCTGAATCTGTTGTGCCTTGTATCCGTTTATACCATCAGTTCTTGTTATTATGTTAGATCATTATTCAGATAAGGAGAGATTGGTAGATGGATTTGTTAGGGCATCATATTATAGGGACATAATATTTGATATTGTTGCTCCATCCCACATGTGCATCGCCCACATCCCACATGTGCATCGCCCAGACTCCAGAGTCACGATCCTCAACCTTGTGGTAGAATTTGGCCTGATACCAAACTTGTGCATCTCTCCCTTATTCCCCTAGCCGTTAGTTAGGCAACATACATACCAGTGCGTAGAACCTAATTGGTAATTTGTTGAACCTAATTAGTGATATGTTGGCGAGGAGACAGGGTGTGATGTCACATAGCGCCTAGTTGGTGCCATGGCAGGCTTGTGGCCACCTAAGGTTACTGCCGCACTCCCACACTTCTGCACTGCGGAATGAAATAGATGGCATAATCTGAAATATATGAAGCGATGAGATTGTGCAATTAGGAGAAAATGCATATTCAATTTGCACATGAAAAGTATTTGTGGCAATGATTGTCTTCTAGTCTAGAGAGAAAACTAGGGCTTCCTTGAATCGGACTATCTGAATGTTTTATTATCCTAATTCCTAACAGCCTAACTTTCTGTGTTTGGTTGACTTAAATTACTCACATGCTCTGCAAATTTTGTGTCTTGGTACAACCTGTTGACTATTCTGTGATGTGGCATATGGATTATATATATAGGCTGCAAGTACCTTTGATCCAGTTTCGCACATTATACATTGCATTCATCCAACATCACTACAGGATTTTTGCCTGATCTGTACTTTATACATTTGTGACCATTTTGTAGATCCCCAGCCAGGTGAGCGAATACTGGATATGTGTGCTGCTCCGGGAGGAAAAACAACTGCAATTGCCATCCTTATGGAAGACAAAGGAGAAGTTGTTGCCCTTGACAGATCTCACAATAAGGTAATTCTTTTTATGTCAGACCCAATATATGTTATGATCTGTGTCATGGTTTGAGTTTTATGTTTCTGCACATATCTTTTCAAATAAGAAATGCTACCTAAATTGGTGGAAGGAAAGTTGAAGTGGAGATTTACTCCGATTCCATGATATTGATGATACATAATAATATTATAATACTCACTAATGTATTATGTGCTTATTATTAAATTGTGCTCTCCCTTTTGTTGCATTAGTTTACCTCAGAAGTCATAACCGTACTGTTAATTGTACTCTTCTAACAAGTAAATTGATTCCAGGTGATGGATATTTTGAAGTTGGCTGCGGAGATGGACTTGAATTGTATTAAAGCTTATAAACTTGATGCCCTCAAATCTGTACGGAAGACTAATGAGGCAATACATCCAGGCATGGAAGACAACCTCAGTGAAGCAATTGAGACAGTGGCAGAGAACTCTGACCCTTGCAATGCCACAGTTGATGGCACAGCTACTAATGTAGGGGAAGACAGCTCAATAACAGTTGTGCAGTCTGGTAAGGATCATGTCCTTGTTTTTCTACATTTTCTTCATTGTATCAACTTATGCATTACGTCCCCAGAATTATGCTGTAGCACTGTAGAACGCTCCCACAATGGATGTATTCCGTGATGAGTTGGCCACTGCTCTTTCTATTGCTTGGAACTAGTTTTATTGATGTAATTTGATTTTGATATTATAGTGCAAACTTTATTATTATAATAAAATTTTTTTAGCTCTTGTACATGGTAATTTATATAAAAATAATTCACAAGGTAGATGCATGGTTCTGTAGCGGGCGGGTACTGTAGCAATTGCGAAAAAATCATGATGCCTACCAAGGGCATAGAGGACAATTCATATCAATTACTATATTTTTCGGAGCTAGAGTCACTATTTGCCAAACATGTTCACCAGCTCTCTATTTTTCTTTTCTGGAGTTGCAAAATGGTGGAGTTGGTGGAGTGGAGCTATTTTTTTTAGAGCGGAGCTCTCCCAAACACGCCTTGAATGGTAAAACTTCTGAAGTATCAAATGCCAGTGTAGGTGAAGCTGTGTAAATTGATGGCACAAGACAATATTACCACTCCATCTGTTTAGATAAATATTCTGTGAAAGTATACTTACATATCGTTTTGCTAACATTATGATGATAATTGATGGGCAAACCATCAAAATGGCATATTGGATACTGTATCTTCTTCAAAGGATCATATACTCTTAAATAAAGTGATTGAACTTTATATGTTTAGACAGCCAAATCGCTCTTTTTACACATTATACAACCTGCAAGCTTGATCAAGCTAGATAAATATCCTTTCTTGATATAGAGAACCAGAAACAAGACTCCAAAAGATATATTAGCAAGGCAGATCTGCGAAAGAATTTAAGGCGAATGAAGAATGGACCAGGAAGAAATAATTGCTCTGGTGGTAGAGTTGAAAAGTCAAATGGATTTTTCCCTAACAGCTTTGATCGTGTCCTCCTTGATGCTCCATGTTCTGCACTTGGGTTGAGACCTCGTCTCTTTGCCGGTGAGGTATGATTCATGTCGTTTAATTAGGTGTACTCATGAATTTGTCTTGAGGCATGTAACTGCCTTTGTTAAAGAAGATGGAGAAACATATAGTACAATCACAACTCCTATTCCTACAATATTTAGTATTAGCAAAAAATTAATACTTACCTGTCTGGTTGAGCCCAATGGGATATATGCCAACAACATGAGATTAAGCTCAAGCTCCATCACTGGACCTGTATGGTAGATATTCCTATGAACTATGGAATGTACGTCTGTTTATGGTAGGGATGCTATGCTTTGTTCGATTATGTAGTGAGAGCTGGTTCCTTTCTCTAAATATTAAAACGAACATTGACCTTTTTTTCCATAGTTAAATATTATGCTCCTAGTTGATGGCCAGTGCCTATTAATTATTATGAATTCGTGTTTAGAAAATACAGTGATAGAGTTGTTCAATTTCAGGAAATCAACTGATTTTTGCAGTAGTGAATGGTGTGATGTAGCCAATGTTTTTAAAGCGCTAAGCGCTGAACGATCGCCAGTCCACCGTTCAGCCGCCTAGTCGATCTGAGCGGACGACTAGGGGCGATTAGGCGGCTGAACGGTGGACTCTAGGCGTCCTAGTCGTCCAGACCTCCCAGCCCCTAGGCGATATATATAAATATATACATATATATATACATACACTTATATAGTAGTATTTCTTAAGTAAATTTCAGTTGAAAAAAACACATAGAAGTGCAGTTTACTTACCTGTTTGAAGTGTTGGCTGATCTCTCTTGGTTGACCAGCTGGCAGCTGCACCACCTGCAACCAAAATCCTTAGCTAGAATTAGAAATTTAGAATCACTTTCACTTCTTATTTATCAATAACTAAACAAAATTCTATGACAAGCAGAGCAAGCAAGCATATTAGCACTCCACTCTCAGTTCTTAGTTCTCACTGTCTTAAGTGTTGGCTGATCTCTCTTGGTTCTCACATGAAGAACCAAAAGCAGCACACACACATGACATGAATACACATTGCCTCGATCTGCAGAATTGAGGAGTAAAGAACCGAAGACTGAAGAACTGAAGACAACTTACCATCTACACTGGAAGATGACGACAACTGGCTCATCCCTTCCCTTCCTTTGAGATCAGGCAACAACTACAGGGCGAGACGGTTGGAATTGGCGGTGACAACTGAACTGACGAAGCAGAGGATCAGAGGAGTCGGAGGTGCCCAATTGGCGACGGCGATCAGATCACAGGAGCACAATTGCGGCGGCTGACGGCGATCAGATGAGAGGAACCCAATTGCGGCGGCAAACGGCGGTCTCTGGCGGCGGGGTGAGATCAATTTCGATCTCCTGCCTAGGGAAACGGAGCGTCGTACACGGGAACCGCGGCGCTGGCAAACGAATCGATTCACCTTGCCAATTTATAACTGGCCCTCCGTAAAACCTAATCAAATCCCGGACCCACTTGCCATTTTGAAACAAGTCGTCCACGTTCAAATCGACCGCTTAGGCGCGCCCAATCGTCCGCTAATCGGACGCCCAGAATTCTGGGCGGGCAGATCGCTTCGGTGTGCCTGAACAGGCTCAGCCGAGCGTTCTCTCGCCTAAGCGACGCCTAATCACGACTAAGCGGACGCTCAGAAAACATTGGATGTAGCCCTTGAAATATTCTAATATTTAACATTGTTTCTTGCACCGCTCTTCAAATTATTATTGAATTCGGTCGCTTTTAACATTTTACTTGGCCTGCATTGTGAAGCTGTGGATTTTTTATTTATTGAATATTTCATTATGAGAAGGATCTTTGGTACTGAGATTATCTGTTCTACTTAGTAGCTTGATGGGCTATGATGTGGAAGTTCTTTTAATGTTTTGCATCCATTGCTCTCTGACAGGAAACACTAGAATCGCTGAAAAATCATGCGAAGTATCAAAGGAGAATGTTTGATCAAGCTGTCAAACTCGTACGCCCTGGTGGGGTAATTGTTTATTCAACGTGAGTCTGTTCAGCATTTTGTATATTTACTGTGGTGGAAAATTGCGTTTCTTTTACCTGGTACCTGAGGTCAACATTTCAAAATTATCCCATGCCCCCCCACCCAACACATACACACATTTTTTCCCCTTGTGCTACTTCTGCATATTTGAACACAAAGAACAGAGCAAGGATAGATGTATTAAAAGAAATTCGTTTTAATTGCTTAACCAGAACCAAATTTTTAGTGAAGAAGCATCTAGTTTCCCCTTTAAGCCTTTGTTCATCTGTGAAATATTCTTGATATAATCTGGGTTCCTGTTAAAGGGTAGGACTTGCATTATTATACCAGTATACGTTTCTGTGCCTTAGAATTCAAAATGAAACAGAAAACAAGAAAGGACATCGAATAGTCTTTATTAATGTTTCCCTGTTCTTTCTGCTTTCCAGGTGTACTATAAATCCAGGAGAGAATGAGGCTTTGGTGAGATATGCATTGGATACATACAAATTTTTGACACTAGCATCACAGGTAATTTCTAGTATTTGGAACATATTTTCCAAGGACTGGAATAGCTGATTGATTTATACTTTCTCAAAATTTTCATCCCTAACCGTCCAAAACTCTCTCATAGCTCATGCACTTGAACTTGTAGCACTATTGATTGTAGAGCGAGGAGACATAAAATACTAGTACTACATAGAATGCAGAATTATGGATGTTGGACAGGCACCTTGTGAACTGTGTTTTTAACAAGACAATTACTCACCTGCTGAGGACACTGATGAATCATGGCTTCTTGCACATCAGTCTTGGCATTGTGCACAGCCTGTGTCCGGTCGCAGATCCATACTATGTCGCTTTAAATATTGAATCATGCCATCTTTCATGTCTTCTCTTTATAACCTTTTGCAGTTCCCATGTATTCACGAAAAATAAAATATGCGCACATATTTTAACACGAGGAAAGCATACCAGCAAGTGTTTTCTGGTCCCTTTTTTTGCAGACTACACCATACAAATACTGTTTGAAACACATTTTCTAACACCATTTTTGTTGTTTCATTTTCAGCAACCAAAGGTTGGAGGGCCTGGTATTGTTGGTTCGTGGGAGTTGCGCAACAAGACATATACTGAGTAAGATTATACTTATTATTGAAAAACCTTATTTGAAAATTTGGCACCTGAGTCCATGTCAGATTCTGCTTTGATGATTCCATCACATTGTAGTGTTAATTGTTTGGAGCTGCCCGAAAAACTGGAATCCAGATAATACTGCCCTGATACTAAGATATCTGTATCAAAACTTCTTTGTTAAGCCCTACCAGGACGTAGAGTTGTGTTCTTGACCACATAAAAATTTGTTCATAATAGGAGCCAAGTTATCAGTTCACGTATATAATGATGAGTGAGGATGCATGTCTTTTGTGTTCGTGTTACGTTTCTTGTTAAATTACCGATTGGTGAAACTTTTCTTTTTTCAAATGCACTGTTCTAGACGTTGTCCCCCTCCTTTCAAACACTGAAAATTTTATGCCCTCATAGGGAGTGGTTGACAGAGCAGGAAGCTGAACTTGTTCAAAGATTTGACCCGTCATCATCAGTGGATACAATTGGTTTCTTCATTGCAAAATTCGAGGTTGGACAGAAAGAGGAGTGAAGGAAAGGAACTTGTCCTTGTGCGTCCGCTTCAGATGCTAGGCATGTGATACCTCCATGTCAGCATTCATCAACTTCCTAGAATCGGGTGATGTCCGCCTAGTGCTGACCGAAAAGCATACCCATGAAGTGGACTTCTGTTAGCTCCAAAATTTTGTTAGTCTGGTGTTTCAGTTAATTTATTTTTGTATGTTGGAATTATTGTTAGTGACATGGCGAGGTGACTAAAGTGGAAACATCCAATTATACAGATGTACGCTCTCAATGCTCGAGCGGCTGTAGAAGATTTGGTATGGTATTGAGAGGCCTTTGCATAATTGATTTTTTTCAATGTAGCAATATCTATACGTAAAACGAAAAGTGTAACGTTCATGTACACAGCACGGCTCAAACTTTAAACCTGTCATCGTTTTACTTCGACAGGATATTGTTTAGTTCCTAACGAATTTGGAGGCCTTACTGCCGCTTGAATTTTTGAGATCTCTCTCTTGAGCTGAAATTTCTGAGATCTAGGTTGCGTGTGTTCTGTAATTTCGAAGTTGGGGCCAGTCTCGTCAAAATTTCAGAATCCGGAGCTCAATGTCAATGGAAGCTTTGCTCAAGCTTCATCGAGATTCAAGAGCTTCAAACATGAACAGGTCTTTAGTGGGCTGAGAAAAGGCCTGTCTGCCTAACATCTGGCCCAAGACTGAGCCCATGTATGATCTAGCCATCGCTGACCTCTGGCTCTGGCTTTCGCACTGTCTCCTTGGTAGTCGGGTCTCTCCCACTCTTTCTTGTCCCCCTGTCCCCTCCCGATCCGGCGGACGCCTTCAGACACGGCACGGCGGCTCCGTCCTCCGGCTGAGGTCCCATCACCCTCAGGCCGCGTAGGCCTCATCCCGACCAGCGTTTTCCTGTCTCGGTAAACCCTGCTCTTCATCAGTTTGTTCCTCGCTGCTTCCCTTGTATTTTCACCACGCGTGATCTGAGTAACCAAATGTTCCTGCGAGATTCCGCCCAGATAGCTTGTTCTTGTATTACATGTCCATGATTCAGTTACAATTGATGCGAGATGATTCTCTCCAGTTGTCCGTCTACGGTCACAAGTTCGATTTTTTTTTTTTTTTACTTCGCGGCTCGCTCCGTTTGGTCGCCTGTGTAAATGCGGACGCTGGACCTTTGCTGTCCAAATTTTTTCTGTGCTGATGTTTGCTTGTTATTATCTCGCCTTGACCATTGTTTGATGGTCATGTGCTACTAATTTAATGTCCCTGTTCTCACCATTGTACGCAATGTGGTAATAGTCTAATACAGTAATAGGTGTAGAGTAGTTTGTAAGAATGGTCCATGGCTGTTCAGAATCCGAGATAGTCCTGTTCCTTTGTTCCTTGCAGTTACATGCAGAAGCATTTTGATGTCGCCTAGTTTCTGGATGTATCAAATGTTAGTTACCACCTTCTGAATTGGTTCATGAGATTTGCTTCTGATTCTCCATTCGAATGTTCAGGTCAACGGATCTTAATTCATGGCGAAGCAAGCCTACGCAACAAGTAGCCTCGTGGTCGGGTACGCATTGTGCTCCAGCTTGCTGGCCATCATCAACAAGTACGCAATCACCAAGTTCAGCTACCCTGGTCTACTGACAGCCCTGCAGTACCTGACATCAGTGGCCGGAGTATGGACCCTGGGGAAGCTCGGTTTCCTCTACCATGATCCCTTTAACCTCCAGACTGCTAAGAAGTTTGCCCCTGCTGCGCTTGTCTTCTACCTTGCCATTTTCACCAACACGCATCTCCTGAAGCACGCCAATGTCGACACCTTCATAGTGTTCAGATCCCTAACTCCACTTCTGGTGGCTATTGCGGACACCATATTTAGGAAGCAGCCATGTCCTTCCAAGCTCACATTCTTATCCCTGGTGATTATTTTGGGAGGTGCAGTTGGCTATGTGATGACAGATTCAGCATTTACACTCACAGCCTACTCGTGGGCACTCGCTTATCTGATCACCATAACTACTGAGATGGTGTACATAAAGCACATGGTCACGAATCTGGGGCTGAATACTTGGGGATTTGTGTTCTATAACAATCTGCTTTCGCTGCTAATGGCACCCGTATTTGGGTTCTTGACGGGGGAGCACTTGTCGGTCTTCAGAGCTATCGAGTCAAGAGGGCAAAACTGGTTTGAGCTTGATTCTTTTGTGGCAGTTTCCTTGTCCTGCGTGTTTGGGTTGCTTATCAGCTTCTTTGGTTTTGCGGCGAGGAAAGCAATATCTGCCACAGCGTTTACAGTGACAGGGGTGGTCAATAAGTTTCTCACAGTTGCGATCAATGTAATGATCTGGGACAAGCATGCCAGTGCTTTTGGTCTGGTTTGCTTACTCTTCACTCTCTCTGGTGGAGTGCTCTATCAGCAGTCTGTTACATCTAAAGGGAATTCTGCAGTGCAGCAAGTGATGGCTGCAAAGCAAGGTAGGGTTAATGATGATGCAACGGAGTTTGATGTAGAGAAACAAAGCCTGGTTTCATCTCCGAAGGTTGTCTGAAGCACATGATGCCTAGTGATATCTAGTTTTTTTTCCCTTAAGATTTACTGTAGTCATATACTCTAGCAGATTCAATAGGCAGTGTTTTTGCTGTAGGAGGAACTCACTCAGTGTTTATTGTGTAATTATGTACGCAACTACGCCCTGTTTAGTTTTTATTGTTCTTTAGATTACTTGCGGGAAGTCTTGCTGATAGTATTACTTGGCACCTCAATGGATGTATGATGTATCAGTATTCAAATATAATTGATACTTTGTTCAATCAAGTACCCATTTATCCGGAAATGCTACGTGCTGTGGATAGCAAATGCTTTCAGCTATTCATGGTGGTACTGTTTAATTGTTTACAGCATATAGAAACTGAGGTATGTTCATGAATTAATGGTAACCTCAGAGAACTGCAAAGCAACGAGAAGATGCTCTGCTTCATGCTCCTCGCATAATCATGCCTGACATATATGTATATATTTGGCCCATTGGCTACCAGAAGGCATCCTGCTGGCAGAGCGAGAGGTGGCAGCTAAGCAAGGTAGGAGTGATGAGGATGCAGCTGAGTTGGATTTGGAGAAGCAAAGCTTGATTTCATCTCCCAAGGTTGTCTAAACTCTAAAGTACGTGATCCCTAATGGTATTCAATTTTGTTCTTTTTTTCTTATGATTTGCGGTAGTCAGATACTCTAGGAAATTAAATAGGCAGCATTGTTGTTATAAAATGCACTCTGCTATGATTAACAGTGTCTACATGTTTACTGTATAATTATCTGTCATTGCACCGTTCTTTAATTACGTAGGCAAAGTCTTTCTTACAAACTGACCTGTACTGATGCATATTGTTTAACTGCTTCATGCTTGTGTGCCTTGCTTCACAACCCAGACATGACGAGAATTTGTCGTAGTAGAATTACACATAGTGGACTATTTGCTACCAGAAAAGGGCTAAATAGACAACACCATTTTTCTTTCTTTTTGGTTCTATGCATTATAGTAGTTTGGATATTATCAGTATATAAACTGTTATGAATAACACTTGTATTTATAATGAGAACATTAGGCTCAAATATATACATATACAGGTGTAGTTAAATATGCACAAAACCCCTTATACAATGAGAAAACTACAAGAATACAAATACATCTAACACCCCCCCCCCCCTCTTAAGCTCAGGATAGATCAAGAACACTGAGTTTGAAGAGATAAAACCTGTGTCTAGCTCTAGTTTGTGCCTTGGTGAACAAATCAGCCAGTTGAATCTCTAAAGGCACATACTAAAGAGAAACAATACCGTCATGTACCTATGCTCGTGTATAAAAGCATCAACACCAACATGCTTACTTAAGTTCATGCTTCACAGGATCAAGTGCCATACAGATAGCACCTGTACTGTCAGAAAAAAGAGAAGTCGGCATAGAAACAGAAATACCAAAATCTTCAAGCAACCACCGTAACCAAGTAACCTCTGCTGTCACAAGAGCCATAGCACGCAACTCAGCCTCCGCACTTGAACGAGAAACTGTTGTCTGCTTCTTAGTTTTCCAAGCAATGAGAGAACCACCAAGAAACACACAAAAGGCAGAAAGAGAGCGACGATCAGAGGAATCACTAGCCCAGTTAGCATCACAATATGCCTGGAGCTGTAAAGAGCTAGAGCGTGGAAAGAACAAACGATGAGATATAGTCCCACGAAGATAGGGTGGGAGCAGAAACAAACTAACTCAGAATATGCACAACATGTGAGATATCAGGACGAGTAACACCAAGATAAATAAGACTTCCCACAATATGACGATAACGAGTAGGATCAGTGAGAAGCTCACCATCAGCTGCACGAAGGTGAACATTAAGCTCCATAGGAGTCTCAACAGTGCGATGATCAGTGAGAGAAGCACGATCAAGAAGGTCACTAATATACTTTTCTTGAGACAAATAGAACCCCTCAGATGTAGAGGAAATCTCAATACCAAGAAAGTAACGAAGAGTACCAAGATCAGACATAAAAAACTGCTCACTGAGACACGCCTTCACAAAAGCTATATACTCAGAATAATCTCCAATAATGATCATATCATCAACATAAAGAAGGAGAAGAGTCCGACCACGAGCAGATGTGTGAACAAAAGTGCTAGATCATGATTACTGGTAAAAAAACTATCAGCAGTGACCACAAAAGCAAAGCGCTGAAACCAAGCATGAGGAGCTTGCTTTAGGTCATAAAGTGAGCGACGAAGATGACAAACCATACCCTCAGGAACAAAATACCTAGGTGGTGGACGCATATACACCTCCTCACGTAACTCACCATTAAGAAAGACATTTTTGACATCAAGTGAGAGATGAACCACTCATGAACAGAGGCCACAACAAGAAGAGTGCGGACTGTAGCCATATGAGCTACAGGCGCAAAGGTCTCATAGTCACGGCCATACTCCTGCTGAAAGCTGCGAGCCACAAGACGAGCCTTAGAGCACTCAAGAGAACAGTTAGAGCGGGTCTTCACCTTATATACCCACTTAGGACAAACATGTGTTGGAAGGGGAACAAGATCCCATATACCAGTACGCTCAAGGGCAGCAATCTCCTCAGCCATAGCGTGCTGCAATTCTTGATGAAGAATAGCGTCACGATAAGTGGTGGGTTTAGAAAGAATCGTACTAGAATAGGCAGAAGGAGAATAAAAATCAGGACGTCGACGAGTACGATCGTCACGTCTGATAAACTGCTCAGGCGAAGAATCCTCCAAAAAAGATGTGTCCAACATAAAAGATGGCTCATCAGGTGAGAGTAACACATCAGGAGAAGAGGGCTCAACAGAGGATGAATGAACCCATCGAGTATAGACCTGTGTCACTAATGGTACCAGTGCCAACGAAGAAGGCACCGGACGTGTACTAACAATAGATACATCAGGTAAAGTCAAGAATAAAAGTGGGTCAACCAAAGATGCAGAGGAGGAGTCCAAAGATGGACGAGGAAAGTAAGGACGTGACTCATCAAAAACAACATTCCAAGAAACCCGCATCCGACGACCAACAGGATCCCAACAATGATATCCCTTATGCTCAGCACTATAGCCTAGAAAAACATACTCAATAGATTGGGCAGTCAACTTAGTGCGCTCATGAGGGGCAAGAAGCACATAACACACACAGCCAAAAAGACGAAGGCAGGAGTAGTCTGGCAACTGGTGAAAAAGACGCTCATAAGGAATCCCTCCACGAAAGGCTGAAGAAAGCTGAATATTAACCAAATAGTTGGTAGTAGAGACAGCCTCAGCCCAAAAAATGAGGTGGGACACAAGAAGCAAGCATAAGAGAACGAGCAGTCTCAAGAAGATGACGATACTTGCGCTCAACGACTCCATTCTGGGCATGAGCACCAGGACATGAAAACTGAGCAAGAGTGTCATGCTCAGAAAGAACCTGACGAAGAGCTCCAGAAAGATACTCTCCTATAGAGTCAGCACGAAAAACACGAATGGACGTGTCAAAATGAGTGTGAATCATAGTAGTAAATGTCTTATAGATGGATATAAAGCCTCAATACGATGTTTCATAAAATAAATCCATGTGTAACAAGAAAAATCATCTATAAAAAGTATATAATATTTATGCCCCCCCCCCTCTATAGAAACAAAGGGAGCTGGACCCCATACATCTGAATGAACAAGATCAAAAGGACGCTAAGACACAGACTCACTCGAGTGGTAGGGAAGTTGTATCTGCTTGCCTAACCGACATCCGTGACACTGATCTAAAGACTCATGACCTGAAACAGATCCTAAAAGACCACGACAAATCATAGTGGATAAACAAGAGCCACAAATATGACCCAAACGATGATGCCACTGAGCAAAAGACGAGGTCGACGACGCAGCAAAATTGGAGCCAACCAGACTGGCGGACGCAGCGGAAGGAAGATGAAGCCAGTCCAGCTCCCAAAGACGCTGTGAATCACGGCACCGGGGGCCAGAACCAACTAACTGACCTGTGCAACGACATTGAACATAGCAAAAATTAGGGTCAAGAATCACACGACAGTCATAATCAGTAAGTTGACGGACTGACATAAGTTGCATGGTTAGATCAGGTACACAAGAGACATTAGGAACAGAAAAAGAATCTGATAAAAGAGTGTCCTGTCCTACAACAAGAAGAGGAGATCCATCGGCTGTATGAACAAAACCAAAACGAGATAGAGAAACCATGGAAGAGAGACAAGTGTGATATAGAGTCATATGAAAAGAAGCACCAGAGTCAAGAATCCATGGACAAGTACCTGGAGTAGAAGAGGAATGGGGTCCCTCAGTGGAAGACTAAGAAGCAGCAGCAGAACCCGTGAGTGCAGCAGACTGAGTCACAAAACTAGCAGCTACTAGTGGTGCAGAGGGCGCAAGGCGACGTAGTAACATGAGGATCTCCTATGTGTCTGAACCAGCAAAACCCCTCTAAGAGCCTCCAGCACTAACACTACCAGTTTTCTATGAAGTACCCTGTGAAGAACGACAAGTCTGAGCCTTCTTCTCCCTCTTCTTTCTGTAACAATAAGACTCCACATGCCCCTCCTTACCATAATAGTCACATTGAAAAGTACTAGAGCCACCTCGACTCCTAGAAGAAGGCACCATAGAAGAAGGCACCAGAGGAGGAGCAGCTGAAGAAGGAGGAGGAGCTGAAGAACGAGTAGCCAATACTGAAGGAGATGGTAGCAGACCGACCTCACGAAGACGAATCTCCTCATTACGAATATCAGCAAGAGCATCCATCAAAGAGACACAAGGGTGACGAGCAAGCAGCTGAGCACGACATAACTCATACTCATCACAAAGGCGAGTCAAGAAGTCATAAGTGCGACGAAGCTCCAGTGCCTTCTTCTGACTCAGGCAGGACTCACACGTGCTAGGAGACAACTAAGAACCAAGATTGTCAAGCTGACGCCAAATCGTAGATATCTGACCATAGAACTCATCAACTGTGGAGTCACCCTGTCGAAGAAGCTGCTCCTGATGAATGGCAGCAAGAAAGGTAGACTGTCCAGAGGGCTCATATCTCTCACGAAGAAAAGCCCATATCTGATGTGTATACTCAAACTCAATAATATACGCAGAGAACTAATCCTCCATACTAGCAACAAGAATAGCAGCAGCTCGAGCATCCGCATCAACCCATGTTCTGTATGCAGTGTACTGAGACTCATAAGATGTCATACGATCCTCATAATCACCATGTAGCTTCCCTACTGCAACATCAAAATCAGCAAGCGTCTTGTTATACACCGTCTTCTCAGCATTAGTGGTCGTCGGCGAAAGAACAGGCGCAACTGGACGCACAGGCGATATAGGGGCCGTAGGATGAGGCGGACAGGAAAGCTCGCCAGTAAGAAACTCCCAAAGACACAAACCACGCATATGAATCTGAAGACGAGGAACCCAGTCCCGATAGTTGGTGCCATTGAAAAACACCGGACAGCGAAAAAGAGCAACCCCACTGAACAATGGAGGAGTCATGTCGACGGCGAGAACGCAAAAGCAGTGGCAGGCGACGACGAGAGCACAGAGGAAAGCGGCGCAAGCTGCAATTTTTTTTTTGGTACGCTACTATTAATGAAAAATAGGCAGGAGCAAATAGCTGCAACAAGTCTACAGAATAGAAAACAGTAGTTACTCTTTTTTTTTTTGGAACTACCCAAGCCGAGCCGAAAAGCCGACCCGGAATCAAATTGAGCCATGCTCGAACAGGAATCAAATCAAATCAATTCCGGTGGCAGGTGGCGTCCCGGCGACGGCGGCAGTTCAGCGAGGAGAACTCGGCGGCGGCAAGAACCAATCGAGGCCACGGCGCAGCTGATTGTCACGCCCACGCGATGAATCGGGCGACGGCGACGTTGATGAATCGGGCAAAGACGGTGCACCAAGGATCAGTGGCGGAGGTCCAGCCGCTCGTCACAAGAAGAAGGACGGCGGCGATGAAGAACTCCGGCCAGAAATTCGTCGTCCACACACAAGTGCACGTGTGGAGGAAAGAAAAAACTACGATTTAGAGAGAAAAACCTAACCGTAGCTCTGTTACCATGTTATGAATAGCACTTGTATTCATAATGAGAGCACTAGGCCCAAATATAAACCCAAATATATACATGTACAGATATGGTTAAATATGCATAAAACCCCTTATACAGCAGGAAAACTACAAGAATACATATACATCTAACATAAACTACCAGAGGCTTAAATAAACTACATGACACCAAATGCTTAAGTTGTCAATCTGTTGGAAACTTGTGTTTCAATAGTACCAATTACAATCAGTATCCTTGACCTGACCACCTGACCATCGACTTGCTCGTATTAAAACAAAACCTGAGTAAAATCGCACTAGCATCCATTTTCCATGATTCTTTTTCCAAGGAAAATCAAGGCATCCTTCAGATAAAGCCTCAAATCTAACAAGCACAGATAAAACAAAATCGTGTGTTACACTTGCAAAATTGTATCCAATTATTCACCAGAACATGTTCACCTGAATGGCAATGAAGAGTTTCAACCATCAGCAGAATTTGAAAGAATGCATACTTGGTGATCGTTTCAATTGAGCAGCGATGATAGGAAAGTGGATACACATGGACCATATTGATTAGTACCAATTAAAGAGAGATACGCGTATATTCAAAGAACATAACATTTTCTTTATGTGACAGCAGGGAAAACCAAGTCAGAAACTGCTGTTTTCCCGCAGTTCTGCCATCACGGCCTCAGTTAGCAACGGCAAAATTTTCCCATCTCATGTGGTAGAGAGTCAGCAAGAGGATCAACACAAGGACCTCAGTACTCTTCACTCTTCAGATGGATTATCAAAAGCCCTATGTATGAAGTAGATACAATTCCCTTGAACTCCACCTCCACATGGGCGCAAGGACTGATTTGGAGCACTCTGAACCAAAGAAGATTGCCTGGCCACCTTTGTCCACCAGAAAGGGATGGCTGGGGGGTCCGCCTGAAAGACCTCGATCATGGACATGTTGCTATGATCTCTCAGGCGAGCTTTCCGTGTCAAACACATCCAATGCTTCATTCAGATTCAGCTATGTATCGATGGACCACGTACTTGGTATCAGACTATCAGTTCAAGTACTATTGAAGTATAGTTTGTGTTGACAAAATGATATTTCTTGCTTGCTTCATTGGTGATGGCGTAGAGCTTCCCATGCAAGAAGGTAATGTCCTTGATCTTTTGACGATCTGGAGCTATAGTGATGGTTACCGTGTCGTGTTCCTTGCAAGCTGAGACAGGAATCCGTTTCTCTCTGGTTTCCTAAAAAAGTCTCAAACGAAGAATCAGAAGTATTCTCATTGCAACTTCAGAGCCCCATGTCATTTACCAGCTGCAAGAAAATGAGAGGATGTATTGTGTTTTGCTGGTTTATGCTTGAGTGCCTTAATTTCAGGTCGTGGCAGGATGGGATTTAATCATGCCTAAATTGCATATAGCGGTCTTTTTGATACAAGAAATGGAAGGATGGGATTTAATCATGTATTGTGTAGTTGGCATGACCGGTTGACCACTTAATCATCCACTTGCTGGTATTAAATTAAAACAAAACCAGCAAAATGCAATGACAGTATCCTCCGTTATCAGTCAATCTTTTTCAGGGAAAATCGAGGCAAAGCCTCTCGAGTGTAGCATGCACTAATCAAACAGAACTAATTATTAAAATAACAGCCGTAAATCTTAGCCAATTATTTGTCACGACATGCTGATTTGAACAGCAACCTGCTTCCGATAGCTTGTTTCAAAATATTTCACAGCTTGGTTCTGGTGATCATTTCAATTCAGCTTGCAATGATAAGAAAGCCGATACTCATGGATCATACTTGCTATGACATATTCAAACAGCATTTCTTTTATCATCATGGATCATACCAAGTCAGAAACTGCCGTTTGCCATGCAGTTCTGCCATCACAGGCTCGTGCAGCAGGCATGATTTCCCATCTCTCATTTTATATATATGCACCAGAGTCAACAAGGGGATCCACACATGGACCACTGTACTCTTTGGTGATTGATGTCGAAAACCATTGTTAGTCACAGGGTACAGAAGAGTCCCATTGATCCACACATGGACCACTGTCCAGAAGGGATCCACACATTAGGGTTCATAGATTTTGGTGATTGATGTCAACATAGTCAATGAGACTAACAAGATTTGCTAGTGTGCAAGGTGTTTAGTCTCATGGATGTAATGTTATGTTAAAATCACAAACATATTAAAGTTGCAAGGCAATTGATGAAAACAAATAATCTTGATCCTTCAAAAAAAATATGATCTTGATGTCACCGTAAGATACGGTGCAGTTACCATATGATACAGTGAGCAAAGAGGATGGAGTCCAGAAGAGTTTATGCTATAGCCTGTGCTCTGATCTGGACAAGTGGAGGTCACCGTACAGTATGATGATGACATGGATGGACCCATACAGAAGGAGGAGCCTGTAATGGGAGGATCAAGATGCCAAAACATAGGATACGGTAGGGTCACCATAAGATACGGTGAGGATCCATGAGTTTGGACGAAGATGTGCTAGACAAGAGAAGAAGAAGTCATCGTCAGATACATTGAGATCATCGTAAGTTACGGTGAGCTAGAAGAGGATTAGAGTCAGAGTTCAGTATGTTTCTCGACATCATACGAGACGGCCTCCAACGCCACCGTGGCGTCGACCTTCGCAGTGAGAGACGAAGCGACAGAGGCTGCATCGTTGGCTAGCCTATGCTGCAGCGACTTGTCCGCCAGTGAGATGGCAGTGGCGGTAGCTTAGGGTTAGGGCGGAGCTCAGCACCTATCGGTGTGAGCCTACCTTTTTTTTAGGTCGGCTAATGGTGCGAGTGATGGGGGTGCCCTACTTAGTAGCGGACATGCAGCCCGTCATAATATTTTCACTAATCAGTAAAATTTTGTTAGTGACGGACTATTTGCCTGCCACTAAGATCACTTACGGTCCGTTGCTGAAAATGACTATTATAGCAGTGGTGACACGTACAGATAATTAACTGCTGGCGCTACAGGTAGGGACACCATTTGATGACAACCAAAATTAAAGGTCAGAATTGTTTTTTGTAAATTGACCAGTGGCGACACACCTCATCAAGAGCTTAGAAAACCACCGATTGATCATGTTGCATGATCACAACACTAATGCCTATCTCGCATGCATCGGTTTCAACCACAAAGGTCTTGGAGAAATTCGGTAGGGCTAGTATACCGGTGTGAAACTCATTGCTTGTATCAAAGATTGAAAGGCCGCTTAGCAGTAGAATCCCAATGAAAGCTTTTCTTCTTCAACAGCGAGGTCAATGGCTTGGCAATCACGCCGTAATTACAGACAAATTTAGGTTATGGCCACTGTAACATAGCCGTTGTTTTAGAAGGATCCGTCGCAACCCCTTTGTCCGATGAAATGATATGATCGAGATAAACAAGTTGCTGAGCATCTCCAAAAGCTCTTTAAAAACTTTCCTTAAATCTAATTAATAGGATTTAGTCTAAAAAACCATCTCTAACAGCTCTCTTAAACAATTCATAAATTTATTCTCTCCCTAAATTTTTCTCATTTGTAGCTAGAAATGATAGGAAAATTAGGGACCCTAATACTTATATTTAGAAGAGAATTAATGTTGTTGTGGTCCCAGATGCTAACGTGGCCCAATCAAAAGTTTTCCTGATATATTTTTAGGGAGAATTTTTAGAGGAGACAAGAAAATTTCTCCCTGATAATTTTTGGGCTGCTCCTAAAATCACTCTTTTGGGGTCAATTTTTTAGAAAGCTTTTGAAGATTCTGACAAAAAACATTTGGAGAGTTTAACATAAAAATGGTGCTCACGGAGTTGAGAGAGAACCTGCCGAAGATGTGTCACATGCAGCTCCATTGATGGACTCTGTATCAAAATATCGTCCATGAAAACAAGGACATACTTGCTCAAAAATGATCCCAAAACACATTGAAAGGTCGCCGGCGCATTGTCCAAAGTCCAGAGGAAATGACACGGAAGTAATAATGGCGTAACCCAAAAGTGCCAACTACTGTCTTTCTTCTACACCAACAAAACCTTGTTGGTTCCTGGAAGAGGTCCTGATAGGCCTCGAGTAGCGTGTTCAGGATGTCGCTTGCTGCCGAGATGCTATTGTTACGGAGACCCGACCCACAGAACGTCATGCGCAGAGTGGTGAAGTCCCGAACTATCGGCCTGAGCGTCTTCAACCAGTGAACGCTGAGGACGACATCAAATCCATCCAGGGACATCACGTCCACCAAGAATGGCTCGCCGTGGATGTCCAGATAAGTCGTAGCAGCCCAGACCCTTAGATTGGGCGACCTTCACGGAGAGGCCCGGCCGATGCGTCACATGGAGGCCGAGCCGTTGACGAAGGTATGCGTGGGGGCGAAGGGAAATAAGGCCACGAGCTCAGCGCCGTTGATGGTGACCTTCAGCTTCATTGTATGGGCCGCCTTTATCCAGGTCATCAACGCATGCAGCGAGATGTCGTGTTCCTCTTCAATGTCCGCTGACATAGTGTCATCGTAAGCTCCAACACATACACACTTTTTATGGAACACTTGTGGTTGTTCATGCATGTACTTCTCGGGGCAAGAAATAGCATTCCTGCCGGCGTTGTTTCGCTACCATCTCCTCTTGTGACACTACCACAAAAACGGTTTTTAGCGGCGGTATAAAAAATCATATAGCGGCAGAATAAAAGAAGCCCACCGCTACAGTGATAAAATATTTTTTAACAACGGTACACAATATCAATCGTCTCTAAAAATCGATTTCTAGTGGCGGTTGACATTGTCAACCGCCTCTATAAATGAAGACCATTTTAGCGGCAGTTCATATTGTCAACCGCTGTTAAAAATCAATTTTTAGCGACGGTTGAAAATATGGGCCACCACTATAAATCTCAGGCCCAGTTCTTCTTTTTCTTTAGCCCATTTGGCTCATAGCTGACATAATATCTATAAAAACCCACTCTCTCTAAATCCTAACTTCACTTCTCTCCACTCTTTCCTTCTCTCTTCCCCAGCTGCTGACCGCCTTTCCTCCTTCTCTCCTCCCCCCACCCCCACAGCCGTCGACCGCCCCTACTCTCCCCCGGCGGCCACGCGCGCGATGGCGCCCCTCCCCCGACGGCACGCACTCCTCGCGACGCGCCCTCCCTCGGTGGCGCGGCCTCCCCCAACGCACCCTCCCTCGGTGGCGCGGCCTCCCCCATCGGCGCTCCCTCCCTCCTCTCCTCCTGGCGCGGCGGCCAACCTCTCCCTAGCAACGCGGCGGCGGCCGAGGCGCCCGGATCTGGCCGCCCCTTCTCCCTGGCAATGCGGCGGCAGCAGGGCGACCGGATCTAGCCGCCCACTCTACTTGGCGATGCGGCGGCAGCCGGGTCTAGCCGCCCGGTCTCCCTGGCAACACGGCGGCCGGATCTGGCCAGCCCCCCTCACCATGCTACGCGACGGCGGTCGGGGAGGCATGGCGGCGGCAGCGACGGGGCGCCTCGCTGGCGGCCGGGCGGCGACGGCCTGCTCCGTCTTCATGGTGGCATGGCAGTGCGGACGGGCCTAGATGTGGGCTCGGATGCGCGGGGTGAGATCAGGGCCCGTGGCAGAGGGGCCTAGATCCACTTTTTTTTGTTTTTCTGGTTCTGTGGTAGCGCCACTACAATAATGTTTTCAGCGGCAGTTTGATTGGCTCATGAAAGACCCGCCGTAATAGAGGTGTATTTTTAGCTATGATTGCGCACCGGCGGTACGGTTGGCCCGCCACTACAGTACATATTGGCCTGCCGCTAAAGGCAGTTTTTGTGGTTGTGTGATAGACGCTTGAAATAGTGTTGAGGTGCTGCCAGGCGTGTCACAGCGGGAACCCCAACAACGAGATTCATGGAGCCCTCGTAGTTTGTGGTGCTACTAGTGCCCATACCAGTTGCGCGGCTCAACGTGGTGCATGCAGTTTGCTTCGCCTCACAAGCACAGACATGGACATGGGCCAGGCTCATTGTCGTCTAGAGGTTCGTCGGCTTCTGTAGTTCGATGTTGGACAATAGTACAAAAGTACCTTTTAATGGCGGTAGAAAAGGGTCTATAGTGGCAGTTTTCACAACAACAAAATCGGCCAGTAGCGGCGGGTGAAAAACCTCTATAACGGCGGGTTGACCGCCCTGCAACTACGTTAACGCAACTAAAAATAGAAGACTATAGTGGCGGATGTCCTGAAAGTGAAACAAACCGTGGCTTTAGATGGAATAGTAGTGACGGGTGACATCTTCACCCGCCGCTACACATAAATCCAAAAAAAGTGGGCCCTACCTAGCACCACCACTAGCCCTGCTGCCGCCATCGTAGGAGGAGGTCGAGGGCGGGCGCTGCCACGGGAGGAGGAGGCCGTCGTCGAGGGAGGGCCCAGCCGGAGGAGGTGGAGGCCGTTGAGGGGGTCGGATCAATCCGTTGTCGCTCGCCCGTGAGGGGACCGGATCCGTCATCGCCTGCCCGCGAGAGGGCCGGATCCGCCACCGCCGCCCACCCGCAAGGGGGCCGGATCAGCCGCCACCCACACTTGAGGGGCCTAGATCCACCGCCGCCCGTACTCGAGGGGGACGGATCGGCCGCCGCTCACCCTGAGGGGGCCTGGATCGGCCGTAGCCTGCCCCAAGGGGGCCTGGATCCGTCGTTGCCCGCACTGTTCCGCTGGCGTGGGAGGAGGACGTGCGGCACCGGCATGGGAGGAGGAGGACGGGTGATGCTAGCGTGGTAGGAGTACAGGCGGTGCCGGCGTGGGAGAAGGAGGACAGGCGGCGCCGGCATGGGAGGAGGAGGACGGGCGACGTCGACGTGGGAGGAGGAGGACGGTCGGTGCCGGTGTGGGAGGAGGACCGTCGGCACAGGAGTGGGAGGAGGAGGACCTTGTGCTCTCAGTCTTGATTGCAAGGGAAGGAGATAAGGACCGATGGATGGAAGCTATAGGATGAAGGCCACGGATCACGGACGTTTCAGTGGATGTGCTTCTTCTTAGAGGATGACATTGTGGGCCTTGTCCTTCTTCTGCATACTCACGTGATTGCACAGATGAAAAAAACAGCAACACTGTCGGGTACCACATATATTCTAGCGGCGGTTGATAACGTGGTCCGCCGCTAGAAATAATTTTTAGCTACGGATGATAATATGAACCACCCCTATAATAATTTTTAGCTACGGGTGACAATATGAACGGGCCCTATAAATATTCTATAACTGTAGTGGTGACTTTTTTTCCATATGTGCTACTACGTGTTTTATACTGCCGCCGCTATAGTATCATTTTGTGGTAGTGTTTCTCAACTGCCACCAACCTCTTGCCAGTGGGCTTGCCCTGTTTCTAGTGACGGGCTCAGGCACCGCCATTGATACTGAGAGCCTGGTGGTGGTGGAGTGACATCATTTTCCACCACTGGGAAGGAATTTAAAAAACACAAAAAAGGTCAGGCTTGGACGGATTGATCCGAACGCAACCCCAACCATTGAACCCTAACCCTAGCCTGAGCCGCCACTCCACCGCTGCCACGTGCCCAGATCCACCGCTGCACGACCTAGATTGGTCGTCCCCGTTGCCAATTTGGGCCTCGTTGAGCTGTGTGTGGGGGGGGGGGGGGGAGGGCTGAGGCTGGCAAGGGCGCTGGGGAGAAGGGAAGGAGGAGGCGACCACGCGCGTGCACTTGATGGAGGAGGAGGACGCTCGCCCCTATCAGATCCATTCTCGCACCCATGCGAGGCTGGATCTGCCAATGCACACCAACCTATTTGGAGGGGAGGGCGGGGAAGTGGGTGGCACGACGCGCGTTTGGGGGGAGGGAGGCGTGGCGCTTGCACACGGGGAGAGGAGGAGGAGGGCCAGGCGTGCGACGGGGAGGAGGAAGAGAAGGAGGGGGCAGGGGCGCGGTGAAGACGAAGAGAAAGGAAGTGTGGCCACTGAAATAAAATGAAACTCTAGTTTTTTTGCTGACATCATCACACAGCGCTACTGGTATTGAATCTCTGTAATAGATATTTTTGCTAATGCCAGCTCATGGCTTTCCAGTGGCGGGTTTTAGGTCCACTGCCACTAATGAATTTTGGATCTGTATCAGTACAAAGTCTGATTGCCCACTCCTCATCGCCGGTTCCCCAAACTCTGTTCTCCTTCCCCTGCAAGCAGTGGATCGGGCGGCAACAGGCACGTCAGTCACCATGTCACAACCAACATCAGGCAAGTGTTCTTCTCTACTCACCAATATTTTTAGAGCTTTTGTAGCCGCACTGTAGTCTGTAATTATATACTGTTATGCCTAGATTAATTTGCCATTGTCATGCCCTGATTTGCTATTAAACTCTTTGTGCCTATGCGGCAGTTGACCCATCAAGCGCCGGCTCTGCCTCAGTAGCAAATGCAGCACCGGCAGCTGCTATCAACTCAGACGATCCTGCATGGGCTCATTGCTTCTGCCCAGACATAAGCAAGAAGCATCACTTAATTTGCAAGTACTGTGACAAGCTCTGCACTGCTGGGATTACAAGAGTAAAGTACCATCTTGCTGGCATTAAAGGCTTCAATGTTACTAAGTGCAAAAAGGTTCCAAGTCAAGCGCAGAAAGAGATGTTTGATTTGCTTATAAAGAAGACTAATGAAAAGAAAAAGGAAAATAAGGAAAAGGAAAAGAAAGAGCTGAAGTTGACCTAGATCAATCAGATGCGGAATGTGCAAGTGCGAAATGTGCAAGTGAAGAAGATTCTGATCATAGCAATTAGGTTCCTATGGTGAAACCGAAGCCAACCAAAGCATCCAACAGCACCAGATCTGCAGCATCCAGTGCCTCCATTGATCAGTTCTACAAGTCTCCTTCTATAGAAGAAACACAAAGAGGAGTTAAGCTGCGCAATAAGGATCAAACAATGCTGACAACTCAGAAAAGAGAGGAGAGGAGGGACAGAGCTTGTGAGTACATATGCCAGTTCTTCTATACTATCCAGCACGGATACAGATACGTGTATCGGTATCTGACAGATATGGATACGTCGATACGTTATTTTCTCAAATAACCTGATATGTGGATACGTCTGAATAATTTTTTTAAAAAAATATAATACAAGACATATGTGCTACATATATTGATTTAGTAGTCTAATATAATACTAGTAGTCCACGGAGAAGAAGGAAAAAAAGAACACCTGGGCTATAATATTCTGTTCAACAAAAGTTCCATCGGCCCATTAAACTTTCTTACCCTAGAATATAAACTCAGCAACTTTATCCTCTCTCCCGGATGAGTGCATCCACCAGCAAACCAGCCGTCTCTTTTCCTCGCGAGTCACAATAGCTGAAGGCTAGGCAACCATGGACTCTCTCTCTCTCTCTCTCTCTCTCTCTCTCTCGTGTGCTCCACCCTCCCTATTTTTCTGCTCTTCTACAGCAGCATCACGGGCTTCTCTGGTCGTCGGCTTGTCGTTGACTTGCTGGCGGCGGGCGCGGCTGCGACGGATTGGAGCTTCTCCGGTCGTCGGCATCTCCGTGCCCTGGCCCGAGAACTCATCTCATAAATTGGAATCGGAAGAGAAGAGGAAAGGAACAACGCAGAAACACGAAGGGACAGGGAGGAACGAAAGAGAATGCACCTTCTCCGGTTTTCGGTTCGTCGCTGACTCGCTGGCAGCAGCTGAATCTGCGGCGGCGGATCTGAGGTCCTCCTCCCCTGCCCGAGCGTGCGTGGTCTTCTTTCCCCTGCCCGTGCATGCGTGCATGTTGCAGCTGTGTGTGTGACTGTGTGGCGGCTAGGGTAGGGAAGCAGGGAATAACCCTTCAAATGGGCTACAGCTGGGTCAAGACGTATCCAATAATGGGCCATAGCAGCCCAATATGTATCGGCCCTGAGTATCGAATTTATTCATATTTATTTTTTTTAGATACTTCTTGGATACGTATCCACCATATATCTAATACATATCCGCACCGGATACGTATCCATGGCGTATCCACGCTCGAAGCAACGTATCCATGTTTTGTAGCTTCTATGAAGCTAGTATTGCACACCATACAGTCACCCTTCCTAGGTTTGACCATATGCTTGAGGCAATTGGTTAATTTGGCAGAGGTTTGAGAGGGCCTAGTCCCTATGAGATGAGTGGTCCATTCTTATGGAAAAGAAAGCAAAAGGTGTTGGATGGATTCAAGAACCATAAGGAATCATGGGAGCTCGTTGGTTGTATAGTTATGATTGATGCTTGGACAGATAGGAAGGGTAGGGGAGTGATGAATTTAGTTGTGCATATTGCTCATGGGGTCCTCTTCTTGGATTCAGTGGACTGCTCGGGTGATAAAAAGGATGGCAAATACATCTTTGACCTTGTGGACAGATGTATAGAAGATATAGGAGAACAAAATGTAGTCCAAGTGATGACTGATAATGCAAGTGTCAATACAAAAGCAGCTAGTCTACTGAGAGCAAAAAGGCCCTCAATATTTTGGAATGGATGTGCTACTCACTGCCTACATCTCATGCTAGAGGATCTGGGAAGCTTGGACTAGTTGAGGAAACTATTGCTAGTGCAAAACAATTGTCTGTGTTTTTGTATGCTCATACAAGGGTGTTGGATGTGATGAGGAAATTTTTTAAGAGATACTTGGTTCACTCTGGGGTTACTCGATTCGCCACTGCTTATTTAAATCTGAAAAGCCTGCTAGACAACAAGAAAGAGTTGGCACGGCTGTTCAGATCAGATGAGCTCAATGAATTGGGTTATTTGAATAAGATCAAAGGAAAGAAAGCCAGCAAAGTGGTGAAATCTGAAGGATTTTGGAAAAACGTTGACATGGCTGTTAATTTCTTGGAGCCATTGGCTAACGTCCTGAGGAGAATGGACAGTGATGTACCAGCAATGGGATTCTTCCATGGATTAATGCTTGAGGCAAAGAAAGAAATTTCTGAGAGGTTTGACAATGATGAGAGTCGCTTCAAAGTTGCTTGGGATATCATTGATAAAAGATGGGACAGCAAGCTCAAGACTCCACTACACTTGGCTGGGTATTATTTGAACCCTTTCTTCTATTACCCAAAGAAATCAGAGATTGAGCAAGATGGATCTTTAGAGCTGGTGTGATTGCATGTATTACGAAGATGGTTGATGATGAAGAAATCCAAGACAAGATAATTGAAGAACTTAACATGTATCAGGATCCGCAAGGGACATTTGGGCATGAAGTTGCCGTAAGACAAAGGAAAAACAAGAATTTTAATCCAGGTGACTAACTAAATATAATTTTAAACCATTTTTGATGGCTCATATTAACTTGTGTCTCCTTTATGCAGCAAAGTGGTGGCTCTACCATGGAACAAACACACCAAATTTGAGGATATTAGTATCAAAGATTTTGAATTTGACTTGCAGCTCCTCGGATTGTGAGAGAAATTGGTCAACATTTGAACAAGTAACAATGAGAATCATATTTCCTTATTCTTTCTCTTGTGCAATCAGCCTTGTTGTAGATGTTATAATTTTTATTTGCTGGTTGTCCTCTCACAGATTCATTCAAAGAAGCGCAATAGGCTGCTTCATGATACGATGAGAGATCTATTATTTGTGAAATTTAACTCCAAACTAAAGAACAAGAGAGAGAACGAAGGCAGAGATCCTATAGTGAAGGAAATAAATGATGTTCTGGCAGATGATGACAATGAGTTCATTACTGGTATTGTTTATTCACCAAGTGAACCTGCTGAACAATCAACATCGCAAGCACAAGAAACAACAGCCCAAGCACAAGGAAAAAGAAAGAGGTCTGTGCGCCCAAAGAAGAAGAAACTCAGGAGCTTGGCCTCTTTGATGCGTGATGTTTTGGTGCAGCAGCCTGAAGTTTTATCATCTGACTCAGAAGACGGCGATGGCGACACCTCAATGCACTCTATTGAATCTGATGCGTCGCTCTCTGATTCTGATTAGTATAACTGCAAGCCTGAACTCTATATGATTTTTTTAATGAGTAGAATTGAGAGACTGAACTTTTGTGATTTGTTTTAAGCAACGGTCCTGTGATGAACTTATTTTATATTTGTCAACTGTCAAGTCAAGTGTCGAATGGTTGTTTTTCTTGATCTGTATTGAGAACATGCTATTAAATCATTGGAAATACGTCAAATACATCATGCTAGCAAAAAAAAAAAAAAAGGGCTAAAGGGCTTAGCTGTAACCATAGCCAGTTATAGCTGATAGTTAGCTGGAAAAATGGCATCCGCTAAGGTCCTTAGCCGGAGATTTAGAACATTGGCACAGACCCTCTTTGTACTAGTGGGAGGAAAGAGATTGTCCAAGTCCTCTGATGAACAAGTCAATCTGATTTTAGGGGAAAGATCCTACTAGCGGTAAAGCAGGACCAAGAATTGGTGTTGATACTCCTCGACATAACCAGTGCGATTCAGTTGCTGGAGTGAGAAATGGAGGTTGAGGAATTCTGCCAAGCGAGCCACCTAGCCACTTTTCTGCTGTTGGACTCCGGCGTTTATACTTGCGCCCAGCAAACGAGTCCACAACAGTTCCACTGAACTTTATTCTACTTCTCCGGGCGAAGAATTCGTGTGGGTATTTTCCTTCTGTTAACGAGCCTGTCATCTGCTCTTGAAATTTCGGTAGGTCTGACCACCAGAACATCCATTTGCAGTTAGGCATACAGGATTCAGGTTGAGCACTCTTCGCTTTCCACAACATCAGGGTATTCACTCTATTATTTTCGTTCCATGTCCATTCAGTTGCTGATTTGCGAGAAAGACCACACCACCGTTGCCAATGACATCAACAACATACACAAACCACTATACAGGTTTCAAAACAGAGTTCACTTAAGAAATAACCTCAACAATTTATCAACCACACATCAGATTCAAGCCATAGGCATCGAATGTTGGCCTTCAAGGAAAAGGTGTAACCATAAGGACTCTGAAATTGCATAGCAATATTTGTTTCTACTCATCACTACAACTAAGTAGCAATAACATACCTACTGAGCATATATGGATATTCCACCAAAACAACATTTTATATGATGATAAAAGAAGTTATGCATCGGCAGGGAAGAACCAAGTGAGATACTGTATTTTGCTCTATAGCTCTGCCATCACGGCCGTTGGCAGCAACGGCTTAATTTCCCCATTCCGCATGCTGTACACGCCAGAATCAGCAAGCGGATCCGCACGCGAACTAATTAGCCCCTTGGATGGATTGTCAAAAACCCTATGCATGAAGTAGATGCAATCCTCTTGAATTCCACCTGAGCATCGGCTAGCAAGGACTGACTTGGAGCATTCTGAACCAAGAAAGACTGCCTGGTCACCCAAGGTATCCACCTTCATCCAGCAGCCAGGGATGGTGGAGAGGTCCGCCTCAAATACTTCAAACTGGTATGTCCTATCCTGGTCACCCACAGGACAATTCCGTGGAAAGCTCATCCATCGCCTCACCATTAGCAGCCTGCCATTCGATTCGACAAGGTATCGCAAGACCACACGTCCAGGATCATCTGTGTAGCAAGTGTATATTTCCTGCTGGTTGGGATCATCCGCAATGCACTGCTGAAATCCTGATGACAATTTTGGCTCCTGGAGATGACCAGAATCAAGGTCGATGACACGAAGTCCCTCATGCCTGGTGAGGGCGTAGAGTCTCCCGTGCAGGAAGGCAATGTCATCAAACCTACGTGGGCCCTGAGGCGTATCTGGACCTGGAGGAGAAACACCAGTGCTGAGCGGTCTGATCCTTCTGTTCCTCTTTGGACGGATGTTGAAGCTAATGGCACCTTGCTGCTTGCAAGCAGAGATAGCAACACTTGTTCCATCCATAACAATGCCGGCCACAAGGGGATCTGGTGCCGAATCTAGTGGCGACGACAATATCATCTTAACAAAGGTCTTGTGGAAGTCGCGTCGACCATAGAATTTGGATTCGTCGAGCTGTTTGAGAACCGCAGAGGCAAGCCCGGGGAGAGGGAGCGTCAGACCGGAGAGAGGGTTCATCAGGGAGCATTGACCGTCGGCATGGACGAGGAAGGCCAGGTTGCCGACGGCGCGGTAGCTGAAGACGCCCTTGCGGATGATGGGCGCGCAGCTAACGGGGGCGCCGTCGAGAGAGATCAGGCTGCCGTCACGAAGGGCGAGCCAAGGGAGCGGCGGTGGCAACGACTCATGCCGCTGGGCGGCGGCGGCGGCGCGCCAAGTCCGGCAAACCGCGCGGAGGCGGACGCGGTCGGCTAGGCACGGCAGGAGAGCGAGGACGAGGCCGAGGAGGTCCGGCGGGAGCTCCTCCCACGACGACGGCAGCGCCGGCGCCGTCAGCATCGGCTCGCACCAGCAACGAGATCCTCAATTGACGGGAATGGAGAGAAATAATAGACAGAGGGGCGCGATCTCCGGTCCTGAACACCGGAGCCGGAGATCGCACCGCCGGCGGTGAGCAACACAGCGGTGGCCGGTGGTAGGGATTGCGAGTGCGGATTGCTGCGGGGAATGGTGGAGACGAGCCGAGGGCGAGGGGTATTGGAATTGGAGATGTAAGACTGATGGGCTGCAAAGTATAACTATTATTGGGCCCATACTAAAGAGAACCGGCTAAGCCCAACGGTGACTGTCGATGGATATGGAAAATTCAGCAAGCCTCTTCGTTCCTACAGCAGAAATGAAGTTTCGACTTTTTTTTGAGGGAAAAATGAAGTTTCGACTTTGTTGTACGTCTTATAGGATTTTAGCAACTGGTCGTGATTTCTTATGGGATTCCTTTTTTTTTTTTTTTTGGATTGGGCATGTTGCTTTATCTGTGGTGGAACCGGAGTGAACCTCTGACTTTATGACCCACTGTCACTTGCGAGATGTTTACGCGGACTTCGTCTTCATCAACCACAAAATATACCAGCATAATCTTTTGAAGTTTTCATATAGGCCAGATGGGCATGAGTGCGTATAAAGTGACTAGGTAGATACGCGCGCTTCTCTGTGTGCGCTTGATTGTTGAAATTTTTTAATGAAGTTTACATTAAATTTTATTTTCATTTATAATTTTAAAACCATTCATTATAAGATAAATTATAATTTTATGTAATCTGAAGGGCTTCAATACAAATACAATAACTGGACTCAATGTCACCGATAAATAAATGAGAACTGCAATGTCCCAAAGTCTCTCATGAACGGTGAGCTCCTTTTTTTTCTCCCTGTACTCTCTATCTTCTCTCTCTAGCACTCACGCACAGGGATGGCAAAATTCACAAGCTGTTATCAGAGAGGACATGCCAGACTCATCCTGTCCTCTCCTCTTGGTTGCTTCGCCATTAGCGTCGTTTGGATTCACAAGAGCATGTTTCCAACAATCTCCTTCCAAACTTGCCCCGTATCCACTCGGTGTTGGTTGGGGGACGTTGTAGGCAGGGGCGGACCCAGGGCCCGGCGACCCTGGGCGCCTGCCCGGCCGGGCTCCGGTGCCGGAGTCAAACACTTGATGCAATGGTTTTTTATTTCATGTAATTCATATATATGGTGCTAAACATAGAGATTAACGTATCCTGAGTTTTATTTAGTGCCAAACTCTTTAGTTAAGTAGTTTTTTTTTGACTACTTATGTTTACGATTGATATATTTATGTGACACTTATTATTCAGTACAACGTTCGTCTAAGCTCTATAAAATTTCTGGGTCCGCTACTGGTTGTAGGAGTGTAGGAGCGAGGTCGAGTGCGAGCAGGCAAGAGAGAAGAGGTGACACCTTGTAGCAAGTTCGATGTGGGCGATGGCCACACTGTCAGTAGCATATGTCTCTTTTTTTTTGTCTCACTCTTGCTTCCATTTGTATGCGCTACTGATGAGGACATCACTCCTATGGATATACACAACACTCCTCTAAATTTAGACTTGCAAGGTCCAATGACTAGAGCTCGTGCACGACGACTAAATTTAGAGGTGAGCTCGTTCCTACGTTCTTCGCTATATGTTACTTTTGAGAATGGTTTGCTACCTAATGATTATTTTATGATTAGAAACCATGGAGAGGACTAGGAGATGATGGGAGAAGGAGTTGGAAACGTGGAGGACCAGTAAGGGCTTGGAAGCCAAAGTGGAGGCCCAATCAAAATCAACTTCGAGTCTGTTTCGGGGCCCAGGACCAGTCTGCACTAAAACAGTCGCCCAGGACGCATTCGGACTCGGATTTGGACGTTCTACATATGTACGGAAAGATAAGGAGAAGACCTTTCCAATGCCGCCGGCCTCATGTCAAAATTCATCCGGAGTCATCAGAAATCGTCAAAACAAGAGAGAGTCCAGAATCTGTATAAGGCTGATGGCACCGTCGATAGGTCAGCTACAAGGACCGCAAGGTTACGACGTCGTTTGCAACGTAACCCTCAAGGTATGGGTGGTTTCCAGAACCACAACCGTCGCACACAAGGTAACTATGCTCCAGATGACCCGTATGCTAAAATTAAGTTCTCAATTCCTTCGTTTTTGGGTCAGTACGATGGTGATGCTTACCTTGATTGGGAAATGACGGTAGAACAAAAATTTAATGCCCACCTTGTTCCTGAACAACATAGAGTTAGACAAGCCACTAGTGAGTTTAAGGACTTTGCTATTGTATGGTGGAGTGGTCTAGCTGCTGAAACCGATTTGCCTACTACTTGGGAAGAACTTATGGTAGAAATGCGTGATCGTTTTATTCCTCCTTCTTTTTATAGAGAAATTCGTAATAAACTGCAGCGTTTAGATCAAGGAGATAAAACTGTTCAGGAGTATTTTAGTGAGCTTCAGAAGGGTTTGATTCGTTGTGCTATGGTTGAAAAAGTAGAGGATCAGATTTGCCACTTTTATTCTGGTTTGAGAAAAGAAATTCAGGACATCCTTGATTATAAAGAATTTTATACACTCAACCAGTGTTTCCAGTATGCTATGCTTGCAGAGAAAGAATCACAGGGACTTTTCCAGGCTTTTGAGGAGTACAGCAAGTCCAGGAATTTCTACCCATCACGGCCGACGGGGACTTCAGGGCTGCCCAAGCCATCTTTCCGGTCGCCTCCACCAGCTAGTGTTGTTTCTGCAGCACCAAGATCAGCCCCTGTCTCTTCTACGCGCTCAGGTAAAAATTCTGTGCAGGTACCGGCTAGTAGTGCCTCCTCTGTTGCTTCGACGGGACGCACTACTGGGATTCAGTGCCACCGCTGCCATGGTCTTGGCCATGTGCAGAAAGATTGCCCAAGTAGGCGGGCATATGTGGCAACAGAAGATGGCGGTTACATGAGCACCTCCGATGTGGAGGATGAGGAGGAGGATGTCGCTGCCACCAGCGATGACCTCGTCCTTGGTGGCGGAGCTACCACGGGCTACATGAATATTATTGTGCAGCGTGTGCTTAGCACACAAATCCAGCAGCCCGAGATGATGCAGCGACATAACTTGTTCCAGATTTTCTTCGTCATCAAGAACCGTCGAGCACGTGTCATCATTGATGGAGGAAGCTGTAACAATTTGGTGAGTTCTGATGTGGTTAAGAAGCTTGCTTTGACCACACGCCCACATCCACATCCATACTACATTCAGTGGTTAAATGACTCTGGAAAAGCTAAGATAATACAAACTTGCAGAGTTCCTTTTTCCATTGGTTCCTATGTGGATTCTGTTGATTGTGATGTTGTACCCATACAAGCTTGTTCACTTTTATTGGGTAGACCTTGGGAATTTGATAATGATGCTGTACACCATGGTAAAAGTAATAAGTACACTTTTATGCATAAAGGAACTAAAATTACTTTGTTACCAATGACCCCTGCTGAAATTGTACAAGCTGACTTAGAACGAGCTGCTAGTTTGAAAAATAAAAGCCCTGAAATTCAGCAACCTGTTAATTCTGCTTCTACACCAAGTAATGTTAATGATTCTTCAAGTTCTAAGGGTGCTGCAATTAAATTACAAGGTCGTTCATGTCTTGCCACAAAATCTGAGCTTGCTGAAATTTCTACTGATGATATTTGCTATGCTTTGATATGCAAACAAGCCTTGTTTTTGCTTGGTGATATTGCTTCTAGTGCTTTGCCTCCTGCTGTCACTAACCTTTTGCAGGAGTATGAGGATGTTTTCCCAGCTGAGATACCCCGGGATTGCCACCTTTGAGAGGGATTGAGCATCAAATTGATTTGATTTCTGGTGCTACTTTACCAAACCGTGCTGCTTATAGGACCAACCCTGAGGAGACTAAGGAGATACAACGACAAGTCCAAGACCTTTTGGATCGTGGGTATGTTCGTCAATCACTTAGTCCTTGTGCTGTTCCTGTACTTTTGGTTCCTAAGAAAGATGGTTCTTGGCGTATGTGTGTAGATTGTAGAGCCATTAATAACATTACTATTAGGTATCATCATCCTATTCCTAGGCTAGACGACATGCTTGATGAGTTATGTGGTGCTATAATTTTCACTAAAATTGATTTGCGTAGTGGCTACCATCAAATTAGAATGAAACTTGGAGATGAATGGAAAACAGCTTTCAAAATCAAATTCGGGTTGTATGAGTGGTTAGTAATGCCTTTTGGGTTGAGTAATGCACCCAGTACTTTCATGCGTTTGATGAATGAGGTTTTAAGACCTTTTATTGGCAAATTTGTGGTTGTTTACTTTGATGATATCTTGATTTATAGCAAATCCATGGGTGATCATATGATTCATTTGCGTGCTGTTTTTGATGCTTTGCGAGTTGCACGTTTATTTGGTAACCTTGAGAAGTGCACCTTTTGCAGGGATCGAGTCTCTTTTCTTGGCTATGTTGTGACTCCAC